>CM053582.1:564785274-564827382 GCA_028627135.1 Pseudochirops cupreus | reverse complement strand
ATGCAATTGTTATTATTATTATTGACTACATCCAACTGGAACCTGAGATACACAGGCACTGTGGTTGGGAGAGCCTTCCTGCCCTACCGAAAAGTGACATAGGAGAGAATAGACTGGGGGAGGGGGAACACACTGGGATGGCTGTTTTGGGGTGGTGGGCGGGGGAAAGACGGGGAGAAAATATGTAACTCAAAATCTTGTGGAAATGAATCATGGAAACTAAAATAAAATTAAAAAAAAAAGCACCCAAACCCATCAGCATGGCACCCCCATATTCTCTGTTATTTATGATAGTGTCCTTGCTGAGGCAGTGACTAATGACGTTGGTTCTCCTGTACATTGCTCCCTTTTACACCCCTCTCTCTAAATGCTGTCATTATCTTACATCGGTTTATCTCCCACTCCTCCCCACAGCTTTTGGAAGTGAAGGCTCCTTGTTGGCTCTCCAAGCGGCTGATTTCTAGAGTTGGACTGCATCATTCCTTGGCTACTACCAAGCAGTAGTCATCTTTGCTGGTGCTGTCCTCCATAGACCTTGCTTCAGGAGCATGGCTTCATTGATTTCCGTTGTTCCTTGCTCCCGGCTCTGATGGTTGTGTTCTAAAATGTGCTTTGCTTAATTTGGCTGGAGTTGCTTGTGCATTGCTTGTCTTAATTTTCAACCCCATAATAATTTATGGTAACTGTGTTTGCCCTCTTTATCCAACCAAATCTCAACAATGTGTCTCCTGTTCATATCAGCATTCGGCACTTGTCATATGAGTTGGAAGAAGTACCCTCCTCTTTCCCAGTTGATCTCCGTATTCCTTCCTCCCTCTGACAATATAACCAGGCTGTTTAATTTCCTATATATTTCCTGAATGATCTAAAAAAAGTCACTGGCTCCTCAGGGTGAAAAGGACCACTAAATTGGGTCAGAGGGAAATGTGAGGTTCCTGCCAAACTGGCTTATCTGACCTGAGGAACTAAATGTACCAGTTATTATATGAATTTTCACATAATGGTCTCTGGAGTTCTACTTTGCATGTTAGGATCCAGAATCTTCAGAACTAACTCTGAACAGGCCATAGAAAGGATCAAGATTTCCAATCTATTACATTTAATAACTGTAATTATTCTGTGCTTAGAGCTATGCTGGGTATTATGTGACACAGTCCCTGCCTGCAAGGAGTTTGCAGTCTTCAGAGTAGGTAAGTCTTAGACTTAGGAAATAAACAACAAAATAAGGTTGTAAATGGTCAAGACTTGTTTGGATAATTTGAGCAGTCTTCAAAATTTCACTAATATGGAAACTCTTAACAGAGGAACTATGAACCCTCCACACGTTCTTACTTTATCCTGTCCATGTAAAACTCCTTCATGGTGCAACATGGTGGTGAACTTAGCCTGCGTATCTTGAAATTAAATGGATATCAGTGGAGTGTCTGGACTACCCATTAATTGTCATGGACGTCATCCAAAAGGAAAAGTGAAGACAATGTAGTCAATATGCACAGCAAGGAAAAGCCATCAGATTCAGTGACTTAAATTTTTATGTGGAAGTCATTTCTACGTACAGGATAATTTAAGAAAAATACATCTATTTGAAGGTATTAAAACAATGTTTTTAAGGTAGATAATGCTTTTGAGGAGAAGAAATATACACCATTTAGAAATCTTTTTTAAAAATTGTCAAATAACTGTATGATTTGAAGAAGAAACAGAGTTTTAATTTAACATTTTGTGGTAAAGGAATATTTCAATTTAATATTTGACTCATGAAAACCATCAGAGGATGGGGAAAAGAATTGTTTTATTTAATAGTGTCTCTTCTAGAAGGGCTTCTGGGCTAAATTTTGTCTTAGCACCTAATATTACACACATACATGTTTTATCTTCAAATACTGATTTGATTCAATTTTTTTAAAAATAAGTGCTAGAAGGCAAAAGAAAACTTTAAAAACTATATATAACAGAATCACAGATTTTCCAAAACAGAGAGCATTTGTTTAGTGTGGTTTGGGCTTAGAAGCAATGCCAATGCTTACAGATAGCATTTATTTATTCATTCATTCATTCATTCATTCATTCATTTATTTATTTATTTATTTGCTTTTTGGAGGGCAATTGGGGTTAAGTGACTTGACCAAGGTCACAGAGCTAGTTTTGTGTGTGTGTGTGTGTGTGTGTGTGTGTTTGTCTGAGGCTGGATTTGAACTCATGTCCTCCTGACTCCAGGGCCAGTGCTTTATGCCCTGCACCACCTAGCCACCTTCAGATAGCATTTATTGAATATGTGTGTGAACATAAACATATGTGTGTGTGTGTGTGTGTGTATACGCATATATATATATATATATGTACAAACATATACTACCATATATATTTTTAAAGTTTATTTTTAATTTATGGAGCAAAATGAGCATTTCCATAACATGTTATAATTTAAAAAATGATTGCACATAAAACAGCACGTCTATGTACAACGTGCTGTTCCTTCCCAATATACAGTAGAATTATCAAGTATTTTTTTCCTCCCCACCCTAGAGGTGGCTGCCATTAGACCCAAATAGTGTGTGTGTATGTGTGTGCGTGTGCATATGTGAGTGTGCATGCATGTGTGTGTGATTGGTTAGTTGGTTAATTATTGCCCTGGGCATGTTGGTGGTTGTCCTTCCTTTTTGAGGAGGACCAAAATGACTTCACTATGTTAGAGGCAAGTTACTGTGTGTCCAGCTGTGGCTGATCAGACCACTACAAGTTCAGAATACTCTATCTCAGGTAAGGCACACATGGTCCATGTGAACATTGGAGATGGATTCTTTAAATTTCCTTATCTTGTATTTCTTTTGAGCTACTTCAGTTCTGCTTTGCTCATAGAGCATAGCGCTTTTTCTGATATGCTGTGCTGGACAGTCCTTTGCCAGTGACTCCCATGTCATACAATCAGTTCCAAAGTTCTTAAGAGAGACCTTGAGAGAATATCCTTGTATTGCTTCTTCTGACCACAGTGTGAAAAAATGCTTGCCCTGTGTGAATTCTCCAGAAAATAGTCTTTTTGGCGAGTGTGTATTTGACATTTGAACGACATGGTCAGTCTGTCAGAGTTGAGCTCTCTGTAATAGAGTTTAAATGCTTGGCAGTTTAATTTGATAAAGGACCTCCATGTCTGGTGTGTTATCCTGCCAGGTGATCTTCAGAATCTTCCTAAGACAATTCAAATGGAAGTGATTCAGTTTCCTTGCATGGTGCTGGTAGACTATCCAGGTTTCACAGGCATACAGCAGTGAGGTCAGCACAATGGCTCTGTAGACCTTCGGTCTATTAGTCAGACTAATGTCTCTTCTCTCCCACACTTTCCTTAAGAGCCTCCCAAATACTGAGCTATCTCTGGCAATGTAAGCATCAATCTCATTATCAGTATGTACATCCCTGAAAAGTATACTGCCAAGGTAAGTCAACTTCTCTGCAGTATTTAAAACTTCTCCATTTTTTGTAACCAATGGTTCCACATATGGATGGTGTGGTGCTGACTGATGGATCACCTGTATTTTCTTGGTGTTAATTGTTAGGCCAAAATGAGCACAAGTAGCAGAGAATCAATTCATACTTTGTTGCATCTCAACTTAAGAGGCTGCTTTGAGTGCACAATCATCTGCAAAGAAACAAGAAAAAATCATTCACCAGCACTCCTTCCACTTTGGTCTTGGCTTGTAGCCTTTTCAAGTTGAAAAATTTACCATTGATGCAGTAGCTGACCTTGATGCCGTGTTTATCCTCATTGAAGGCATTTGACAAAATGAAAACATCCTGCTAAAAAGCATGGGAGTGGGCATATAGCCTTGTTTCACTCAATTACTGACTAGGAAAGTGATCTCAGGTAGATGACCATGTTTCAGGTGAAGAATCAATCTATTAAAGAGGACTCTGGCAAGAATCTTGCCGACAGTGATTAAAAGAGAGACCCCTATAATTGTCACAGGACAATCTATTTCCTTTACTTTTATAGAGATGGACAATGGAGGCATCCTTGAACTGTTGGGGTATAACCTCCTCTTGTCATACAACCCTGAAAATTTCAGTCAACTGTTGAGTGAACAATGGAGCCCCTCCTCACCCCCTTCCCCCCACATACCTTGTAAATCTTAGCTGGAATAGAATCAGCCCCCGGTGCTTTGCCACAGGAGAGGAGCCCAATGACATTTGAAACCTCTTCTTCAGTTGGAAATTTATCTAGAAAGGGACTGACTTTGACCTGAGGTAAATAGTCAATGGCTTCAGCATTGATTGATAATGGTCTATTGAGAACATTATGAAAGTGTTCAGCCCATCTCTCCAGGATCATGTCCTAAACATTAATCAATGTGGCTCCAACAGCACTGAGCAGTTGAGATGCACCATATGTCTTTGGTCCATAAATATGGCCCATAAATGTCCTTCAGGACATCATAAAAGCACTTTGGATTGTTACCATAGGCATAAAACTGAACTTTACCTGCCTTCTTACTGAGCCAAGAATCCTACATCTCTCTAAGCCTCACTTGTACTTTACTTTTGATGGAGTTAAATACTTCCTTCTCAGAGATGGAAGAATTATCCTGCTGGTAAACCCAATGGAATTCTCATTTTTCATTTAGCAGCTTCCAAATTTCCCCATCATTTTTGTCAACCAGGCTTGATGTTTGTGAGAGTTCTGACCCAAATGAACCAATGCAGTGCTGTGCACCCCCAAATCTCTAAAAGTTGCCGCTCCTTTTTTGCTCCACTGTTGCCAACTGTGTGTTGGCTCATCTTTCCCTCCAAGTTAGCAACAGCCTGTCTCTCCTAAGAGGAACTCTCAAATCTTTGACATTAAGTTGACATTAAGTCTTCTGGTAGTCATTTTGCCTTGGGGCCATTGCTTTTGTTGAATGTGAGTATTTAGCTTGGAGATGATTAGTCTAGAAACAGTCCAACACTCTGTACCACACATTGCCTTTGTCACTCTCACATCCTGTCTGTCTCTTCTCCTTATCATCACATAGTCTATTAAATGCCAATGTTTGTTGTGAGGGTGCATCCACAAAGTTTTACTGAATTTAGGTAAACAGAAAATAGTGTTGATGATGAAAAGGTCATGAGACGCACAAGTCTTCAGTAGTAAGGGATCCTAGCAGTTACTGTTTCTAACTCCATTCCTCCCAAGGACTCCCAGCCATGTCTAAGTCTAAGTCTACTCTAGCATTAAAGTCACAAAGAACTATAAGCTTGTCCTTTTTTTGGTACATTGATGATAAGGGTCTCCAGGTCTTCATAAAATTTTTCTTTGACCTCATCAGGGTTTGTCATGGTGGGAGTATAGATACTGATGATGGTGGCATGGCATTTTCCTGAAAGTGGCAATCACATTGTCTCGAGCCTATCATTCACTCGTTTTGGTAGGCATACCAGCTTGTTGACTAAGTTAGTTTTGATCACAAGACCTATGCCCACTTCATAGCGCTCCCCTTCACTGTGGCCACTCCAGAAAAATGTGTATCCAGCTCTGTCTTTAGTAATCTGATCTTCATTTGCCAGCCTTGTTTCATTCTGGCCTGCCATTTGGATGTGATACCTGCAGAGTTCTCTTGCAAAAGAGTTGTTCATCTTTCAGGCTGCTGGATTTTGTGTTGTCTATAATTGTGTACATTATCTTTCTGGAAACATCTTTGCAGAAGTTATTTGTGTGTGTGTGTGTGTGTGTGTGTGTGTGTGTGTGTGTGTGTGTGTTTTGACCACAGGATGGGATCCTCATCTGCTGAGTTAATCAGGCTAGGGTTGAGTAAGCAGACACATTTTAGAGTGCCTTTTCTAGCCCCTTCTTCACACCAAGAGGTGAGCACTGTGTTCCTTTTAAGGACATCCAGGGGACTGTCAAATCCCACTGCTTCTTCCAATGAGAAGACAACCCTATGGCCTGGGCTGTCTATGTGCAGAGTTGTGACTACAGCTCTCATTGTATCTGCACCTGCTACTTCATCACTTGCCTGTCATAACAGGACTTTGAGAGAGGCAAAAATGGTAAAATGGTATGAGTGATGTTTTTTGATTTGTGCATAAATTGGATTTAAGTGAGGCAGAGTTGCATAAAGTTATCAGCCTCATTCTCTCCCAGAATCATAATAGTCCACTGGTGGGACAGAGTCGAGATGACTAGTGATTGCTTAAGATGCACTGGATATCTAACCAAGCTCTAAGGGCTCCACAGTGCCTGCTACAGCTGCCTTCATAGCCATTAGAACAAAATATTCTCCACCCATTCCACCAGGGAAAGTCTTCACATGCTTGGAGCAGACATCCTCTCAGCTGGGTTTGAGACCCTTAGGTTACCTTCAACCTGATTTAGCACAACTGCCAAAATGGTTTACAAAGGCATGGCTGCTGTGCATGCTACAACTTCTTTGAGCCACAGGTGAGAGCTAGCTGGATCATATAGACACCAAAGGTAGAAGGCAGCCCTGAAAAGTCTTCCCTGAATACACTCTTACACACATCCTTGAGCATATTTAGGTTGTAGAAGCAGAGATGGAGATGATGTAATAGTGTCTTCTAGTATTTGAAGGTTGTCACCCAAAGCTTGTTCTACTTGGTCTGAGAGGGAAGAAAAAAAGAACACTGTTTGGAAATGGCAAATAGATTAAGGTTTGATGTTTGCAAGAACTGTTCAGTAGAATGGTCTATGTTGGGAAGCCATGGACTCTCCCTTAATGGGAGACTTTGGAGGAAAGACTGTATGACAACTTTTGGAGATCATGGTGGCATTCTTGTTTTGATGTCAGTTGACCTCAGTTGAACTCTTCAATGGTTCTAAGGTCCTGTGACCCACTTTTTAATGAAAAACTTCTCTACACTTTGTGGAGTAGGGCAAATGGAATTAATAATTTTCTTGTAGAAAATAACTTCCTAGTGGATTAATAGATGACTTGGCCTTCAAGCAACATCTTGAAAAGCCTAGAGTTACTTCCATGATCACGAAGAGGCACAATGGTCTATTTTCTATATTATGAATATAGCTGAGCATCAATGAGATTTTAAGTAGCTATTCCCAGACTTATTATTCATTCATTTTAGATTATTTATAGTCTAATATATAATCAAAATATTTAGATTTATTATTAATGTCACACTAATCAACACCAAAAGGAGAGGGGAAAAACGTGGGATCATTTAGATGCTCACTGATTTTCAGAACCTCCTTTTAGAAAGCATCTTTTTCAACAACCTCCTTTTATACTTGACAAAAGTGATGGACAGAGGTAAGAGACTTTCCCACAGGTGGGAAGCAGCAGAACTAGATTTTATTACCAACTCAAATCATTGTTTTACTGCATCATATAGAAAGGTACTATAGGAAAAAAACAAAAACAAAAGCAAAACGCTAGACCTGAAATCAGAGTCTGTGCTTGGACAGAGCTATGTGATCTCCTGGATCCCCGTCTTAAGCTTTCTAACGCTCATTTTGCTCATCTCACTAGTAGAATATAATAATCAGAGAATGGTGTTCATTTTTATTGGCTCCCTTGTACTAGCACCATGGCTGGTGGAGAGGAAGGGCTTGATAAATGCTTGTCTACTTGAATCTATAAACACACATGCACTTGAGCATTTATTATGGAGGGGCTGCCCTCTACTCAGATGTTTTTACAGCATCAATAAAGGTCCTTTTCCTCCCTAAGGAAATTGAGACTGAGAAATTAAGTTAGTTGCCACAGTTACGAAGGTAGTAGTGGCAAAGTTGGAAACCCAGCACCAGTTTTGCTGATTCTCTGTTTCCATTACATCACTCTACCCTGTGTATCTTAGGCCTACACCAAGTTTATAACATTTGGAAGTGATGGAGGTAATTTTTCTTTTTCACAATGTAAGGCTACTCAAAGCTACTCAAAAGTAATTCTTGCTTGCTTGACAAACATGTTTATATGTCATACATATCTGTATATGTCATCATGTTTGCATTTAAATATGGAGATATACACAGACATGTAAGTGTGAGGGGAAGAATGAAAGGGTGGAAGAGAGAAAGGGAGAGGGAAAGGAGATGATGGAGCAGAGAGGGAGAGAACAAAAGGGGAGAAGAGACAAAGGGGAGAAGAGACAAATGATAACAAACTTTATCCTGCATTAGGAGTCAATATGTGTAAATGGTAGAAATACGGTGCAAGTAAAAGTAATATTAATTGTACTTGACAGCTGTAGAGCACATTAGTGCTACAGAGTCCTTTTGGTGTGTATTAGGGATTACAAGGGGCCTGTTCCCAGATGCTATCATTTTCCTGTGGACTATTACTACAAATCCACATTGCTTTCCAAATGCAGAAACTACCATAATGCCATAGTGGATTCCTCAACTGAAATTCAGCTCTGACCACAAATGAGGACTTTATTTCCTTGAATACACAAGATTGACTTACACTCCCATTTTAAATCCTTGTTCACATAATATCAAGAAAGAAAACACACACACACACACACACACACACACATAGAACAATTCCTGCTTTTTATTTTTTTTTCCAGGCACTGGCTTGCTTAGGCAGAACATATATTCTCGGCAGCCATTAAGCTAGATGAATGACTAGATGTCCTTCCTTCCACTGAGTTCTCAGGGGATAATTCAATTCAGTCCACCTGCTGAAAAGCAAAAGGGACAGAGAAAGAGAGGTGTGTGGAGAGACAATCTTGGTCCCACCTTAGCAATCTTTGTATAATCAGTTCTGGCTCAGCAAAGAGTAAGAAAACTCTTTGCTATCACAAAGCATGACCCCCCCCCGCCCCCCAAGTTATCAAGAATGGAAGTAGGCTCAAGCCAAGCTTCCCTAGTTAGGCAGGGAGCCTTTGTGGCTGTTTTTAGGAATGGTTTCCCATTTACACTCCTATTGCATATATATGAGGAATCTTAGGCCCAGGAAGTTTAAATGATTCATCCAATGTCAAACAGGTGGTAAATTTCAGAAGCAGGATTTGAATGAGTCAATAAACATTTATTAAGCCCCTACTATATGCCAAGCATCGTGATAAACACTAGAAATAAAAGAAAAGGCAAATAACATTCCCTGCCATCAAGGAGCTCACGCGAAGGTGAATTACCGTAACTAGGATGGGAAAGGGTCTGAGAAGGTTTGCATTTCAGAGTTTATTTCGTCTTCCAAAATGGGTTTCTAGAGATCACAAAGTCCAAGACAGGAGTGGGGTGGGAAATGATGAGGTCAATCCCATGGGCACACTCCTTAAGCACTGGGAGAGAAAGGGCCCCTCTCTAAAGTCCATCATCCATCTTCTCCAATGAGGAGGGAGGGCCTCAGGGTCAGGGATTCCTGTAGAGGTGTGAGTTTCACACTTGATTTTCTCTTGCAAAATGATGAGTTTAGGGAAAGCACGAAGAAAGGAAAACATGAAGCAAAGAGAAGCTGGGTGGGAAACAATGAGAATTTGAATACAGATTTTTTTAATCCAGTCGTTAATCATATTAACTATTTATTGACTTCCAAATCACAGTGTTGACCCACGTTCATGGATTTACTCATACTGTCTTCTTGGCTTGGAATGTTCTCCTCACTTCCCATCTCTCTTCTTGTCTCAGTGCTCTTCTTTCTTGAAGGCTGAGCTCAGTTTCTACTTTCTCTTTAAATCCTTGATCTTTCCATCACTTGACATTTTTACCTCCTCTGGGCTCTTCCATAGAACTGTCTGTGTTCTAATCAGATGGCAGGCAACTCTTTTTTTCTTCTTACATTATCATGAACTTGGTATGTAACACGATAGAATGGAAAAATCATTGGACCGGAAGTTAGGAGAAACCAATTTAAAAATTCTGACTCTATTCTCTGTTGGTTTCTTTTGTTCTTATTGTTCACAAACAAGTATCTTAATTTTTCTGAGCCTTGGCTTCCTCAGTTATGAATAAATTGGTAGCAAAAAGTTGTGAGTACATACTTCAAGGATTGTTAACGTGTTCAAATGCAATACTATGTGCCAAGTACTTTGAGATCCGAAAGTGTTGTACGTACTCCCAACTCAACCTTTGCATGTTTTGACTCATATTCAGGGAATGCACTCCATCCTCACCCCTAGCTCAAAATTTCATTCGCCTTGTGAGGGCTACCTCTTCAAGACATCAATATTTATGTATCTATTCACATAGGCTATCTGTAGTTGAATGTAAGCTTCCTGAAAGCGGATTTTGTGTGTGTGTGTGTGTGTGTGTGTGTGTGTGTGTGTGTGTGTGTGTGTGTGTGTGTGTATTGTACTGAGTTATGTGAATGGGGAGATGCTTGCCGGAGATTTTACTCCTTTGATATTACCTTTACATGTCCTGGTTCACTTACACAATAGATCATAGAGCAAGGGTAAGGTACTACAGTGTATTCTATTTGCCTACTGGGGTATTAACAGAAATGTTTCTGGTCTGAGTCAACCCTAATATGTTTTTCTTGAGATGGCCCCAAAGCCGGCATAAGGAAACAGATGGTTTGTACATTTTGTTTGGGTAAGTTTGGAGGTTGGGTGACACCAGCTTGAGGATAAAATTTTATTGCATGCCCTCTAGGGACCCTGGTGGGTATAAATCTTTTAATAGCCTTTTCCTGTTCTCCATCTTGTGCCTACAGTCCTCTAGCAGTGAAAAGAAATAGGGAAATTGAGTCTATATGATGAAATAAGGAAGGTGAAAGATAGAGTGTATGCTGTACCAAAAAAATCTCTCAGAATAGGAGGTTTGACAAAGAGGCTGACTGCTCTACATTTTAATGCTCCTAACATGGGAAGAGGTTTTGTGAGAAAGAATGGAAAATCAGAAGTTTTATTGCCTCATCTCAAGTCCCATCCCTTGTAGCATTCCAGTGCGGCCTATAAACCTTCTGTATGCTTTAGCAATGGAAAACAAATAAAACATTTTCTTCTCTGAACACCAACAGCGTATTTCTGAATTTTAACTCAGCTCTACAGGGATGCTGAAATTGTACAAGGGAAAGGGGAACACAATAGATTTTAAAATGTTTAAAGTGATTTTTATTTGACTCACCACAGTCTGGGAAAAATACGCCCCCTTAAAAATGCAATCGGCCTATAAATTATTTAATCGGAATCTATCAAGAGAGAAGTCTCTTCCCCTGAGAACAGTATGCATATCAGATCCTGAGTATGTGGGGCAGAGAATTAGTATGTCAAATCATTAAAATATGAAATCTTACTCTCAGGAAAGGAAATATATTGTAACTTTTTGTCTATATACAGATGCATTTCCATTTCAGATGAGATAAATATGCAAATTACTTTGAAGACTTACTTGTAAGAACTATATAAATGCTAGCTACTATTGTGATGATTAATAATAATCACTATGATGGCTGTGTTTCTGGTTGTGGTTGTTATTTTTACCATGTATCACAATGTCTTGCCAATGATAGGCAATTAATAAACGTTGATTGACTACCCAGAATTTGCTTCAGAGCACTTCCAGAGCAGCATCCCATGTGAAGTCTTTCTGGATTGCTCCAATTGCTGGCACTCGCAGCTATGTGATCTTGGGCATCTCACTTAACATCTGTTGGCCTCGGTTTCCTCAGCTATGAAATATGGGTAATAGCATCACCTATCTCAGGGCTGGTGTGAGAATAAAATAATCTAATCTTCGTAAAGCTTTAGCACAGGGCCTGGAACATATTGGGTGCTTTATAAATGTTGATCCTTTCTCTTCCCCTATTTGCATATATATTTTTTTTCCAAGGACATCACCACTGAATTGGCTACACTCTCTTGGCTTCTCAATCTCAACCATTTAGTAAAGCATTTCAACTCTGTGCTACCTTCTCCTTGGGAAATCCTTGCCTCCTAAAACAAGGATTGTCAATCGTCCCCCAACTCTAGAATACTTTTAATAAAGATTACAGTGTTGTTCTCTTCCATGTTGCTGAATGGAGCTGTAAGAAATAACTGAACCATGGTCAGTAGGATCACTACAAATTTATCTTGTCTACCTCAATTAGGCTTTCATGACAGCCAGTCCATCCTCTTGCTCCTCCCTCAATTTTCTTGTTCACTCACCTCTTGGTCTTTTGGTCAATAAACATTCATTAACTACCTATTATGTGTCAAGTACTTTGTTAAGCCCTGTGGTTGTTTGTCCTTCATACTCCCAGAGGACCAAAATGACATCACAAAGTCAGGGTCAAGGTACAGTGCTTGACGGTGACTGACAGATCAATACAAGCTCAGAAGGCTCTACCACAGGTTGGGGATAAATAATCTATTTAAATATTTGGGATGGAGATATCTCTAGATTTGCACACACCATATTTCTTTTGAGCTACTGTAATTCTGCTTTATTCATAGAATAAAGTGGCTTCTTTGATACAGTCAGGCCATGCTGGGTGGGCCTGTGGAAGCATCTCCCATTTGTTGCAATCAGTACTAAAGTTCTTCAGAGAGACCTTGAGATTAACACATCTTCTGACCTCTGTGATCACTTGTCTTGTGTGAGTTCTCTATAAAATAGTCTTTTAGGTAAATGTATGTTTGGCTTTTGAACTACATGGCCAGCCCATCAGAGTTGTACTCTCTGCAGTAGAGTTTGAAAGCTTTAGAGAGTGCCTTAGTGTCTGGAACCTTATCTTGCTAGGTCATAATCAGAATCTTTCTAAGATGACTCAAAGCAGTTCAGTTTTCTGGAAAGATGCTGATAGATTGCCAAGATGTCATGGGCATACAACAACAGTCAGCTCTCTAGAACAATTCTGCAGCCCTTCAGTTTAGTAGTCAGTCTAATATCTCTTCTCTCCCACACTTTCCTTCAGAGCCCCCAAACACTGAGCTAGCTCTGGTAATGCATGTGTTAACCTCATCATCTCTCAGGATGTCCCTGGAAAGTGCACTACCAAGGTAAGTGAACTTATCTACTACATTCCAAATTTCTCCATTTGCTGTACCCAATGTATCAACGGTATGATGCTGGCTGGTAGAGAATGTCTGTTTTCTTGGTGTTATGCAAATTGTCAGTCAAAAATAAGCACAAGCAGCAGAAAACCGATCTATATTCTGTTATATCTCAGCCCCAGAGGTTGCATTGAGTGGACAATCATCTGTGAACAAAAAGTCATAAGCCAGCTCTCTCCCCACTTTAGTCTGGGCTTGTAGCTTTTTCAAGTGAAATAATTAACTCTCAGCAATAGCTGACCTTGAAGCTGTTCTCATCCTTGTTAAAAGCGTCTGGCAGCATCACAGAAAACACCATGCCAAAAGCCTGGAAGCAAGCACATAGCCCTGCTTTGTTCCACTGGTGACTGGGAAAGTGTGAGAGCTTTGTCCTTTACCAAGAACCGCCCTCCTCCCCGCCTCCCCCCCCCAGTCTTAGAACAAAAAGTTAAGTATGTCAACTTCAGTTGTTCCTCTCTCATCTAGCATCAAGTGAAAATGAATTTGGCCTTTAAAGGTTCTTACATCCTGACCTCTTTCCGTAGTCTCATTCTTCCCATCACTGTTCTATGCTGTTTATGGAACAGTCATCCTCACCTAGTTCCTTGACATTCCCTGTCTCTAAGTCCTAGGGCTCGTTATCCCTCATGCCTGAAATGATTTCCCTCCCTGCCTCTTAACTTTTAGAGTAGCTGGCTTCTTCCAGGACTGAACTGAAATGTTCCTTTTGATTGTAGATCTTTCTTCCCTTCCCTCCCCCCTCAGTCCACAAAGACAAACACTTTCCTGTCTAGGGTTACCTTATATGTGGTCTGGGAGCATTTTGGAAATATCTGTTTGTATCTGCATTTCTCTTCCATTAGAATGTAATCTCCTTGTGAGCAGGAGCTGTTTTTACTTTCCCTAGAGCTTAGCAGAGTGGATTGAATAGAGCTGTCAATTCACTCACTCACATCATTGCCAAATTGCTTTTTGGGTGTCAAAACCTATGAAATAGCTTGATTTGTGTTGTTCATCACATTAATGACATGTAGTAATGTTTTATATAGTTGCTAATCATTTGAAATTCTTTTGAGAATTCCTAATTCATATCTTATGGCCACTAATATATTGGAAAATGGTTTAGTTATATGTTGCATTTTATAGATATGTAGGCCTTTATTATTTATAATATTTATTATTTATTAGACCGTTATCAGAAGTATTTTAGTAACTTCCTTTACTTCTTTTTCTAATTGCATTGATTTTGCACTTGTAAAATTTGATATAATGATTTGTAAAATGTTTTGCGTTCACCTCTATTATTGTTTGGTTAAGCACTCTTTCCCTACCCATAGTATCCGATTTGTTGAAGTATGTATTTAAAGATGTTGGTTTAAAACTAATTTATTCCAAATGTTTTTCATTTTTTCTTCCAGAAGTTCTTGAGAAATAAAGAATTCTTCTTCAAATAATTTCTGTTTGGCATTGGGAAGTCATTGTGGAGGGCAGGACCAAAAAGGACATACCAGTGTGCCGCTGGTGAAGCCTATTTCATAGCTTTTGACACCCAAATATCCTCAATAGAAATTTGCAATTATGATAAGAAATGGGGGAAAATTCATTTCTTCTTTGACTCAGAGATCTCACTGCTTAGAACATATGTCAAAGGGGAAAAATAATTTTAATATTTAAATAATTTTCATTTTAAATAATTTTTGAACAAAACATTTTGTAGTTGCAAAGAACTGGAAAGCAAGTAGGGAACTATCCTTTGGGGAATGACTAAATGAATTTCTTACATAAATAGAAAGGGATATTATGTGCTTGTGAGATGATAAATATCATGAAAATACAGGAACATTTATGTGACCAGATCTATCTATCATTTATTACCCATTTATTAAGCACCTCCTATGTACCACATTCTGTCCTGTGATCTAGAGATATACTTCACATGTCTAGAGAGCTATATCCTAGATATAAAATTGATGGGCAAAATGAAATTCTGAATATGGTGAATGGAACAGTCCTCACTAACACAAGCTTATATTCTAATGGATGATAATAAGAAGCATATGCACACCCAGACACAGGCACACATGCACACACACACATATAAACATGAATATAATCCCACTTTATTATAATGTATATCAACACTACATATATGTGTAAGTATATATGTATATCTATATATACCCTTATTTAGCTGTATATAGATATTTAATAGGAAGAAAGTAAAGTGAAGTGAAACATGTAGAATCAGGAACAAATATGCGTAATGAGGTAATGACTATAACAAAGCAAATGAAAAGAACAAGAAAATTAAAATTGAAGTTTCAGATGTAGTCAGTATTATGACCCAACTGGGACCCAGCCAAGAAATAGGCAAAATGATCTCCCGTCATTCTTTGCAGGGTGAGTGACCTAAGGTGCGGAACGCCGAGTGCACGGCCGCGTCACTAGATGGTTTTGGTTGCTTTTGATTGACATTCCCCCCCTTCCCCTTTGTAAAAGATAACAGTAATTTTACAACTTTTTTAACCCTAAATCTAACCCTAAATTGCATTGGAATGAATTGAATAATTTAAGAGAATTAGTGTCATTTCATGTTCAGTATCAAATCCTTTTGGTAGAGATGAAGGAAAGTGAAAAGGCTAAGTAAATCATCTCATTAAAATATGACGTGAGGCATGATACCAGAAAGTCCTAGACTCAATGGGGAGACAGAGGGGCTCGGCCTGACGGGCCAAGCTAGCCCTCTGTATCGAAGCAACAAATGCCATGACAAATCCGCCTTCCTTCTGTTGCTGTAAACCTAGCCAGTGTTATATTATTATTCAAGAGAAACCTGTAATGTGAATTATATTTAGTAAGAGCTGAACGTCCTGTCAGACATGCAGAGAAGTGGAAAATGTGCTAACACATGAACACTGTCAGTTTCTGAAAGGCACTGACATCCTGGAAGGGAAGTCACTGGACTCAACCTGGCTGCTAATGCTAAAAGGGAGAAACACTTGTCAAACGGGAGACAATTGGATATGAGCAGGAAGACAAGAGCTGTGCTTTTTAAACAGTGGCAGATGGACAGCTTTCCAGACCAAATAAAACAGATCAAAGTCAAATGTGGGGGTAATCCGGAATGGAGACTCTCCATATGGAAAACTAATGGGCAAAATGGACTTTGGCAAAAAAAAATAAGAATCTTTTCCATTTACTTATAAATTGACCCCTGTGGGTCTGTTTCCTCATTTGTAAAATGAAGGTGGGGAGAGAGAGGGCCTAAAAGACTTCTAAGGTTACTTCCACTTCTAAGTCTATACTTTCACAGCTTTCAAAGAGTCTTCATTCACTTGCTGTCTTCCACTGAAAAAGCCCTTCTGACACTTTGCTCTCATGACTTCCAGCCTCTGTAAGGATGTTAAATTGCTAACATTTCTGTGGGACTTCAAGGGTGATTAAGCATTATATACATATGATCTCATTTGATCCTCACAATAACCCTGGGAAGTAATGCTATTATCTCCATTTCACAGGTGAGAAAATTGAGACAGATTCTGAATGACCAGCCCAGGGTCAAGCAGCTTCTAAGCACGCAAGCCATGATTTCAACTCAGTTATTGCACATTCTAAATCCTACAGGCCATCTAGTTGGCGCTGTGTGCTCAGTGTTAAATGCGTATTTTTAATTTCTTGTTATTTTGCTTTGGCTTTTTTTTGTTTCTTTTTTTAATTCAGTAGATAGAGAGCTGAACTTTATGCCTACTTCAGGCTTGATCTTTGATACCTAATACCTTTGGGGCCATGGGCAAATCACTTATTCTCTCTATACCTCCATTTCTACATCTGTAAAATGGGGATATTAATACCTCACTGGATTACTGAAGTAGTTGTCAAAGGCTCACATAAAAGGCAATATTCGCAATCAAGGAGAATACCTACATGGCCCTGTTTTCCTACAAGGGCATATGTTTTGGAGTAGCTGCCATGAGTTTCTATTTCTGCTCAATCTACACAATGATGCTTCAAATTTAATTAAGACAACTCACTGCAAACTGAGCATGCTCAGATGTACCCTGCAATCTCTAATCTCCTATACATATAGCATTTGGGATTCAAATTTTAATTTAGTGGTATTAATCAATTACCTCACAATCATACACAGTAAAGCTTTATTGGCCATTATCAATTAAATTCACTTGACTTCTTTCTCTTGTCAGCATGGCTCCAAATAAATCACACTCTTTATTTAGAGCAAATGAAATGTACAAAAAAAAAATGAATTAACAGTAAAATATAAGACATTGTTAAATCCAAAGGGGCTTGGGCACAACCTGAATTTCCTATGCCATCCCTCTTTTTCTTACTTTATCCCTTACTTCCTTAATGTGGGCAGAAGCTCTGAAAGGCCTTTCTGTAAAGGAGTTCCAACTCACATTTTTGATCTCAGAAAGTGCATGGGGACATCGTGATTCATTATCATCAGGTTCACACTGTCTCCCTTTGTTAAAGCAAAGCAGATTGCAAAACGTAAAGCATCACATAAATGCTAGTGCTGCTGCTAATTTAATCCAAATCCCAGTCCTACTGCTATGGAAGCTGTAACCCCACTTTTGGTCACCTCTTAGGCGAATGTAGGTATTTGATATATTGAAAGAGTAGTCTCTGAGAATACTCAAGTCACCAGCCTGACAAAGTCTTTTTGGTGAGTTTCTTCAAGATGTGTAGCACACATCCTGGAAGTTGGAGAAACAGAGAGAAGCATCGAAGCCTCACAGATGGACCTTTTAAAAAGTCCAGTCTGGGTTTAGAAGGATCTAACCTCTGACAACAATCTTATTTACAAAGATTATTCAGTAGCCAATGCCAATCCTTGTTTCTATTTGTCTCCAGCCCCTGAAGATCCAGACAAGCCTTGACAACAAGTCAAGTTGTGTAACAAAAGATTACTTCTTCATGGACTTATGGAAAGAGTATATGTAAAATAATCTTTAATTATTATCTGTTTGACAATGAGGAAGGCAGAGCACTCATTACATACAGTCTATTTCTACAAAAGAAATTTTGTTTCGATTTATACTGTTTGCAACAAGGTGGGGAAAGATGATAAATTTATCATCTTTGTGGAAGCTCTTGAATTTAGCACTCTGATTGCCAAGATTACGTAACACCCCACAGGCCAAAATAATATAACTTTCTAATAAAAAAAAAGTGGATTGTAAATAATCATGATCGATCTTACATCAGTAGCAAGAAGATGGCATCCTCCAGATAAAAGGGTTTTCTCCAATGATTTTAGCTTTGCTCTTGAGAAGCTTAACATTGAGAAAAGTCCCTGACAATTAAACACCCTTCCTTCATCTAAGTGAAAGGATTTCAGTTTGAAAAAAATAATAATCAAGTTATTTATATAAGAATAACCTTTAATGACTACCATTCCTAAAAAGGACAGGTGACATTTTCTCCAGAGAGAAGTGGTAAGTTGAAATTTAAAATTCTTCCTCTCTATCTTAGGAGAAACAATATAAATTTAACTGGAAAATTAAAAAAAAACTTGGAAGATATGCAGGGGAGTTCCTTTTCTAAATTTCTTCCTTAAGGAAATGACTTTACTCCCAGTGAGAAGCTCATCATGGTACAATAAGCTGGTTACCTTTTTTGTTGCCTGTTGCTGATGGAAGCCCCTTTGCCCTGAGGAAGATGATCTCATTTTGGTGACTTCCCAATAAACCATGCGGCATTTTTATATTTTAAATGCAAGTGAAGCAAAGAGGTAGGCAAAGACATCCCTGTCTCCATTGCTAGCAGAGCCATTGGTCTAGATGGCCTCCATCTACGTCTTTTGGATTTTCCTCGATGCTTTGTCTTTTACTCACCCTTTGCTATCAGTCATTCTCTTCTGCCAACCAGTTTTTGGCTTTGTACCATCTTCTTTCCTACCCCTTTTTTATAAGGCCTCGGCTTGATTTGGTCCTTTTTAAGAATTTTGTTATTGAGAAAACAAGTTGGTCAAGTCTTATGCTCATTAGAATACTTAAAGTGTGATTTAAAAGACAGACGTTGCAAGAAAGAGGAATCATCAGTAGGAAGCTTGTGTGTCCCATTGCTGTGCTTATCCCCAAGCCAAAGGAGCTGACTGCAAAGGATGTGTGATGGGACGTTGGCCAGAGTTACCCCAGATGCAAAGATATGAATGGGCTGTGATCTAAATAACTGAAGGCAGAATTCACATTAGCTATTCCGTTCACAATCCCAGATCTGTCGAATTAAAGTTTGGTGATAAGGCCTGAAACATCCAGGTGGTATAGCGCTCAGAGGAGTACACGTGCAGTCAGGAGACTCGAGTTTGAATCCCGGCTCATTTACTGGTTGTTTCACTTTGGGCAGCTCAGCCTCCGGATGCTTCAGCTTTTTTCAAGTATAAAGTAGAGAAAATAATATCCCTCATTCTCAGGGTCATGAGGATCGTAGTAGATGGTATTTGCAAAACATTTTACAAAATCAAAGCACTATATAAACGGTAGCTAAGAAAGGTTGAAAAATACATGATATGGGATAGAGCCCTGGCCCTGGAATCAGGAGGACCTGCGTTCAAGTCTGACCTCAGGCACTTAAACTAGCCGTGTGACCTTGGGCAAGTCACTTAATCCCAATTGCCCCACCTCGCCCTTCCAAAAAGAAAAAAGAAAAGAAATGATCGTCCGGAATTCCATCCTCTGGCTTTCAAGGAGCGTGCCTTCATCCCTAGGAGTGCAACATTTGCACTGATGAGTAAATAAAACATACTCCCTTTCTTCCTCGCATCGGATACGGCAATTCATTTCTAAAAGAAATTTTCTTTTATATTAAGGGCATAATAATCACCAATAAACATGGACGTTTAGGAAGAACCACAAGAGGTGGACTTTATAGCAATCTGGGAAATTCTACCGTTCACATACTTTAATGCCCATCATCAATTAAAGAGTGAAGTAACAAAATTGCGCTGTGTCCTCTTAGAGAACCTTAAGGGCTTTTATTAATATTATTTCTCTTGCACTCGGCTTTCTTCCATCCTTTCTTCCTATTTCTTTGTTTTTTCTTCCTTCCTCCTCCCCTACATACCATTCCTAGGTAGATCATTGCATAAAGCATTGGGGCCTGGAGTCAGGAAGACCTGAGTTCAGATTTGGTCTCAGACATTCACCAGCTGGATATATCACTTAAACTCTGTTTGAATCAGTTTCCTCATCTGTAAAATGGGGGTCATAATAGCACTTGTCTTACAGGGTTGTTTTGACAATTAAATGAGACAATAATTGCAATGTGATAAGCACAGTGCTTGGCACATAATGTACACTATATTCACTAATTATTATTATTACTATTCTTAATATCCCCAATAGCAAATATATATACACACATATGTGTGTATGTGTATGTACCCAAGACAAATCAATATGTCCAAGTTCTCTGCAGTTTGTTTCAAATATGGAATCCTTGTCCCAGTAGTTCATGTCCTTGGTTTTGCTCTATTTGTTTTTATCCTTGGTTTCGTTTTATTGAGGTGCTACTTCATATGGTTGTTTATGGATTTTATTGACCTACTCTTTCAATTATTCTTTTTTCCCACCACTTTTTAAACCAACACTAACTAGTTATACTTGTAACTGCCTTGTAGCATAGTTCGAGTTATGGTGCTGTTAATATACTTTTCTTTCTAAGTTTTCTTCCTTGATGTCTTGCTTTGTTTTATTATTTCAATATTATTATTATTTTGTCTGTTTCTATGAAGCAACATTATAGTCATTATTACTGGTATATGTATTTAATGGCATTCAGTAGGCAAATGAATTTAGGTAGTCTCCCCTTTTGAATGATGTGGTCACAGTACAACCAAAGACCACCAGTATGTTCCTTCTATCATCCACCTTCCTTTATTTCTTTGAAATGTACTTCATTTGCTGTTCACTCATTTCCCATCCATGCCTGACTCTTTGAAACTTCATTTTGGAGTTTACTTGACAAAGAGACTAAAGTGCTTTGGCCATTTCTTTCTACAGTTCATTTTACAAATGATGAAACTGAGGCAAACAGGGTTAAGTGACTTGTCCAGGGTCATACAGCTAGTCAGTGTCTGAGGCCAGATTTGAACTCAGGAAGAAGAGTCTTCTTGACTCCAGGGTTGGCACCCTGTCTGTGCCACCTAATGTGCTTTGTAGTTTTATTCATATAAAGCCTGAGTATATCTTTGTAGGGGAATTCCCAGATATTTCGTATAATCTATAGAAATCTTTCATGAATTTCCTTTGTTTCCTACTGGCTTCTGTTGATAATGATGATTTGTTTTTTTGGGGGGGTAATTATTTGTGCCCTGCTATTCTATTGAAGTAATTGTTTCAGTTAAAGTTTGCTTTAATTTCCACGTCTCTGTAAGTAAACTATACTGTCCCCTTCAAATAGAAATAATTTTGATTCCTCTTTGCTTATATGCATTCCTTTAATTTCCTTATTTTTTTCTTACTGAAATAGCTATCATTTTTATACTGACATGAAATAACAGTGGTGACAATGAACATCTTGTTTTATCCCTAATCATATTGAAAAGTCCTTTACTTTTTCCCCAATACAGATAATCATAAGTTCTTTTTAATAAATATCAAGTTTAGCTTGTTAAGAAAAACCATTTTATTCCTATGCTTACTAATGTTTTAATATGTTATTGTTGCAAAACGTTAAATGTATTTTTCCCTGTATCTGTTAATGAAGCTCTTATACCGTATGTCACAATAAACTCCAAGTAGAAACATGACCTAAATATAAAACTGTCACAAAGCCAATAGAAGACAAATGCAGCAGATACTACACAATTAAAGAGAAAAGCAAATTCTAACTTAAACAACTGATAGGGCTGACTACAATTGGTAAGGTAGACAACTGATTTAAAAAATGAAAATAAAAGGTTTTTACAGAAGCAAATGAATTGTAGTTAGAAAAGAAACCATAAATTGGAAGAAAATCTACAGAATTGATGTCTCTGATAAGTTTCTAATATCTAAGAAATGAAAAGAAATGATGACAGAATAAGAATAGTGGTTATTCCCCTATAGATAAGTGGCCAAAGGGTATGGATAGATCGTCTTCAAATGAGGAAAAGAAGCTATTAAAAACCTATTGAAAGCAGTAATAGGAGTGATTAATAATTAGAGATATTAATAAATGAGAAGAATTCTGAGGCTGTACCTCTTGTATATCACATTGGTAAAGAGGAAAAAGGAGGAAAATTTTAGAAGGATTGGGTGAGAACAGGTCACAATGGAAATAAAGGTAGACTAAGGCAACAAAGACCTGAGCAAGATCAAGGAGGCATTCTAAACTAGGAATAGGCATTCAATGGGATCAAAGACTCCTCAATAGTCTTCGACTATCCCCAGGATCAGGGGAGTTATGGATGATTGGATCTTTTATAGTGATTAAAAGATGAGAGAAAAATCTGGAGTGTCACAAGTATGGCTTCTTCTGATTGGCTAGATGATTTAATATGGAGGCCTTCTCATTACATCATTGGAATATGAGGTCAGTTCTTGGGTTATGGCAACACACTGCATGCTCTGAGAATTGCCACATGTAATGATAATGGAATTTGGAGATGCCCCTGAATTGGCTTGGTTTTTTGGGTTGAGTATTAAAACCCAGAGCTTGTGAATCCCACTTGTGGGATGGACTTGTTGACGTGAAGAGAGAGGGCTGAACTGGGAGGAGCTGTGAATTGGGAGAGAGGCCCAAGACTAGAGAAGGCCAGAAGGACTTTGGGAGAGTAGTATCCAGTATCGTGGAGCCTGAGTTGCTGAGAGAAAGACAGCTAAGACCCCGTGGGAGCTGCCCAGGACTTTTGAGAACTGCCACCCAGAGCTGCCAAGAACTGAGGAGGCATGACTGTGATGCCGGTATTTTGTCTGTTTTGATGTTGTTTTGCTAGATTCACCAGATGGTGGAGGACAGGGCTGCTGTTGTAGAGGTCCTGGAACCTGGCTGTTGGTTCAGAAGCCCTGAAGGAGGATTTTCTTGTGATACCTTCACAGAAATCCTGAGAGAGGGCCTTGCTGATGTTTTCAGGGATTCTGGGACTGTTCTACAGGCAGAGAGTGACTTGATGAGGACACAGACTATGGCTTTGTTGAGCCTTGTCTCCCCAGGAACTGAGATTGCTCAGTGCTTGCCTCCAGTCAAGATGAAAGAAGGGCCTTTCCTTGGGTTTTCAATGCTGAGATGATATCTTAACCTTGTTATAGCTTAAGGGTGGATGGCCTTTTGTGCTCCCCTGCCCCTTTTGAGAAAGTGCTTGGTGTTAATGGATGGTATTGTAATTCAGTAGTGTCAAGGGGTGGGAAACCTTTGGCCTTTTTGGTGCTCTGTGACTGACTAAATGAATGTACTTTGTTTATGATTGGAAACTATTCTACATTTGAGAAGAGAGATTTTCACTGACTAAATGAATGTCCAGGAGTGGACTACTTTGACTACTGATCCAGGGGTGGGATACCTGGACCTTGGTACTTTGCAATTGAATTGAGAACTTATTTGCTAAATGAATGAGTTACACTGTATTTTGACTTTCTCTGTTCTGTGAATGTTTGCTGAATAAATGGGATTTGCTATGCTGATAATCTGAACCCTGGAAGTTGCCTTTGCTTGGCATTACACCACAACAGTTTTATATTGATAAAATTGACCTTTAGATTCAAGTTTCTCTGGAAAGGGAATAATGGGTGAAGCTACAAGGGTTGGGGAACAAGTCACAATGTAAGGGTGGAGTTACAAGTCACAAGATTAGAATCTTGACCCATGTGACCTGAGGTTGAATGAATGAATTTCCAAGGTACAGAAATTTAGGCAGACGCAGTAAAAGAGAATATTTGATCTAGGCTGACTTTATTAAGTCTTTTTGTTTGTTTTTGTTTTTATTTTGATTAAGTGTTAATAAAATAGAATTAAAATCAATTTTCAATTTCACAAACAGGTACACTAATAGGCTATTGGTAGAATTGGAATTTTTTTCAAACATCTATAAGGCAATTTGAACCAATAACCGTAAAGTCCCCAAATTATGCATACCATGTTACCCAGGAAAATAACTGTTAGTCATATATCCCTAGTAGGCCTTGGAAGAAGCAACAAGATTTGTGTTATAAGATTATTTTAAAGCAGTGATTTTTGCATTAAGAAAGAACCAGAAAAGAAATGCCAGATGCATGCTATAATCCATTAGGAAATAGAAGAACAAAGCATGGAATTCACTTTATAAATCCTTATCAATATCTATTTTTATAGTATACATATTTGCATATATTACAATATTATAATTATATATGTAGTATGTATACACGTTATATGTATGTATGTATATATCTGTGTATATATATATATAGAGCATATATATATATATATGTAGGTATATTTATATAGGTATGTATATAGAGTCTGAATTCATACACATACATATGTATTATATATTGGGTACAAATAGTGGGCAGAGTGGATAGAATGCCAGGCCTAAGGTCAGGAAAACCTAAATTCGAATCTGCCTCAGATACTGGCTATGTGTGACCCTGGACAAGTCTCTTAGTCTCTGTTTGCTTCAGATTCCTCATCTATAAAATGGGGACAGCAATACCCCCTACATCTCAAGGCTGTTGTAAGGATCAAATGAGACAATAATTGGAAACATTTAGCACAGTATCCACCAAACACACAAACAAAAGTGTTTTATATTGCACCATACATACAAATACATAGCACAAGAAGGCCCAAATCATGAAAGACATTTTGACATGTTGAAAAGTTATGAGCAGATTATTATGTCTACAATGGAAAGGCATATTCACACTAAGGATATCTATCAAAACATAGATATTTTTAACTTTATAATTTTCTGGTATTAAGTATATATACATATACAAATATATACTTAATTTTTTAAAATAAATTTTAAAATATTATTCAATATTAAACATTTTAATTGAATTTTACTTTTTAAAAAGTGCTTGTTTAGTTGAGGGGTAGGAGAAGAACAATTTTTAAAAAATAGATTTTGTAGGCCTCCCTCCCCCTTTTTGTTGAGAGGGAATGACTATCCTTTTGCTAATGTTTTATGGAAATTCTAGTAGATGCCACCTCATCACTATTCTATCTTGTATATTTTGCTTCTAATGAAATTCTGTGTTAGCTACTTACCTCCTGACCTTTGCTAACTGGAGGGAAGATTTAAGCTCTGTTTTATTTTTAACTCCTGGTGCCTGGGAAATTGTCTGGTTCACAGTAGGTTTGACACAGTAGGATGGATAAATGATTATTAACCAGCTCTTTTGTGTCTTCAAACAGGTATTTTAATTGGAAGCCCCTGTAATCAGTCTGTTTTCCCCAAATTCAAAATGTCAGATCTCAAAAATTTTATTTGGAAGACTCCTTAAAGGTCCAGAAGAAAGGGAAATTAGCCCCAGTCTATACGGGAATATAAGAAACGGAACAAGACCTTCTTTGGCATGAATGGAACCGTCAATGAATTCATTAATTTGCTCACTCCTCATTCAGCATTTTAAAGACCTCCTGTTTTCGAGACACTCTTAGTGGGCTGTAATTTCTTCCCCCAGCCACCCTCTAGTAGACTGTTAGTGCACTGATGCCAGCAGCTGTTTTGCTTTTTGTCTCTGTATATTCTAAGGGCCTAGTGTAGAAGATCACAGGAAGATAGAATCAAAAGATTTGGTCCAAATTCTACCCAAATTGATAGTTTTGTGATGGTAAATTAGGCCATCTTTTGTTTCAGTTCTTACCTAGCCCTTAATCACTGAATGTCTATTCCCTCAGACAAATTGAGACCTGGGAAAGACCTAATTTAAGAAAGGCCAAACTCTGCCACTGCCTCCTGAGCCATCACCAGTTGTCTTGATTCTTGTCCTGCCATTAGGTTTTCATGACTGGAGGAGAGCATGAGGCTGGTGACTTGTAGCTCTGCCTCACTAAAATCCAATTCACTTGCAAATCAAGGCTTCATCCTTGTGATGTCATTTGTCTTCTTCAAGAATGAAGGAAGATTGGGAAGGCTAGGTGGCATAGTGAATACAGCACCAGCCCTGGAGTCAGGAGGACCTGAGTTCAAACTGAGTTCAAATCCGGCCTCAGACACTTAACACACACACACAAAAACTAGCCATGTGACCTTGGGCAAGTCACTTAACCCCAACTGCCCTCCAAAAAGCAAAAAAAAAAAAAAGAATGAAGGAAGGTCAAAAACCCAAGGTACTTCCACGGTCACTATCATGAGATCCAGGGGGAAAAAGAATCTTTAGTCAGCCAACCTGGGTTCCAATCCTGCCTCTAGAATTTATTTTCACTTTAACTCAATCAATTAGCATTTATTAGGCACCACTATGTAGCAGGCACTGAGGTAAAAGACAGTCCCTTTTCTTAGGAGCTGAGAATCTAATGGGGGAGACAGCTTGGAAATCAATATATATGAAGCAAATTATACTCAAGATGAATAGTATATAATTAACAGACATTATTGGGGCAGCTTCTGTTATAGTTTGGGATGCTGGGAACCCCTAAATTCAAAGGTACAAGGACCCTGCCTCAAAAGAATTTGGCCACTCAAGCCTTCTTTCAGTCAAGCAAGACTTTGTCATAATACCAGTGAGGTGGGCAAGATACCTAGTAAATATGCACTATTGTATTGCCAGTGGGAGTGGGTAGAGTTGCTAGCGTCCGCAGTTTTAATGGGGGTGAAATTGGAATTTATGTACAAGAAAAACAGTGAGAAGATCTAGATTGGATAAAGGAGTGGCAAGTAGCCTGGGGTGAACAGAGAATGAAAGGACTTCAGTGGTCAGAGAGCCACAGGGAAAGGGCAATTAAAAGAATTATTAATTATCTAGGTAGAAATGTGTGGGTAAATTCAGGTGGGTTGTGTTGGAAGACAAGGTCTTTTCCTCTTAGGAATACCGCATGAATCCCATAACCCTATCATTTCCAGTAACAGATGGGATCTTAGTTGGGTCTGAAAGGAAGCCAAGGAGGTCAGTAATAAGAGTGGATAAGGGAGAGCCTTCCAGGGACTGGGGGAAGCAAGAGATATGTGCCAGAGTTGGAAGATTGTGTGTCTCGTTTGTGGAACAACCAGGATTCCAATCAGTGGATAGAAAAATATATGTTGAGCAGTAAGGGGCAAGGAAGTTGGAAAGTTCAGAGGAGGTTAGGTTTTGAAGGGTTTCAAATGACAGAGAATTTTGCATTTGATCCTGGAGGTGATAAGAAGCAACTGGAGTTTACTGATTGGGGATGATATGGTCAGATCTGAATTTCTTAAAGAAACTCAGTTTGGTGGCTGACAAGAGAATGAATTGGAGAAGGGAGAGACTTGAAACAGGTACCCCCCCCCCCCAGCAGGCTATTGCAATAATCTGGCCATGAGGTGATGAGGGCCTGCACTAGGAGGCATGGCAGTGTCAGAGGAGAGAAGGGGGTGAATCTGAATGATTTTGCAAAGGTGAAATTGATAGGCCTTTGCAAGAGCTTGGATATGGTGGGGAGGGTCAGAAATAATGAGGAATTAAGGATGGCTCCTAGATTAGGAGCCTGAAGGGCTGGGATGCTGTTGCCCTGGCCAGGAAAAGAGAAGGGAGGAGGGAACATTACTATTACCTCCCTGAACCTGAGTCTCCTCTACTATAAAGTACATGTATGTGCTGTGTATTTGTATATGTGTACATGCATATGTGTGTGTGTGAGGAAGGGAGTCAGATTAGGTGCCATCTGGGGACCTCTATAGCTCTACAACTTAAACATTTGGTCCACATAGTCTGAGCCTTTGTTGAGGAAACTGCAGGCAAGGTAAGTTAAGTAAGGTCACACTTTCCTTAAAGACAGAGGGGGAATATTTGGCTGGTTGATTTGAAGATTTTGACAATCTCCTGGGAATTGTTGCATTTGAATAGATAACAAATATATAATCATTGGAGGCAGCAGAGAGAGCTTTTATGAATGTGGAGATAAGGAAAGCCTTCTCAATGGACTTGACAAATGCAATAAATCTTTAAAAGAGCTAAGGATTCTAGGAGGCCTAGGTGAGAAAACAATGAATTCCACACAGGAGAGACAGCCAATGAAAAGCAAGAAGAGCACAAGGTAGAAAGATAAATTGAGGGAAAAGTAACTAGAATAGTATGGCTGGAACATAGAGTACATGAGGATTAATGTGAGAGGGAGCCCAGAAGGTTGACTTCATTACTTCCCTTCAGGAGTTGATAAAGAAAGGAGCTTTGGAAGCATAAGGAAGCTAAATTCTTTAAGAGAGCCAGGATTTCTCTGGCTATGGCAGGGGACATGGGGTAGCACTAGGCAAGGTTAGGGAGGGAGTCTCTCCACCAAGTAAATCATAACCATCCATGACTTAATAGTCTTCCTGTGTTGCTATGGTCAGATAACAAAAGCTGACCACCACTGAGATGATCTGTCAAGAATGAGGCCCCCCAGTATTGGCTAAGATGATCCCTGGATAACAATCTTTTTTCATTTCTCTACTTGAAACCTTTCCAGTTTGCAAGATGCTCCCAGACAATGGACACTGAATTTTTTCCACACTTTACTACCACAAAACAGTTCCTATGACCATGTTTGTATATGCATATACATACCCACACAAGCACACATGCATATACATATCACACACACACACACACACACACATATATACATTTGTGTGTGTGTGTGTATATATATGTATATATATATATGTATGTATGTATGTATGTATGTATGTAAGCATTCTTTCTTTGTCCTACATGGAATAAGTAATAAATTTCTAGTGGTGGGATTCCTGGGCGAAAGGATGCCAATAGCTTACTCATTCTCCCCCCTCACCCCATAACAAATTCAAAATAATTTCCAGAAGTGTCAGAAGAAATAGAGCACCAGCCCTGGAGTCAGGAGGACCTGAGTTCAAATCCGACCTCCGACACTTAACACATACTGGCTGTGTGACCTTAGGCAAGTCACTTAACCCCAATTGCCCTGCCTTCCCCCCTCCAAAAAGCAAAAAAAAAAAAAAAAGAAGTATCAAAAGAGCCACAGTTTCCCTCACAGTCAATTATCAAGCCTGATTTCAAAAAATAGCATTCGGCAAAGAGTCTGTCTCTTGGTGTTCGTTTGTCAGGCATAAGGTGAAATGCTGGAATTGCTTTAATTCCTATTCATGATATTAAGTGATTTTAAGCAGTTTTCTATAACACTGTTGGTGGAGTTTCAGTTCTTTTTTGACTATTTGTCCATTGGGATTGACCGGTCATCTCCGTTAGTCACATTACATGTTCTATATCAGATATATTTAATATAATTTTTTTTTTCTAATCAGCACTTTTTCCTCTTATTCCAGCTGGACTGATGTTGGGGGGCAGATTTCTGTGAACTTTTATGTCATTGAAATGGTCTGTTTTGTCTCTAATTAGCACCTTTATGTCTTGTTTGGTTCAGTATTTGCAAAAGGTATCCCCTATTATCTTTCTTTTTTTAAGTTTAATGGTGTCATCTTTTGAATTGTTATATACTAGATTGAGTATTTTATTGAATTTCTTATACCCAAGTCTTTCTGAACAGCATCCTTCTCTTCTTTAGCACTCGTCTGAATTTCCTTTGGTTCAACTGAAATTGGGTTTCGTATATGAAAATCATGCTTCATATTTGTCAATGAAACAAACAAGTAGATATGAACAGAAATATCCATCAGAAGTTTTTGAAAAGGAACTCAGAATATTTATATTCCTAACGAGCCACAGTAATTTTAATCTTCCTTCTTCTCTAACCTCATAGCCTCCACCTAATGGGAGTTAATGAAGACTGGCATAGTTCATATTCATTTCATGCGTTGGCCATTTCAGGTACAGCAACGTGAGTGGAGCAGCTTTTTGGTGTTAAAGGCAGGTCATTCCACACATAAACAGAAAAATGACAGAGCACGGTAAGCAGTGTCATGCAACAAAAGAAATAAATTAAAACAAGTAATTTTTGAAATTAGTTGTCTTCAATTTTGTCTCTGAATGGCAAGGGTGAAGATGAAATCTGAAGGGCAGAAGTAAACTAATATTCTAAATATAAATGCAGCCAATTTAGCAGGCAGGGTCTGGACTTTCTTTCAGGTGTTATTTTTCATTACATGTTTATGTTTTAAGTCACGCTCCACACTACCTACCTTGGACTGGAGAGAGAAAGAAGGTTTGTCAACATAACCTTTCTCTTGGCATCTGTGCATGATATGATACATCAGTATATTAATTATAAAACCATACAAATGCAAGGTATTAGTTTAATAGAAATACACTTAGAACTCAGAGGAAATTTGGAGACCAGCTAATCATCTAATACACTAAGTTACCTTTTCTCTTTTCTAAGTTTGTTTTCTGTTTCTTTCTTCTTTTCTTCCTTCTCTTTTTCTTCCTTCCTTCTTTTCTTTTTCTATCTTTCTTCTTTTTCCTTTATTCCCTCCCTTTTTCCTTCTTTTATTCCTTTCTCCCTTCTTCTTTCCCCCTCATCCTTTCTTTCTTTTACTTAGGCACAGTGGGAGGAACTCAATTGCCTAATATTTCAGAGGTGACAAAGCCTATGTTGACATTCAGATTCTTTACCACCCATATCACTGCAGTGTCCATTATAATCTGTTAAATATTATCCATCCAAAGTGACTGGAGGTACAGGGGTACAAAAGAAAGAGTACTGGAAATGGAATCATAAGATAAGGCTTCAAATACCAGCTTTGCCACTTATTCTCTGAGTTAACCTAACTCTATTTGAAATAAAAAATAGAGGTCACAGCCTTCTTTTTGATTCACTTTTTTTTAGCTGTAGTTCTACATCTCTAGGTACGTGTTTGAGATTGCCATTTGAATGTATTGTGTAACTTGCAAGCTCAACACGTCCAAAATAGAATTTATTGGTCCCCTTTCCAAACTGTTGAAGGCACCATCACCCTTCCATTCAACCATTTTTACAATCAAGAGTCATCCTCAACTCTGTACTCTCCCTCTTATACCATACTCAATGATTTGTCAAAGCTTGTTGCTTCTGCACCACCATGTGTATCTCTATCTCCTTCTCTCAACTCTCATCCTAGCTGCTTTGTGTAAAAGCTTTATCACCTCTTTCTTCGATCATTAATTGTTTTCCATGCATATACCCTCTTCCCTTGACAGTCTGTCCACCACACAGCGGCTAAATTGATTTTCCTTCATCATTTCTGACTTGCTGAAGAAGATCCTGTGAATTTCCAGTGTCTCTGGAATAAAAATGGAATGAAAAGTCCCTTATGCAATTTTGATTTTTCTTTCCTTTTAAGCAGCAATTCTGATGGTTCTACAGTGAGAGAACCTGTGTTCTAATTTCTCCTCTTGCAGTCATTAATTGTTTGATATTAGATAAGTTATTAAATCTCCCCTGCCCTTCTCTGGGTCACTTTTCAAGTGGAGTCTGGATCAGATGGCCTCTGGGCTTCTTCAGTGATGATTCTCTCCGTGTTAACTCTCCCCACTATAATGTAAGCTCTTTAAAACCAAGAACCATGTTATGTTGGTCTGTGTCCCTAGTTTCTGGCACAGTGCCTTGCATATGGTATGCTTTTAGAAAGTTATTCTTCAGCCGGGTATGATGGTGGTATCTGCAATACTTATTTCTGGGAAGGCTGAGTTTGAGTATAGGAATTCTGTGCCCACCTACCATGTGCTATGCATTGTACTAAATGTTGCACTGTCCAACACTAGCAGGTGATCCTTCAGGGGAGGAGGACCACTAAGGTACCCAAAAAAGATGAGCCAAATCTTGTCATAAACAAAACAAACTAAAATTTCTGTACTGATCACTTTAGGAATGAGTTGAGTGAACATCCACTGTCTTTCTTCTAGACCAGTGGTTCTCAACCTTCCTAATGCCGCGACCCCTTAATACTCGTATGTGGGCGTATCTGCACGTGGGCAGACCCACCTGGAGACAGATAAAGGAGTAGTGTCTCAATTCCAAAGACCATCGGAAATATATGTTTTCTGATGGTCTTAGGTGACCCCTATGGCCCCTGTGAAAGGGGTCGTTCCACCCCCAAAGGGGTCGCGACCCACAGGTTGAGAGCCACTGTTCTAGACCATGTTTTATAGGAACACAAAATCTAAATTTTCTAAAGTATTAAATAGAGTGAAATTGTAGTAGGGACCATATGACACAAAAAATCAAATAAAATTTAAAGGTGAGATGACAGCCAAATCAATATAAATGATATTATAGGGATATTATAAGTTTAAGGTATTAATACTTGTCTCTAACTTTGGGAGTCAAATAAGGCTTCGTGGAGGGGGGCAACTTTTGAGTTGTGTCTTGAAAGATAAAGTTTCAACAGGTATAAGAAGGAAGAAAAGAGGAATATATTTCCAGATTAGGAAAAAACTCAATTATAGACACACATGCCAGAAAACATAAGATCTAGATGAAGATCCAGGTAGTCCAATAGGGCATGAAATATAGGATGACTATTAGGTAAGAGTCTGACTCATTGGTCTTACTTTTGAAGAGAGCCGAAAGTTACATTTTTAGTGTGAGCATTCATACTTTAGAAATCAGCCAACACTACAAATCCATGCTTAATTTATTTCTTGGCTGATTAGACTTAAGAAAGTGACGGAAAAAATATCAGTATTGCAGTTTAAACTTGAAAAGCAACATGTTTACTTTATTCATCAGTTTATTTTTAATTCATTTCTTACCTTTTTTTTTAGAGAACCAGTTGTGTATGGTTAAAAAAATAAAGCTAGGTTAATGACTGTCAGGACTTTCCTACCATGACTCAGTTGCTTTCTCATCATGGAACTTCCTTGGACATTTATGGCCTCTCCCTTGAGTATCACTCCACCTCTCAGGCCCCTTTCTTTTGTTGGGGACATTCTACAAGCTAAGGGTCTCTATTTTGGGGATAGACCCAGGCCGTCCTTGCTTCATTTCCCTCCTGGTTCTGGTTTTCTTCTCTGATTCTTAGGATGTCACCATGATCCCCTTATGTTAATACTTCCCCTCCCCCTCTGCTCAATAGACAGACAGACACACAGTATTCCCCAATTTCCACTACTTTTTTAGCTTACTTTTTTGTTGTCTTCGACCATTACAACTTATGCTTTTCAAAGGCAAGGACTTTCTTTTCACATGCCTTTACATTTTTACCCTGCAGCATAAAGCTTAGAACATAGTAAGCAATTTAAACATGCTTGGTCCCTTACTTTCATGCTAGATGTAAACAGCCTTGAATGAATATCAGATTAAAGAGTGTGTATTTTATTTAGGAGACAAGAGTGAAGGCATTTGAGTAGAAGGGAGACCTTATCACATCTCATTGCTTGGATAAGGCTTATTCTTAAAAATCTGATTTTGTTGATTTGGTAAACCTAGATCTGCATCTTTAAAAAAGCATGTGTATGAAATCAAACTGAGCTTTCTACTTCATTATATTTAAATAATACATTAAAGGCACATAAAAGGAAAGAAAAATCAAATATTAACTTTACTACAATTTTTTTTTGAGTGATGGAAAAATTATAGAAATATAGACTAATATCTTGTATTTAATTTTCCTCTACAGTTAAGCAGATCATTCTCATGTTTCTCTTTCCTTAACGTTTTTTGGGGCTCTAAGACTATGGTTACACACCATGATTTTTGACTTTGGTGTCCCTCATACACCCTTAGCACAGTACACAGAGGTTGGATTTATACTTAACCTCAGCTGGAAACCCAGCTCTACAACTTATTATGGGGACCTTAGGAAAGTCACTAAACTTTCAGTTTTCAGTTTCTTCATCAGTCCAAAACTAAAGTTTGGGCTATGGTGATCTCTGGGGTCCCTTCTAGTTCAAAACCATTGATGCTCCAATCACACCCTTGTTTTCTAATAGAGAAGCAGAGCTGAAAAGTAGAAAGAGAGCTCAGTTTGCAATCAAGATACTCTGGGCTTGAATCTCAACTCTGACACTCACAAAATCATAGTATCATAGTTCTATACCTGGAAGGGACCTCAGAGGTCTTATAGTCCAACACTGTCATTTTATGGATAAGAAAACTGAGGGCTCCAGGAGCAAAGTGACTTGCCAAATGGGGCACAGGTTGTAAAGGGCAGAATGACAATTTCAACCTAGGTTTGCAGATGCCCCAACTAGCAGGAATTCTGCTTGACCAAGCTCTCTCCTCTTATTAGTTACATGTCCTTGGACAAGTTCCCTAATTTTTCTGAAATGTAGTTTCCTTGTAAAGCCATGTACAAGCAGCTTCCCAGAGGATGGCTGCTGTGAACAGCTTTTAAGGTTCTGATTACACAGTATAGTAAAATCAAAGCATAACATTCCATAACAAATCAAAGCAAAACATTCATAGTAAATCAAAGTACAGCCTTCAAAATGTTACAATTTATCACAGAAAATCAAAATATAGCATTCACAACAACTTATCACAAAAAATGGCCACATAGTTTTCACCACAGTGGTCACAAAAATTTCAACAAAGAATAATTATTTAGAAACTCAATCATTCAATCATCCTTAAGGAAGTTTGCCTCTTCAAGGAACACAAAGTACAATAATCAAATTCTCTAGGCATGGGACACACTAACTTAACTCAATCAGTCACTTATTCAGTCATCAATCACTAACAACAATCATTTAGTCAATCAATCATTCAACTCGGATCATTCAATCATCCTTCGTCATTCACTATGTGATCATCAGAAAATACACAGACCCTCCACTCCTAGGTCAATAGTAAATTTACAGTTTCTCAGTCAGCACATTTTCCAAGTAAAGTCTTCTTTCACTTTGACTCAGAGTGATTTTTCAGATTCCCTGGATCCCCTTCCACGGTCCCAGATCCTATCTGGATTCACCAAACCGTCATCTGGGTTCAAAAGCAGACAGCTCCCAGGTCCTTGTCCAGCTCCCTGTGCACTCCACACTGGAGCTCACAGAGTCCAGTCCATCTCAAATCCTTCACAGTCTCTTTGCCTGGGAAGACAAGGCTTAACAAAGCCACCAGCAGGTTCATACAAAGTGTCAGCATCACAGTCATGCTTCCTTAGTCTTTTGGCAGCTCCAGCTGGCCCACAGAAATCCTCAACAGTCTCAGCAGCTCCAGCTGGCCCTTGGACTCATCAGAAGTTTCAGCTGGTTCCCAGAATCAAAACCACTCCATCCAGGTTTTCAAAATCAAAATCATTCTCTCCAGCTTGTGGGGGGGGGGGGGCAGTTCCTCTTCAGCCTCCCCAGCAGCAGCTTCTGCCTCCATGAAGGTTACTCCAAGAAGATTTGACTCTCCCTCTCTGGGTTTTTCCTTATATATGGTATTGCCCCTTCCTGTTCAGCCCCTTCCTGTTACATCAGCAACAGGATACAGGAGTTCATACCTTCTATTTCTTTAACAGAGGCTTAATCTGGACTAGGTGCTAAGTACCTCTTAGCTTAGCAATACAAAAGGAACTTCAAATCTCATTACTGTTACATTCCTAGATCTCAAAAGTGTTGCAGCTTAAATGAAATAATGTATAAAAGGATCAGAAAAGTCCAAAGCACTCTATTATCAACCAAACAATTAATTTGCAGTGAACGTTTATTATATGTCTAGAATATGCCACATGCTGTGCTGGATAGCAGCTGCTCAAAGACTAAGATGAAGTGGCTTCTGCCTTCAAGGAGTTTCTTCTTCATCATCATCATCAATAACAAGTGGAGAAAGCATATTTTAAACATGTATCTTTAAAAATACAGAAAAATTTGAGATGAAGAGAAAAAAGGGGTCCCGTTATCCTCAGCTTTGAGAATTTCATTCGTATGATGCTATTTGGAAAGGTTTTTGAGTGTCCTGGGAGAAATTTCAGTGTATTTGCTCTTGATGTGGGACATGACACAGCAGAGTAAGTTTGTGAATAACTGGAGATAATGACCTCAAATTTCTTTGGAATGTCAATAAGTTCTTTCCCCCCTTCCTGCTTCATTGCTTTAGCTGAAGCTACCAAGTGTAAAAATTAAGAAATATAAAAAAAGCTTTCCTTTATAATTGAGCTTTTATTGATTGATTTATATAATGCCATAAATTTAGTTATTTAATTCTGTAAATGGCTTTTATGTCCTTCTCCAATGTGCTTGGCATTTATTTTATTTTATTTTTTGCCTTTTGGAGGGGGGAGGGCAGGGCAATGGGGTTAAGTGACTTGTGCAAGGTCACTCAGCTAGTTTTGTGTTAAGGATCTGAGGCCAGATTTGAACTCAGGCCTCCCGACTCCAGGGCCAGTGCTCTATTCACTGAGCCACCTGGCCACCTCTATTTATTTTTATTGATTTGTTGAGGGATCAGCATTCATGAGAGAGTAGCACCCCAAGCTGCTGAGCTCCCCTTTGCCACTGAAATTATTTGGTGTTTTTTTTTATGTGAATTTTCTACAAATTGAATGCAATTCTAGATTGCTACTTTATATATAAAAATAAGATACATCATCTGATCATCAATTTAGCCTTAAGAAACCTTAGTGCAACCCTTCATTTCACAGATGAAGAAACTGAGGCCCAAAGACTTGAAAGACTTGACCAAGGTCACAAAGCTGGCCATAATATGAGGTGGAATTAGAACACACAACTTTTAGAGTCCAAATTCACTACATTATATTGCTTCTCATCAAATCTGGAAAGGAAAGAAAGGAAGTAGGTAGATAATCTTGCCTCAAGTCGATATGGCTGCCTGAGCTTGTAGTGAAGTCTTCAAGCAGAGATTGGGTTACCTACGTACTGGAAACCATACACAGGGGATTTTTGTTAAGATAAGGTTTGATAAGATGGTCTCTGAGGTCACTTTCAACTCGGATACTCTGTGATTCTGATTTTTTTTTAATAGCAATGATGACTATTTTTAAAGTTGTAGATAGCTCATGAGTTATTGTAAGAAAGGTGTATACGGGGCCCTCTCTGATGAGGTCCTGGTTTTTAGAGATACCATGGGACAGGTGAAGAAGTGTTAGAATGATATTTATTAGATTAAGGGTTGAATCTTTGCCTCAGTGAGTTCTTTGGTAACTCAGTCTCCCTTACCCTCTACCCCTACACCACAGCTCTTTATTTCTAAAATGAGGTGTCTGGAATAATTGATTTATAGATTTTCTACTAACCTAAAACTATATTTCTGTGGTCCATGAGAAAATGACATATCTGGTTAATTAAACATTGCTTTACATAACTTATAAAGAACACTTAGATTGAACCTGGTTTAATCAGTGATTGAATCAAAAAGTGCTTAAAACTGTGGGATGTATGAGGTGTTCAGGACTAGTGGCTCTGATGTGATGGTGCTGAACCTCTTCAGGGTGCTCATCCACCTTTGGAATTCACCTCTTTCACCCAGTTCTCACCTGTGGCTTCAAGAAACTGTTCCATGTGCAGAAACCACACCCCAGTAAATCCTCTTCACAGACCAGATTGAGAGTAGCCAATAGGCCTCAAACCTGTCAGTGAATAGGGGGATGTCAACTCCAAGCATGGGAAGACTTTCCATAGCAGAATGGGTAGATGAAAACAATTTGTTCCAAAGGTTGCTGAAATAGGCCCTGTGGAACTCTTAAAGCTGGGTCACATCAAAGATGCCCAGGTCATCCACTGCACCCAGGCTATCACCAGTCATCTTGACTGTTGTCCTGACACTTAAAGTGAGACTGATGACTTTGTGCAAGTCTGCCTCACTTCAATTCAATTCACATGCAAGTCAAGACGTCATCCCTGATATTGTTGATCCTCTTTGATAATGAAGGAGAAACGCCATTAAAAGCTCTAGACTCCAGATACATTAAGATCTTATTTCTCAAAAATATCAATAATTTTACACTGTAGATTGATGGTGATTTATGGTAAATATCTAGATTTTCATGCGACAATTAATCCTGGAAATCAGGTAGTTACCAGTGATATGTTTTGCTAATTTTCTTCCCAACAGAAATGGAGAGGCAGAGGTTAACTCCCTTTTACTCACAGTATTGGAATGTTTTTCAGATCCATTTTTAATCTAAATGAATGTGCATTGAGGATGATATCTAATATCTTTAATATATTTGGAACCCTGAATATCCTGGATAAAAACTTACTCCTTCAAGAAAAATCTATGCTTTTTGAAACATTTAACTCTTATCCTACAAATCTCTGACTAGACCCATTGTGGAGAAGAGTTACGTAATCTACTTTGCCAGCCACCCATATTGAATTTAGAGAGATTGTTCATGGATACACAAAGAGAATAAACATGCTTGTAGTTGAGGGTGTGAGTGGGGCTTGCACATTAGCATTGAAAACTACAGTAGAAGCAGAAATCCATTGTTCTTAAGACATGCCATTTCTGAAACAGGATGCTTAAACATTCTTATCACTCAGTTTCTTCATTGCTTTTACTGATGTACCAGGTGGGCATGTTCACCTGGGCTTATTACAGAAAACAAAATTATTAAAACCTCTTCATTAACTTGTATACTTAGTTGGAAACACCTTGACTAGAGTTGATAATCTGAGCTGAAGACAACAGGAATGATAAATAAGATAAAGTATGACATGTGAGTGTGTGATGACACTCCCCCCCCCCCCCAAGAAATAACGTAGAGAGACAGAGATAGAGACAAGAAGAGGGAGAGAGAATTGTAAGAGACAATGGGTTTAAAAGAAAATTATAGTTAACTTTACAAAAATACATTTGCAGGAGTCTGTAATTTTTCTTGTCCTATTAATGAATAGAATTGACCCTTGTAAGAATCCAATTGAGATAAACCAGTTTTCATAATTTCTTTAAGAGAGATAAATTTCACGTTTGTTTTCCAAGAGTCAAAGTGGGTTAGTGGGAAGAGGGCAGGATGGAGCCCAGAAGACTTGGGATCAGTGTGACCTTTTATACTTACTAGCTGTGTGACCTTGGGAAAGTGACCACTCACTGAAGCCTCAAGGACCTCCATAAAGTTAAAAATCACAAAACTCTTTCAATCTATAATGTAAGGAAAGGTGACCCTGCTGAAGGAGTTAGATCCTTCATATGTTAAGATTTCATTTCATTTTATTTTATTGTGAGTCCAGAAATTATCAGTACAAGTACAAAAAGAAAAATCAAAGGCGTTTATTCCACATTGACAATGGGTGGAATGCTGTGCTGAGTGATGAGGGTCTGAAGAAGTCAAGACAAAACAAAACAATCTCTGCTCTCAAACTGTTGAGGTTGAGGGGTGTTGGGATTCCAAAATAGTGACACCCCAGTCCTAACTGAATTAATTAGACCCAACTGAATGGGAAAGGTGAAACTTCTCAGGCTGTAAGTTTTGGGAGCAAATCGGAGTTTCAGCTTCCTCCTTCCCCCTTCCTACCCTTCCTTTACTACTGCCACATCAGCATTAGGCCCCTCCAGGAGTTCAGGAGTCTTTTGCCCCCCAGCCTTGTTTGCCACACCCTTATCAGCATTGGGCCCTTTAGGGTTTTTCTACTCCAACCTTGCTTGGACTTTCTTAGTGTTGTCCAAATAAGGAGGTGAACATTTGAATTGTTCAGATGGTTCAGGACCCTTCCCCCTTTCCCTTGCTGTCAATCAGCCTTAAGCCCTTCCTGAATTTTAGGAATCTCTTAGCCCTTCTCCCTTCTTCACATTGGTGTTTGCCGAATAAAGACATGAACTGTTTTCCTGTGCCACCTCCCAGTCAATAGGGGATAGTGTCTGGCTTCTATGTTATTCACTATTGGGGAAGGTTTTGCCCCGAGACTGAGAGCCCACCTCCTAGGCAATGGGAGAAGGGACAACTTGGGAGTTGGGGGAAGAAAGGGGGCTTGACTTCGTTAGGGTATAAATTCTTGTTCTGTCTTTTGTAACAGGCCACCTCTCCTTGATCCCTGACACAGAGAGAACCTCTCTCTTCCCTCAGGAGAATTGAATAAGAACTTCCTGTTCCTTCCTCAAGATACCTCTGACTTTCATTTTTGGGGCACAGGGGATTTTTGGAGTCCCTGTACCCCACACACAACCCTTCTCTCAGCCAAAGATGAGGTTTATTATGACACTGTTCTAGGTAGTCTTGATTCTAAAAATCCACCATATTGGACAGACTCTTAAGGAATCTCAGGACTTTAATGGAAAAGAGATGGATCTTATATATAGAAAGACTGTGGGAAGGATCTAGGAGTGGCCAAATAGTCTGGGGTGACTAGAGGGGTCTAGGGAGGACCTTGATGGGAGTGGCCAATAGACTGGTGTGACTGAGAGGTAACAGAGAAGGGCAGGGAACACCAAGGACCTGGTGGCCAAGAGAGAGTAAAGTCTAGATAGGACTAAGGGTTGGAAGTACCTGGAGCAATCAGAGGTAACAGAGAATGGAGGGTGGGGAACAGAGAATTGGGAGATTGGGTATAGGCCACAATGAAAGGCCAGTTGGCAGGATTACTGGGATGCCTCAGGTAAATGCTAGAAGCTTGACCATATGGGAAAGTTCAAGGAGAGTTGGGGAAGGCAGGTGTTCCAGAACCTGTACCCCAACAAAAGGGCTCACAGTCTAATGGGTGATATAAAATACAAACAAATTCCAAACACAATTTATCCATCTAAATGCTTACATTCATAAAAGTGATACCCATCCTGATATCTGAACAAGGCATAGTTGCCTTGCTATTGGGATTGCTTCCTTTCTTATGCAGCCCAGCCAATATTGCTTTCCAGGATGCCAGATCATACATTGACATATTACATATGCAGCACAATCCCACTGCCTGTTCTTTTCATCCCTTACTATACCTCCCTCATCTTAGGTGTTTGGCAGCTCACTGGCATCATATGCATTGTAGAACACCAGATCTAGAGTCAGGATGACCCAAGTTCAATTACTGCCATAGTTACTAGATTGGATCAAGGAGTTAAACTTTCTCATCTTGTTTCCTCAACTTTAAAATAACACCACCTTTTTCATTCCCCACCTAAGTACACTTATCTGTAATTCTCTGTTCTGCCCCGGAATCCTCTTCATCCAGGAAGGTCACTTTAGCCCTGAAATTGGCTCCTGACCACTGTCTGCCCCTGGGGCCCCTCCCTCCCTGTGATTGGAGGGTTGAGAGCAAGGAATTCCTTCTAGAACTTCCATTTAAGAAGATTTGATGTTTAAAAAGTTTGAGAGACAATTTCTGGGTGATTAGTAATTTTATTAATAATGGAAGCATTTGAATAAAAGGAGGTCTGTGGGACTCCCGAATGCCAAGACAATCATGGTGGTGGGTTCATGACTTATATGCCCTTGGAAAAGGGGGTGTTTCCAAGGTTGGTAATCAGCTGTGATTGGTTAACAAATACAGAGAGAATGAATGTTACAATGAGGAGTTGAACCTATTCTAATGAAGTTTGACTATGCCATTTACTTCTAAATTATCCCCAGTCCATGGGCAATCTATTCAAAGAATTTATCCCCCACCCAACTAGATCAGAGTTCTAATCTAAGTTGAAACTCCGATCTAGCTGGGTGGAGTAACAACACCCAGAACTAGGAGAACATTAATCTAATCTTCACCTATCAACCCTGTCCTTGAGAAATTAGATAAGGAAATAAGACTAGGGAAAAAAAGGATTGGGTCTCTTCAGTTTTGATAATTGACTATTAATATGGGAGAGAAATTATCATTTCTGTCAGAAGGCATCCAAGCCAGCTGTCTCTTCATTTCACAGCAGTACTCTAGATTTTATCATAATGCTTCCACTCCAGTGCCTTCCCCACTGACCTACTTTCAACTAACTTTCAACTTAACTAACTTTTTATTTTTGTTGTATCTCCCACTAGCTAGTCAACTTATTGAGGGCAGAGACTTTCCTTTGCCTTTCTTTGTATTCCTAGCACTTAGTGTACAAAAGTACATATTATTGTTCAGTCATTTCTGGTCGTGCCCAACTCTCTGTGACCCTATTTGAGGTTTTGGCAAAGATGCTCAAGTAGTTTACCATTTCCTTCTCCAGTTCATTTCTTTTAAATTTTTAAATTTTTAAATTTTTTAATTTTATTATAGTTTGCATCATTTATTTCCACGAGATTTTGAGTTACATATTTTCTCCCCGTCTTTCCCCCACCCACCACCCCAAAACAGCCATCCCAGTGTGTCCCCTCTCCCCCAGTCTATTCTCTCCTATGTCACTTTTTGGTAG
>CM053582.1:564749505-564784774 GCA_028627135.1 Pseudochirops cupreus | reverse complement strand
CTTTGCTTCTTATGCTTATTCTTACTCATGGTTCTTCATTCTGTGATTTTTTTTTTAAATCTCTGTGGGGCTCTGCTTGCAGAAGAGAAAGCTCTGTCCCAAATCGCTGGGGTCCTCCTGGCTGCCGAAGCTCTCAGGAAGATCCTGGGACGCTTCCTAATTACTTCCGGCTGACTGGATAATGAAGACTCCAAGACTGAGGCCCAAGACGGCGATCCGAATCCAGGCCACTCAACTGGAGAGCACTGGCCTGAGAACAATCGGTAAGTCCCCCTGCTGTCTGCAGGCCGCGGGCAGGAAGCTACAACGTGGAGGTGGGTGCAAACCCTCTGCCTTTCGCTTTTCCACTCTGGAGGCCTTTTGACGGACTGCTTATCTCCCCCTTTCACAAATCCCACTCGCAGCTGCTCCTAATCCGCCCCCCTGAGAGGCTCCTCTACTCCTCCCGTCCAGCCGCCCCCGGGGCACAGCCGTGGCTTCAGGCAGGCTGGTTTCGGTTCACAGTGCTGATATGATTCCTCGTAGCTGAGCTGACTTTAGTGGGAAGTATCTTTGTGTGCGTTTTGGAGTTCTAGGATTGGTTTAGAGTCCTGTTTTATGGGTATTTTGGGGTGGCTATGTGAGAGCTGTGATATGTTGCTGCTGCTACGCCGCCATCTTGGCTCCGGCCCCTACATCTCCAGTTCATTTTACAGATAAAAAAAGGAAGACAGAGTTGAGTGATTTGCCCAGGGTCACAATGTAAGCAAGTGTCTGAGATAGGATTTGGGCTCAAGTGTCCCTGACTCCAGGCCTGGTGCTCTTATCAACTGTGCCACCTGGCTGTTGGTAATATAAATTAAAGTTGTGTGAAACTTCATAGGGAGGCTTTGTTTTTCCTATAGTGATGAATTATTAATGTTTCCCTTCTACATTCCAGAAATGAACCCATCTTTCGATATAAATTGTCTCTATCTGCCTATCTAACCTCTCAGTGCTCTAGGCAACTTTCTAAGACTTTCAGTTGCAGAGAAGGTAAAGACCTACTTTGCTAAAGCAGGCTTCCTACTATGAGAGAACCCTATGCCAATGAAATCACTGGTCCATTCCCTGGATGAGTAAACAACTCTCCACCACTTCAGAACAGTACGTTTTCTTTGACTTAAAGTTTTAGAAAATTTCCTAGAGCGCTATTTAGTGTTTAAGTGATTTGCTAAGGATCACAAAGCCAGTGTTTGACCAAGGCAAGAACTTGAACCCAGGCCTTTCTGGAACCAAGTCCACTCTCTATCCACTGGGCCATACTATCTATTGAACAACAGAATGAATCAGGGAAGAGAGAAGCTAGAAAATGTGAATAAGAAACTAGACTCTATGGGCTCTTTGTGTTTAGGGATTCTTGAAGTAAAGATTGGATCGCAATCTCAGAATCACATTTAAAAAATACATTTTGATCTCTTGCATACGATCACACATGGCTATTTCAGTAAAGGTTTTATTGCCATAACATAGGGATTTCCATTTTTTTCTCTTCTTCATATATGTTTTTTGACTTTTCTGTGTTCACTGCTTTATCTTATCCATTATGAATGTTTCACACATTTCTTTTCCAATTATGTTTTCTTAACTTTGAGTTCATTGTTCTATTTTCTCTCTGCTAAATTTCTAATCATTTTTCTGAGCCTATTATGTCCTAGGGACTGTGTAAATATTTTGTAGTACAAAGACAAAAATGAAAAAAAAAGTCTTTGTGTCCTTAAGGAGTTTATAATCTATCCAAAACTAGAGGGCTCATCACAAACTTATTACTTATTTGCTGATGAATTCTTTGGTCATGGTAAGGCTACATGAGTTCCCATTTATTATTCATTCCATATGTTTCTTTTTCTACCAATATTTTTCTGTCTTTCTGTATTTCTCTCATCTTTCATGGATATATGAAGAGGCATGGGAATCACACTGTAGAGGTTTAAGGTTCAGGGGTACTCAAGACCCCAAAATATAAACATGTCGTGTTCTGCCAAATGAATTCAACTCAAGTCTTCTTTCAGCCAAAGAAAATCAAAGTTTATTAAAGGATAGCCATAATGGGTAGACTCTTAAGGAGCCTCGGTATCTTTGCCACTTGCATTGGGCAAGTGGGCCAGAATCATCTGTCACAGAGTGAGTCTGTGCTAGATAATTTTCGGCCTTTTTTTCTCATGGAGGCAAGATGGGGTCTTATATACAGAAAGGCTGTGGGAGGAATCTAGGGGTGGTCTAGAGGAGGAGTTTGGGGAAGGTCTTTAGGAGGAGTCAAATGAGGTCATGCTCTAGTAATGAGTTTAAGGGTGGGAAGTAGCTCCTGGCTACTAGGAGATGACAGACAATGGAGGGCTAGGCTAGCCTAAGGGTAATAAGATTTGAGTATAGATATTTTGGGAGGATCAAGGGTGGGGACTAGCTGGACAATGGAGGGCTGGGGTAGTAACAGATTTGGCCAAGCTATAATGAAAGGCTTATGGCCTCAGGCAAATGCCTCATCAAATGGGAAGATTCAATCAGAGTTCAAGGGGGTTTCCAGAGCCTGTAACTCATCAACACTTTTCCTCAAATACCATTTCATTTGAAAAGTGTTTTGCAAGGTTGCTGACACATCATAGACACTTAACTAATAAATGAGTTTCTCCTTCCTTCCTATTATCTCTTCATCTCTCTTACTTCTGCCTTCTATCACTGGATACATAGATGACAATGAACTGGAAAGGGTTCTCTAGGCATACCATGAAGGAAATGTATATTACTGTAGAGCAATTAAGCAAATGAACATATTTATGGACGTATTTACATTGAATTTAGAGAAATAATGGCAAGTCGTCATAATCTGAGTTGCAAGGAGCCAGAAGTATTATGGAATAATCTCTTCTTTACCTCCTACAGTTGTGGCCTAGAAGCAAGATTGAAACCAGGTTTTCCTGACTCCAAATATAGCACTCTGGGACTCAAGTTAAGACTGGAAATTAATTTCTTTTGGGGGTAAAATTGAATATAAAATAGATTTTTATTAACTTTAATATTGAATTTGGCAATTATCAGGAAGAACTGCTTGAGACATCTTCATGGAGAAGATTAAGGTCATATAAGAAAGTTGCCCTTGAATCTCCTATCACATATCAGCATCTTTACCATCCATATCCCATGCTATGTCATAGCACATCACAATTGATCTACTTAGAATCACAAAACTTTAGAGCTGGAAGGAATCTGAGAGATCAGCTACTCTAAGCCCCTCAATGTAGCTTTAGGGAAATGAGGCTAGTAATTAGAACTTACTACTAGTCCCATGCTCTCACCGACTGTCTTTCTATCTTATCACAATAGCGTCAAAATGACTTGAAGTTGTTAGCAATAATAGAATTTCCCAATGGACAGGTCCAAGTTATCTTAGTTCATAGGTAGTATTCAAAGATCTGCTATATTCCTTAGGGGAGGGTCTAAGAAAAAAACAAAAAACAAAGCAGAGGTCATAGGAGCCTTATTAGAATCTTAGAGCCAAGCCAGAAATTAACTTAGAGGCCACTAATCAAGGCAGCTGGATGGTACAGTGGATAGAACACTGGGTCCGGAATCAAGAAGACTCATCTTCATAAGTCTTCATCTTCAAATTCAGCCTTAGACACTTCCTAGTGGTGTGACCCTGGGCAAGTCACTTAAGTATGTTTGTCTCAGTTCCTGATCTGTAAAATGATCTGGAGAAGGAAATGACATACCACTCCAGTATCTCTACCAAAAAAATACCAAATGGGGTTACAGAGAATTGGATACAATTAAAACAAGTCAACACATCAAGGTCTAACTGAGTAAGTAGCCTTTAACAGGCTAGCTAAGAGATCATCTTTCCTTTCTTTGAAGGAATCTGAGGTATGGGGTAGAATCCATTGTTTCCTGGAACAGTCTGTCCTACTTTGGCACAGTCCTAATGGTTAGCACATTTTTACTTCTGTTGAATTGGCTGAAAATTGCCATTCTTCAATTTTAACCCACAGTTCTGTCTGCTGGAACCTGGGACACATGATGACTTAGGCTGGGGAAAGGAGGACTGAATATACTCCTCTCACAGCCTGGGTCACCAGAGTAGAAATTTATACCACCACTCTCTCCATGTTATCTTTTTCTGATGAAGATTTATCTATAGAATTAAGATTCAATCCTTTGGCATCAGCTTAATAATCAGAAGACTGCTTTGGAATTCAATCTCAATATGTTCCTATAAAAAAAGCAGTGTGGTTTCTAACGTGACTGCTATCTTTCATCAGATAATAATGATTTGCTCCAAATGCTTAAAAGATTAAGAGAGATGTTAATAAGGATGGGTTCTGCACTGTAGGGAAACTCAAGTGATTTAGAAATAGTAATGTTTACTCATATAATTGATCTCAGTCCCTAATAGATTCTTAAATACCATTGGAACTGTTTAGAAGCAATTTACAAAATTGTTGGGGAGGGGAAGGAGAAATAATCAGATTCAACATAGCCATTAACTGGGTCCAGTGGCATTGTATCCACTTCTCCCATACTTATTCAATTAGAAAAACTTCTGGGATTTAAATTGCACGAGAAAGACAAGATGTGTGCTCTTTAGCTATTTCAAACATTTGGCCTTATTAGTATATTTTCTTTCTTAAATGTATTAAAAAATAAGGTAGAAGATTCATATTAATCAGTCAAATGCTTATGGGATAGGATAGAAACTAATTTATATTATTCTGTAATTGATGTTAAAATTTTGACGTATGTCTTTCACTTTGAATAATTAAGTCACATCAACTAAATGACCAGACAAAAAAGTGGACAAGCCAGGCAACTGGCCAAATTGGAGATAAACAATGGGAAACATATTGGATCCACTGATACTTACATTAAGTCGAGATTATTTTTAAGCTCTTACATTTTGGAGGGAATCCCTGTGGAGCAATGGTGTCAGACTCAAATTGGAACAGGGACCACTAAAGCATACAGAAGGATCCCTGCAGATCACATATTGACTTAATTTTTAAAACATATTTTTTGTTCATTTTATAGCATTTTTCTTTATTTTATTAAATATTTCTAAATTGCATTTAATCTGTTTTGGATCACACTTGGAAGTGTTATGAGACACACATAGCCTGCAGGCAGAGGTTTTGCTACTTCAGCTGAGAGATTCATTGGCTGGTGTGGCCAAGAGTTACGGGAATAGAAGAGTAGAAGTGGGTGGGTTGCGATTTGAATCCCCAGCAAACCCAGATACGTGAAAAATAAAAACTAGACTTTTGTAAATAGGGATTTAAAAAATTCGTATATATATATATATATATATATATATATATATATATATATATATATACACACACACACATATATACATACATACACACACACACACACACACACACATATATACAAAATCAATACGAAGCATAACACCTAGAAGATAATATGATACTAATAGCTTAATAAAAGACTTCGATTGTTTGAAAATAAGTTATGTATATTATCTCATTTGATATAGCAATCTGAGTTAAGGGAGGCAGAGCTAAGATGGTGGAGAGAAGCCAGGAAGTCGCCTGACCTCTCCCCAGTTTCCCTCAAAATAATATTAAATCAAGCCTCTAAATGGATCCTGGAGTGACAGAACCTACACAAAGACAGAATAAAACAATTTTCCAGCTTAGGATAGCTTAGAAAGACTTTAGGAAAGTCTGTCTCACTTAGGCAAAAGGAGAGTGAAGCCCAGTGCAGATGGTGTCCACATAAGGCAGCAGGAGGCTCTTAGCCACAGCACAGATCACCAACTGAGGCCTCTGGTTCAGCAGGATAGTGGCACAGCAGGCCAGCTGTGAGGTCTCCAGCCTCAGCACAGAAGACAAACGTCTAGCTCTGGAACCTGAAGCATGGTTCAGCCAGGCCACCCACGCACAGTGGTCAAGCTGCCAGCCCTGGAGGCCTGGCATAGAAAGCCAGTGACCAGTTCTCTCATAAAATGACTAATGTGGAATGACGTTTCGTGGCACTGTACCTGTATAATCTATATCAGATTGCTTGCTGTCTTGGGGAAGGGGGAGTTAAGGGAAGGAGGGAGGGAGAAAAACTTGGAACTCAAAATCTTGAAACTATCTCTACATGCAATGGAAAATCAATGAAATGCTATTAAGTGCAAACCAACAACAACAAAAATCCAAGTTAATTGGTGCAAATATTGCTAGTCCTAGTTTACAGATGAGGAAAAGAGATCAGAATTTTTTTTTTTGAGTGCTTCGCCAAAATGCCAAGTGATCTTTCCACAGAGTGGAACTTTCTTGCTTCCTATCTAGGTTGTTTTTCTTTCTCAGTGCTTTGCTGATGAAGGTTCTCCCAATGCAGGGACTTTCATTTTTTGTTGTCTGTAGCCTGAATGCTTCAAAGAGTACCTGGCACGTAGTAGGCTCTTAATCAACATGTTTCCTGTGTTGAGTGGAACAGTGCTCTATTTACTTATGATGAAAGGGGCAGTGAAACTGACAGGGTAATTTTGTTGGGGAGTATCTGTCAATAATTTCAAAGATCTGGACTTTCTTTTCTTAGTTACCTGAGACTTACTGATGTAAAGTTATTTGCCCAATATGACCCAGCTGTTAAGGATCAGAGGCAAGACTTGAACATGGGTCTTCCTAACTCTAAACTCAGAACACCGACTATTCCAACATAGTGCCTCTGTAGAAGGTTTGGCTCTTGAAAATAGGGCCTATGAATTATTATACACAAGTTGTTTTGATGTTGTAAACTTTTTTTTTTCCCCCAAGAGCCCCACTGGGAATTCTTATCTTAAGTATAGAAAATGGAGCATAAAGTGTTAGGCTGGGTATAGACGCTAGTCTGAACTGAATGGTTTTCTGAATTTTATATGAGAGATATTAGCCTTTCCTTGGTATAAATTAATAACGAAGGTAGGCAGAGTAGTTCAGAAAACTCGTTTTTCATCTCTAGGTTATGAACTTGCTTCAGTCCCACATGGCTAGGATTGAAAGTAGCAACATCTAATCCTGAGAACTGCACATGTAAGATGTGCAATGTCCTCATCTCCAAAAGCAAGTCCCTGTTGGATTCTCCAGCCACTACTTAGGAATGGAAATCAAGATGTTTAATGAATGAGCAATGCCCTTCTAACTGGAGAGCCCTATGTGGTAATAGGGCCCTCAGAGATGATGAAACAAGACAGAAAACCTTGTCAAGGTGCCCGCGCATTCCTGGTTAGCGAGTTTGCCTTAGAGACCTTCATCCACACAAGAATGATTCATTCTTTTTATACCTACAATTGTTAATTCTCTTGTTTAAAATTATTATGTTGAATTATTCAAACCAATAGGAGAGTTTTGAAAATGTCTATGAGTATATGTGCAAGCTTGTTATTTTTCCTAGCTATAAAGGGAAAGATCAATCTTATACTAAAACCTCTAAAGCCCCTAAGATCAGAAAATACAATTTATATTTCTTAAAGATACATATTTATAAATCTTGATCATCTCCCAGTATTCATAAAACTGGAGGCCTTGGTTGTCTCGGACACTGATTTTATTATTTAATGCAGCTTTCCATCCACAGCCTTTTCTGCTTGGTGTGTGATTCATCTATAGATTAGATACATATACCAAACAAACAAAACAGGTGTTTTTTTTTTAATTACATAAATCAAGGATGGCTTGGCAGGCTAGGAAACTGAGCTGGCTAAAAAAAGATTAAAATGGGATAGGGATACCCATTAAGTCTTGCATTTGTTCAAATTCTTCAAAATTTGTTGGAGAATTTGTTTAAAAAAATTCAATGTAAAAAGGACAAGATATAAGAATTACGACTAGAGGACTGTTTATCTGAAAAAAAATCCAGTTATAATATACTACAAGATGGAACATCTATTAATAGTGTGCTGTGGCAGCCAAGGAAGGTAATATGACCCTCAGTTGCAATAAGAGAAGTATAGCCTCTGGAAATAAAAAAAAAATAGTTCTCCTGTATTCTGCTCTCATCAGGTCATGGTCTTTTTGGTATTGTGTTCACTGTCTGCCTATTTCACTTTGTGGATTACTTTGATAAGCTGGAGAACATTTTGAGGATGGTAATAATTACTGTTGTTCTAAAGCAAAATGGGGTGCCTCAAGATTTTTAGAGTTCCCCTCTCACTGGAGGTCTGCAAGTGAAGGTAGGGTGACTATATTAGAAGCAAGTGGTAGAAGTGATCCCTGTTAACATTTAGTAGGTGTACTGACTGATCAGCTTTAGTCATAGGGGTAGCTGGGCACCACAATGGATAGAGCTCTGGCCCTGGAGTCAGAAAGACCTGAGTTCAAATTTGGCCTCAAACACTTTGAGCTGGGCAAGTCACTTAAGCCTGTTTGCCTCAATTTATTTTTTTTTTCCTTCCCAAATTATTTATTTATTTTTAGTTTGCAATATTCATTTCCATAGGATTTTGAGTTACAAAGTTTTCTCCCCATCTTTCCCCTACTCCCACCCCCAAATAGTGAGCTTACTAAATACCACTTCCCCCAATCTGTTCTCTCTTATGTCCTCCCTCATCCCTCCCCCCCTAACTTTCTAGTAGGGCAAGATGGATTTCTATACCCCAGTACCTGTATATCTTCCCAGCTCAAGGAGAAAATACTTTGAGTTCCAGATTGTTTCCCTTCTACCCTCCTCCCCCACATCCACTGGGAAGACAAGTAATTCAGTATAGGTTGCACATGTGTAGTTATGCGAAACATTTCCATAGTAGTTATATTGTGAAAGACTAATTATACTTTCCTCCATTGTATCCTGCCCCTCACTTATTATATTATCTCCTTTGACCCTGTCCCTTTACAAAAGAGTTTACTTCTAACTACCCTCTACCCCATTCTGTCCTCCCTTCTATCATCCCCCCTCTTATCCCTTTCCCCCCTATTTCCCTGTAGGGTAAACCCAATTCAGTGTGTATGTTATTCCCTTCTTAAGCCAAATTCAATGAGAGTGAAGTTGGCCCATTCCATTTCACCTTCCTTCTCTTCTCCTCCATTGTAACAGTTTTCTCTTGCCTCTTTTATATGAGATAATTTACCCTATTCTATCTCTCCCTTCCTCCTTCTCCCAATAAATTTCTCTTTCACCTCTTAACTTTATTTTTTAGATATCATTCCTTCATAGTCAACTCACCCTTTGCCCTCTATCTATGTATACATGAACGTACATATGCACACACTCATCTGTATATTTATATACACATACACCCTCCTACATAAATATGTATGTATACATATATATTCCCTTCAACTATCCTCATACTGAGAAAAGTCTTATGAGTTGCAATTATCCTTTTTCCATGTAGGAATCTAAATAGTTCAACTTTAGTAAGTCCCTTATGCTTTCTTTTTCCTGTTTACCTTCTCATGCTTTTTTTACTTCTTGTATTTGAAAATCAAATTTCCTGTTTAGTTCTGGCTTTTTCATCAAGAATACTTGAAAATCCTCTATTTCATTGAATGACCATATTTTTCCTTGAAGCATTATACTCAGTTTTTCTGGGTAGTTGATTCTTGGTTTTAGTCCTAGATCCTTTGATCTCTGGAATATCATATTCCAAGCCCTTTGATCCCTTAATATAGAAGCTGTTAGGTCTTGGGCTCTCCTGATTGTGTTTCTACAATACTCAAATTGCTTCTTCCTGATGGCTTGCAGTATTTTCTCCTTGACCTGGGAAGTCTGGAATTTGGCCATAATATTCCTAGGAGTTTTCTTTTTGGAATCTTTTTCAAGAGGTGATTGGTGAATTCTTCAATTTCTATTTTGCCCTCTGGTTTTAGAATATCAGGGCAATTTTACTTGATAATTTCTTGAAAGATGGTGTCTAGACTCTTTTTTTTGATCATGGCTTTCAGGTAGTCCAATAGTTTTTAAATGATCTCTCCTGGATCTATTTTCCAGGTCAGTGGTTTTTCCAATGAGATATTTCACATTATCTTCTATTTTTTCATTTGTTTGGATCTGTTTTATAGTATCTTGATTTCTCATAAAGTCATTAGTTTCCATTTGTTCTGATCTAATTTTGAAGGAATTATTCCCTTCAGTGAGTTTTTGAAATTCTTTTTCCATCTGGCAAATTCCATTTTTAAAGGCATTCTTTTCCTCATTGGCTTTTTGTGACTCTTTTGCCATTTGAGTTAGCCTATTTTTAAGGTGTTATTTTCTTCAGTATTCTTTTGGGTCTCCTTTAGCAGACTATTGACTTGCTTTTCATGATTTCCTTGCATCATTCTCATTTCTCTTCCCAATTTTTCCTCCACTTCTCTTACTTGATTTTTGAAATCATTCTTAAGCTCCTCCATGGCCTGTAACCAATTCATATTTCTCTTGGAAGCGTTTGGTGCAGGACTTCTGACTTCTTTGTCTTTCTCCCATTCCATGCTTTGATCCTTTTTGTTCCCCCAAAAAGGATTCTATGGTCTGATTGCACTTCCTCTGCTTGCTCATACTGCTAGCCAATTACTTGACTTTTGAGCTCTTTGCCATGGTAGAACTCAGCTTCCAGATTGCAGAGAGCTATGTCCCAAATCACTGGGGTTTTTGTAGCTGCTGGAGCTATTAGGAGGGCACCCTTTCTGACGCCCCTACAAGTTCTGACACACACCCCAGGACCACCATCCAAGACCACAATCTAGATCCAAGCAGGTTAAAGCAAGAGTGATGACCCTCTGAATGGTTGGTTGGTCCCCCTACAATCTGTAGTCCAGGAGCTCTGGACACAACCCTACAGCAGCAACTGCAGCCTCTAAGCCTCTGCCATTTCTCACCCTGGGGCTTGGGGCCAGACTGCACTCTTCTCTACCCAGTTCTAGCAGAGTTTCTGACTGACCTTTTACTTTCTTTTTGGCTGTTTATGGGTTGTGAAGTCTGGAAGCTGCCACAGCTGCTGGTGATTTACTCTCCTGAAGTCTGCTCTGGCTGCTTTTGCTTGTCAGGGCCACCCTGGGAACAGAACTGTGCAGTTCACACAGGACTGTGTGCAGCTCCCAGCACACTGTGACAGACTCTTCCTGTCTGTCTGTTGGGCTACCTTCAGTGGGAGATTTGTTCCTCTCTGTCACTTTGTGGGTTCTGTAGCTCCAAAATTTGTTTAGAATCATTTGTTTACATGTATTGGAAGTGGTGGGAACTGGAGCCATGTGGAAGTCCTGTTTTTATGTTGCCATCTTGTCTCCACCCCCAAATTGGGTCCAATTCAATTTCTTCATTTGTAAAATGACTTGGAGAAAGACATAGCAGACCATTCCAATATCTTTGCCAAGAAGACCCTAAATTGGGTCATGAAGAGTGGTGCACAACTGAACAACAATAAGGATCTAGTTTGTGCTAAGGGATTGTGCTAAGAACCTCAGATATAAAAAGGGAAAAAAACAGTCACTGTCCTCAAGGAGATCACAGTCTCATCAACGTTCTAATGCTACCTCTATAGCAAGGGTTCTTAAGCTGGGCTCCAGGTTTGTTTGTTCTTTAACTTATGTTTCAGTATGAGCAGTTTCTTTTTTATTTATGTATTTTAATTTATGTATTAATTTAAAATATTCTGAGAAAATTTCCATAAGTTTCACCAGACCACCAGAGGGATAGATGGCACACCAAAATCTTAAGAACCCATCCTTCAAGCTTATTCTTGTAAGATCATGCTCATCACTCCATCTCTCTAAACCTCAGTTTTTCATCTGTAAAAGGAAGGTGTTGGAATAGATAAAGCTATAAAGTTTGTTCTGATTTCGTGTTAAGAATCTTGTAAAAGCCACTCTGAAATTCACTTACTCTATTCTACTTATAGGATCTGGATTTGAGACCTACTACAATCATTTAGTACCTTTTGTGTTGTTCATAATCACTATTTTTTTTTCATCAGATTCCTCTGATGATGATAATGATGATGAAAAGAAGAAGAAGAATGACTTAGTTTGTATGTAGCACTTTAATGTTCACAAAGTACTGTACATGTCATCTCATTTGAGCCTTGTAACAATACTGTGAATTAGGTGCTATTATTTTCTGAGGATAATTAATATTATGCTGCATTATTTAATACCCAATATTACTCTGTGATCTATCTTTTCCATCATTTTTGTCAGAGTCTTCTTCTGAAGGGTAGGATTGAGCAACATAATCACTCCAATCTCCAAGGCTTCTGGTCCTTACCCAGCCTGGGCTGGGTCCCTACCAAGTGGGACCCACTGCTTCTGTTGACTGCAGAAAAAGAAGCTAGTTTGAGCTAGCTTCTCCCCAGGGGACATGAACCTTGTCCTTACTTTTCTTTCATCAAAGTTGGGGTTGACCTGGTCTACAAAGGGGAGAAAAAGTTAGGGAGATCCTAACTGGGGTGGTTTTGTTTTGTTTTTCTAGCCAAGATTGCTAGAAGCAGCTCGGTCTCATAAAACAACCAGAAATCCTTAAGTGTCAAGAGAGGGTATAACCACCACACCTGAAGCCCAGCCTACTTTTCCTAGCTAAATAGTCTAATCCTTTCACCTGATACCCCAGCTCCATTGACACTGCATCCAGGTCTGACTCAGTAAAGGCAGCAGAACATACTAGAATCAGTATTCAACATGAAGTCAGAAGCCCTGATTGGGACAGCAGAGATTTAGTGGAAAGCTGAATTGATAATTAATTTGTGACATTATTAAGTAGGCACAGGCACACTCAGTTCTTTGGATCTTTCTCTCAGAAAGATTGTGATTTGCAGCAGGAAATGGGGTAGCAATCACACTTTAATTGAACACAAAGGGCATCACAACAAAAAGCCCATAGAGGCAGAGATAAGCGACAGAAGAGATACAGAGGAAGATGGCAGTGTGGGCACAGCTGATGGAGCCGTGAAGGCAGACAGTATGAGGAAGAGGATGCGGAGGCAAAGACTATCACTCACATAACCATGGATTTGAGTTGGGAGTCCTTGGCAGTGTGGACCAGGAGATGGAAGAAGGCTTGGGGGACAGGAGCTTGAGATCTCGACTTTGGAGGGGTTTGGGGGGTAACAAACAAATACTATCTGTGCTTCCTTGGGGTTAGTTCATTAACATATTCAAATCATAGTAAAGTCATCAGGAAAAGCTCAAAAGTTCCTCTCAAAGTTATCATGCTTATCAAAGTTTGATGTTCTGCTGGAACCATGGAGGTTTGGATTCTGTCTGAAAGTTACGAAAGGTTACGCGTCATAGGACTGGGGTGTGAGTTGTGATCAGTGTAGGTTATAATTTGTAAATTACCCTCCGATCTTTGGATAGTTAGTGTATGACTTCCAGGCTGTCCTTTCCCTTCTTATTTCTTGCTATCTCCTCTTTCTCCTGCTCACATAGAAAGCTACTCCACTAACCAGATGAACTATAAGGGCCTCAGATCTAGTACCACGGTGTCATGTTCAAATCCTGCCTTTATGGCTTACCACCTTTAAGACTTTGGACGAATCACAAAGACTTGTTGGGTCTCAGTTTTTTCATCTGTAAAATGAGTGTATTAGGTTACAAAACCTCCGAGGTCCTCTCTAGCACTATATCTGTGGTCTATATGTCCATGATTAGATAATTTCTCAACCTGGCTAATAAAAGGACTCAGGTGTCTTTCAGTTCTCTATCTTCTTTGAGAAATTAAGCATTCTTCAGTTTTTTATTAAATTTTCTAGTCATTGGAGCAGAAAGTTAAACATAATTTACAAAAAAGATCTTAGAATAACAATTTTTAATTTTTATAACATTGTAGTTATTGTGGTGTTATGTGTTTGCTTTCACACTGAGTAAAGAGAGAGCGACTGGTTCCATTGATTTTATTTTGTTGTTCTTGTGGAGTCATTTCAGTCATGTCCACATCCAACACTTTGTGGCTCCATATGGGATTGTCTTGGAGAAGATACTGGAATGGTTTGCCACTTCCTTCTCCAGCTCATATTACAGATGGGGAAACTGAGGCAAACAAGGCTAAGTAACTCAGCAGCGTCACACAGACAGTAAGTGTCTGAGGATAAACTTGAACTCCCGAAGATGAATCTTCCTGACTCTAGGCCTGGCAATCTATCCACTGCACCATGCAGCTGTCAAATGATTTCACTAGTATAGGAAATTCTTTGAGGATGAAACTAAACTGCCTCTAGCAAGTAGGTCAGCATCTTTTCTATAATTAAAAGTACTAGAGAGAGTTACCTGAGGCACTATATATATTGTACAGAGCAAACTGGTTAGAGCAAACTGACTTGGAGTCAGTAGGTCCTAAGTTTAAATCCAGCCTCAGATACTTTCTAGCTCTCTCACCATTTATCCTGTTTGCCTCAGTTTCCTCACCTGTAAAGTGGAATTAATAACAGCACCTAGATTCCATCAATCAAATGAGATGATCACATCATGAAGAACTTAGTAAGTGCTATGTAATTGTTAGCTCTTATTATTAGTTATTATATGTATATAATATTATAGTATAATATACATTGTATGAATATATAATATGTATTATGTATAGATATATAATAATTAGTTATTATATATTACATGAACTCATTTGCTCTTGATCTGGAAGCCAATCTTCTTTCCACTATGTCACACTGCCCCTCTAATGTTCTAGTAAATGTATCTTTCTTTTTTTTTCAGAGTTCAATTCAATCAACATGCATTAGGTGACTTCTACATGTAATGTGCTTTATGCAATAAGAAAGCAATGTCACCCTAAGTAACTGAAAAAAAGTAAAAAAAATTGGAAGGATAACAAGTATTTTCCAATGGCTACTTTGTGAGCCAAGGTTAAAATGGGAGAAGGTCTGCCGATTTGTGCTGCAATTTTCCCAGAAGCTGTTTCTGTGGCCTTTTTCTGCATTCATTTCAGTCTCCCTGACATCCCTACCCAAGAACACATAGCTGATGACCCTAAGGGTTCTTAAGGCCTTCAACCAACAGAGATTCCATTATCCCTGGTATACTCAACTTAATAGGGCAAGAAAGTGTATTAATACACATTCCAGATTGCCCCCCATCCCTCACAACAGGAGTTCAAAGAAAACATTTTTAAAATCATCATTTAATCAGAAACGTCCATCAGTCAGAATATTCCATTCTGAGAACACTTTGATTCGTCAGTTTCTCTATTTTGAGAGGTCACAGGTGAACTACACCATGACAATTTCCACTCCTCTTTCTCACTGAAAGTAAATACTAGTCTCCTTCAAAAGTTCTATGTTCCATAACAGAAAGTGTCTCCCAGAATACACTCTTCCTTTTATTTCTTTCTGGGTGCTACTAAGCGGTGGCTCTGTCTTGAAGTCAAGATAGACCTGAATTCAAATGCTTCCTCAGAGGATTAGTAGCTATCCAATCCTGGGCAAGTCACTTAACCTTCATTCACCTTTCATTTCCTCAGTTTTAGAAAGGGGATGACTATAGGATCTGGAATAACATATGAAGTGCTTTGAAAATATTTAAATGCTACATAAATACTAGTGATTGTTACTGTGATTTTTTCGATGCTTATGTATTTTATCATCTTTTTCTCTGGTTAAAGATGAAATTTTGATCTTTTCAAAACTATCCAAGGCAGCCTCCCCCATCAAAACAAAACAAAATGTAGCCTTCCATATCTTTTGTTCTGCAGTCTCCCTGACCATTTAAATTAATCCAAAATTCCAGGCAAGCTCTAGTGACCTACAGTATATTTTACAACTAAGAGAGACTGTTCCAATGGTTAAGTGGTAATTGCAAAGCCAGAAAACATTTTTCTTGGAACACAATAAGCAAATATTTCCTGAGTAGTAGTGTGACCTTGTCTTTGTATTGCACTGAACAAGCTCTGAACAAAAAAAAAAAAAGCGGAAAAGGAAAATTTTTGTCATCTGCCTCCTTTCTGAGTGTGTCAGTAAGCATTTACTAAATACACACTGTGCTAAAAAGTAGAGATAGAAAGAGGCAAAAATCAGCTTCTTCCTTCCTTTTTCCCTTCTTCCCTTCCTCCTCTCTGTCTCTATCTCTGTCTGTCTCTAATTAATACCCTCCTGTAGTGTTTGTGCCCCGTAGTTTAATGGCACATTGTAAGTGGTTTAAGCACCTGTGATTCACATTGATCAAGCTTGTCTACGTATTCCAAATTTCTCCTCCTAGATCCAACACTTCATCAGAGTGGAAGCTCTTTCACTGGTGAAAGAAAATAAGTCCTGAATTATCATGAGTTTCAGTATCTACGGAAAACAAACAAATAAACAAAAACACTCTTCAAGTAGAAGCAAATTTTCGATGGCTAAGTCTCAGGATTTTTATGGCTTTGTCTATAGTTGAGAGTTATTGTTATGTTTTTGCCTTGTTTTGTTCAGGGGATAATTCCAATTGTTATAGAGATCTGGTTCTTCTACTCCTTTTTATGCTTGAAAAGCTAGCAACGGATGCCTTCTAAATGAAGAGTTATGAGATTAACATTACCCTATACTACTGTAAGGTGAAAACAAAACATGATTTTAAGTACAAATTCAGCAAGATTTGCTGAAAGACATGTGTTACAGCAGAGACTTATATTAATGGATCATATAGCTGATGGGCAGGAGATCCAGGGGATATGAATGGTCTCTGGTCTTTCCAAATGAATAGTAAACTGAGTTGGGCTCAGCTAGGAATATCTTGGTGAGCCCATGGCATGATTTGGTATAGTTTGACCTAGTCAGTATGCTGATGATGTCAGTAGACCACTCGGGCAGCCAGCATAAGGATGCCAATCAATTTCATTCCACCGACTTTCTTTTGTGTTTCCGAATCATTGTCAAGGATGGATATATTACTGCCATCCTCCTGATAGTGACTGTCTGCAACAGGAATACTCATATAAATTTTGTTTCATTCAGAAACTTGAGAATACATAAAGGAATCTATTGATTTTTAACAAAGAATCTTCTTCTGTATGTTTATCTGATTTAACTCCAAGGATAGTTGCTACAATGGCAATTCACGATACATCTGATACCAGAATCAAATAGAATTCTAAAGAAGAGGCACCAAAATAGAAGAAAACAAAATCCTACAACTGCAAGACTGAGGAGTGTTCAGGGAAATTTGATTTCTGTTTAGTCCATCGCCCACCTTTCTGCCTCTGCTCAGCCTGGCTTGCATGCCTAATCTGCTTTCCCTTCTACCTCTGTCTCATGGAACCCTTCAGTCATGTCAAAGCTCAGCTCTAATGCCATCTCCTATGAGAGGTCTTTCTTAAATGCCTAGTTGTTAGTGCTTTCATTGAAATTATCGTGTGAATACAGACACACATACATGCATGCATGCATACATGCAAACATATACATACATATCTACATAGAGTAGATATGGATATAATCTGTACCTCCACATATCCGTGTAGTTGTTTCTCCTTTGTTCTTGGAGAGGACCATGACATCAGGAAGGTGATGCCATGACTTGCAAGTGAATTAGATTTAAGTAAGGGGGGGCTGTGCAAAGTCACTAGTCTTGCTTTCTCCTCTGGAGCCATCAGGGTCCAGATATGGATCAGGACAACTGGAGATGGCCCAGGATATAGTGGAGAACCTTGCCCTTTTCAAACTAAGGTCTTTAACAGGTCACAATTTGAATGAGCTCATTTAGTGATTAGATGATTAAGACAATAAGAAATGAGGCAGAGAACGGCCTCCTCACCTAATAAAAATATATACATATACATATATATACATCTATCTATCTATCTATCTATCTATCTATCTATCTATGTGGAGGAAAAGACCCTCACTGTTTCTGGCCAAAATACACATGCGTGTAGAATTTAAGAGAATTGAGACCCGGATTGGAGTAAGGAAGATCAAGGTTCAAGTCTCTTCTCTGACATATGCTAGAAGTATATCCTTGGGCAAACCACTCTCAGGAAGCAAAGAGTACCAGGTACAGAGTAAGTCTGAATGGGTAGAGGGAGCTTCCTTAAATCAGTCATATGCTTCACAAGTGAAATTACAGGTCTGGGCCTAAACGAAGTCAAATATTATACACTTATTTATTTGTGCACATACTAATTTCACCATTACAATGAAACTGTTTAGAGGTTAGAAAATGCTTTGCTTAACTTCATAATCCAGTACCTACCTCAGTAACTGGCATATTGGAAATTTTTAATAAATATCTACTGAATTGAATAAAATTAAAAACAGCTCCAAATTCATCTAGCAAACCACATTGGTGAAAAATGAAATGAAGTTATTTGGTGGGGGGGGGGAGGAGGGAAGAAAACTAAATATCTGCTTGTGAGAATCCAGACATTGAAATTGGAAATCATATTGTCTCTATTTCCTCAACATCTGCTTACTCCATATACCCTTGTTACCTGGTTTTTATTACCACCATCATCCTGAGCTCCAAGTTATCTCCAAGGTTACCAGTAGTTTAATCCAATAATCTTTTCTCAGTATTTTTTAAACTTTATTTTCTTCAAACTTTCTGTAGAATGTGAAATACTTTTCCATCTTTTCTTTTTATGTACCCACAGCCCTCCAGGCTTCTTGCAGCTTTATCCTCTCCTGGTTCTCTGCTACCTTTTAGTCTCATTTTTCTTTCTCTTTGCTTTTAAGCTTGAGTATCTCTTAAGTCTCTGACTTGTGTCTTCTCTTCTATCCCACAATGCCAGAGCCTTTTGTTTTTTTTCTGTCCTACCCACCTCTCTTGATAACATCATCTCTATCCATGGCTGTACTTTTTACCTCTTTGCAGATTATTACCTCTGTAACTTAGGGTTTGGAACTAGAGTGCAACATAGTCCACTGCCTGATATACCCTACCTGGATACACACTGGTCATTCTCAAAAAGATGTTTTGAAAACAAAGATCATCAACTCCCCCTCCTGTCAATTCCCCTAGGGTCACTACAGAGATTGTGGGGAATAGAAGAGTGGAGATTGCCAAAAACCATCGTGACTTCATCAAGCACATTTAATTCCAAATTATTTTTGGTTGTTTTTAAAAGAAGTATTAAGCTAGTTTTGCCAAGATGATTCATAGCAAACACTCTTTCCACCATCCTAAAAGGCAATTCTACCCATGGACATCACCAGGTTGTCAATATTGAAATAAGATTGATTATATACTTTGGAGTCAAAGGGGAGAAGCTCCATTTAGTCAATTAAAACAAGACGTGGAGCTGAGTGAGGCTCATTCATGAGCTTCTTATTGCAAAATTCATGCTTAAAATGAAGAAAGTAAGGGAAAGTCATCAGGCTGTAGAGGTGTGACCAGCGACTGTCAACTGAAATTAGCCCCCCAAAAGAAAAGCAAGGAAGAAAAATGGCTGTCTGATGAGGTTTTGCAAATAACAGAAAAAAAGGAAAGTGAAAATTAAGTGAGAAAGGAAAAGACATACCCAACTTGATTCAGAATTCCAGAGAATAGCAAGAAGAGGTAAGAACTTTTTTTCTTAAATGAGCCATGGAAAGAAATTGAAGAAAATAATAAAATGGAAAAGACAAGAGATCTCTTCAAGAAAATTGGACACATTGAGGGAGCATTTCTTTTAAAAATGGTCCTGATAAAAGACAAAAATTCTAGGGACTTAAAAGTACAAGCTATTAAGAATAAGTGCCAAGAATATAGAAAAGAACTATACCAGACAGTTATTAACACCATCAATAACTATGATGGTGTGCTTACTGATCTGAAGTCACACATGTTAGAAAATGAAGTTGAATGGGTATTAGGAAACATTGCTAGCAATAAAGCTGTGAAAGTAATGGAATTCTAGTCCACTTATTTAAAACTCTAAAAGATGATGCTGTTAAAGTGTTGCATGCAATATGGTAGCAAATTTGGAAAACTCAGCGGTAGATACTGGGTTGGAAAAGATCAGTTTATGTCTCCATCCTGAAAGACAATGCAAAAGAATGTTAAGATTACTGAACAGTTGTTCTCATTTCACATACTAACAAGGTTATGCTTAAGATTTTGCAACGTAAGCTTTAACAAAATGTGAACCATGAATTATCAGAAGAGCAGGCTGGTTTTCAAAGAGGCAGAGGAATTAGAGACCAAATTGTCATCCATTTGATGGATTATGGAAAAAAATAAGGGAGGTCCAGAAAAAAAAAATCTTCTGCTCTATTGACTACCCAAAAGCCTTTGGTTGTATGGGTCACAACTAAATCTGGCAAGTCCACAAAGAGCTGGAAGTACCAGATCTTCTTAATTGTCATCTGTGGAATTCATATGTTGGCCGAGAAGTAATAGTTAGAACCAAACATGCTTGAAATTGGAACGGGAGTGCAACAGGGCCGAATATTGCCACTTTCTTTATTTAATTTATACACAGAGTACATCATGTGAAAGGCCAGGGTAGAGGAATCAAATACTGGAACTGAGCTTGCCAGTAGAAATTTCAACAATCTCAGATAGCACTAATGATATCACTCTGATAACAGAAAGTGAAGAAAAATTAAGAAGCCTCTGGATGAGGATGATTGAGGAGAGTGTAAAACTTTGATTGAAGCTTAACATGAAAAAGAGCAAAACAAAAACCTAAGATTTTGTCAACTGGCAAATAGAAAGAGAAAAAGTAGAAGGAGGGTCAAATTTTATTTTCTTGGATTCAAAAGATCACTGCAGACAAGTTACTACAACTGTGAAATTAAAAGACTCTTGCTCCTTAGAAGGAAAGCTATGGCAAATATGGACATCATACTAAAAAGCAGAGACATCACCTTGCCAAGAAAGGTCCACATAGTCAAAGCTATGTTTTTTGAGTAGCAATATATGACTCTGAGAGTTGGATTATTACAAAAATACAGCTGAGCAATGCAGAATTGATGTTTTTGAATTGTGGTGCTGAAGATTTTCAAGAGTCCCTTGGACAGAAAAATCATATCAGTCAATACGTGAAGAAATTAATTTAGACTATTCACTGAAAGGTCAAATACCGAAGCTGAAGGTGAAATATTTTTCCCACATAATGAAAATACATGACTCATTGGAAAAGACCCTGATGTTGGGAAAGAATGAAGGCAAAAGGAGAAGGAGATGGCAGAGGATGAAGTGAATAAATACTATTATGGAAACACTAGACATGAACTTGGACAGACTTTAAGAGAGAGTGGAGAACAGAAGGGCCTGGTGTGCCATGGTCCATGCAGTCACAAAGAACTGGACAGAGTTAAATGACTGAACAGCCACAACAAAATTAAACTAGTAGCTCAGTGGAAAGTTGTAAATAAAATATACCAAAATTTTGGTAAAGATTTCAATCAAGTCTCTCATGTTACTCTTATGAAGAGAGAAATATAAGTTAGGTAATAATGTGGTCAATCTGATTTAGACATCACTGAATGATTACACATAAAATATAGTTATTCATGGTTCAATGTCAATGTGGTGGGATTTTTGTGGTACGTGTGAGGGATATATTGCTTGTGCTTTTAAACATTTAATCAATTACTTGGATAAAGATATACATAGAATGCTCATCAAATATGAAGATGATGGAAAACTTTGAGGAATCTCCAACACATTGGATGTCAAATTTGGAACCAAAAAGACTTGGAGTAACTAGATTGTATAGCTGAATCTTAGAAGGTGAAATTCAATCAAAATGGATATAAAGTCTTACACTTTTGTGCAAAAAATCAGCTTCACACACACACCCACACACACACCCACACATAGTAGGAGAGACATGATTAGGCAGTAGTTGATCTTAAAAAAAAGTTTGGGTATTTGAGTGAATTGTAAAGTAATTATAAACCTATAATAAAGTGCATCATTCACCCAAAAAACTGATTTGGTCTTTGGCTGCATTGAGAAACACACATATACAATAGAGAAATGATGGTTCCCCTGTATTCCATTTTGGTCAGACCTCCTCTGGCATATAGTTCATTTCTTGCCATTAGAAAACAATTAAGGCTTTGAATGGCTAAAGAGGGTCAAAAGGAGCAACCAGGGATGATGAAGTGCCTTGAGTCAATGTCATAGGAGAATCATTTGAAGAACTGGGCAGATTTAGCTTGAAGTAAAGAAGATTCAGAAGGAAATCATAGCTATAATGAATGAAATATTTGAAGGAATGTCAAGGTGGAATATTGATTAGTCTTGTTCTCTTTGTTTGTAGAAGGGATAAACAGGAGTGATTGGTGGAGTTGCAAAGAAGTTAACTTTTGCTTACTATCAAGGGGGGAAAGCTCCCTAAAATTTGAGTGATCAAAAAGTATGGTAGGCTTTGTTCAAAGTTTTATCTATTTTTTTCTCTTTAACAGTCTTCTATTGGTGGTTCAAAGATTATTTTCTGAACACAGGGTTGATATAGGGATTTTGCAGGGAGAGTATAGGTTAGAACAGAGGATTGCTGATGTCCCTTCAGACTCTATTTTTTGTCATTTTGACATATTTCATGTATGTGTATATATATATGTGTATATATATATATGTATATATATATATGTATATATTTTGCTTTTTATGGAGGCCAGTGGGCAGGGAAATTGTGGTTAAGTGACTTGCCCGAGGTCACACAGGTAGTATTGACATATTTTATAAAAGATCCTATGATAGAATCTGGGGATACATTGATAAATGTCAGCCTTCACGTAGCTTGCAATAAGAAAATAATAACAATTATGAAAGAAAGGAGAGACAGTTGTAGGGAGAGGAGAGACCCAGGTCACATATTATCAAAAATTGCAGGAGAGACAAAACTTTCACCTTTTAATAATCAGGAAAGAATAAAAGAAGAAGGGAATAATGTCAATAAAAGACAGGAGTGGTTATGGACGTAAAGTGATAGAAAAGACAGTAGAAAAGGAAGAGTGGAGTTACACAGATGGTAACCAATATGTAGACTATAAGAAAACAAATGGAATGAGATACAGATTAGTGAATTAATCAAATGAGAATTTGTTAAACATCAACTCTGCATCCTCAAGGTCTTCATATTCTATGGGGGGAGGGATACATGTATATGTGGAGAAACAGTATTTACAAAACAAATCAAATCAATAAATCAATAAGCACTTCTTGAGTATTTATTGTGTCAAATCCTATGCTATGTACTTGGATTCTAAGACAAAACTTACCTCAAAGAAGCTTACATTCAAATGGAGAAGCAGGTACGTACAGGTTTATAGAAAATGTATGAAAACAGAAATGGAGTGTGGGGAGGAAGTACAGCAGCTCTTATAAGAACCAGCCAGCTAATCAATAAGCATTTAGTAAACACGTACTCTGTACCATATTTAGTTTTAGGCACTGGTGATACAAAGAAATGAAAAAGATAGTCCCCACTCTCAGGTAATTCATTGTAAGGAAGAGAATGAAAACATGTAAATCATTGTACAATCAGAACACATCAATAGAAGTTAGAGGTTTTTTTGTTTGTTTGTTTCTTTTTTTCCTTTTTGGAGGGCAATTGGGGTTAAGTAACTTGCCCAAGGTCACACGAGTAGTTTTTGTGTTAAGTGTCTTGAGGCCGAATTTGAACTCAGGTCCTCCTGAGTCCAGGGTCGGTGCTCTATTCACTGTGCCACCTAACCGCCCCCTAGAAGTTGGAGTTAATCAATGAATGGAATAGAAAAGACTTCAAGAAGATCCTTCTTGAGCTGATGCTTTAAAAGCAGCTACTAATTCTAAGCTGTGGAGTTGAGGAGGGAAGGCGTCCCTGTGATGGGCCACAATCTATGGAAAGGCATGGAAATGGGAGAAAGAATGGAATATGTGAGTAATAAGAAAAGATCGATTTCTCTTCACTGTGAAAGGTATGAGAGAAATAATATAAAATAAGCATGAAAGTTTGTTTAATCAGATTATTTAAGGACTGAAATCCCAAACCTGATAGATTATGCTTAATTGTGGTTAAAAAAGAAGTTGGTAACCACTGAAGGGTTTTGGCAGAGGAGGGACATTGATAGTGTCATATGCTTGGGAGATTATCCAGCTTGCAGTAGGAAGGATGGGTGGGGAGATCAAAGGCTGAATCTGGGAAGACCACTTCAAAGACTTTCACAATATTCTAAGGGAGAAGAGAGGAAAGACAACCAGACTCTGCAGAGATGGTGGAAAGGAGAGAAGGGGTACTTGATACTTTTACGAGGTAGAATGAACAGCACTTGGCAACTGAGTATAATCTTGGGAAATGAAAGAGAAGGAAAAGTCCGATTTCCTTAGCCCTTTGTAAAACACCCTACCTGCGCTGATGGCACAATTAGTTTTTTAAATCACAGATCTGAAGACACCAAACTCTGATTGACAGCCTTCAGTGATTCTCTATTTCCTACTGGATCCACCAGGCAGCCTGAAATCATGTTGTTTGAGCCACTCCCAATTCAATTCAAACCTTGTTTTTTCAGCATGAATCTAATGTACTTTCCTTGGTGTTCTCAATGTCTGAGTTAAACTAGGCTATTAGCTGTTTACCAATCAAAGGACTCAGTTTGGATTGGGTGTTTGGCAAAAGTCTTTAGCACTTACTGTGTGTAGAATTCCTTTCAGGCCATTGTGGAAGGCTGGGGAAAAGCCCTCAGGGGCAGTTGTCATATAGGGAAATTGCACCAGTTTGGAGGCAGCGGAGAAAGGTTAAAATTCTTACTTTGCTACTTACTAACTGAATGACCTCAGATAAGCCATATCATCAATCTGTTCCACAGTTTTCCAGCAGTATAGTAACAGACTGGAAATTATCTGAAGTTCTTTTCAGTTCTTGACCCATATAAACTTTCACCCATGCCTACAAAGCCTTGTTTCTTCATCTCCAGATTCTGAATGGTTGTCTTTATTAGAACACAGTCTGGGCACCATCTTTCCCATGAAATTTTCAGTTTTGCTCTCAACTAAAGATGATGATCTCTTTCTAATTACATTATCTTACAGCACTCTTGAAAGGACCTTCTCCCTACTCACACAGTCGCTAAATTAGTTCAGGCCTTCATCACCTTCTACCTGTGTGAGATGAAAGAGTCCAGAGTCTGAATCTAAGGTCAGAAATGGTCTTTATTCTTTCTCATGAGAAAGGACCCTCTAAAGAAAGAATAAACACCTTTTCTGACCTTAGATTCAGACTCTGAACTCTTTCATGTCACACACTTTGGGGGTTCCACCAAGAATTTTCTGACTTCTCTCTGGAGAGAGGCAGTGCTTCCCAGTCTTGACCAACAGGTAAAGGACATCCCCTGGCTCTTTTCCAGTGACCTCTTGGTTAGGTTGGGGAGCAACTCCCCTCTATGGAGAATGAGGCCCAAGGGGGTCTGAAACTAAGATCAGAAAACACCAAAAGGGGGGAACAAAGATTACTGACAATCATGTAAGTCTGTGCACAGACCCAGGTAAAGACAGGCCTAGGTGATTTGATGGTGGGTGGAGTCGACTGAATCTGGCCAGCTCCTTCCAGTTCAGCACTCTCTCTTCACATCAATAAGTCCATTCCACAAGTGGGATTCATAAGCCCTGGGCTTCAACACTCAACCTGAAAACCAAACCAATACAGGGTGGTCTTTAAATTCCATTACCATTACATCCTCCTAGTACTTGCCTACTCTCCTCCAAGGATCCCTCTCCTATCCTCCCATTTCCAAAAAACTATATACCTTCTATATTCCCCTTTTTCCTATTCCTTCATCCTTCCCTCTAAAGGTCCATCTCTCTTTTCCTCTCCACACTCCCTATGATCCTACTGTTTTATTTCTTCTTAATTTAGAAGATTTTTATACTCTTCTAAATAGATATGTATTGTTCCCTCTTAAACCCATTCCTGATGAAAGTAGGTTACCAGAACTACCAGCCATCCTCCCTCATCTAGTTCCTCTATATCAGTTTTTCCTCTTGAACCTCATTTGTATAAAATAATTAATCTTTTTAGCTCTTTCTAAATGGTTTTACTTTTTAAGTTTATATCATACTCAGGTTTACTCTAATTTTTCTCATGAGCTACCCAATTATTAATAATAATCTTAGACATACATTTTACATTTTACATATATAAAAATTAAATGATCTATCCTTTTGAATCCCTTATAATCAGTTTGGTATGTGCTTTTTATTGCTCTTGGTCTTTGTATGTGAAGTCTTCTATTAAGTTTGGGATTTTTTTTTAACAAAGTCTTGAAAGTCTGAGAGTTTATCAACTCCATTTCTTTTCCATCTAGGATAATACTTAATTTTGCAGGGTATGATATCTTAGTCTGGAGCCTCAGTTCTTTTGCTCTTTGATATGTTGTGTTTCAAAACCTGAAATCCTTTAATGTCTCTGCTTCTAGGTCTTGTGTAATTCTAATTGCAGCACCATCATATTTAAATTGTTTTAATTTTGATGCTTTTAATATTTATCCTTAATCTGGGGGTTTTGGAATTTGACTATGGTATTCCTATGAATTTTCCTCATAGGATCTCTTTTAAGTGGTGATTGATGATTTTTTTCCTTTTTCTACTTTCCCCCCTTTGTTCTAATGCTTCAGGACACTTTTCTTTAATTTTTTTCTTGTATTATTGTATCAAGATTCTTTTTTTTTATCATAACATTCCATTAGTTCGATTATTTTTATGTTTTCTCTTCTTGATCTATTCTCCAGATCTGTAATTTTTCTTATAAGATATTTTACTTCTTCTTCTATTTTTTCATTATTCATATTTTGTTTAATTATTTCTTGATCTCTTATAATTTCACTGGCTTTACTTTGCCCAATTCTAATTTTCAAGGTGTCATTTTCTTCCTTAAGATCCTGGATCTCTTTTCCTAATTGGTTGACTTTCATACTCTTCTTGCTTTTCTTAGATTATTCTTATTTATTTTATTTATGTTAATTAGGTTTTCCTCCATCTCTGTCATTTGATTTTTAAACTCTTTTTTTTAAAGATCTTCTATGAATTCTTTTTGAGCAGGTGACCACTTGACATTACTCTTTGGGGGTTTCTCTACTTCAATATCCTCCTCTGAAGATGAAACCTGGTCATCTCTATTCCTGTAATAGCATTCTATGGTTGGATTTGTTCTCCTTTGTCTGTGCATTTTTTGTGGTAATAGCTTAATTTTTGTAATCAGCTCTAGCCCAAGGGTATGAGAAATAGTGCATCTAGCTCCAGATCTTCAGTTCTCACCTCTAGCCTGGAACCAAAGTCAAACCTCCAACCTCCTGTAAGTGCCCATAGTCAGAGGCTTTCTGCCCCAGTACTTCTGCACTCACTGGGTGTGCTGGTTCCTCTTGTCCCAGCTACTCTTTGCAGTGTAGCTGGGTATGGTGTTCCTTATCAGCAGAGGTTTCCCTGATCTCCCTGGGCTCAAGCACCCAACTTCCTTCACTACTGGGAGTAAAAATCCCTGTGATTGGAGTGGAAGCAGCCTCCCAATCTAGCTATCCCCAGGGCTTGCTGTTAAAAGGAAAGCTAGCCTGGATGTGTGTAACACCAAGCAAAAGCAACTTCCAGGGTTTGGATTACAAGCATAGCAAACTCTACATTTATTTCAATATTAACAGATTAAGGCGAAACATTCACAGGAAAGAGAAAATCAAAATACAGGGTAACTCAGTCATTTAGTAAGTTCTCAATTCAATCACAAACTATAAAGTCAAAGTATTCCACCCCTGGGTAGTACATTCATTTAGTCAATCACAAAGTCTCTCTTCTCAAGTGCAGATTGGTTTCCAATCATAAACAAAGTATATTCATTTGGTCAGTCACAAAGCACAAAGGCCAAATGTTTTTCACCCCTGGATCACAACTAAAATACAATACCATCCATCACCACCAAGTACCTCTCAAGAGGCAGCAGAAGGCCATCCATGCCTAAGTCACAACTAGGTTACTAATATCATCACAGCATTCAATACCCAAGGAGAGGTCTTTTCTTCATCTTGACCTGAGGCAAGTTCTCAGCAGTTTCTGTTCCTGGGAAGACACAGCTTAACAAAGACACAATAAGAAACATACACATTGCTGGTGTCCTCATCAATTCACTCTCTGCCTGTGAAATCAACCTAGACCCAACAATGAGGTCCCGGGAGTCAACACAAATCGTCAGTATGGTCCCAGGACCCCTGTAAACATCAACGAGACCCTCCTCTAGGATTTATGTAAACATACAACAAGAAAATCCTTTCAGGGCTTCTGAACCAATAGTAAGGTCCCAGGATGTCTGCAACAACAGCAACATCCTCTATCCGCAGACGAATCTGACAACGTAACATCAAAACAGAGTATCGGCACTACAATCATTCTTCCTCCCAGTTTTGTAGTCTCATTTCTCAGGCGTTTTCAGTTCTCAGTTCAGCCTCCAGATGCTGGCTCCCAGCAGTTCTTCCGGCCTCTCCCTGCTTGGACCTCTTTCTCCATCCATGGCACCAGCTCCTCCCAGGTTAGCCCCCTCTTTACATCAACAAATCCATCCCACAAGTGGGATTCACAAGCTCTGGGTCTTAATACTTAACCCAAAAACCAAGCCAATTCAAAGGAATCTTTAAATTCCATTACCATTACAAAGTGTTTACACTTCACAGGGACCAAACCTCATCCTGGGATTTTTCTTCCCATCTTCTCAAATTGTCCCAAGAAAACTCTGGTTCAGCCCCTATTTTTCTTTATCTCCACTCACACTTTGTTTACCTTAAGGTTCTATTTTAACTTTTTGGTGGAGAAAAATCTTGAGAACTTGGAATTTTCTGACTTTCTCCACCATCTTCCCAGAATTCTCTCCTAATTTCAACTTTCTGATCACTGGGTCTAGTTCTCCCCCCACCCCTGCTTCTGGTGCCAAACAGAACCAGTTTCATTTATTTCAATTTTCTCTCATCCAGGCTGAATGTCCTCCGTTTCTTCATCTAATTCTTGTATGTCATAAACTCAAGACTTTCAATTACCCTGATTATCCATCTCTGGATACTTTCCATCTTATCAATATCCTTAAATCCTATTTTCTAGAACTAGATATAATCCTACAGATATTGTCTTTTGCTGATTATAATAGCACCATCACTTTATTCCTGGGAACTTTGCCTCTGCATTTTGGAATGTCTTTTCTGGAATGTCTTCATTCCATTCTAGGTTTCCTTCCTGACTTTCCATTTTCTCTACCATGACATGAGGTCACTACATCTGAGACTTCTGATTTCCCTCTGTGATTTATTTTCTTCCATTAGTCTGTAAGCTCCCCGAGGACAGGGACTGTCTTTCTTTCTGCCTGTCTTCCCATTCACAGCACTGAGCACAATGCCTTCTACATAGTAAATACTTAATAAAGGTTGATTTTCTTCCCTTGACCTGAATACAATCCAAGCTCATTCATGAACTCTTTTGGCTGCCATAGCCCACAGTTAACTTATATAGAGTACAATCTCTTGTCTTCCAACTTTGTATCACTGAAAATTCAATAAAGATGTTATATCTACTGTTACTGAGGTCATTGATGGGAATGTCAAATAATAAATGGCCAAGCAGAAGCCTTTGTGACAACACAGTGGAGTTCTGTCCAAACTCACATGAAAACATTAATGTCTACACTTTACATCTAACCGTTCAACAGATTCCAAATGTATCTAAATGTATTTTTATCTAGCCTTCATCTTTATTTTCCATAACATCATGAGAGAACTTGTCACAGGCTTTGCTAAGACCTAGACAGAAAACAAATCTCCAGCATTCCTCCAGTCTACTCTGCCAACAAAGGAATGTTTGGTGTGATGTGTCTTCTTACAGAAGCCATTCTGGCTGTTGTGACCGTCACTTTCTTTTCTAGATTGGTAATGACAACCTCATTCATAATCCCTTCTGGAATTTCCATTGGAATTGAAATCAATCTCACTGAGGTACAATAGCTGGCATTTATTAGTATTTAAAGACGCAGCTAGGTGGTACAGCAGATAGAGTACTAGGCCAGGAGTCAGGAAGTTTCTGCTTTCTGAAATAAAATTTGATCTCAGACATTTGCAAGCCTTATGACCCAAATGATTCAAAGAAAGAAAAAACAAGGTCCCTGTTTCCCAAGGAGAGACAAAAATGGATTTTACCCCAGTTGTTCTGATTTTAAGGTATTTTCCAGTGGCCTATAGCTTCTCTCAAACCCCTTTAGCACTCTGATATGGGAGAAAGACCAATGGCTTTAATGCCACCTCCTCCATGAAATTCTCTCTGATCTCTTTCTTGACATTCTTGGACCTTTTACTGGGACTAGTCTATTATACATTGTATTATGACATCATCATTTTCTTTTGCGTATTTTAGTTATTAAAACACATCTCTCTTCTTAGATTGTAAACTCCCCCAGGACAAGCAATCTAGGGTCATTCACTTTTATTTTACCCTCATTCCTGCCCCGATGGCTATCCCTGCATCTACTCAGAGAACCATTCCTAGGGCTTGTATGCTATAGACATGTAACAAATGTACAAATAATGAGATTTTTGAAAGGGAGGCTCACTGGCAGGCACAAAAGGGTTGTGTTTAGCGGATTTGGGGTCCTCCTTTTTTTTTTTTTGATAAGCTGGCTCCAAGCCTGGCTTTATTATCTGAGCTCCATTTATCTCCATGTAGTACAAAAGTAGCCATCAATAAACAATTTAACATGAAAATTTGTTTCACCTTGTAGGCTGCCCCAATTCTACTAAGCTGGATCAGGCAAAGAGTGTACTTGAAGATACAAATCCCACATAAATCCTAACCTGTTGAACTGGAAAGTGCAGAAAGGATATAATTATGTTTTATACTTAGAGCATACCTTCTTTGCTGGACCTCAAAATGCTTTGCAAATACCGATCCTTCCAGCATCCCGGGCAGACGAACATTACAAAGATTAGCTTATAACTGGTAACACAGAGATTGCAAATGCTCTCCCACACACACATTTTCAAGCCTATAGAGCAGAAAACATCATAGTAAACATAATTAACTTTCTCCTGTTGCCCTAATCGAGCCAACAGGCTGCTTCCTCCTTTCGTTCTGCCTACTTACTCAAGGATTCAGATCTTTATTTTTATCACAATTCTGAAAACCTAAGTTTTTAGAACAAAATAGTCCGAGAAATATATAAAACCAAGATACCTCCCTCCCAATGGTTAGGCAGTCAAAGAATAATAATAATAATTTGTTGTTGTTGTTGTTCAGTTCAGGTCTCATCTGACTCTTCATGACCTCATTTAGGGTTTTTTAGGCAAAGATACTAGAACAGTTTGCCATTTCCTTCTCTAGCTAATTTAACAGAAGAGAAAATTGAGGCAAAAAGGGTTAAGTGACTTGCCCAAGGTCATACAACTAATAAGTGCCCTGAGACCAGATTTGAACTCAGGAAGATGAGTCTTCTTGATTCCAGGCCCAGCATCTATCCACTGCATCACCTAACTGCCCCTAACTTATATAGTCATTTAAGTTTCTTTTTTTCCCCCAAAATGCTTTACATGTGTTATCTAATTCGATCCTGAAAAAAAAACTGCAAGGTAGTGGCTGTTTTTATTATCCCCATTACGTAGATGAGGAAAGAGGATGAAAGATATTAAGTGGTCTCCTCAGGCTTATACGACCAAAAAGCGTTGGAGGCAGGATTCAAACACAGGTCTTCGTGACTCTACTTCTGACATTGCAGGTATGGTGGCAAGTATATGCTGAAGAATTTTCAAAAGAATTACAAACCATCAGTGACTATATGAAAAATAACTCTAAAGTAATAATAGTAAGAGAATGGGAAATTAAAACAACTTTGTGGTTTCACCTCTAATCCAACAAACTTGTCAGAGATGACAAGAGGCAGAAATAGTTGGTTTTGGAGGGGAGAGAAGGTAGGCACAACCATGGAGATACTAAGAGAGTACCTACACACATTAAATGCAACAGAGACTTGTTGACTGACTAATACATTGTGTGTGCGTGTGTGTGTGTGTGTGTGTGTGTGTGAGGGGTGGGACAATTTACAAATTGAGTCAATTGTTCTGTTAAAAAAATTGCATCGATTTAAGAAAAGTTTTTAAATGATTCAGATACTTGCACGTGTTTGGAGTATATTGGAGAGAAACCAATTTTTTAAAAAAAAGATTTCTTTGATTTTGGGGACCCACTTCTTTTGCAATTTTCAAAACCTAGAATATGTGTTTCTGTGTCCAATCTTTTGGTAATCCTTCTATTTTCTGTCACTCCTCAAAGTTGACCAGGAGATGTTTATCTTGAAATACAAGTTCTCTTCCTATTTTCAGAAAGATTTTTTTTTAAGATTGCAAAACTTGATTTTGTTTAAGGCTTCTAAAAGTCTAATCAGTAAAATGGGTCTAAAGTCAGTTCAATAACTAATTCTACAATCTTATAATATTCCAGGTGAGTGAATATGATGGCTAGAATTAGTGTAATTTCCAAAGTAGTGAAGAGACAAGAGAGGAAAACAATTGTGAGAAATATTGTGTAGGGAGAATCACTAAAACTTGACAACTGATTGGATACGAAAACTAGGGAAAATGAAGCATAAAATTTGATTTGAATGGGAAGCATGCTGCCTCAGAGGGCATTCAGCAGAAGACTAGGACTTGGCTTTCACATGTGTTTGCAATTAGTTATCTTTGTATAAATCATCACCCATCCTGGAAGAAAGGTATAAGTGCAAGAAATCTTTTCCTAGCTAATCTTTGCAGATTCCCTCATATTCCATGAATAGTAGGCCCTTAATAGTGGTTTGTGAAATTTAAGTGGGATTTATGCCTTCTGCCAGATCCACAGTAGGGTCTTAATCAATGCTTGCACATTGAGGACTCATTAAAATACCTCACAGAGGCATTAGAACACACACACACACACACACACACACACACACACAACCCTGCATAGATTATATTGGATTAAATAATCTCAGGTTCAAAAATACGGAACAGGAGGTGGAAGTGCACTTGAAGGCCATCTAATTCAATCTCCCCACTTTACAGTTGAGGAAGGCAAGACCTAGGGATGTTAAGTGATGTGTATAAAGCAACACGTGTAGCATCTATTAGAGTCATGATCTGAAACAAAGGCCTCTGACTCCAGACCATATATTCAATCCACTCTACTCTGCTGTTTACCTAAGACTATAAAATTAAAACTCATACTACCAGTCCACAAGTAGTTAGTAGGTTCCTACTACATGGCAGATATTGTGTTAGGCATTGAAAATGCAAATATTGTAATGGAAACAAATGCTACTCTAGGAATGAAATTAGCATTTTAACTTTCCTATCCAGCAAGCAAATGTTTGACAAAAGAAACTTGAAGAAAACCACAGAAAATCAATCAAATGATCTCCACAAAGTCAAATTGGGGTCATAAAGTCTCTAGTCAGATCCTTTTGAGATAAACTGCTGAAGCATTAAGGGGAGACACCTCTCAAGCAGAGAAAATCAGATTTAATTGATTTTTGGTAAAAAATAACACTATTTAAATTGATGATGAAAGAAGGAAGCAATAACTTTCTAGAAACTCTGTGATGAAAAATAGTTCTTTCCATAAGGGTCTAGAAAACTGATTGCAGTGCAAGTGAGGGGAGAGACAGAGAGAGACAGAGAGACAGAGACAGAGAGACAGAGACAGAGACAGAGACAGAGAGAGACAGAGACAGAGAGACAGAGAGAGAAACAGAGAGAAACAGAGAGACAGAGACAAAGAGAGAGAGAAAGAAACAGAAACAGAGAGATGGAGTGACAGGGGGAAAAGAGACACAAAGAGAGACTGACAGAGAAAGAGAGTGACAGATAGAGACAGGACAGGAGGAGAAATAGAGACACTGAGAAAGAGACAGGAGAGAGATGGAGACAAGAAGACAGATACAGAGATACAAGAGAAAGAGACAGTGACAGATGGAGACAGAGAAAGAGAGATGGCAAAGGAAATAGACATAGAAAGACAGAGGTAGAAACAGAGAGATGGAGAGAAAGAGAAATAGAGACAGAAACAGTCGGATAGAGAGATGGAGAAAGAGAGGCAGAGAAGGCCCGAGAGAAAGAGAGAGACAGAGAGACAGAGACAGAGACAGACTTAAGAACCACCTTTATCAAGAGTATTTTGTATTAAATAATTGAAAGTATTATTAATTGTTCTTTATAATGAAGTCTTCTCACCTTGAGGTTCACATCTGAAGGTCTTTTAGAGAACAAATGTATTGAAAAAGCATTGTTTTGTTTTAAGGAATAAATATAATTTTGAGCTACTTCTATCATTTTCACACAATTAACTTACTTAATAATCTGGCATTTAGTTTTCTTCATAAATAATCTTCAGTATGTTCTCTGTGCCAGTATCCAAAGAGAGGTTCTCTGTACAAAGTAAGTAAATAAATAAGAAGCTGTGATTTGAGAGTCACAGAGGGTACAGAGTATATAGCATATGTGTATTTTAGACCATTTTCCTAAAGACAAGTCAGGAAGACTTGACTATGACACCACCTGCCTGTGTCTGCCTGTGACACTACCTAGACAAAGCTGGGTAAGCCACTTAACCTTTTCACATTCAGTTTCCTCATCTATAGAATGGGAATAATAAAGGCATCTGTTTCAGAAAATTGTCAGTAGAAAATGAAATTTATACGTGTGTGTGTATGTGTGTATATGTGTATGTGCATATGTATGTATGTATGCATGTAATTGTGGTTTGAGAACTGCCTGACATCTTGGGATTTGTAGTTCGTGGCAAAAACAGAATTCCTTTCTGTACCCTGAGAAGTGATCTAGGACTATTGTGATTTGAGTCTTGCAGACAGAATGGAGTTTTTAAAACAGACACATTTTGGAAAAAAAAAAAAGGAGATTGAGGAGAGATCAGAGACTGAATAATTGTAAAGGCATTAGCAGCAGCAATAGGGCCAGCCTCCCCAGCTCTGCTACGGACACGATGATAGGAGCCAGAAAGAATTGATGGTACAGATGCAACAAATTGAAAGGTAATTGAAAATTAGTATTGAGCCAAGCCAGAGAAGGACAAGCTTGAGGAAGGCAGGCTGTCATCATTTCCCAGCAGACTGGGGCCAAAGGCACCCATTTTATCCATCCTTCAAGGACTGATTGAAGTTCCACAAAAATATCTTCTGTTTCTCCAGCTCCCCCGCCTGTTGATAACAAGACACTGTCACACGCTGCAGGTGCTTCTTTGCCCAAATGTTTCCAGATGCCTAGACTTTGCTTCAACTATAAAGGGAACCGGTGTTAGCTAAAAGTAAATAGAAATTTATTTATTTTTATTTTTTGATTAAATTTTTTTATTTTAGTTTAGTTTACATCATTCATTTCCACGAGATTTTGAGTTACATATTTTCTCCCCTCTTTCCCCCGCCCACCACCCCAAAACAGCCAACCCAGTGTGTCCCCCCTCCCCCAGTCTAT
>CM053582.1:564722138-564749005 GCA_028627135.1 Pseudochirops cupreus | reverse complement strand
AAAAAAAAAAAAAAAAGAAGAAGAAGTAGAGGGCACTGGCCTTGAAGCCACCAAAGCCTGGATTCAGGTCAGCCTGTCATGCACTAGCTGTGGGAAAATCATGTAACTTCTCAGGGCTTAGGAAATTCCCTCATAGTACAAGTTGGAGAGAAAAAGTCTGATCAACAGTGGCAGAGAGAGTTTCCTAATCTGAGAATGTCCTCTATCAATGAAATCACAGGGCTGGTAGCTATTTCCTAGTATCTAATTTAAGGATTTCATCAGCTCTCTCGGGTTCAATTACTCTTTCTGTGCATGATTTCTAACATATGCAACCTTATCTGGAAAATGATATCCTGGATAGTCATTTCAAACTCAATATATGCCAAAAGAACTTTTTGAATTTTAAATTTTCTTATTAGTGTTGAGGGTACTACTATCCTCCTACTCACTGGGCTGGCAAATTTGGTGTAATCCTTCATTTCTCATTTATTATCTTGCCACACTGCCAAGTCCTACCATTTGTGCCGTACAAAGTTTCCCACATATGCCTGCCCTCTCCTCACTGCCACGGTCTCAGCCTTAGTTCAGGTCCTTATCACCTCATGCCTGTACTATTGCAATATTTTTCGTATTAGTTTCCTTGTTCTACGTCTCTCCCCTCTCCGATGCTTTAATCCACTCTGGTGTCAAGGTAATTTTGTGTGCACTCTAAAGAGGAGGGTGGTCCAGATTACACTTCTTTCTCCAAAAGCTCCTGAGCTCCATTACCTCCAGGATAATATAGTTCTCTGAGAGGCACTGAAAGCTCTTCCAGATCTATTCCCTTCCTACCTTTCCAGTCTTCTTATTCTTTACTCTCTTCCACATATGTAAAGCCACCTTGACCTACTTGTTTTCACTGATTGCCCCCCACCTCACCCACCCCCATGTTTGCATTGCTTTCCTGTTTTGCCTCTGTCTGGCTTTAAGACTCTTCTTAATTCACACTTTCTGAAGGATGTCTTTCCCAGTTCCAGTTTCCTCATCAATGAGCCTCCTCACCCTACTGACTCTCACTGACGCAAGTGTTTTCTCTGAAATTATCTCTTAATGACTATATAAAACTTGTATCTAACCAGATAGAGAATAGTCTTGAAGGCCAGGGTAAGACTTCTGTACATACTAAGTCACCAGTAAGGAGTCACTGAAGTTTTTAAGCAAGGATTATCATGGTCAGATCTGTGTTTCAGTATATCACTCTATAACTTATGTGAAGGACGATTTGGAGCCAGACATGGTAGCACAGGCATATATGATCATTGATACTGGGGAGGCTGAGGCTGGTGCATTGCTTGTGCTCAGTAGTTCTGAGCTTTAGTAGGGCAACTGAGCATCCATATTCCAGCAACAATATGTTGAGCCTCCAGGCAGGAGTGCCTCCAGACTGCCTGAGGAGAGATAAACCTGACAAAATCAGAAAATCTGCAATTAGTGTCTGTTCTAACCACCAACTGGACTATGACCATGGATAGCTGTTGAACTTCCAACCTGCATGAGATAGGAAGATCAAATCTCAAAAGAGAAAGAAAAGATGACTTGGAGAAGGAAGTTCCTGGAAGTAGGGAGCTTTGTATGACATTAAAATGAGAGTCCAGGTACAAGGCAATAGGACTTTGAACTAGAAGGACAAAAGTGCATAAGGATGGAGGTGTAGTACAAGTTACTGTGGAGGTTTCCGGTCTCTAGGTATTAGGAGAATGATGATCTTATCAATGAAAACATTTGGTTTAAAAAAGTAGGTCATGTTGTGGAGAAATCAAGTTCAGTCTGAAGTAACAGCAGTAATTTGGTTGTAGATAAGAGGTAAGCATTTGTGACATGGAAGTGAAAAATCAGATGAATAACATTAAACTAGTTCCATCAGTGTGGTCTCTCTAAAGGTGATGACTGAAACCATCCCTGAGCTGCCCAGAGAGAGCCTAAGAAAGCAAAAAGAGAAGGTTTGAAGGGTCCCAGAGGAGACCCCAGCACCTAACAGAATATACAGGATGGCAGGAAATTAAACAGGAGAAATCAGTGTCATGGTGTAGTAGAGATGAGATAATGGCCAGTAGGAAAGAGTGATTCAAAGTAAAAAATGAGTATGGAGAAGCCAAAGAACATAAGTACTTAAAAGGCACTTCTATGATGATATCATTAGTGACTTTGCAAAGAGAAATAGCAAATGAAAAGTGAGGATAGCCGTCATATTACAAGGAGGTGAGGAAGAGCAGGCTCATTCAATAATGTTACGCCCAGGCAGAAAAATCAATAGTGTCTTAGAACTGAGTACCAGAGACAAGATTCAAATCTAGGTGTGCATGATTGCAAGTGCAGCATTCTCTTCCCCTGGTGGCAGTAGGAAAAGGTGAATGAGGAAACCAGAGTGGGGATTTCCCAAAGGTACCAATGAACAGAAAGGCAGAAAAGGTTAAGGAATAGGCAAGAGTAAGATCCAGCAAGAATGGGAGGAGAGAAGAGACAGCAAAGTAACTTTGACTTTGATAGAAAATGAAGTTAAATCACAGGGATTAAATGAGGAGACAAGAGTTTTCTGATTACAAAACAGAGGAAGTACCAATTCCATGGATTGATTAGAGGAACAGATTGGATGGGGAAGGGGGTGGACAATAGTAAACAGCAATAAGGTAACTCTTTTGGGGCAGCTAGGTGGTACACTGAAGAGAGCACTGGCCCTGGAGTCAGGAAGACCTGAGTTCAAATCCAGTCTCAGATACTTGACACTTAACTAGCTGTGTGACCTTGGGCAAGTCATTTAACCCCAATTGTCTTGCCTTTCCCCCCTCTAAAAAGTAAAAAGGTACTCTTTCGCTTGTTTTTTTTCCTTTTTAATTAACGTCATTAGTCCTACACTTTCATCTCCAAATCCCTAAATAGAAATCTCCTAATTTAACAAGTATAAGACAAAACCAAATTTAATCAAGACTGAAAATATTTCATGCGATAGTTTTAGATCGTCATTCCTTTGCCTAGAGGTGCTACACAACTCTGATCTTCAAATTTCTTGGCATCATGATTGGTCTCGAATTGATCAGCATTATGAAATTTTTCAAAATAGTTTTATTTACATTGTTGTACTTTATTCACTACATATGCATATATACACACACAATTACTAAAATATGACTGTACATATTCTACACGTGCATGTGCATAGATGTGTTCATCTACGTACATATGTATACATATGTGTATATATTTGTATTATACAGAAGTATAATATCTATTCTGTATCTTGGATATCAGGCCTTTGCTGAATACATTTTAAAAAATAGCTCCCCATTCCAGGAAAATCACATTCTTATCATTCTACCAATTTTCCTATCAAACCTCATCTATCTTGGCCATTTCTCTGTAATAACTTATACTATATTCTGGCAAGGGGAGGTCGGGGGCAGGGATGTGTAAGAGTGGATCACTAGTTATACAGCTATAATCATTAGCTTGCTAATTCTACAGCTATGTACCTAGGATCATTTTTTTTAACGTGAAAGATATTTTAAATATATTCTTAAAATATATAAATATATCATATATATTTATCATATATGGATTTAAATAAAATATAGAAATATATAAAATTTTAGATGAAAGTAAAATATATAAATAGAAAAATAGAAAAGCATTTATTATAAGACATATTTAATGTGTTTGAAGAGTGTTTTCTTCAGCTTATTTCAGTGAACACAATAGAAAGAGAATGTATAAAGTAAATCTGCGACTGTAATTATACTTTAATTATCTTTGGAAATTCTGAAAAAAATCTCAAGAAATATGCTTATAAAAATGAGTTGATGCTGAATTGATATATTGTGGAAATTAACTGCCAATCCACTCAATTTTTCTGACAGCCAATAATTAAAAGTTAAAATGTAGTTTCACTTTAAAAAAAAAAGGCTTTTTGAAGTTTTACTAATTAAGTTTCTCCTTAAACTTGTCAAGCATATTAAAGACAAGAGTCAAAAATTTGTGGTGACCATAATTACTCTAGGAGCAGGTCTTTTTGTTAGGCAGTCTCCCCCGTCTTCTCATTCTTGAGTAGATTATAATTATTCTTGTCAATTTTATGTCCATCATTCTCTTGGAAACAAGAATTTACCATTGGATTGTTATCTCGCAGATGGCAATTCTATATTAAAACTATATATATATATATATATATATATATATGTATATATATATATATATAATATATACACACACACACACACACATTTTGAAACAGCAACAACACTTCCCCCAACCCGCAAGTTTTATATTCAAATATTTTTATCTTTTATCTGAACTTTATTTTTTTTGGCCAGATTGGCTATTCAAGAGATTATGATGGCTGTTTTGTTTAGTCATTTTTAGTCATGTCCAACTCTTCATGACCCCATTTGGGATTTTCTTAGCAAAGATATTGTAGTGGTTTCCCACTTCCTTCTTCAGTTTATTTGACAGATGAGGAAACTGAGGAAAACAGGGTTAAGTGCCTAGGGTCACACAGCTAGTATCTAGTGTCTGAACCTCTACTTGAACCCAGGTCGAGAACTCTATCCACTGTGCAACCTGTCACAGAGATTATGACAGCTGATGAAATCAGGCAGTTCAAATCAGGACCTACAAAGGTCCAGCCAACATATTCTAGTTCTATTAAAGAATGATTTGATTCAAACCTTTGGTGTTTTCAGTCTTGGATCTTAAGACTCTTGGATAGATACAAATCAACCATTTATCAGTCTGGTGCAAACAAGAAAACGACATGGATGTAAGACAAGGAGTACAGTTTCTGGGTGGTTGGCTGACAAACACCAATACAAAGAGAGTAAATATGGCTTAGAGCGGCACATGCCAAAGCCCCCCAAGTGCTTTGCTCCCACAGGGATAAAGTCAGGATCAGAACTGAGCTCCACAAGAACCGGCAGGGCCTTTTCCTGAAGTAGGACTTGAGCTGCTCCTAAGAGTCTTCTAGAGATGTCATGTCACGTTTTAAGGTACTGTCCCAACAAACCCACTGAAAGTAAATGAGCTGCTGCTTGAGAGTAAAAGGAATTTAGAATGTTCAGTGAGGAGATGTTTACTTCAGGTAAACATGAGATTAAAGTGAACCCTGGATTTATTCTGTCTAATTACATGTTGCAATCAACAACAACAGATAAGAGTTAGGACCATAAGGCAAATTAGAATAGGAGGTCTTTGAAAAGAGAAATCATATGTAACTGTTCCCTCAGCACCTAATGCAGTGTCTGATACTAAGGTCACTTAATAAATATTTATCGATTGGTTTTATTTCCCTTTGAAGATGCTTATGCTTACGGCACAAATTATATACCGTGATGTTTGATGAACTACCTATAGAGCTCATCTCTTTGTCAAGTTTTTCTGTTCATCTGTCTATCATCCATTTTGTTTATCTTTTCTATCATCCACTCATCTATTTTTCTAGATCAATTTATCCATATGCACAGATAATACAAATAGAGGTTTGCAACCAGAGTTGGGGAGATAGATTAGGCTAATTTGCTTTTGGGAAATTGCAAAACTCTTAACATCTATACATTCTTCCAGAAATGAAGGCCTATTTTCTCAATATCAATCTTATTGGTGTTATATTTTTCTGAGTCATGAAATACATTCTCAGAAGAATTAAAACTGAGCATAACATGGAGGCCAAAGGAAAGGTGTTTGGTGAGTGTGAACAGACTACAATACATAAACATATGACTGAAAAAGGAGATGGACAAATCACATGGAATAATCAATGGATAACCAATGAACAGAGCAAGTGGTCCACTTGTATTCTTATATTGCTAACAGAAAGCAAGGGAAGTTCCAAGTACTTTCAATGAATGAGAAGACAGGATAGGACAAGATGGGGAGGATGAGGGGGTTGTGATTTGCAATCCTTGTAACTGTACTAAAGAATAGAACGAGATCTAAGGTACACTGTGAAATTGAAAAGAAAGAAAAAATGCCTTTAGTTCAATTTAAGAAAAATCAACCATCAGATTTACAGAGAGAAGGAATTTGGTAATACTTTTTTTTTTTTGGCAAATGAGGAAAATGAGACCCCACTCAAAAGTAAAGGAACTTAATATGAGCCACACTAGGACTATGAGTAAAACCAAGTCTTATTCAAATCTCTAGGAAAGGTAATAAATGTTTATACGTCACCTACTTCTTGGCAGGTATGATAATAAATGCTCCAGCTACCAAGTGGCTCTAGAAGTGGCTTTACTCTACAGAGAAACCACAAAATAAGATTGCTCCATTGGGAGTTCTTGGTCCCAAAAAATCAGGAATCACAGAACTTGGAGGAACCTTGAAGGGGGCTTAGATGTATAGTATTTAACTTGCAGTTAGTAAAACTTGAGTTCAAATTCTGATTCAGACACTAGCTGTGAGATCCCAGAGTATTCACTTTTCCTCTCTATGCCTCAGTTTCCTCATCTGTAAAATGACAAAGCTAAACTCAACGGTCCCCAAGACACTTCTCAGTTCTAAATTTTTGATCCTATGACCCTGAGGGGAAAAAAAAATAATAAAAAAAACCAAACCTATTTCAATTTCCTTATTTTATAGGTGAAGAGAAGGGTCATTGCTTACCCAAGATAACAGTGAGTTGGAATCATTTTCCAAACATTTTCCAAGACACTACAGTGGATGTGAGATTGATCAATTAAATAACAAGAATTTGTGTCTATTATGTGCCCAGAATTGTGTGAGGCACCAAGAAAAAATGCAAACCACAAGCAATTTTCTACTCTTAGAGGGCTTAAATTCTATTGAGGATGGAAGGTTGTAGTACTAGATGGATGATGACATGATGTTTCCCAACTCAGGGTTCTGTGTTTATAAAATAAGAGACTGTTCTATTAGTCTCTACAATAATCTGAAACAATGCAATGAAAGCTACTCAATAGACTGTACCTTGACCCCAGAGACCCCAGGATGGAGTTTCAAGGACTTCAAAGACAGAAAAGTTCATGCACCCCCAAAAGAGTCATAGCAAGCAGCATTTTTTTGAGGGTAGTCAAACAAAACCACAATAACAGCAAACAGACACCAAGGGATACTCATCACTTAGGAAATTGCCGAACAAATGACATATCCCTGCAAGGGCATGTGATTCTGCCTAAGCTGGGGAAAAAGAATTTGGGAAAAATGGAAAGTCTTGCATCCACAGTTACAAAGCAGGGAAAGCAGGATCAAGGGAACAGTTTACATAATGATCATAACATCATTAATGAAAATGTCACATAAATACCTAAACTCAAATGAAACAAAGTCATCGTTACTTCTCAAGTACAAATGATAATACAACGATTCTCTCCTGCAAAGGAAAGGGGGGTGGCTACATGTATATAATATCTGGCACGTCTGACGCACCAGGCGGTGGGGCCCACAGACAAAGTCAGCGATCTCACTCTAATGCACGGAATCAGAACAGAACGTGAAGGTGCCACCCTGGCACAGGCATCGGCACCCAGGCGGGGGCAGAGAGGGCCAGAGTGACACGAGAAACAAGTCAGGGGCGGGAGAGAACCTGCTCCCTCCGACACACACCGACAGGGACACACACACACACACACATTTCTGGGGCGTCCACCTTATTATGGTCACCGAGTTATTTCGCCACGCTGAATTTCTTTTTTCATTCATTACAAGGAATGAGGGATAAGGTATATTGGGATGTAATTGGGTCATAAAAAACAAAAGCTATCAACAAAATTTATGATGAAGTAAAATCAAGAGTATGTTAAAGTACTAATTTGAGTAACAAGGTTTTTACAGTTCTCTGTATCCGAATCTAATCGTGTGTATCTTAAAGAACGCTCCTGTGTTCAAAACCAAAAGCAATCTCAGGTCTCAACTTAAAGGGACAAGAGATTTTTAAGTTGCGCAATAGGTTTTCTATAGTAATGAAATTATATGGAAGACTTCTCTTTCTCAAAGTAGAACCCTGCTCACACATATACATATATGCATACACACGTGCATCTAAACACAGGTATACACGGATGCGCATGTACGCACAGTATATACACAAATACCGCACTGACTATATACGCAGATGTGCACACACACGTACATGTGTACACGCGTGCGTGCCCATACACACACAGACATACTATACATACACAAAAAACAGAGCAACAGCAGAAAGCAAATACACGTCACATATACAAATAAGACACGCTATGATCATACAGCTTAGTCGCTGGCTTCTGTTTCACGTCCTGATGCGCCACAGAAACTCAAAGGACCCCAAAGCGCTGTCAGCCCAAGGCCCTCGCGGCTCTGCTCCGGACCCCGCTCCGGACCCCGCTCCGGACCCCGCTCCGGACCCCGCTCCGGACCCGCTCCGCACCCGCTCCGGACCCCGCTCCGGGAAGCGCCGTCTCTTCTCTGATCTGAGAGCTGGGACACCAGGGAGGCCCCCAAGTTCACATGCGCCAGATCTTTTTTATTTTTTATTCTTCATTACAAGAACGGGTCAGGAGACGACTGACATATAAAATGGAATCCATTTTTAAAGACATCTCTTTAAAGCTATTCCTCTCTGCCGGACGGAAAAATCACAAAGCAGTCGCCGGCCCTTTCAAAGCGCCAACGCCCCGCCTGGCTCTAAGGGCGGCGTCCGCAAGGTCGGAAAGAGGCCGCGGCCGCGGATCCTTCCCGGTCCAACGGGTCCGAGCGGCCCCCTCGGGCAGGGGCTGGGCTAGGCGTTCTCTCTTCGAGCCTCCCCGGGACATTCGCAGCGATCTCGCTTCTGAAGCACAGCCTTGGCACAAGGAGGCCGGGCCCCTCTGGGGCCGCCCGGCCAGGTCTGACGCACCATGCACCAGACGGCGGGGCCCATAGACAAAATCAGCGATTTCACTCTAATGCGCGGAATCGGAACAGAACGTGAAGGTGCCACCCTGGCACAGGCATCGGCACCCAGGCGGGGGCAGAGAGGGCCAGAGTGACACTAGAAACAAGTCAGGGCACGAGAGAGAACCTGCTCCCTCGGACACACGGACACGGACACACACACACACACATTTCTGGGGCGTCCACCTTCCCCACGGTCTCGGGTGGGGGAGGGGCCAGCGGCCGCGAAGACACACATGCGGCCGCACTCGCGGACCTGGAGGGCCACTCGAGGCCGCGGCTCCCCACCCTAGGGTTCTGGGGGGGGCTCCCCAGACCCCCCCCCAACCTTGCACCTTTAAAATAAAACAGCCACATCGGAAAACACGGCCTGGGGAGTGGCGCCGGTGGCTGAGGGGGGTCCCTCCCGGTACCCCGGGGGCGTGGGCTGGGGATGCCTGCTGGGGCCCCCATGACCAGGTGGTACATGGGATGGGGCGGGGAGGCCGAGGCCCTGGGGCGCCCCCCTGGCCCCTGCTACCGCCGCCTCCTCCCCCTCCTCCCTTACCTTCCAGCCCCTCTCCGCCGGCTCCTGATGTGGAGGGTGCCCGGGTTGCTCGCTGGCGCCCGAGGCCTCGAGGCAGGGATGCTCTGCGTTGCTGCGGCCCTCAGCACAGGCTAAGCGGACGTCCTCCTCACGCCCCCGGGCCCACTGCACCACCTCCAGGAAGACCGAAGGCTTCCCCAATGCGGGTGATGCGCGGGCTGCGTTCTGGGGAGTGGCGGGGAGACGCGGCCCCGAAGCCCTGCACGCGCTCAGGCCCGGCTGCGAGGGTCGCCCTCCCGTTCCCACGCCCACCACGCTCTGCGCATTCAGGACTCGCCAGTTTGACGCCCCCTATGGGACGCACTTCCACTAGGCTTCATCGGCGCGCCCGCCCAGCTTGGACACGTGAGGAGGGGACCACTGGAGCAGGAGCAGGGGCCGGACCTCCAACCCCTCACCCAACAGGAGGCCTGCACTCCCCTGGGGCCGCTCCCAGCGCCACTATCAGGCAGACCCGAGGCCCCTCCTCAGAGAGCTTGGGGGCGGAGGGGGCGTGGCTGAACGGCGAGGCCACTCCTGGAGTCGGACCCTGGCAGAGAGGGGGAGGGAGCGCATGAAGCGCAGACACCTTCACGGTGGATCGCTCTGACAGGGAGGGGGTGCGGGGTGGGGGAGATCCCAAAGGGGGAGCTATGGTATCTATGGGATCTACACTATCACCAGGGCGGGGCCCAGGCTAGGCCAAGAGGCCTCTCAGAAACGATGGATGGGGATTGTGAAGATGATCTCTAGACTTTGGAGGCTTCCATAACCGCAAGCAGGAGGCACGAGCAGCTCTACTCCAGACTGAGATCAGCTAACCTTTTTTTAAAATAAGTCCAGAGGGGGGGGGTAGGGAGGAGGGGGCGGAGCTAGGCAGCTTCCCCACACCGACGAACTGTCTGGCTGGCCAGGAAGCACGTGCACGGCGGGGGCATGGAAGGCTAGAAGCCCCGCAGCGACTTCCCCATTGGTGGGCTACAGTAATGACGTCACTGGCTTGCCTCAGGGGGCAAAACTTCCCTACCTCGGCCCGGTGGAGGAGCCACAGCCTGCCCCCTACCAGCGCCAGTGGTCGCTGCTGTGTGCCGTGCGTCCTGGAGGAGGACGATGACGTCAGGGAAGTGCTGCCATGACGCGAGTTGGACTTACTGAGGCAGGGCGGTGCCGAGTCACTGGCCTCACTTTCTCTTCCAGAGCCATCGGGGCCCAGCGGCCAGGTCTGGGTCAGGACGGCTGGAGATGGCCCTGGACGCAGTGGGAGAGCTTGGCTTTCTCAACTAGGATCTTTGCAACTTGTCCCTTTCGGGCTCCAGGTATAGCTGGCCTTCTCCAGGAATCTGGCCGCAAAGACCTCGCGGCGCAGGGTGATACGGATAGAAGGACCACAAGAGGTGTTGGTGTCCTTGTTGCTTTGATGATAACGGTCGGCTCATGGTACATGAAGGCGGGGCAGTGAGGGGTACGATGGATACAAGGCCGAACCTGGAATCGGGAAGACAGGAATTTAAATCTGGGTTAATAAAGATTCTTCCTAGTCTTGTGACTTTCCAAGTCACTTAACCTCCACCTGCCCTCGTTTGTTCATCTGTGAAACAGAGATGAAAACATCGCCTCGGTCCAAGGGTTATTGTAAAGATTTAATAACATAATGTTTGCATAGCTCTTAACACAGTGCTTGGCACATAGTAGGTACCATGTATATTTTCCCTTCTTCTCTTAATTTTTTCCCCCTTTATTCCTTTGTTCCTTCCTCCAGTGCTCCACCAAAATAAACAATTAACTGGATAATGTGTTCCCTTGTGTATATTAAAACCGCATCTAGCTTTTGGGGATACCTTGCACTTTGGATTCCATTTTGTAGCTATTATATACCCACATTAGAATATAAACTCCTTAAGGGTAGGGACTGCTAGGTCTTTGTATCCCAGGGCTTTGCACGCAGCCAACATTGAATAAAGATCTGTTTTTAACTGAATTGAATTGCTTAATATTCTATAAACCCCATTATTTTTTTCTTTAGTCAAACTGTGGCTTGCTGCTGCTTATGTGCACAAAATTCCATTTCCATCCTTGTGCCTTTATATAAGCCAGTGGTTCTCAACCTTCCTAATGCCGGGACCCTTTAATACAATTCCTCATGTTGTGGTGACCTCCAACCATAAAATTAATTTTGTTGCTACTTCATAACTGTAATTTTGCTACTGTTATGAATTGTAATGTAAACATCTGATATGCTGGATGTATTTTCATTGTTACAAATTGAACATAACCCACAGGTTGAGAACGCTGGTATAAGCTCTTCTTCAGGTGTGCAATGCCCTCCTTCTTCATGTCCATCTGGGGAGCCAGTTGAAATGCCGCCTTCCCCATGAAATTTCTAAGGCTGTTCCTAATTATTCGTTCTTTCCTCCAGTTCTCACCAACATAATTTAATATTTATGTTAGCTAGGCTTTGCATTCACTTATCCATGTACTTGCTATAGCCTCTCAATATCAAAGAAACTGCTGGAGGCCAGATACTTCTAATTTTGTATTCCTAAAATCAAGCACAGTGCTTGGCATTTGATAGGTATATAATAAATGCTTGGTAAAACCAACACTGGATTTAATTCATTAGTGACAGTTGTTTTTTTTTTTCCTTCGATGAAATGTAGCATGTCATCCAAGTTAACAAAGTACCTAAATAACCATCATCATATTCTGTTCAGACACAATTCAGATGACTCTGTCTATGTCAGTATCTATACATGTGTGTGTACACACATTATATATATATATATCATAGATGATAAAATGCATGTCACGTATTCATAGATGTGCATATATGTATGTATTCTTATATACATGTTTGTATGTATCATCGATCTCCTTTCCCCTTGAAATGAGCTATCAGTGAGTTTCATGACTTTTCCCCCTTTAGTTTAAAGGGGAATGATTTAGGTTGTTAACACGGGCTTTCCCAAAGCCAAGAGCCAACCAGAATTAATATCATCGATCATCTTTTTCTCAGAATTATGGAGACATTACCTGAATCAAGAATTAAATACTAAATGCATCCAGACAAAAAGGAGCACATATAGGATGGTTAAATTGAGGATTGGTTTCTTTATATTTATTGTCACTCATCAATGAGATTGGATTTAATTCCTTGGTTCCAATATCTCCAGCTTAAATGCCAGCTAAGAATTGGAATGACTGAAGGTGTTGGAGGACAGGGAATCTCTACAGTTTTCAGAATCTGATAACTCGTCATAACAATCATAATCTAGCAATTACTGAATATCGCATACAGTGACAAGACAAATTTATCAGCAAAGCCAGCCAAAGAACCCCACCGATGAAGCAGCAGAGACCAACCCCAGATTTAAAAAAGAAAAAAGGATATGTATTTTGAAATTTACTCATGACCAGAAAAGATCAAGGGTAATTGAATTATTGATGATGGACACTGACATTTGCTGCCTTATATGCATCATTGCTGTGAAACCTAAAAATTTGGGTTGACAATTGTGGCATTAAAGTATTTTTTTTTAATATTTGGATAATATTTTTTTATCGATCACAGAGGCTCAGAATATATGAATTATAAAATTCTAGGTAGGATTTTAAAGATCAATGGTTAAATAAGTTGTAATTTTCTTGAAAAGAAAAAGGATTTTAGTTTTGCCTCTATATATCTTGTGTTTGGCTCAGTGTATGGCACATAATAGGTTGTAAGATCATCGGATCACAGATTTAGAGCCAGCAGGGACTATCTTCTTCTCATTGTTGAGTCATTTCAGCCCGGTCCAGCTCTTTGTGATTCTATTTAGGGTTTTCTTCACAAAGATACTGGAGTGGCTTGCCATTTCTTTTTCCAGCTCATTTTATAGATGAGGACACTGACATAAACAGGGTTAAGAGACTTGTCTAGAGTTACACAGCTAGTAATTATCTGAGTCTAGATTTGAACTCACAACGATGAGACTTCCTGCCTCCATGCCTGCCGCTCTGTCCTCTGTATCACCTAGCAGCCCTAGCAGGCATCATAAAGGATATTCAGTCTAGTTTCCTCATTTTACAGATGAGGAAACGGCAGCCTACGGCAGTTAAGCAATATGCCCAGGTTCACAGAGATAGTAAATATCTGAATCAGGACTGTACTCAGGTTTTCGTCACTTCAAGTTCAACCCTGTGTCCATTCTACCACCGACTTGCTTCCAATTAAAACATGTTAATGAAGGCATTGCTGATCCATTTCCTTGCCACTAGACTGGATGGAGTCCAAATTCAAAACCAAGGATGTTGTTGCCTAAGGAATTTCACATTCACCTTTTAATTGTTTCTATGTGATGAAAAGTGAACATGAAATCTGTTTTATGAGTGTCAACATAGACAGATAATCCATATTCTCTAGGGTGCAAAACCAGGTAGAAAGTAATGCCTTTTTTTAAATTTGCTTAACTATGTTAGTTCAGATAGAGGTCATATCTCCACAAAGATAATCTAATATTTTATCAGAAAATACTCAGATGATCCAGAACTGATTAAGGATTCCCTTAGTTCTATGGATGAAAAAACTGCAGCTCAGCCAAAAAAAAAATCCAAATTCAAATACACATTAAGTGGTAAAGTCAAGATTTGAACCCAAGTATTTGGCTCTAAATTCAATGTTCTTTACACATCACCATGAAAGTATTTATGTAGATATGAGATTTTTTTTTTAAACTGTCTCTGATTCAAAAAGTCTGGACATTTTAGTCATTTTATTTACATAATTCCAAAATAATTATGCCATTTGACAGCTCAATAAATGATACATTAGTGTATCTATCATGCTCTGAACCCTCAAACATTAACTCTTGTCATTTTATTCATTTTGCCTCTTTTCAGGGCATGAAATTAAGTCACAGAGTTGTTTTGGTTCGTATTTCTCTTATTTTTAGTGATTTCAAGCATTCTTTCATGTAGTTGTAAATATGTTGCAGTTCTACTCTTTAGTCATATCCTTTGGTCATTTATTGTGAAATATATAAATTATGTATGTGTGCATATATATGCATATATGTGGAAATATGTATGTGGTTATGTGTATTGTGGACACCAAACCCAAAACCTTATCAGAGAAATTTGTTTCCAAGGGTTTTTTTTTTTATTCAACAATTTCCCTTCTTATCATAAGTGTGTTAATTTTATCTGTGCAGAATCTTTTCGGTTTTCATATAATCATATTGTATCTTTTTAAATTGCCTCTGTCTCTTGTTTGATTAGGAACACTTATACTGGTAGCTGTGAGAGTTATATGAACTGCTTTTCTAGCCCTTAAAATCAATATAATATTTAATATTAAGGCCAGTTATCCATTTAGAATGCATTCTGGAATATGCTATAAGATGTTACTGTAAGTCTAGTTTCTGCCAGAATATTTTCCAATTTTTGCAGCAGAGTTTTTTTTTTATATCAAAAGGGATTTTTTCACTAGATAATTTGTGTTTCTCTCTTTATGAAACACTGGGTTACTGAGTTTTATTGAATCTGATTCTCTCTTGTTTCGTCTGTTCCATTGATCAATCTTTTTTTTTTTTATCAATATCAGATGGTTTTGATGACTTCTGGTTTATAATATACTTTGAGGTTTAGAAGTACTATACCCCCTTAATCCCTACTTCTTTTCATCATTTTTCTTGATGCTCTAGGTATTTTGTTCTTTCCAAATGATTTTTCCCTTATTTTATCAAGCTCTCTTTCTTTAAGGAGTGCTCTTGAATCAACTGAATCTTTACAAGTCTCCTTAGTTGCCATGGTAGGTTTATCCTCAGACATTTTATGCATTTCATAATTAATTTGAATTGTTAACCGAGTTATCATACCTAATTGAATATTCTATTAATGTTTATATTTTACTATTATCATATAGAAATACTGTTAATTTTTGAGGGTTTGTTTTATGCTTGAAACTTTTCTGAAGCTGTTTTTTTGTCTCATTAATTTCTTTGCTGATTTCCTAGAATTATCTAAGTGTACCATCAGATCACCAGCAAATAGACATAGTTTTATGTTCTCTTTATCCCACTTTTTAGTTCTTTGATTCTTTTCTCTTGTCATTTCTTTTCCTAGTTGTTGTTGTTTCTTTTTTTTTCCCCAGAATAATATCACATAATAATGAGGAGAGTGCTAGGACATCCTTATTTCATTCTTTTTTTTTTTCTTTTGAGAAACGGTCAAAGTGTTTTTCCATTGCAAATGATGCTTGTGTTTAATTTTAATTTTAGGTAGATGCTGCTTATGATACTAAAAAGGGCAGTGAGGTCTCACAGTGGAGAAATTGGCAGATCTGGAGTCAGGAAGACTCATCTTTCTGAAACGCAGTTTGGCCTTAGACCCTTACTAGCTGTGTGAACCTGGGCAATCCCTTAACACTATTTGCCTCCATTTCTTCCTCTGTAAGTGAGCTGGAGAAGGGAAGGGCAAACCAGTCTATTATCTTTGCTAAGAAAACCCCAAATGTGCTCACGAAGCGTGAGATACAACTGAAATTGAGGAACATGGGGTAGTAAAAAAATTCCTGCTGTGGTTATACTTTGTAGGTTTCTTAGCGCAAGAGAATATTATGCTTAATTACATACTTTTTTCTGCATTTGTTGAGATGATCAACAAGTTTTTGATGTTTTACTTTTTAATATGAATAATTTTGTTGATCGTCTAATTTTGAACCACCCATACATTTCTGATGTAAATCCTGTTTGGTCATAATGAATGCTTTCTTGGATAAATGTCTATACTGTGTTTGACAGGGTTGTGTTTAACAATATTTATTCTTTAATGTTATTGGCTTATAGTTTTCTGTTTCTTTAGTCTAGACAGTAGGGCAATATTTGTCTCATACAAAAATAATGGTAGGATGCTTTCTTTCTCAATTTTTAAAAGTAAGTTTTTGCAGATTGAATATTAAATCATACCTAGAAGGTGATAAATTATTGATCAGTAAGAAACAGGAGTACTTTTTTTTGTAATCCCTATATAGACATACCTGTTTTTTTTCTGAGGTTGGATTATTTATGATTTTGTGTGGGTTAAAGACCCCAAAAACCCTTATCCAAATAAAACACAGGTTTCTCCAGGTAGAAACAGAAGCTGTTTATTCCTATACAAGTCTCACGAGAGTTGTATGTCACCTACCCAGAACACACACCAGTGTAGGGAGGCAAAGTACAAAGAAGCAAGCAGTTTTATATCCTTGTACAAACAATTCTAGGACCACCCAAAAAACCCCAAATCCCCTCCCTAGTAACTGGACCTTCATTCCCATTGGTGGGAGGGTGCGTCCTTACAACCCTTCTACCCAGGACAAAATTATTTATCACAAGTAAGCTTATCACAGATTACATATTTTTCTCTTGTTTACCAAGAAGCAGACAATTTACAGAAATAACCTGGCAGACATATTATTTGTTGCAAAAAGTAGGAGATTTATAGATCACTTGTTGCTTTTCTTATTTACCAAAGACAGGCACCTGCCAGACACATTATAGAAAAATAAAATTTGGGCTTATCAAGACTATTTGAGCCTAGCTCAAGTTTGGTGACTGTCTCCTTTACTTTATGAGAATGTTTTCACTTGTCCCACTCAATCTCTATCTAATTTCTTGAGAGTTTACGTATCTTACATGTTGGTAACATTTCTCTCTAATTTTCTTTTGCATTCTTGATTTTGTTAGACTAAAACTATGTCTGTTCTGATATTCTTTTTATTTCTTCTTGCTCTGTTGTAATTTCATCTTGCTTCTTTCCAGTTTTCTTGGTTTGAATTTCTGCTCTACTCTTTCTAATCAGATAGGTTAAGGGCTTATCACTTTTATTAGTCTTTAAAGAAAAAATTCAACAGATTTTTGTTTTATTTATTGTTTCCATGGGTTTTTTCCAAATTATCCATTTCCTCTCTAATATTTAACATTTCTTCTTTTGTAATTACTTTAAGTTTGTGCATTTTGGGCTCTTAAAATTCATATTCAGTTCAGTAACCCTCTCCTTTTCCCCACTGTTTTTGTTAAAGTGTATCTGTAGCCATATGATCTTTCCCTGAGGACTGCTTCAGTGGTAACTCAGAAATTTTTGTATCATCATTTTCTTTTACATCGTCATTAATTGTTTCTATGATTTGTTCTTTGAACCACTCATTATTTAGGATTTCATTCATAACTCTATATTTGGGTTGCATCTTTTGTTTGTGGTCCCTGAACCAATTACTGTTTTTATTGCATTATGGTCAATAAATTATTTATTAATTACTCGTCCCTTTTAAAATTTATTTGCAATATCTCTGTTCACCATCACATGGTCAATTTTTGTAAAAGTTTGATACGATGTTGAGAAATATGCATGTGCTTCTGAAGTGCCATTCAAATGTAACTCTAAATCTTTCAACAATCGTATCTCCAACCATTTGTTCAGTTTCATGTTTTTTCCTTTTGTTTATCTTTCTATTATTCTTATTCCAGACTTAGATAGTGATATTGAAATCTTGTGTTTGTTTCTGTACTATCTGTATCTTGTGGTTCAGATAATGTTTTTGTTTTTATGAATTTGGGTGCCAAAATATTTAGAACATGTAAGTTTATTGTTAGCATCTGCGTAATGTCTGGTTCCCTTTAGCATAATGCAATTTTCTTTTTTATTCCATTTTATTTTTAAAAAATTTCTGTTTTTGCTTTGTCAGAGAGTAGGTTTGCAAATCCTTTCTTTTTTATTCATTTGGTAACTAGTATTTTTTTTTATTTCTTCAGTTTTATTTTATTCATGTCTTTGTTTTTAAAATGTCTTTCTTATCATCAACAGATTGTAGAATTTTTTCTTATCCAATCTGTAACCATATTTTTCTTGTTGAATTTTTTTAATGAACTCATATATTTGAAGCTATAAAAGTTAAGTTTATGTTTTCTTCCATCTGTTTCTAAAATTATTTTTAAGTTATGATTTTCACCTTTTTTTCTGTAAACATAGTACTACGTTCCTTCAGCTACTTTACTTTAATGTGTGTGTGTGTGTGTGTGTGTGTGTGTGTGTGTGTGTGTGTGTGTGTGTGTGTTTGTTGTTAAGGTGGCTTTATTCTCACTGGCCTTCTTCCCTTCATTCCTGATCCTCTACTTTCATTTGTTACCCTTTTTTATTTGGGATTTTGCTAATAATTAATTCTATTAATCTCTCTTGCTTTTATCTCGTTACATAATTTTCCTCATTCCTTTTCCTTCTCAATCAAGTAGATTCCCCTTTCCTCTCCTTACCTTAACCTTAAATTTCATTTTTGTGCCTCTTTCCAGAAGTTATTTCCTCTTACTCTCCTCATTACCTATCCCCACTTTTTGACTACTCTAGATCTTGATTCTCCGATTCATGATGCATGTAATTATCTTGTCTCTCTGTATTCTCTGTATTTTTTCATGAAGTCAGAAATTTGAAGATATCCATTCTCCTGTCAAGGCAGCTTCTGCCACTGGTTATCTTTTCCCTATTTCCCCTCAAATTTCCTTCCTAAGAGGAGGCCCTCTTGCTCTCTCAGGGGCCTGTTGATTCTAGGATTTCCAAGCCTTCCATTTATGAGGTAGGATGAGAAGCCTTCTCAAGCACCAGGTCCACTAGACCGCCTACGGTGCGAGATACCCATCTCCCTTTGCAGAACACCCCTCTTTATCCATAAGAACATTCATTTGTTGGGCCCCCTCGGCCCCCTCTTACTGATAAGACAAAGTTTTCTTCCTCCTCTCCTTTTCCCCCTCTTTTTTTCACCCATTCCCCTTTGGGCTCTTTTCTTGCTAAGACCACAGAAGTCATCTTCCCCTCATTGCTAGGAACCCTCAATTTGAATAGGGTAAATCACACATTCTCCTCCATCCATTTGCTCCCTTCCCCACCTTTTATAGATTCTTCCATGATATAGTGTAGTCCCGTCTCTAATTTTTTTTAGATTCGCCTGTAGGCAGTGTGTCACCAATATCACTCCATTAGTCCCCGTGCCCACCTCATCACTTAACTTCACTTGACTTCTGCCCTTAGCCCTGTTGCTTTCCGTACACTTAGACATTTAGAGACCAGCAGGCTCTTATTGGTCTTTCTGCTCTCATTCTGTTGCTGTTGTCCTTGGCTGCTGCATTTGTGCATTCCTCCTGAGCTGATGTTGTTTGAGGTGTTAGAGAAGCAAATGATTCAATTGTTTTTTAATTCTTATTCTAAATTTTATTTTATTCTAAATTATATTCTATTGAAACTAAAATACAAAACAAGAAAGGAAAAAAGAACACTTTGCTGCACACAGAAGAGAGGATTCAATATAAAACAGTAATTATCCATTTCTTGAAAAACTTATGCAATAAATCCTACACATTGTTTTCAAGGAAACCCGGCTTTTCTGTGCTCCTTGTAGGTTTTCTATTGTACACTGCTGTGCATGTTTTATTATTTTTTTTCCTCCTTCCCTCTCCCTTGTCCTAGGGAAGTCTGTAATTAAACATGAATACCAACATATACATACATGTGTGACTGTATTGGTCAGTTCTTCTTTCTTGATGGGGACTTTGTTGTCCTGCAAGTGCCTACCACCAGCAGGGGCGCTGGCCCTCTGCCACCGCACACACCAGGCATGGGCTCGCTCCCTCTCCCCGAGTGTGTGTGGTAGCAGAGACACTCTTCCAATTTGTGTTTAATTTTCTATACTCAGAAGTCCCTAGTAGTTTTCTTCAGGTTTTCCATCTTGCCATGTTCTTCTGTGAGACCTGTGATCTTAGATTGCTTCTACACAACTCATCCTGGACATTAGTATGTTTTAGTACATTTTCTTTTGATGCATTTCTTTTGCTTCTCTTCTTCTAGATTGTCCTCCACTTCAGTGTGTTCACAGTACATTCACAAACTATTAATTCTCTGTTTGTTTCTGTGTATTTATTACATCTCTACGCTACTCTTGCTCTGTTTCTTTCATGACACTTCACATTGCAGATTCCCGTTTTTCTGTTCTTCATATTGGTTTTGCTGTGCAGACCATAAATTCTGCTCTTGTAATTCTCATTTCTCTTTTGAACTGTTCATGAATCGTGTGTAAGAGTTCAACGTTTTCTTCATATTCCACAAGAACCTCTGTCTCATCATGTATTGATCACATTCCTTGGTTTTGTAGTATTTGTTCACAAATACCTGAAATCATTCACTAGATCTGGAGGTCATATTTCCTTCTGCTGCTAATATTTTCCCTGTAGATTTATCTGTTGGTATGCAAATTGTTGAGGTCTTTCGTAATTGTGTTCCCCAAACCCCACCCACCCACCATTATTTTCTTCTATTGCTCACTTTCTGACTGTCTCTCTCTCTGATGGAGATTTCCTTGGGGACTGGATCTCAAAGCATCTAAGCCTCTTCCCATAATCTCCAATTTGTAGTTCACCAGTCTAGGTCTGTTCCTCAGGTGAATATTAGATGGTTAGATTCATTTGGATTCTATGTTCTTTCTCTCAGGCTTAGTGGAGCGTTATATAAATCCTACCTCAACTTACCTCCCACAGTGTCCTGATTCTCCCCTCTGTTCCTCAGTTTTCTGGCCATTCACTAACAGTTCAGAACTTTGCAACACTGGTACTATGGGCTTGCCTGATGTGATACTAACTGTGTTTCAAAGACCCCAGGAAACTTCTGTTCCTGAAGGCCTGTTTGTATGCCATAGCCCAATTGAACTTCTGTAACCTGGAGCTCAGGTTCCTATGGCACTGGAAACAGAGAGGCAGAATCAGAAAGGCAGGGGGGGAAGCTGGGGGTATTGTTTCTTGTAAGTCAATATGTGTAGTCTTTGTTTTTTGGAGGGAGGAAGGCAAGGGAATTGGGGTTAAGTGACTTGCCCAAGGTCACACAGCTGGTAAATGCATCAAGTGTCTGAGACCAGATTTGAACTCAGGTCCTCCTGATTCCAGGGCCAGTGCTGTAGTCCCTGTGCCACTTAGATGCTCCAGTATATCTAGTCTTTTCTTCAGCTAGTGCAGCCTTGCTGCCAGTAGTATGGAAAGTGAGGGAGAGGTGCTAAATGAGCTAAGTGTAGGCATCAGCTGTTTTTTTTATCTTTTTAAAAAATTTTGGGTGTCTGAAATCATGGAGACATATCAAGGTGCTTTATTTTGACATTTAATTTCTGTTTTTGAGAGGTTAAGATTAGAGAAAATGTCTCATCCTCTGTATTCTTGTTCATGTAACCTGTTGTTGACATTTGACAGCTGGATGTCAATATGATTTGTTTTCTTTGTATTACGTATTATATCTGGTGCATTTAAAAACATTATTCAGGGAAGGGATCCATAGGCTTCACCAGATTGACACAACGTCAAGACTCCCCTCTTTAAGTGAATACCTTCCATGTTCAAAAAAGCAGTGGGTTTGAAGTTTTATGTGTATAATATCTTTTCCTTAATAGCTTCTAGCTAGACTTATAAAGCCTCTGTGAAAACAACAACAGCATCAATGATAAATTAAGTTCTGCTCTTCAATACACTGTGACTCTGGGAGCCCTTACTAAAGATGAGTTTGGTAGTGCTGTGGACTAATAGGATTGCCCCTTATTGGCCATTTGTGTGTCCAGGGTCTCTCTGTGTCCAGGCCATCTTACCTTTTGCTACTAGAGCAGTTTTCCCAACATTCCCCTTAGGTAATATCCCCTGCATAAGGAGTTTCAGTGCTTCTCCATCATCTCTGGGATAAACTCCCCAGGCCTCGAATTCAACATCCAGCAATTTCTGACTCTGGCCATTATTTCTAAACATTGGGTTTCACATGAACTTTTCGTTTTTGTCAAACTGGCCTCTTCCTAGAACATACCTGCCATTTAAACACAGAAAGCACTATGCATTCTCTATCACTATTGTTGTATATTATTTAGCTTTGGGTCAGTATTGTGTAAGTTAATGTTCTCTCTCTCTCTCCTTGAACAGAGGAAAGTCTGCAATATCTGATACACACTGGTTTGGCAGCATTGCAAAACGAATGAGCATTGGAGAGACATTGATTCAAATCTCATAAGGGGCATGGTCTTGAGATTTATTAAACTCTCAATTTCAGCTTTGTCATCTGAAGAATGGGGATGACAGGATGCCATGGGGTGCATTGCAAAGAGTATCAGATTCAGTCTTAGGAGGCCTGAGAATCAGACCTGACTCTGCTGGTTCCCTTACAGCTCAAGAGAAACACAAACTGACCATCTTGTTCCACAAGTGACCACAAAGACAGTGGAAGGCTGAATAATTTGTCAACAGAAACACAGCTCTGAAGCGGCAGTGAGCGCTGAGTTTTCTGTGCCATGGATCGAAGTCTCCTTTGGCAAGAAGCATATGTGTTTAATTCGGGGGAAGGGGAAACAACTGACTACTGTCTTGTATCCAGTTCAGAATTGCCTTTTGCACAAAGTTTGTCCGCATGAACTTTTACTTTCATCTGATTTGGTCTTATAAGTAGCAAAGTCATCAAATTCAGTGAGACAGGGAGTAAACATTTATACAGGAGCTGTGACATGGCAGACACTGTGCTGAGTGCTTGTCATGAATGTTGTCTCATTTGAGCCTTATAACTACTGTGTTTGCTAGGCACTATAATTATCCCCATTTCCTACTTGAGGAAACTGAGGAAGGGTGACTTGCCCAAAGTCACAGAGCATGAATTTCAGCTCGGGTCTCCCTGTCTCCACACCATGTTCTCCATCCTCTATGCCAGTCAGCTGCCCCAGAGGGAAAAACCACAAACTAAGAAAAAAAATCAGTAAACTATTTATAAATGAATAAAACTACTACTTATTCCTTATGGTAATAGCTTCCTTCTGTGTTATGCTTTTCCATGTCCTCATTCTATGCTCATTTTTTGTTTATTTCTGAAATAATGTATGATTGTCAGCCTGAGTCCTTTAGTGGCCTTACACTTTGGTGTTACATTTGAAAATGGAAAAGGTTATGAAGGTTGGTTAAATACTGCACACATCCCACTCCACATTTGTTTTTGGCCCTGACTTGCTGTGGTTATGAATATTAAGTTAAATAAAACTGGCTGACCCCAGGGTGCGCCTCTGTATCTCCATCATTTGGTAAGATCATTGCTTGATAGCCAGAGCCATTAGCAATTTTGTCACAGAGGTCAAGTTTCAGAAAACATGCTGTGGAATCAACTGTTTAAAGATTAATGTGGTTAGAGTGAAGCAGGGAGAAGTCTCTGGTCCATTATAAGAGGTAGAGACGAGAAGGCAGTCTATCAAGTAACTTCTGATTTTGCCTTTTTCACTTTAAAAAAATAATTTATTTTAAGCAATATTTTCTCTTTTAAATTTTGAGTTCCAGATTCTCTTCCTCCTTCCCCTTCCCCACTCACTGAGAAGGTAAACAATAAGGGGTCAATTATACGTGTGAAATCATGCAAAACATATTTTCATATTAGCCATATTAAAAAAAAAGTGAGAAAATTCAATTTGCACTCAGGGTTCGCTAGTTCTCTTTCTGGTAGTAGATAACACTTTGTCATCATAAGTTCTTTAAAAAGGCCTTGGATCAGTGTATTAATCAGAGGAACTAAGTCTTTCACAGTTGTTAATCATTGCAACATTGATGTCATGGTACCAAATGATCTCTTGGTTCTTCTAACTTCACTCTGCATACATTCATATTGATCTTACCATATTTTTTTCTGAAACCACACCCCCTTGTTATTTCTTCAAACGCGATAGTACTACATCACAACCATACGCCACAGCTTGTTTGTCCATTCCCCAACTAATAAGCATCCTTTCAATTTGCCATTTTTGCAACCATACCAAAGAACTGCTATAATTATTTTTTGTCCATATAGGCTCTTTTCCTTTTCTTTTGATCTCTTTCAGGTACAGACCTAGTAGTGGTATTGCTGGACTTAAGGGTATGCACAGTTTTATAGTCCTTTGGGCATAGATCTAGATCATTCTCCAAAATGGTTGGACCAGTTCACTACTCTACCAACAATTCATTAATCTACCTATTTTCCCTATCTCCTCCAGCATTCGTCATTTCTGATAGGTGTGAGGTGATACCTGAGTTCTTTTAATTTGCTTTTCTCCAATAGTGATTTAGAGAATTTTTCCTTATGATTATACACAGTTTTGACTTGGGCTCATGGACATTTGTATATGACTAAAACATGACTTAACAATAGCTTTGATTTCTTCTTCTGAAAATTGTTCATATCTTTTGACTGTATCAATTGCAGAATGGCTCTTAATTTAGTAAATTTGAGACTGTTCCCTATATATATGAGAAATGAGGCCTTTATCAAAAAAACATGCTGTTTTTAAAATTATTATTACTCTGTTGTGTATGGTACCTTTTAGAGAAATGTAGTTTTCCTGATTATCTCATAATTAGGTCTATTTTTGCTTTTGTCTGAGACCATGATTGCCACCCCCTGCTCTCTTCGTTTCAGCTGAAGCATAGTGAATGCTGTTCGAGCCCTTAATTTCAACTCTGTGTATGTCTTTCTGTCCCAAATGTTTCTCTTGCATATTGTTGGATTCTGGTTTCCAGTTCATTCTGTTACTTGCTTCTTTTCTATGGGTTATCTCATCCCATTCACAGTTATGATTACCAACTGTGCGTTTCCCTCACTCTCATTTCCCTCTGTTTATCTTTCTCTCTTTTTATTCTATTGCTCCTCAAAAGTATATGTTGATTCTGATCACTGTTCTCGCCCTTAGAATCTTTCCCCTCATATCTCTTATTTCCTTCCTCTTCTATTTCCATATAGGATAAGAGAGATTTCCATACCCATATATACACATATATATATGTACATATGCATATATATATACATGTACATATATATATACATATGTATATATATATATATATATTCTATCTTTGAACCAGTTTCCATGGGAGTGAGATTCAAGCACCACTCACCACCCCACCCTATCTAATTCCCCCTCACTATAAAACCTTTTTTTTTTTTGCAGCACCTCCTTTATGTGAGGAAATACTTCCCATTCGATTTTTCTTTTTAAACCGCTAAGTGCATCCCTCTTTCTCTTTCACCTGTACATTCTTTACCCCGAGATGATCTCAATATAATCAACTCATACCCCTGCCCTCTCTCTGTGCAGACTCCTTCCAACTGCCTTAATAATGACAAAGTTCTTAGGAGTTATATGTATCATCTTCTATAAAGGATTGTAAACAGTTTAACCCCATCGATGACCCCATCAATAACCCCTTGTGATTACTCTTCCATGTTATACCTTTTTATGTGTTTTGTCCAAATTTCTATTCACCTCTGGTCTTTTTATCAAGAACGATTGGAAATCCTCTATTTCATTAAATACCCCTTTTCTCCTGAAGGATTACACTCAGTTTTGTTAGGTAGGCTATTTTGATTGGGATACTAGCTGCTTTGTTTTCTTGAATATTATGTTCCAAGCCCTGGGATCCTTGGCTGTGGAAGCTGCTAAATCTTAATGGGAGCCTGACTGTGGCCCCATGATATTAAAATTGGTTCCTTCTGGCTGCTTGCTATATTTTTTTTTCCCTCAACTTGGGAGCTTTAGAATTTGACTATAATATCCTTGGAGCTTTCATTTTGGAATCTGTTTTAGGAGGTGACTGGTACATTCTTTCAATTTCTATTTTGTTTTCTGAATCTGAGATATTGGCGGCAATTTCCCTTTACAGTTTTCTGAAGATGTGATGTTTAGGCTCCTTCTTTGATTGTGGCTTTCAGGTACTTAAATTATTCTTAACTTATCTTTCCTTAATATATTTTCCATGTCAGTTGTTTTTCCAATGAGATATTTCACTTTTTTCCCAATTTTTTCATTCTTTTGACTTTGTTTTATTGTTTCTTGTAGTTTCATGGAGTCATTAGCTTCCACTTGGCCAATTTAATTTTTAAGGAATAATTTTCTTCAGTTAACTTTTATATCTTTTTTTTCCACTTAGCAATTCTGCTATTTAAAGGATTCCTTTCTTCAGTGAGTTTTGTGTTTCTTTTACTATTTGGCAATACTGTTTTTTAAGGTAATATTTTTTCAGTATTTTTGTGCCCCTTTTACCAAGTTGTTAGTTCTCTTTTCCTAATTTTCTTGCATCACTGTCACTTCTTTCCCTATTTTTCTCACTCTTATCTCTTTCTTCAAGTCATCCAGAAATTCTTGCAGACTTTGGGACAAATTAGCATTGTTCTTTGTGGCTTTTCTAGTAGGTCTTTTAACATTGTTGCCTTCTTCTAAGTTTTTACTTTTCACTAACAGCCTGAAAACTCCTTTCCTCTACCTATATAGAGAATTCAAATTCCCAGCCATCTCTTCATTTGCCACTATGGTAGCTTTTGAAAAGAATCAAGTTATTTTTTTGTTGTTGTTTACTCACTTCATCAGTCTATCAAATGCACAGATTATGCATGTTTTTTTTTA
>CM053582.1:564666787-564721638 GCA_028627135.1 Pseudochirops cupreus | reverse complement strand
TGAAGTAGTTTTCTATGGGGTTGAGATAAGGGTGGGAGAATGGTCTAGTCATTGTGGTCGAGGGATTAGACTTCACAGTGAGGGTGAAGGACATGGGGGTTATAAAGCAGAAGGAAAGTTGGAATGATGGATGATTGGGATCATATCTTGGGAATTCCATGTTGTTTTCATGAAAAAGGATGTGGAAAATTTGTGCCTGGTGCCTATTTTGAAGGTATTACAATCTCTGTATAGCTAAAGGATCAGAGGAATAGGTCCTGGGAATTGAATAGATTGAGGAAATGTGAAGCTAAAATACTCTAGAGCAGCTGTTCTCAACCTGTGGGTCGCGACCCCTTTGGGGGTTGAACGACCCTTTCACAGGGCTCACAGGGGTCGCCTAAGACCATAGGAAAACACGTATTTCTGATGGTCTTAGGAACTGAGACACTGCTCCTCTATCAGTCTCCAGGTGGGTCCGCCCACATGCAGATACGCCAACGTCCGAGTATTAAAGGGTCGTGGCATTGGGAAGGTTGAGAACCACTGCTCTAGAGAGTATCGCTATACATAGTGAAGTCCCTTAGCGAATTGATCATTAATTTATGAAATTATGACATGGGGGCAGGCAGGCCAAGTTCTTTGGGTATGTGTCAGGAAAGACCCTGACTAGTAGTGCAAATGGGGATGGGTGCAATCACACTTTTGTAACTGCAGAGGGCATGGGGCACAAAAACTACAGGGACAGATGGTGTGGTGCCAGGGCATGGGGTGGTGAAGGTAGGCGGTGTAAGGAAGAAGATGGGGAGGGGGAAAGACAGAAAGGATAACTCATGTAGCCATGCTTTGAGTTGGGTGCATCAGGCAGCATGAACTCCTGATGGAGATGGAAGAGGGCTGGGGGGGGGGGGGGGGATGGGCAGGTATTTGAGGTCTCATTTTTAAAGGGTGTTTTTTTTAAGGGAAACATAACTGTTATCTGTACCACCCTGGTATTAGTTCATTAAAATATACAAATTGTCTAAAATATTCACTAAAATTTTAAAGTTAACTTGTCTACATCACCTCAGAATTACAGCACTTTTGGTTTTCTGTGGATGTCTGAAGCTTGTTGGAGATTTACATATCATAGAATCAAAACCCTTGACAGTAGAACCTCAGTAATATCCCTTGATTCAACACATATTGCCAGGATTTGAATTTTAATTAATATATGATAATTTGTAAATTATGCTCCTTTGATCTTTGGAACAGTTAGTACGGGACTTCAGGTTCCCCTTTGCCATTTTCTTTTTTGCTATTGCCACTTTATGCTGGTTACTTTCAAAATTACTTACTATACTAGCTAGACAGGACTGGGGAACATGTTCAGGAGTATCAGAACAAGATGCGAGTTTAACATACTTTGTATGAGAATAAGAGTTGGGGTGGAGATAGAGTGAGTTAGGCAATAAGCTCACTGAGGAGGGAGTACTAGAGAGTCAGTAAACAGTAGCCACCAGAATCTAAATCAGGTGGAAAACTTGGGTTGAATGAACCTAAAAGAGGAATTGGTTACTGAATGACGGTTATTGAATCAGTAGCAGAATGTAGTGATGGGAACATGGAGTCTTTGAACGTTCTCTACCGTGACCTGTGAGTATAGGTAATTGGGGTAGGGGTAGGGATATGAGCAGATGTTCAGGCTACTTGCTGATCTGCTTTCTTTGAGACTTTTCACACCTATAATTCCCCAAACCAATATGACCACTGGCATGGAACAAAAACAAATAAACAAAATCCCTTCTACTTACATACCTGTGTACCTGTTGCATCTCACCAAGTTCCTTGAGAATGAATGTGATTTTTTTTCAGTCTTGGTAGCCCCTCCTCCTAGTACCTGGCCCAGTCTCTTGAAAATAGTAGTGAAAAATATTTATTGCACCTCTTTTTGTGGTGGCAAAGAATTGGAAATCAAGGGGATGACCATCCATTGGGGAATGGCTAAACAAGTTGTGGTAAATTAATGTATTGGAATACTATTGTGGTGTAAGAAAGGAGGAGCAGATGGACTTCATAATAAGCTGGAGAGACTTATATAAAGTGATGCTGAGTGAGGGGAAACTCTTCTTTACCACTTGACTAATGTTTAATGTGAAAGTATTTGTAGAACCTATATGTGCTGCCATGGCGGGGAAAGGGGGAGGAGAAAGAGGGGGAGAAAATTTGGAATTAAAGGGATTGTAGAACTGAATGGTTGTAAACTAAAATAAATAAATTTTTACAAGAAAATAGCGGTAGAGATGGACATTCCTACGTTCATTTGCATTTAACTAATGAGAACATGGTCTCTACAGCCATATTGATGTGAGTAAGAGACAAACAATGGTGTAGATAGAAAGACTCCTATATTTGGAGTCAGCAACCTCCACCCCTGACACACACTATTTGTGTGACATTGGTCAAGTCATCTCTCTGTGCTTGTTAAGTTTGTAATAGAGGACCACCAATACTCCCTCTATCTCAAAATCCAAAATTCTAAGCATCTGGCTTTTCCTTCTAAAGTGGAACGTGCAGTCACAGATAACTGTTGTGACACTTGAAAATAAAGGCAGAGGTGGAATTTTACATGCTAGGAAGTGTGCAGCCTCTAGAGGTTTGAAAGAATTGCCATTCTCCATCTCAGATGAGGAAACTGAGTCTCACAGAGGTTAAAAAAAGAGAAATCAGTGTGCATTGGATAGGGCAATAGGCCTGACTTTTGCCAATTTAGGTTCAAGTCCTACCGCAGATTCTTAGTAGCTGTGTGACCCTGGGCAAGTCACTTTTCATTAAAAAATTCCGCTGGCCCTCAGAGTTCTCCTCCAGCTGTGCCACTACGGATGGATTACCCAGTGAGTATTAATTTTCTCAACTATAAAATGATGGGAGTGACCAGAATATTGCTGAGGTTCAAACCTAGACCATTTACTTATCTCTTTCAAATCCTGAAAATAATCAGTGGTCCAGCATCAGTTCATTAGGGAAGACTGTTGTTATGGTCGTTGTCTTCGTTGTCGTCCTCATCGTCTTGTTCCCACTGAATGGTTTCCTGTTTTATGGAGGCAAGACCTCAGAAAGGCTCAGGGGCTGACCTGTTGTCCTTGTCCTTGTCCTTGTCCTTGCCGTCCTCCTCTCTCAGTAGTCAGGCACTTCATGTAATGCGTTCCCGCTTGAGTTTTGCTGTCTGACACTTCAGGAGTCATCAGAGTTCTTAAATAGTTGATTCTGTAATTATGTGTGTGCAGTTGGTATTCCCCCCACTCCCCAGGGCTTGCATTATGATCAGCAGAGGATTGTTCTAGTCTCAGACGCTGGTAATGCCAGGAGGCAGGGCAAAATTAGAAGGAGCCAACATCTCTACCTATGACTGAATATGTCGACCCTGCCAGCAAATAGGACTGTTAGCCTGGGCAAGACACTTAAGCTGTCTGGACCTCAGTTTCCCCATTTGTATTTTAAAATGAAATGTTGTTCATTAAAAGAAACTTTTTTCTTTTATTCTCGCCTACACCCTCTGAGGGGATGGTAGAAGAAAATAAATTTGCGTAAGCAAGCAACATAGATCTCCTAACTAGTCATGTTCAGAAAATGTTTGTTCCCTGAATCCATCATCTGTCAAAATGTAGACGCTGTGCTTAGTTAGCATCAGTCCTCTGGAATCAGGAATCGTCAGTAGTGAACAACAGTGTGTCAGGCATTATACTAAGCACGGGAGAAAAATGCAATCTCAAAGAAGTCAGCAACCTGAAGAAACTTAGATCCAGATGGGAAAAACGCCACATAAAAAGAGGCCCCTTGGTGAGGAGAGGATGAGATAGGAGCTGCTTACTCAGCCTGCGGATATGATGGAGATGACTAGCAGAGATGGCCATGATGAGGAAGAAGAGTCCTGGATCCTCTCCCTAAATGAAGGCTCTAGGAGGCTCTTGAGAGGATGGGGGTACTTTGTGAGCTATGAATTCCAGGGTGGAAGGGATCTTCTGGGTCAGACTGGAGAAGTCTAGACGGGTGCAGCCTTGCAGGAAACAAAGAGATGGCCAGCCTCTTTGTCTTCTTAAGTTCAAGAAGGATTCTCAGTATGTCCTTCACTGGAGTTTCTGTGAGGAACTATCCAATACTCACATTGATCAGAATTCTTACAGCTTTCAAAGTTGTGTTCATAGTGTTGTATTGCATATTTTTTCTTCTGCAGTTGTTAATTGTATTCACCAGTTTATACAAGTCTTCAAATGTGTCCATTTTTTGGTACTCATAGCATACATTGTTCATACATTTCTGTTTATTTCATTCTGCACTGGTTCATATAAGTCTTCCCATATCTCTTTGAAGCCATCCATTTAGCTCTTGGTGTACAAAGGTTCAAATAAAATAGTTCCAGCCCTCAAGCAACTTGCATTCTGTTGAGGGAAAGAGAATTGACGTAACACATAAGTATAAAGCAAAGTAGCTAGGAGTGCTTGTGTGTGTGTATGTGTGTGCGTGTGTGTGTGTGCACACGTGTGTACTCCCTCCCCAGTTCCTAAGAAGGTATTTTTGAGGGTCAGGAGAGTTGGATAAACTTGGACAAGTTTGCTCTCTTCTTAGCACCTAAGTTATCTTAGATTTAAGCTTGTTTTGTTAGATATAATGAAGTTAAAAGAACTCTACCTTTGGGTACATGAATAGCAACTATTTTCTTGCTCACTGTCACCTCAGTTCTGTATACTTGTAGGCAATGTGATAGATGCAGAGGTTCATAGAATCTGGGTTCAGATCTCCCCTCTGACACTTCTGTTCTATGTGACCTTGGACAAGACCCTTCATCTCTTTGACACTTTTTGGCTTTATTTTCATTTGTGAAATAGATATTTGAACTAAATGACATCTGGGGTCCCATCCAGCTTTATATCCAGGGATTATTTTTGCTTCGTTTTGTTTTGTCTTCTTCGGTTCAACAACGATTCTCAGTATGTGGGAAATGGAAAAGAAAACAGCCCAGTTGGTCTTCCTTCATCACTGTGCGTTATTGCCCACCGTCTACTCCACTATCCATTGTCCCATCTACCCTGAATAGCAGTCATGTGACTTCTTTGAGCATTTCTAATTTTTCCAATAATATTCAGATATCTTTTTGTTTCCCTAGGCATTCAGGAACAGGCTCAACTGAATCTAGGATGTATCCTCCCTGGCAATAATCTCACCAGGCTTTGGGACAGTGGTTCTCAACCTTCCTAATGCTGTGACCCTTTAATACAGTTCCTCATGTTGTGGTGACCCCCAACCATAAAATTATTTTCGTTGCTACTTCATAACTGTAATTTTGCTACTGTTATGAATCACAATGTAAATATCTGATGTGCAGGATGTATTTTCATTGTTACAAATTGAACATACCCCACAGGTTAAGAACCGCTGCTTCAGGACTCTTCTGTAGTTATTTTATTTTATCTGCCTCTGTTTCTGTGTTTTGTGAATGGCTTTTAAGTATTTAGGTTGGGCAGTGACCTCCCAGTTCATCCATTTCTATTTTAGTATAATCTCCCTCATTTCATCTTCCTTGGAAATGTTTCTGTTTACATCATTAGAATTTCACTTTTGAGAGTAAGGCAGGGAAGTTGTTGGAGTGAGGTCTTTTCTTTGGGAGAGAGGTTTGCTGAGTTTCTGACTCATGCTGCAGGATAGCACAGCACTTTCATGGTCCCTGTGACTTCATGCTTGCAGAAGACATGGTGCTTTATTGTTATGTCCCAAGTAACTCATTATGAGAACCTGTGGTGGGGATGATTGGCAGCTGAGCCTAGAAGAGCTGCCTACTCAGTAGGCTTAAAAGGAGAAGCTCTCATCTCTCTTTCTGTCACCATGGGCCTCTGTGAGCTTTCCTGTGGTGTTCTAGTGAGAAGAGAAGGAACTTTTCTCTCCCTCCTCTCCTTAGCAGCCCTATGGTGCCTTCGTGCACAAGCCATCAACAGCTACGTAAATAAACAAAAAGAAAATTTAAAAAAGGACTATGAAATTATGTCACAATTATGTAGCACTGTGAGCTTGGGAAAACACTTTCCCACAAAATATTAGTTTGTTTCTAAAATACACGGATTTTCTTTTCCTTGGTGCAGGCAATGGATTCCCCTCTGAGCATCCACTTTGATGCTTCCTGATACCCCCTCATTGCTGTGTAGTCAAAAAAGGAGAGTCTGCTACCTCAATGATATCCTCAGCAGAGGTGTGAGGGGGCAGATGTGGATGCTTGCTCTGACAGCAACCCATAGAAATTAGGCCACCTCCTGATCAACCTCATTGACTCATATTTGACATCAGCTCTCCATAATTCACTATGCCTTAATTCCTGTGGGGAAGCTACAACATTAGTCAGCACGTGGCTGAACAAGCTCTGAAAATTTGGTTTTCTTGCTTCCAATTTATAGGTCACATAAAATAGAAGACTTCTGACCTCAAGATGTGTATATCCTTCCAAACGGTGTTCATTTTCTAAAAGGTTAGCAAAACCAAGTAAGTAGAACACGTCTTGAAGAAAAGTAAGGATGCAGGAGGGCATCACAAATCAAAGATATGTTTAAAACCCTCTTGTTCGAAAAAAGCCGAAATTGTGTTTTCTTTTATTATAAACGAAGCCTGTCTTCGAAGCACAGTTCTGTTTACTCTGAGCATTTGTAAGTGAGCTGTATGTTCCTGAGTAAGTCACTTAATTGCTAAGCCTCAGTTTCCTTATGTGTAAAATGAGGAAAATAAAAGCACCTGCGTCATAAGATGGTTGAGGATGAAATGAGATAAAAAAAGCAAGACACCTCAATTCCCATCAGTCAGCTGACAAAACGCTAACCTAAAGGTGGGAAAAGCAGTTCCACTCTGAGAGACATCTGAATCAGGGCCCGTGCAGATGGCCACTTGTCTCTCAGAACAGAGCCAAGTCAGAATGATTACCTAGCCCGAGCTCCTGCTGCATCACTGTGAGGTGGACAAGGCATTCTCTGAGCAAGTTGTCAGTCACTGCTCTTCTCCAGGACCATACCATTTTTAAATCATATTTTGAAACAGCTGGGTACTTTTTTTGCTTATTTTAATATTTTAAAAGGCTTTTTATTATATTGCAGTCATTTCAGAAACTTTTTCCCCTTTCCCTGATGAGAATAAACCCTCCCTTTAAATGAAGAAAAACTCACCTCATCTTATAATGTATGTAATACTCTGCCTTAAATAACACCCGGCCTCTCTGCCAGGATAAGTGAGATAGTGCTCTGGTTGCTAAAGTTCTGTTGACTTACTTATTAAACATCTCTCTGCTGTACAACTCAGGTAGGCACATCTTGCCTTGAAGTATAGGATGTTTGGGTGTTCATGAATGGCTGTGTTCTCAAGGCTATTTTTTTTTCTTATCTTATATTTAAGCTCCAATTCTGATCACCATATTTGTAGTAAATTCTGTTAAATGGGGGAGAAGGATAATATGTCCAATTTATAATGTATATATTTTATTTCCGTAGTGGTCTTCATGCTATCTCCCCTATTATATGAGCAGGGACTGCATGTTTGCTTTCTTTGTGTCTCCATTGTTTAAGAAAGTGCCTGACTTATAGTAGATGCTTAATGAATGCTTGTTGACTCAACAACAGACAGAATTTAGAGTCAGAGCAACCTGGGTTCAGATCCTGCTTCTCATACTAAGTGACTTTATGACCCCAGGCAACTCGGGTGATATTTCTGAGCCTTAGTTTCACTGTCTGTAAGAATGAGGAATTTGGACTAGATAGTTTTTGAGGTCCCTTTCAGATAGAAATCTTTGATTTTTTCATTATCCACTTCATGACATTTCCATGAGCTGTTTAATTACTTAGATCTCAGTTTGTTTTACTGATCTCAACATTTGCCTTTCTGAACTCATAGTGTATATTGTTCTTCTGTTTCTCATTATTTTAATCTACATCTGCTTATACACATCTTGTGACCCTCTGAATGCTTCATATTTCTCATTTTTATCATGCAGTAATACTCCATTACATTCATAGACCACAACAGTATATATAGTCATTCCACCAACACCTGGGCGTCCCCTCTGCCATTATGGATATGTTGATATCTGTCTGACCTTGCTTTCTGTCTTGGAACTCTCTGGAACACATGTGAGATCTCTGAGTGAGAGGCCATAAACAGGGAATACTTTCTGTTTGTTCTGTGTAGTTTCAGATTGTTTTCCAGACAACTCAGACTTATTTAATGTAGAGGAGCTGAAGTAAGAAATGAGGACAAGGCAAGAGAAATGATGTAAGCAAAAACCATTCGATGTTTTAATTTCTTTGAGATCTGGGAGGAAGAAGGAGGTGTTGAGAATTCTCAATTTTATGGCACGTTTAACATGTGGGACTACTAAATCTTGGACCATAAGGGACACTTGGACAAAATACACTTCTATTTAAGGATCATAAAACTCAATATTTCATAAATTCCTCTGGCCTCAGGTTGACTTTAGGACCTTCATATAAACTAGCTTTTATTGGAAATTTCATTACCTTTCTCATAAACTAAGGAACTGGTTGATAGAGCAGCTCACAAATTCGTGGATGCAGTTTGTTACTTCTAGAAAAGTTATTAGAGATGAGATAACCACCAAACACCTTATTTTACATACGAGGAAACGAAGTTTCAGGGTGTTTTAAGTGGTTTGCCCAAGTTTGCACAGTTAAGCAGAGATATAATTCAAAAAATCAGAATCTTGAGGATGGAAGGGAGCTCATGGTCAGCAGGTTTAATGCTTACTGATGAGGAAATTCTATTGACAAGTAACCAAAACTCCTCTGAAGTTCCTCGTTCTTACACAGATTTTAGACATTCTTTTGAGCCATGATGACTCATCTCCCAGTATATTTGCCAGTGCTTGGGGTTTTGAAATTCTCATTTTTTATTTCTACTTTAGCTTCTGAGTTGAATCCAACTTGTGACCTTTCTTAGTTAGTTGGTATTTTAAACCATGGTTGCCTCCAAAGCTAAGAATCAAAAAGTAACTAACCCATTTTTTAAACTTAGTCTAAGGCCTATTATTGAATGATTAAACCATGCATTTTCTCACCTGCTTAAGGTAGCAGGTATCTTGCCACTTATGAATTGGTTGAATAATTGATTAACACAGTGAACTCCCCACCCTTATTCAAGTAAAAATTACTTAATATTTTTAAAAATTGATTGATCTTTGTGAATTTCTAACTGTTTCTCAGAATTTAAATGTGTGGCCCTGTGGTCACCCATCATTGATTTCCTCTGTATCGCTTTTACTGTCATAAATAAAGCTTAAGAATCAGAAGGAGCAACAGACCACAACAAAGGAATTGCAAAGAACAAAGCTGATATTTTATCATGTATATCCAAAAGTTCTCAAAATTTCCAAAATATACAATTCCCTTAGTGGAATGGAAGAAGACTTTCATTCCAGAGTCCGTGCAATAGCTTCTCCCTCCCTCCTTCCCTATACTGACAAACAGCCCTTAACTTCCAGGCAAGCGTGGGCTTTTTGTTGTTGTTGTCGTTGTTATTTTGGATTTTGTTGTGTTGTTGTTTTTGCTAGAATTAGGAAAAGTTAGTAGAAAAAAGTTAGTAGAAGTTGTCAAGATGAATTAAGGCACTATAAATGAAAATTACCTGCCAATTAAAGCATTTTACAATTCTCCTAAGTAGACAATACAGTATTGCAGTCACAGGCTAAAAACTTTAAGTGGACTAGAAAAGGATTGTATGTGGGGAAAAAAAATCTCTTCATGCCTTCAAATCTCTTCAATTTGACAGCATTTCAGAAACCAAATGCTATCTTATTCTTTATCATGTAGTTATGATTTATCTAGGATGCCCATTAATGTTGAGTGACAGGGCCACACTTATATAGAAATGCAGCAGCAGCTTTCTGATAAATCAAGAGAGATGGAAGGAGGCTTAGAGGTCATGAGGTTTGGAGTTAGAAGCAACTTTCATGATCATTTAACTTAATTCTACCTGAATTCCCTTATTTGAGGCCATGAAATTTCAGGGTTTGGAAAGAGGAAGTTGATTATACCCTAATTTTGAAATGAAGAAATTGAGGCTCAAATTTAAGAAGTTGTAGAACTACTGCCATGTGGTCATTCATTCTTCTCTTAAGTCATTCATTAAGCATGTATTTATTAAGCTCCTACAAGGTGTTGGGCATTGGGGGATCCAGAGGGTGAAAAGAGATGAAATAGATTTTTTTTCTCTTTACTTTTTTTTTTTGGCTTTTTTTTGGAGGGGGAAGGCAGGCAACTGGGTTAAGTGACTTGCCCAAAGTCACACAGCTAATAAGTATTAAGTGTCTGTGGCCAGAATTGAACTGAGGTCTTCCTGACTCCAGGGCACGTTGCTCTCTTCACTGTGCCACCTAGCCGCCCCTGAACTTCACATTTTTTAGGGGACAAAATGCATTTCAAGAGCTTGAAGTAGGGCTGGGGTAGGGCAGTATCCACCAAGGCAAAGACACACGAGATAGCATAATGTATTTGAGAATCCACATGAAGCATCTCCTTGGTTAGGGGTATTTAGGGTGTTCAGAGAGGAATAGCTCCTCTGGTATGAGAACTTGACAAGCCCTTGTCAGGGCTGCTCATCTACCTTTTGAGTTCACTTGCCTCCTAACTCTCACCTGTGGCTGTAGAGCACGCGGTGGCCACAGTCTGGTAAAACCAGACTCATTGGCAAATGAGCTAAAGCAGGTTGAGAGTAACTGACAAGCCTAAAACCCATCAGTGAAGCAGGAGGGTTTCTACCTCAAACGTGTGAGGACTTCCTCTGGTAGAAAGGACAGATTGAAACAATTTGTCCCAACAGCCATGAAGACGACTGAAACATGTACTGTGGAACACTTACAGTTTGGTCAGACACCAAAGACACCAAGGTCATCCGCTGCCTCTTGGGCCAGTCATCCTGATTTTTGTCCTGCCACTGGACTTTGATGACTCAGGAAGAGAGAGTGAGGGGGATGACTGCAATTCTGCCTCACTTAAATCCAGTTCACATGCGAGTCAAGATATTGCCCATGATGTCATTGGTCCTCTTTGGAAACAAAGGATGCATAAGAAGACTGGAGGAAGAGTCATATTGAATGAGCCTGAAAGCTCCATTCCAGCCATCACCCCTACCTCCTTTCCACAGAAGCCTTGTATCCCATCCTTAGAACTTTCTTACATTTCTGGGAACTTCCATCTTACTTTTTGGCCACTGAGGCTATAGTGCTTGTAGGACCACTTCACTTTTCATGTCTTCTCTTTAAGTATTAAGTATTCTTCCCTCCATTAAAAAGTAAGCTTCACAGAGGGCAGCTGGGTGGTGCAATAGTTAGAGCACCATCCCTCCAGTAAGAAGGACCTGAGTTCAAATCCAGGCTCAGACACTTACTAGTTGTGTGACTCTGGCAAGTCATTTAACCCTGATTGCATGCCCACAAAAATAAATAAATGAAGTAAGCTTCTTGAGGACTATTTTTCTTACTTGTGCCCAACAATTAGCCAATAGTAAGCGCTTAATAAATGTTTATACTATCCACCTTTATTTCTTTCTAGCATATCTCTGCTTCAGTCTCTCTTACTCTGTCATCTGTCTCTGATTCCTCTTTCTTCGTCCCCCCCATTTCCCTCACATACACACTGCAGCATGCAAAGGACAGAAATGTGTATTAAACACGAGGCCCCTGAATCCAAATTCATTGCTGTTTCCACTGTACTATGCAGCCTGGTGTGAATGAAATATAAGTCCTTTGGAGATGGGTATTGTATTTTTTCTTTGTATCCCTAGGACCTAATAGAGTGTCTTCCTCGTAGTAAACACAAATGAAATGCCTTGTCCAAGATAAAACATCTGTGGCACCATGAAAAAAGCCCTGGCTTTGGAATCAGATGGCCTGGGTCCAAATCATGTCTCTTACAATTCCTCTGTGACCTTGGACAAGACTCATTGCCTCCTGAGGCCTCAGTTTTCTCATTTGTAAGACAAGAGGGTTGGACTAGACACCTTAAGAGGTTGCTTCCAACCTTAGATTGAGGATTTCATTTCCCAGCCCAGTTCTCTTGTTATTAGACAACATCTGCGGTAAGTGATCAGGGTCCTCACTGAATGTAGTTATTTAATCAATCAGCAAGTATTTGTTAAATGCTTACGAAGTGCCAACCACTGTTAGGAATCTAAAGCTGAAGGGAAAGGATTGGGAATCAGTGACATGCAGCTGTCTACAATTACCACAACCTGTTGACCATGACTCAAAATAAAAACAACAACAACAGTATAAATTGCCAGTGTTTTGGTCATAAGACATTTTTTTCTAATCCCAAGAGAGAAAAAAAAAACATTCTACATTATCAATTAATGTTGTGATGAAAGTAAGCACTTCATAGTTGCAAAACAGCCTCCCTGAGTAGAAGGCCAGTTGTCCTCAGAGGCAGATCAGATGAGAGAACAGGAACAAGCCTCAGGCATTTTTCCCATTTAAGTGCTGTTGTCCATGATCTAGAAAAAACAGAACTGGAAGCAGAACATTGATGAAAGTTTCAAACTGGGAAACTGGGTAAACTTTGTGCTGTTTATGTTTAAATGTGAAACTCTTAAGGACATTCTGCTTGCATGTAAGAAAAAATGTTTTATGTAAACTTTCTGATGCTCAGATCTCAAACTGGAAAATTGTCCTATGTTCTCTTACTATCAGACCTAGTAAAAATCAAAAACAAAACAAAACAAAATATGAGAATGTTTTAAGCAGAAAAACTTTATCCAAATTTAAATATTTATCAAGTAAGTCCTTCATTTATTTAAGATCAAGCCAATAAGACTCAGAAGGAGCAGTCAGACCAATATGAGGAGAAATAGGAAGGAAATATGTCATGAAAGCCTATAGAAGAAGGAAAGGTTGGCCAGCAGGGTTAATGAATACAGAAGGATCCAGAAGGATGAAGAAATGTGATGTTGAATTAGTTCACTACAAGATTGTGGAAAGGAACAAAGTAAAGCCTGTACAGGGGTGATGGTCTAGGAAAGCAGGTGGTGATCAAAGGATTGGATATGGCACAAGAGGAAGAAAGAACAGGCTGGGGAAAAATCGCATAAAAGAGAAGGGTTGGCAAGAGGTTGTCCTCTGAGATCGGAAGATCAGAATTGTGGATCAGGAGACTCCAGACATTCCTGGGAAATAGTGAGATGGAGCAAAGCTTCCTTATCTGTGAAGTGGGATCATAACAGTACCTGGGTCTCAGGGTTATTGTGAAGATCAGAGGACAATATTTTCATAATGTACTTGGCAGAGTGACCAGTACATTGTAGATGCTTAATGTGTGCTTGTTCCCTCCTTCGCTTTCCCTCACCATTCCTAAATGTGAGGTAGAAGGAGATCCCTCCATCACCTCCTTCTGTTCCGTTCTATTCACTCTCGCTGCTTTCCCTGAGTTTCTCATAGCCTCAGGTTGGTGGAGTTTATTTGTTTTAAACTGAGTCTCAAGAAGGTTGTGTGATATATCTGATATATCATAGTTAGCAGTCATCAAGTGTTAGATTAAAATTCACATATCCACACTCCCAGTTCAATGCTTTTATGAATGATATATGTGTATTAGGAAATTTAAGAGGCAACTATTTGAGTGACTCCACTAAGTGAGGAAGTTGTGGTTGTAGTTGTATGGTTTGTGCTTCGTTCTCAAGGAAGACCATGACATCAGGAAGATGATGCCATGACTTGCAAGTGAATTGGATTAACGTAATGGAGGCCTGTACCAAGTCACCAGCCTCACTTTCTCCTCCAGAGCCATCTGGGTCCAGTGGCCAGATACAGATGAGGACAACTGGAGATGGCCCAAGATGGAGTGGGAAGCCTTTGTCTTTTTAAGCTAAGGTCTTTCTAAGTTCTCACTTTGATTGGGCAATGCCAGCTAGGTGCCACAGTGGGTAGAGCACTGGCCCTGAAGTCATAAGGACCTGAGTTAAAATCCAGTTCAGACACTTACTATCTGTGTGACCCTGGGTAACTCACTTAACTCCAATTGTCTAAAAAAAAAAATACTGAAACCAAAACTGGATAATAGGGTCTTGCCTTCTTCTCAGCCTAAGAGGGAATTTACCAGGGATACGAAACAAAGAGGATTTAGATGTTTTTGTTTTGTTTTGTTTTTGTTTTTATCCTTTACTTTTTAACTGAGCCTTTACTTTGAATATATTATGTATCCCTGGAAATAGAAAGTAATTTAGTTAGTAAAAAATTATTTTAATTTTGTAATTAATGGTACCATAAAGAAAATTGTCTAAAATTGTAATCTTGGGTTAATTTATTCCTTTTATATTCAAGATTTTTTCCTTCTATTAACTTCTACTTTTTTAATGAAAAAATCTGTTTGAATTGCCTATGTCTCTGAGTATGAAATGTTTCCAATATTTATTTAATTCTGTGTTCTCAGAAAGGATTGATGTTATTTGTTAAAGGAAAGGAATCACTGACTGCCAGGGTCTCGTGAAATACATGTCCTAAAAGCATGCTCTTTGTCTTCTTCTCCAGAATGTGACATAAATGCAGTATTCAGAAACAAAGATATCCCTGTGACACACAGCTCCTCAAACAACTCTTCTAAGGAAGAGCCATCAATAGGGCACAGACATGAGAACAACACTAATTAGTTTGGCCTGGGTTCTGCACCACTGTGACTCCATTGCCCCAAACAAACCTGCGTAGCTCACTTGTCTCCTCCTTTCTCTTTACATATGCATGTAACCTTTGTAACCACTGTCGTTTGTAGTGACATGTTGGAAAAAAAGGCCTGACTACTCACTTCTGAGCAAAAATTCCTGTTTGCTTAGACAGCCAGGTTGCCTGCATAGTCTTCCTGTGCCCTAGGACTAGATAGTAGAAGCCCTCAAACAACTCTTCCTGCTCTCCCAACTTGAATTATTTTCTGGCACACTACTGGCACGTTATATCTGGTAACCATTGAAGAAAATAAAAAAATATTTTAATTGTTCTTGAAAGGAGAATTTTTTTAAAAAGACATCAGGCCCTAGAGAATTGTCCTGTTCTTCTGTACTCTGTGTATCAGAAAGATTAGGATATGGTTAGTTACCAAAATTCTCAATTGTTTGAAAGGGAATTGGTAAATATCAGCATATTAATTGGAAAGTTTTTTTTTTCCTGCTGAAAATACTCTTGAATTTTCTTTTCTTTTGTTTCTTATTTTCACTAGGTCTGATAGTAAGAGAACATAGGACAATTTTCCAGTTTGGGATCTGAGCATCAAAAAGTCTATATGAAACCTTTTTTTTTTTTCTTACAAGCAAGAAGAATGTCCTTAGAGTTTCACCTTTAAACACAAACAGCTCGGAGTTTACCCACTTTCCCAGTCTGAAACTTTATCTTTATTTATCATTGTTCCGATTCCAGTTCTGTTTTTCTGCACCATGGACAACAGTGTCTAAGTGATATATTAGCAAGCTAAGCTTGTTCTCTCTCTCTCTCTCTCTCTCTCTCTGTCCCCCTCTCCCCCTCTCTCTTTCTCAGTGCCTTTCTTTTGTTAATTATTTCCTGTTTATCCTGTATCCATCTTGTTTGTTTCCTTATGAGCTCCCCTATTAGACTGAGAGTTCCTTGATGGCAGCAATCGTCTCTTGTCTCTATTCCCACCACATAGTATACAGCTTGGTACGTTGCAGGTACTTAATAAATGTTTATTGATTGACTTTAAGAACAAGTCCAAATACTATTTTGTAACCAAGTGGTATTTGGTAACCAATGGTTAGTTGTTCTGACAAAGCCATTAGTTTTCTATATGGAAATTGTATACAAATAATTGGACAGCATCTCTATCTCATTCTCCATGTAGTTTCCAGCACTTAGATATCTCGTTTCTGGCAATTTCTTCTTTCATCTTTCTCATTTTTACTATCTTTCCTCTGGCTTTTTCTCATTTGGTATTTCATTTCTTGTTATCATAAAATGTGGCAGAAGTTGGGTGCTTCTGATCACATGTTCAGGCTATGCTGTTCCCCGCTCTGATCACTATTCATTCTACATCCTAGTCCCAACACTGACAAGATCAAAGTCTCCCACCATAATAATGAGGGTTTCCAATTAAGATGTGTTTGTTATTCTGTTTCAGCCTTCTCTCTCCAGATATTTTCTCCTGACTGAGATAGCACACTAGAGTTCTGGACTCCTCTTGTTCATTTCAATTGTCATAGATTAGAGGTATTGTGTATGTGGTTGCTTAGATTTTGGATATTCATAGACAGAACAGTTATAAGTGTATGTTTGATAAAACTCAAGTAAAAGGTGAAGCCCACAAAATTAAAGGTCTAGCTAAATATCATTTCTAGGAATAGAATTAAAATGAGAAAGAAAAGAAAAACAAAACAAGCAAAAAAGAGTATAGTGTGCCTCACTCTGCATTCAGACTTCATAGTTCTTTCTCTGGATGTGGATGGCGTTTTCCATCATGAGTCCTTTGGAATTATTTTAGGTGCTAGCATTGCTGAGAAGAGCTAAGTCTATCAAAATCAGTTATTACAAACTGTGACTGTTACTGTGTATAATGTTCTGGTTCTGCTTATTTCAGTCAGCATTAGTTCATATAAGTCTTTCCAGGTTTTTTTGAAGTCCACCTGTTAATTATTTCTTATAGCACAATAGTATTCAGTTACATTTATATAGCACAACTTGTTCAACCATCCCCAAATGACAGGCATCTCCTCAATTTCCAGTTCTTGGCCACCACAAAAAGAGCTGCTGTACATATTTTTTGTACATGCGGGTCCTTTTCCCATTTGTATGATTTCTTTGGGATAAAGCCCTAGAAGTGGTATTGTTGGGTCAAAGAGCATACACTTTTTTTATACACATTTTTATAGCCCTTTGTGCATAGTTCCAAATTGCTTTCTGTAAAGCCAAGCACAAGCAACTTTCCAGAGGACTACTGCTGTGAATAGCTTTAAAATTCTGATCGCATAGTATAGCAAACTCTGTATTCAGCAGTGAACTAAAGCTAAATATTCACAGAAACCAAAGTATAGCATTCACAATGATATAACATAACAACTTATCACTAAAGTGGCCACATAGTTTTAAACAAAAGATATCATTCAGTAAGTCCTTAACTCAATCACCCTTAAGGAGCAATTCTCCTTAAGGGATGCAAAGTGCAAAGATCTCCCATCCCTAAGTCACATTGCCTTAATCTCATCAGTCAGAAAGTCTCTTTTCTTCTTGATTGGAGATTAGCTTCCAATCGTCCTTAACTCAGTCATCCTTAAGGAGTACAAAGTACCAAGTTCTCCCACCCCTGTGCCACAGTAAATCATGATCTTGTCAGTCAACACTGACTAGCTCAAGGCTGGCTCCCAAATTCCATGGTTCCTCTTCCATGGTACCAGCTCTTGCCTGAATTCACCCAGCTGTCACCTGGAGTCACAGGTAGGCAGCTCTCAGCTCCTTGTATAGCTCCTTGTCCAGTTCCTTATCTAGTTCCCATTCCATATTGAACCTTACAGTGACCAGTCCACCTCAAACCCTTCACAGTTTCTGTTTCTGGGAAGACAAAACTTAACAGAGCCACAACAATATTCATGCCCATTGCTGGCACCATCATCAATTCACTTTCTGCCTGTGGAGTCAACATAGACCCACAAACAAGATCTGAGAAATCAACATAAATAATCAGTATTGTCCCAGGACTCTGAAAATATCAGTAAAACCCTTCTGTAGGACTTCTGTAAACAGACAGCAAGAAAATCCTCTTTCAGGACTTCTGAACCAGCAGTGAGGTCACAGGGCTTCTATAACAACAGCAACGTCCTCTGTCAGCTGACAGATCTGACAAAGTCACATCAACACAGACAAAGTGCCGGGCACCACAGCCATGCTTCCTACCAGCTGTCCTCAAGCATTTTATCTGTCATTAGCCCCTCCCTGTTCTGCCCACCTCTGAAGTCCTTCCTTGCCTTTAGCAAGTCCCTCCCACTGTGAGCTTCACAGGTTCTGTTTCTTAACAAAGACTTGATATAATCACGAGCAAGGCTCAGAGGCATTTGAACTGAAACAAGGTGCTAAGTATTCCTTTGCTTGCCATTACACTCTCCAGAATAGTTGGATCAGCTCACAGGTCCAACAATGAATTAGCGGTCCAACTTTCCCACATCTCCAGCATTTATCATTTTCCTGTTTTGTCATGTTAGCCAGTCTGATAGAAGTGGTGTGGTACCTCAGAGTTGTTTTGATTTGCGTCTTTCTAATCAATAGTGAGGTAGAGAATTTTTCATATAGTTTTAGTTTTAGTTTTAGTAGATAGTTTTAATTTCTTCCTCTGAAAACTGCCTGCTCATATCCTTTGACCATTTATCAATTGGGGAATGACTTGTATTCTTATAAATTTGACTCAGTTCTCTATATATTTTAGAAATGAGCTCTTTATCAGAGATACTAGTTGTAAAAATTGTTTCCCAGTTTGCTGCTTCCTTCCTAATCTTGGATGCATTGGCTTTGTTTGTGCAAAAACTTTTCAATTTAATGTAATCACAATCATATGTTTTGCATTTCATAATGTTCTCTGTCTCATTTGGTCATAAATTCCTCCATTCTCCATAAATCTGACAGATAAACTATTCCTTGCTCTCTTAATTTGTTTGTAGTATCAGCCATTATCTAAATCATGTACCCATCTGTATTTTATTTTGGTATACAGTGTCAGATGTTGATCTGTGCCTATTTTATGCCATACTGTTTTGGGTTTATCAAAAAGTATGTTGCAATAATCATTGAATACTGTGTCTTGTGCACCCAACCTATTCCATTGATCTTCTCTTCTGTTTCTTAGCCAGTACCAAGTGGTTTTGACAATTGCTGCTTTGTAATACAATTTAAGATGGCTAGGCCACCTTCCCTAGCATTTCTTTTCATTATTTCCCTTGATATTCTGGACATTTTGTTCTTCCAGATGAATTTTTATATGATTTTTTTCTAGTTTTGTAAAATAATTTTTAGTAGTTTGTTATGGCATTGAATAAGTAAATTAATTTAGGTAGAATTGTCATTTTTATTATATTAGCTCAACCTGCCCATAAGCACTCATGTGTTTCCAATTATTTAGATCTGACTTTATTTTGTGAAAAGTGTTTTGTAATTGTGTTCATATAGTTGCTGGGTTTGTTTTGGCAGATGGACTCCCAGATATTTTCTAATGTCTACAGTAAGTTTAGATGGAATCTCTCTTTCTATCTCTTACTATTGGGCTTTGTTAGTCATATATAGAAGTGCAAACGATTTATGTGGGTTTATTTTATATCCTGCAACTTTACTAAAGTTGTTTATTATTTCACGTAGCTTTTTAATTGATTCTCAAGGATTGTGTAAATGTAGCATCATATCATCTGCAAAGAGAGATAACTTAGTTTCTTCTTTGCCTATTCTAATTCCTTCAATTTCTTTTTTTTTTCCTCATTCCTGAAGGTAACCTTTAACAGTGGTGATACTGGTGATAAAGGTAATAATAATCCTTGTTTCACCCCCGTTCTTATTGGAAATGCATCTAGCTTATCCCTATAATATATAATCCTTGCTGATGGTTTTAGGTAGATGCTTCTTATCGTTTTAGGGAAGGCTCCATTTATTCTTATGTTCTCTAGTGTTTTTTGATAGGAAGGTGTTATATTTTGTCAGAAGCTTTTTCTGCATCTATTGAGGTAATCATATGGTTTCTGTTAGTTTTGTTGTTGACATGGTCAATTATGCTGATAATTTTCCTAATATTCAACCAGCCCTGCATTTTTGGAATAAATCCCACTTGATCAGTGTGTATTGTTCTTGTGATAAGTGTAATAACAAATTCCCTAGCATGCCCAAGACGGCTGCTACCGCAGGTTCTTTGACCTGCTTTTTTAAAGGAAAACAACTCAAAAGGGTTCAACAGTCTTACTTTAATCAAACACACACACACACACACACACACACACACACACATACACACATGCATATATATGATATGTGTGTGTATGTGTGTGTGTATATATATCTCATTCATTTAGTTCAGGGGAAAAAGTCTGAACTTCTGAAAATAATACAAACAGAAGTTATAAGCAGACAAAAAAAATACAGACAGAGAAAATAACACAGTTCAACAAACCAGCAGACTGTCTGACCGTTCCAATATGTATAGTTAGTTACCAGAGAGACAAGCACCAGCATCTGGGTTTTCAAAGCTGGAGACTCAACGGCTGCTCAGAGTCTCATCTAGCCAAATCACCCAGCTCTTCCCAAAAATAAGCACCCAAGCAAACCCTCACATCAGAAGTACACACAGCCCTTCTCCTGGGACAGAGAATGTCACAACCCCACTGACCCGCACGGGCCTTCCAGAAGTACAAGCCTACCACGGTCAAGCCTCCCCTGTTGGACTCTGCTCCGCCCTTCAGCAGGCTCCTCCTACCACGAGCTCCATGTGGCAGTAGGCAGCCTGCGAGGGGACAGAGGATATTTTCAATCAGGGAAAGTCCTCAAATTCGCTCAGGCTTATTAAGGGGCATGGATGTTGTTCAGATCCCGCTGCCCTTACAGTAAGTTGCTGTAACTTTTTTGGCTAATGTTTTCTTTTAAGATTTTTGAATTCATATTCATTAGGAAAATTGGTTTATAATTGTCTTTCTCTGGTTTGACTCTTCCTGATTTAGGTGTTTGTGCCATATCTGTATCATAAAAAGGGTCGGGGAGGACTCTCTCCTTGCTGATTTTCCTAAACAGTCTCTGTAGTGTTGAAATTAATTGTCCTTTAAATGTTTGATAGAATTCACTTGTACATCTGTCTGGTCCTGGAGGTTTTTTCCTAGGGAGTTCGTTGATATCTTGTTCAGTTACTTTTTCTGAGATGTGGTTATGTACGTATTTTACTTCCTCTTTTGTTCATCTGGGCAATTTTTATTTTTGTAAATGTTCATCCATTTTTATGAGATGTCCAAATTTAAGGGCATATATTTGAGCAAAGTAAGTGCTAACTATTGTTTTACTTTACCCTTCATTGGAATTTTTGATACTGGAAATTTGGTCTTCTTTCTTTTTTTAAATCAAATTAATCAAAGCCTTATCAATTTTATTGTTGGTTCTTTTTTTCATAAAGCCAGCTCTTTGTTTTATTTTTAGCCAAATAATTCTCTTAATTGCAATTTTATTAATTTTTCCTTTGGTTTTCAGAATTTCTAATTTGGTATTTAATTGAGGATTTTTAATTTATTCTTTTTCTAGCTTTTTCAGTTGCATGCCCAATTCATTGCTCTCCTCTTTCTCTATTTTATTCATGTCTTCATGAAGAGACATAAAATTTCCACCAAGAACAGCTTTTGCTGTATCCCACAAGTTTTGGTATGTTGTCTCAGTATTGTCATTCTCTTGAATGAAGTTATTGATAGTTTCTGTGATTTGTTGTTTGACCCCCTCATTCTTTAGGATTAGATTATTTAGTTTCCAATTAATTCTTTGTCTATCCTTCCATGACCCTTTATTACATATAATTTTGTTTTGCATCATTATCTCAAAAGGACACATTTAATATTTCTGCCTTTCTGCCCTTAATTGTGAAGTTTTTATGCCCTAGTACATGGTCAGTTTTTGTGTTTGTGTTATGTACCATTGAGAAAAATTCTGTTTTCTCTGGAGGTCTACCATATCTACCTTTTCTAAAATTCTATTCCCCTCCTTAACTTCTTTCTTGTTTATTTTGAGGTTAGATTTATCAAGTTCAGAGAGGAGGAGGTTGAGGTCTCCCACTAGTATCGTTTTGCTCACTATTTCTTACTGTAGATTCCTTAATTTCTCCTCTAAGAATTTGGATGCTATACCACTTGGTGCATATATGTTTAGTAATGATATTACTTCATTTGCCTATGATGCCTTGTAGCAGAATATAGTTCCCTTCCTTATCTCTTGATTAGATCTATTTTTGCTTGTGCTTTGTCTGAGATAAGGATTGCTACCTCTGATTCTTTTGCTTCAACTGAAGCATAATATATTCTACTCCAGCCTTTTACCTTGACCCTGTGTGTGTTCCTCTGTTTCAAATGTGTTTCTTGTAAACAAGATATTGTGGGATTATGGTTTTTCCATGCCTCCATTTTTCTGAAAGAGATGGTAGTATGTAAATATAAAGTAAACCAGTTGTTTCCTCATCAAAAATAGTATATTTATACTTCCAACATATTATTATTTACTGATTATTCTGTTGTCTTTCCTCCAATTCTTATTGAATGAAGTTTATCCAAAGCTTATTCAGACATTTAGTCTGTCCCATTCTCTATATATTAACAGTGCTAACTGCATAGGGCTTCATAATTTACAAAGTGCTTTGCTATCCACTACATTATTTGATCCTCACAATTGCCATTAGGCAGAGTAGCTGTCATTACCCTAACTTTATAGAAGAGGAAATTGAAGCTGTGAAGAGTGGCATGATGGGCCAAGTGTAGCATATGACGACAACACAGGATTCAAGTCAATCTTCTAAATCTCACACTTTCTTCTCAATAGCCTGTTGCAGCGAAGTTGCAGAGGAGATAGAATATTTGACATGGAATCTCAAAAATCTGAGTTCAAATCCTGCCTCAGATATGTACTGGCTGTGTGACCATGGACAAATAACTTAAACTTTCAGATATCAGTTCCCATAAATGTAAAATGGGGATAAGAACCACATGTATCTCACAGGTTGTGTGAGAGTCAAATAAGATGATAGATGTCAGTCGTTTAGCCAACCTTAAAGAGCAATAGGAATGTTAACTAGAATTATTGATATTTCTGTAGGTAAAGACATCGATATCATTGGAATCTAAAATTAGAAGAAACAGTAGAAAAAGTCCGTTCAGTGTCCTCATTTCATTGTGATAGGCTACATGACATAGATAATAGGCATTGACCATGTAGTCAGGAGGAGATGACTCGTATCCAAATCTCACTTTGTACATTTGCCATATTGTGCTCCTGGACAATTAATTAAGCTTCTCTATTCCTCAGTTCCCTCCTCTTTTTAAATGAAAGGATCTCTTCTTCATTTGAAGACCTCTAAAATCCTTCTAAGCTTGTCTATGGTCTTATGCAAGATGAAAACATCGAGCCCCAAACTGTAGGGAAAAAAGAAACATAGAAATATATCAAGGGATTGAATGGGAGAGCTCCAAAGATCAGGGGTAAAAGATGTCAGTAAGGAACTGAGAGAAATAGTTATTTCTCTCTCACATTAATAGCAAATTATTAAAAGTGGGGAGCTCCTGCTTTTTTTCTCTGGTCTGTTTCCTTATCCAGTCTCTCAAGGAAGGTACTTATGAAAGATAGGATTAGCATTCTCTTCATTCTGGATATTGCTGCTCCACCCAACTAACTCTAGCTTGTGTGAGGGATATAAATTCTTCATCTAAGATTTGTGAAAACTGGATGTGGTCTGGGTATAGGGATAATCTCTCTGTCCAGGGGTGACATGATGTCACTCAATCCCTCATTGGAGTGAATGTATTTCTCTTTGTAAAATTCACCTCTTATTAATTGTTAACCAATCAGAATTGATTACCACTCCCAGGAACAACCCTTTTCCAAGGGCATGTAAACCATGAGACACCACCATGAGGGTCTTTGCCGTTCAAGAGTGCCACTGACCATTTCTTTAAAATGTGGTCATTTTTAATAAAATGACTAATTACCAAGAAATTATGTCTCTTGAACTTTTTAAATGCCACAGAATTGTGTTAATAGAAAGTCAATTGGTTATGTGGAAAGAATGAGTAATCACAGGAGGATAACCAGAGTTCTCCATTGTTAAATAGGACTATGGGGAGAAAACAGCAAACTTCCAGCACTTTGTACAATATAGAGAAATTGGACAAAACAAAACAAAAAAAAATAGGAGGCCACATACAGGAGGGGTGAGTTGGTGTGGATGAATTGCAGTTCATATCATTAAAGGGAACTCATAATTTGGTGAGATCACCGAACCATCATTTTGTGTGTGTGTGTGTGTGTGTGTGTGTGTTTGTGTGTGTGTGTGTGTGTGTGTGTGTGTGTGTTTGCTGATATAAGAAAGCTGAAGAAACTAGATTTATGCCAAAGTTTACAACATTTCAGAGCTGTTATAATAAAAATAAGTTGTTGATTTTTTTTAAATTGAGAGATGAACAAATGGAATAAAAATTTCAAAGATTAGTTTGAACTTTTAGAAAATAGAAAACTGGGGAAAATAATCATTATTTAACAAATGCAACTGGGAAAATTGACTAGCAATTTGGTAAGAGATAAATTTTGAAAATTTCTTGCAACCTACATCTCAATGAATTTTCCCTGAATAAAATAAACTTAAAACATTGAAAAAAATAAAATAAGTACTAAGACAGAATGGAAAAAGTATTTATCTCAATGATGGATGGGGGCAACTTTTATATCTTTTATTTCACAAATGAAAAGCATTATTAAAAATAGGAAAATTGTGCACAGTAAGTTAACATCTTAAAAATCTGAGATTGATGAGGTATAAGGTTAGGGGTGCTCGAGATCCCAGAATACCAACACACCAGGTCCTACTGAATGAATTTGACTCAAGTCTTTTCTTAGCCAAAGTAAAGCAAAGTTCATTAAAAGTTCACCATAATGGGTAGACTCTTAAGGAGCCTCAGTATCTCTGAGGCTTGCATTGGACAAGCGGGCCAGAATAATCTAACACAGAGTGAGTCTGTGCTAGATCATTCTTGGCCTTCTTTCTTCATGGAGGCAAGATGGGGCTCTTGGGACTCTTGTATACAGAAAGGTTGTGGGAGGAATCTAGGAGTGGTCTAGAGGAGGAGTTTGGGGAAGGTCTTCAGGAGAAGTCAAATGAGGTCAGACTCCAGTGATGAGAGATTAAGGTGGGAAGTAGCTGGAGGCTACCTGGAGATGAGACTGTGGAGGGTTTGGGAGGATCAAGGGTAGAAAGTAGCTGGACAAAGGAGAGCTAGGCTAGTAACAAAGGTTTGGGTGAAGCCACGATGAAAGGTTTATGGCCTCAGACAAATATCTCATCTAATGGGAAGATTCAGTCAGAGTTCAAGAGGGATCCCAGAGCTTGTACCTCATTCAGTATCATCCAAAGAAAATAATAATGAGGAATATTAATGATAAATATAAAAGAATATTAGCATAAGAAGTTAAAATCTACATAAGCACATAGAATATTGCTACAGAAGTATTCTGATTAGAATATATGAGGAACATAACATTTAGGCATGTTTATTATTTCAGGAAGGAGGTTGGTTAGCTGGAGAAAACCAGAAAGGGGCAACAAGGAGAGTGACAGGCTTTAAGGCTAATGCCATAAGAGCATTAGGTAAAGAAATTGGGGATATTTAGCCTAGAGAAGACTCAAGAAGGGATACATAACATGGTAACGGTATTTAAGTTGATCATTTTCTCCTCCTTGACGCTCCCTTCTCTCTAGGTTTTGGGACACCCCCCTCTCCTACCTATTGAACTGCTCCTTCTCTGTCTCCATTGCCAGGTCTTCCCCCAGATCACACAGTCTAACCACAGGAGTCCCTCAAAGTTCAGTCCTGGCCCTTCTTCTTTTCTTCCTCTCTACTTCTTGGTGATCTCATCAGTTTCCATGGGTTTAATTATCATCTCTGTACCAACGATTCTCAAATTTACCTTTCCTACACCAATTTCTCTGCTGACCTGCAGTCACTCATCTCCAACTTCCTTTTGTCATCTTGGACTGGGTATCTCGTAGACATCTTAAACTCAATATACCCAAAATGGAGTTCATTATCTTTTCCCCTATATCACCTCATATTGCCTTTCCTATTACTGTGAAGTGCAACACCATTGTCCCAATTTCTTACTCATGCAACCCAGAAGTCCTCCTTGGCTCCTTATTCTCTTTCAGCACCCATTTCCAAGCCTTTGCCAAGACTTGCCTGCCAATTTCCCCTTTGCAGCTTCTCTGGAATATGTCCCTTACTCTCCTCTGACATTTGCCGCCATCCTAGTTAAAGACCTCATCATTTCAAGCCTTGATAATTGCAATAACTTGATGGTGTGTCTGCCTGACTCTAGTTCTCTCCAATCCAATCCACCCTTCATTCAGAAACAAAATCTCCACCCAACCCCACCCAAAACAAAACAAAACAAAAACACAGATCTGGTCGTGTCACTACTTTTCTTCAATAAACTTCAATCTCTTTTTATTGCCTCCATAATCAAATACAAAATGCTTTGTTTGGCATTCAAAGCCCTTCATAACTTTTCCCCCTCCCTCCTTTCCAGCTCACCTACTCTTTACTCCTCAACACTATCCAGTAACACTGGCCTTCTGATTCTTCCACAAGCAAGACACTCAATATCTTGGCTACAGGAATTTTCTACTCTAGTTTCAAAAAATGAAAACTTGATGGAATCCCTAACAATTAGGGCTGTCCAGAGATGGATTATATACTGTTCCAGGAAGTATGAGATTTCCCCTTACTTTAAGCTAAATCTGGTTGACCCCTAGTTTAAGAAATATTAGTGGGATTCTTGTTAATAATGAGTTTGACTAGAGACCCACTGTTCAAAGTTTGACAGTATGATCATCTAATTATGACAATTTAAAAAGTTAAAGAGACATAGTTTCTAGGTAATTAGTCATTTGATTAATAATGCTAGCATATCATTAATAAAAGAAGTCAGCGGCACTCTCGAATACCAAAAGAACCCTCATGGCAACGGGCTCACAGTTTATATGCCCTTGGAAGAGTGAGTGTTCCTCACTCTGACTGCCACAGTCAGCTCTGATTGGTTAACAGTTAACAAGATAATGAATATTAAAGCGAGACGTGAATTACATTCTAATATGGGTCTTGAGGTATATGAGTTGAATCACCCAAGTCTTGGTCAAAGAGACCTATCAATTTCCATATCACCTCTCTGACAAAAGAGAGAATCCACATTTTCCCACATCTGCCTGAGTAAACACAATGAGCAGGAATCTACCCATTTCCCTAAACTTAGAATTTCTTTTACTGTCTTTGATTAGATCCTAGTATGGGCAAGTCTTTGCCCAAGAGTTCCCACGTTGGTTGATTTCTTGGTAATGAAGCAGAAGAGGGGAAAATCCTTGGTCCTAATTCAATAATAAGTTATTAAAATACAAGTGAGAAATAATAATTTCTCTCATTATTCAGAGGATATACTGGATAAATTATCAGAGTGAAATACATTAATCACTTGGGGAAAATAAAGCCTCCAACATCATCCATGAGAAAAAAAGTTGAAGCCTAAAACAGAAAACTGCCTCACTCCAGTCATGTGGAGGAGGGGAAGGGACAGAGAAGGGAAGAGAGAGAGTAAGCATTTTTATTGTACCTTCTATTTATTAGGAACTGTGTTAAGCGTTTTATGTTTCGTTTCACTTAAGTCAATGTGAGAAGCACACTTGTGGGGATCACAGGACTTCCCAAGTGGTGTCAGGGAGTGAGCCCTGTCCGAGAGTGCTGTCCGCTGCTTCCCTGGGAGCCTGTAGGAAGATCCACATGTTATAACCCTTAATGCAGTAAACACTTTCTCACTGAAAGAACTCTGGAACAGAATGGACAGAGGAAGATGTTTATTACAGTTCTTGCAAGAGAGCATGGGTGATGTTCACCGGGAACACCCACACTGAAACAGAAAGAGGAGTAAGGTTATACAGTTCTGTCCTTCCTGCTAGACTTCTTCAGGTTCCTCACTTTATTTCCCTATGCAGATTGTATGCAGATTACATAGGTATGCTAGTGAGGATACTTGTGACTAAGTGTGACCTCTAAGTTCCCAGCTGATTGCCATACCCCCACCCTTCTAGTTCTCTTTGGCCATTGTCATAGTTCTAGGAAGGTCATGGCCTTAGTAAAACAAGACAAGCAAGCTTCCCCCAGCTATTGATTATCTTCTAATAACCTCTTTGGGAGCAAAACAAGATACCATAATTTCACTCCTTATAATCAATTATCACCACCCTGTTGCTAGTCAATATTTGGAGACACTATGCCCTTGAAATTGGAGTTGTGAATTAATAGTTTTTTAGAAAGCATAATTGCAGCTCACAATAAAAATTACAGAAAATACAACTTTTGACCGAGTAATATTATTTTGGGGGGCTGTACCTTGAGAGTGCTGTCAAAAACAACAATAGAAGACCCATCTGCCTGTGTTTTTATTAGAAGCATTATATGCAAATACAAAACAAGGGATGCCATTCAGATGGCTGGTGGAGACGGGTTAAAGCCATTCTGTGACATTAATATAATGAAATGCTTGAATTGACTTAAGACCAAAGACTATGAGAAATTAAATCAAATCCGGACTATGCTTTATGAAATAATGCCAGAGAAAAAAATAAACATATGTGTGTATATATGCATGTGTGTTTAATAGGGCTCCCGGTGCTGAAATGTAAGGATACAGGGTGAATCCCTTGGAGTGAGTTAAATCATTAAGCCTTCTTTCAGTTAACGTAGCAAGGTTTGAGGTTTATTTGAAACACCAATATACAGGGAAGATTCCTGTATATATGAAGCTTAATGGGGATAGGACTGATAGTTACATACAAAAAGGGAAGAAGGGTCAGTGAAAAGATATGATGAAATTAAGGAATGTTAACTAGCCTGGGGTGATCCAGTGCAAAACAGTGAAAGGGCTGTTAAAAGGATTATTGAGTATCCAGGTGGGTTGGGATGTGCCATATGCCTCAGATGGAATTCTAGTTTGGGAAGGTTCCTGAACTGAACTCCTTTTGAAGACATGGTCTTTTCCTTTTAGGGGTCCAGGTCCCATCACCTGGTCATTGTCTTTATTAAGCATTATGCTAAGCATTAGGTGTACTAAGAAAAGAACAAAGAAAGATAACCTTTGCCCTCAAAAACCTGATATTCTAATGGGAGAGCATAACATTCAAATGAAAGAAGAAAGGGGTGTAGGGATTACCAGCACAAGGGCATGGTGGCATATCATAGCTGGAGAGTGAAGGATGATGTTCTAGCAGTGGTTCTCAACCTTCCTAATGTCGTGATCCTTTAATACTCATATGTGGGTGTATCTGCATGTGGGCAGACCTGCCTGGAGACAGAGAAGTGATGTCTCGGTTCCTAAGACCATCGGAAACATGTGTGTTGTTTTCCCATGGTCTTAAGGCAACCCCTGTGAAAGGGTCATTTGACCCCCTCAAAGGGGTCGTGACCCACAGGTTGAGAACCGCTGTTCTAGACCCTTCCCCAGAATGAAGGTTTAAGGAAAAAAATGAGGTTAGGGTTAGGGGTGCTCAAGACCCCAAAATACCAACACGCTGGGTCCTGCTGAATGAATTCAACTTAAGTCTTCTCTCAGCCAAAGAAAAGCAAAGATTATTAAAAATTTGCTTGTATTGGACACAGAGCAGTTCTGTACTGGGGTCATTCTAGGCAAGATGGGGTCTTACATACAGAAAGGTTGTGAGAGGATTATAGGAGTGGTCTAGAGGGAAAAGGAGTTTGGGAAGGGTCTTCAGGAGGATTTAATGAGGTCAGAGTCCAGTAGATGAGTGAAGTTGCTGCAGGCTACCTGGAGACAACAGGCAGTGGTGGGCTAGGCCAGTTCAAGGGTGGAACAGGTTTGGGTACTGATATTTTGGGAGGATCAAGGGTGGGAAGTTGCTGGACAGAGGGAGGGCTAAGATTTGGGCAGAGCCACAATGAGAGGCCCGTGGCCTCAGGCAAATGCCTTATGTAGGAAGATTCAAGGAGGGCTCCAGGGGGTTCCCAGACCCTGCACCTCATCAGTGGGAGAAGAGAGCTTCAGAGGCTGTGAAGGCAACTGAGACAGCATGGAAAGAGTCTTGAAAATGAGAGATGGCTGTTCTGGGCTCTTCTCTAAGATGGAAAATACAAAACTCTCCTCCCCAAAAAGGCAAAATCAGAAAAATAATGCATTCTAAAGACAACTGTATAAGAAAAAAATGAATGAAAATGAGTGAACTCAGAAAGAAATTGAAGAAACACAGAAAACGAGTGGAGTAATTATTATGTTTCACATTCTGAAATTCATTTAAATATAAGTAAGTAATATTTAAGCCTAATTGATTATGCTGATAATTAATTTGAAATTTTAAAGAACAAGTGTTATTTAAACAAAAGTAAATAGAAGTGAATGAAAATACAAATCGGCAAATAGACGGATGGAGGAGTGAAGCATCGCCCAGAGGAGAGGCGCGAGCTACCCAGGACGTTCCAGGGAGCAGCTAGCAGGCTTGTGACTTGCACTCGGGTCTTCTCCTTCAAAATCCATTTTTCTTTTTAGCATGCCACCCCCATCCATGCCTTGGTGAAAGGTTAAGGAGGTTAAGACCTGAGCAGGGGCTAGTCTAGTGCCTCTCCTCTCTCTCATCCTCACTCTTCTCTCTTTCTCTCTCTCTCTCCATATGTATTATACACACACATACACACGCACACATGTGAATTCACCCATGATGTGAATACATGTATTGTTACTCTGATGAATTTTTCAATATGATTGCATACATTTTGGCAACTACCAATTTATATGTATATAGATATATTTATAATCTCCTCGAAACACAGTAAAAACTCAGTCTCCTATGTCCTGCCTAACATTTTTTTTTCCCATGAAACAAACACCTGGATGAAAATGCTGGCAGTATGCTTAGAAGGTCAGTGAAGTCAATTGTCATGTTAGAATGGATCTCGAAAGCAAGGATATCTAAGCATTACTTCTAAGGATACCTTGGCTTGGTTTTAAGGGCTGTCTGTAGCAGCAGTACAGTTGTTGAGTAGGGGCATTCAAAGATATGTAGTCTCCATGGCAACTGAAACTGAAATGGTGTAGAATTTCCCAGATTAAAGCCATCACTCCATATTAAATTCCCAAATAACTCTAGTGCAGACCATGGAACATGTGGGCAGTGTGATCAACATCCTTAAAATGCCAAGCAGGAGTCTGACATCTTCCATTACTGAAGATGCTAAAAGAACAAGGAGGAAGGGAGGAGACCCAGCCTAAATAGCCCCCCAATTTTACTCTTACATAAGAACTGATAACAGAATAAAAAGAGGTGCTTTTGATTGATTTCATTATCTGGTGTCCAAGAGATCCTCCGTGCCGAGGTTTATACTTCATGGCCGATGTCCCTAAAAAAAGACAGTATTAGAGGAACCAAATCATACAGTGAGAAATCTTGGCTGGTACTTTGCCAAAGTAAACCTAGACTTATTAATTATCCCTGTCCCTGAGGCGTCTGTCCTCTCTATGAAACCACATAGAACTGATTTTGGAGTCAGGTGGTCCAGCTTTCTTATGTTGTTGTTGAGTCACTTTCAGTTGTGTCTGGCTTCATGACTCCGTTTGTGGTTTATTTGGCAAAGATATCAGAATGTTTTGCCATCCTTCTCCAGCTCATTTTACAGATGAAGAAACTTGAGGGAAATAGGGTTAAGTGAGTTACCCAGCGTTACACAGCTTAGCAAGTGTCTGAGACCAGAGTTAAACTCAGGAAAATGAGTCTTCCTGACTCCAGGGTTGGCACTCTGTTCATTGCACCATCTAGATCCCTGGCTTTTATATAACCTGAGGCAAAACATTTAATCTTTCTGGGCCCCAGTTTCCTCATCTCTAAAATAAGAAAGTCAGTATAGATCATCTTTAGAGTCCCTGCCTGTCCTTTGTCTGTAATCCCATAAAAAGTCATAATGTTGAGGTTTAGGGTTTAGATTACGGGTGCTAGAGACTCCAAAATATCAAACACGCCAGGTCCTGCCAAATAAATTTGACTCAAGTTTTCTCCCAGCCAAAGTAAAAGCAAAGTTTATTAGAGATTTGCCTTAATGGGTAGACTCTTAAGGAGCCTAAGTATATGTGAAGCTTGTATTGACAAGCAGACCAGAATGATCTGAGACAGAGTGAGTCTGTGCTAGATTAATTCTCAGCCCCCTCATGGAAGCAAGATGGAGCTTATGTACAGAAAGATTGTGGAAGGCTTCTAGGGGTGCTCTAGAGGAGGAGTTTGGGGGGAGGGTCTTGAGGAGGAGTCAAATGAGGTCAGACTCCAGTAATCAGGTTTAGGGTAGGAAATAGCTGAAGGCTACCTGGAGATGACAGACAATGGAGGGCTATGCTACTTTAAGGGTAACAGATTTGGGTATAGAGATTTTTGTAGGATCACGGGTGAAAAGTAGATTGACATTTTAGGGCTAGGCTATTAAGAGTAAGAGATTTGGGCCTAGCAATAATGAAAGGCTTGTGGCCTCAGGCAAATGCCTCATCTAATGGGAAGATATAATTACAGTTCAAGGGGTTTCCCAGATTCTGTACCCCATCCTAACTCTTCTCCTTAGTACCTTTGTGACGCAAAAATGTTCTTCTCTCCTTATTCCAGTTTATTTACCTGAAAGTATGAGAGCTCATTAGATAATGTTTAAATTGCCTTCTAGATATAAATCCTAGGTACGTAGAAAAGGATAAAATGGGGGTGGGGGTGGGGAGGAGGAACAGAACATTTTATCCAAAAAGGATTCAGTGGTGCCTGAGGAAAACAAGGTTAGGATGAGTCAACAGTGTGTGATAGAGTCATAAAAACAACTTTTAAGAACTTACATTGTGGAACACGTGACCTAGGACTAAGGAGGTCCTAGAGTCCTAGAGTATTATGCCCTGGTTAGATGACATAAGGAGTAACAGTCTAACTTTCTGAGCACCATGTCTTAGGAAAGCTAATGATGAGCTGGGAAAAGTCCATGGGAAACCTGGACATGTATGTGTGTATGCCTCTGTATGTATACGCATGCACATATGTGTTGTGTATGCACACAGATAAACATGTATGCATATGCTATTCTCTTATCTGTATTCATTTATCTCCCTATGAATAGACCTAAATATGTGTATGAATGCATATCTACAGATCTGTATACACATTTGTTCTTACCTGTACATGCATTGTTTATGTTATCTATGTGTGTAAGTATATGTGTTTAACAGTGATCCTTGAGCATCTAAGAATCTGCTAAAGGAAACAATAAGTCAAAGACTGTAGAAGAGCAGATGAAAGGAGGTCATGGAGACTGTCATATGGTATGTTACGTACTCTTATATGAGGTGGGATGATATTGTCTGCCTATTTGTTATTTTCTTTCTGCATGGTCTCCAAGAGCAAATATAGAAGAATGTGGAAAAATAGAGAAAGCTATTTTTGAGGTGAGGGTGGGAGGGTAGAAATTCTTTTGGTTAGAACCATAGAGAAGTCAAATTGTCCCCATTGAGTGGGATAAAAGTGATGACTTCTGAAAGATTTAATAATAGATTGCCTGGACCCCAGACTTGATTAGATGTGTGAGACAGGTGGAAACTTCTCAGGTAGTATTTTAAAATCTAGACAGATTTGTACCAAAGACTTAGCAGTCTGGGTTAGCAGCCTGGGGCCCTTGCCTAACTTCCCTGGTCATAAGTTGAAGTTTTTGCTAAGCTTAGGTAATGTGTAGGAGGGGGAAGTACAGACCCTTCATATCTAACAATGTCCCAGACTTGTTTCCACTGACCACTATCTGACCTGTACAAATATAAAATTGAAAATCCTGTTACAAAACTCTGGACAGGTCGCCATGACCTAAAATCCCCATGATTCATAAAATATCATTTGCTTTCATATCTGTATTGGCACTGCTAGACATGTATCTTCCGCTTTCATATCTAATTTGATATTGCTGACAGTTTTTGTGGTCATAATTAGACTGTGAGCCTAAGTTCCTGATTAATGAGAACAAAGGACAGGATGGGGGTGGGAAGGGGTGGTCTTTTGAGTATATAACCAAGCTTTACCCTCTGTATTTCAGCCCTCTCTCACCAGACTGCTTCTGGTGATGAGACTCCCATTTCTTGCAAGAGAAGTAATAAAGATCTTTTTGTTTCTCAGAGAAACCTCTGAGTTATTGAATTTTATTTTGGGCAAGGGTCTTTTGTTTCCCCTGCACCTTCAAAGGTGATTACTATCAGCTAAAAGCTAGCTAGCCAGTCAATAAACCATTGATCAAATCTTGGTGAAGCACCTACTAGGTGTCAGGCAGTATGCTAGGTGTGATCAGTCACCTCTGAGATCTCTTGGAACTTTAAAATTCTGCCATTTTGTGATAATAAATGAAAATGACAAAATTCTCCCATAATGCCTCCAGATGGAAGTTTGTAGTAAAGATTAAAACTACACATTATTTGTTCCTATGACCTCTGATTGACACTCACTGAGTCATACGGTCTTCAGCAAAAAAGATTTCATAGTAGGTTATCTAAAATCCAACCTTGGAGCAATCCCTGGTAGGAAGAAAGAAGGAGAAAAAATAGGTTCCTCTATGCCTTTTACACATTCTAACAGTAGATGCCCTTTAGATTGTACCTACCTGTTTCCAAAGTTCTTCAGAGCTATTATCTCTTCTGATACTAACAATAACCCTAAACAGCTTACAAGTATCATTATTCCCATGGTACAAATGGGAGCTCTTTGATAAGTCCAGACTGCTTTCTCTCTCTCACCCTCTCCTTCTCCCTTTCCCTCCCTCCCTCTCTCCCTCTCTTCTTCTCTCTCTCTCTCTCTCACACACATACACACACACACACACACACACAAATAACTACATACACATAGCAAGCAATCTCTTTAGCAATGGTATTTTTGCAGGAATTCTGAATGGATGTGAATCATGAAATGCTACTGTCTCATAAAGGTCAAGATCAAGACTAGATCTATAGCTTTGCTGATAACATCAGCTCCCAGAGAATGGAGTTACCAATGCAGGATCGGCTCAAAAAACTTTGAAGTAGTAAGGAAACACTAAATTTTCTTAAGTGATGCATAATATGGGCAGACATCCTTCAGGAATATGTATGATAGCAGAAGATAAGTGGAAACTAGAAGAAAGTAGATAAAAGGAGATGAATGAGGAGGCTTTTTCAGTGTTGCAGGTGAAAGGCAGTGAGAGCTTGAATTGGGTAGCATTGAAAGTACATAGAAGTCCTGGACATATAGAATGATTAAATAAAGATTACTTTAAAAAGTAAATATGGTTCCTAAGTGCCTTGCTCCAGGTCACACAGTGAGTGAGCAGGAGAGCCGGAATTCAGAGGCTGTTTTCTTGAATCCAAATCCAGAATTTTGTTGTTTGCGGGTTTCATTTGTTGATTTCTGTTGTGTTCCTCATATTTGATAGCACACTGAGCTTTCTTTGCCACATCCCAGCCCAAACAATAACATAAAAGAAGGAAACTAGAAAAAAGAAAACGGCTTAGGAAATTACAGGTACCTCAGGTATATTAGCATAAATGCTACATAAACCTAGTAATTGTAAGTCACTGATGGTATTTTAAAGCGGTAAGAGAGTAGCCTGAAATTAATATTTTGCTAGGATGACTTTGGTGTTTATTAATAGACTGAGCGAGTATGCCTGTTTTCTTAGCTTTTTTGGATTAGCATTGGTCATTGAATATAGTAGGTATTAAATGAATGTTTGTTGAATTTATTCCTTTGTCATTTTAAAAGATGAAGTGAAAAGATTATTGATTTTTTTTTCCTGTTAGGGAGAAAGATGAAAAAAAATATTTTAAATGTAAGAACGCTGTGACTGGAGTGCTAGAACACGGCTTCAAATTCCTTTTTTTTCTTACATATTTCCTGCGTCACTAAACAAGTCACATTGCCTCTCTTGCCCTAAATTTCCTCAACTGTAGAATGGAGAGCTCGAATTGGATTACTTCTAAGGCCCTCTGTCAGCTATGACAGCTTGCTACTAAAAGTTAAGAGAATGAAAGAATTCTTAGAGAATCACATCATGATTTATCCATTTATTGAGGCAGAAATGCTTTGGTCTCATTTTGAAGGCCCAAAGACCTGGATTTAATCTGAGCTCTGTAATTTACCAGGTCAGTGGTACAGAGTAGGATAGTACTCTAGACCCAGTCAGGAAGACTTGGCTTCCAATCTCACCCCAGAGAGTTAACAGTGTGACCCTGGGCAAGCTTAAACTCTTTTTGCCTTGGTTTCCTCCTTTTTAAAGTGGGAATAATAATAGCACCTAAGTCCTAGGGTTTTAGACGATCCATTGAGATAATATTTGTAAAATGATTAGTATGGTGCCTGACACATAGAAGCTAATTAGTAAATACTCATTTCTCTCCTGCGTGGTGTAACTGAGGGCCAACCAATTCACTCCTCTGCATCTCAGAATTTCCTCATCTATGAAATGAGACTAATATGCTCCCAACATCTAGGTATTTTCAGTAAGACCAGTACTCTTAAGTCTTACACTGCTATGTGGATATGAAATTTCTATCATTGCCAAGGCCTTCTGTCTATATAATGGGTTTTTGGCCAAGAGATACATTTGCACAAGCCTGAAGTTAAGTTGATGAGATGATAGGGCATTGTTGGAAAATCACTCTCCTCTAACGGGATTATTGATTGAGAGAACTATCATTTAGATTAGAGGGTCTCTAATTAATCAGTCAATAAGTGTTAATTAATGCTGCTAAATGCCAGGCCCTGATAGGTATAGAAGATATAAAGAAAAAGAGTGAAACAATCTCTACTGTGAAGTAATTTATATTTTAACCCAAAATCTTTCTGAAATGAAAAAGAGTAACCACAGATGTGGAGGACAAGAATTCATTCATTTCAACCACAAAAGTTCAGTCTAATACAACAGAGTGGGAACTTTAGTGCCTGAATTCTACTCCTGCTCATCTCTCGATGATCTGGATGACTTTGAAACCGTTTCAGCCACTACATTTCATGATTCCCTTCTCCAAAATGAAGGAATTAGTTCAGTTTCACATTGTAGGCAAGCAGCTGCTATATATGAGATACTTTCTTAGCTTTATGGTATTGTCTTCCTTCTGTTGGGTTGAAGGAAGGGTAAAGGCTAAGTGATTGGGAACTAGCACTGTCAGCATTCCATGATGTTGCTTAGAATTTCCCTAGCTTGAGAAGAAGAGGATTAGCCTGTTTTTGAAGTTATGGTTTTAGGGGTGCTTGAGACCCCAAAATACTGACACGCCAGGTGAATGAATTCAACTCAAGCTTCCTCTCGGCCAAAGAAAAGCAAAGTTTATTAAAAATTTGCTACAATGGGTAGACTCTTAAGGAGCCTAAGTATCTGTGACACTTGTATTAGACAAACAGGCCAGAGTAACCTAACACAGAGTGAATCTGTGCTACATTAATCTCAGCCCCTTCATGAAGGCAAGATGGATCTTATATACAGAAAGATTGTGGGAGGGATCTAGGGGTGGTCTTAGAAGCTGGATTTGAGGTCTTGAGAAGGAGTCTAAGGAGGATCTTGAGCAATTAAGGTTAGATTCCAGGAATGGGATTAAGGGGGGGGGGAATAGTTGAAGGCTACCTGGAAAGGCAGACAATGGAGGGTTAGCCTTCTTTAAGGGTAACAGATTTGGGTGTAAATATTTTGATAAGATGAAGGGTAGGAAGTAGCTGAACAAAGGAGGACTAGGCTAGGTTAAGAGTAACAGATTTGGGCCTAGCAATAATGAAAGGCTTATGGCCTCAGGCAAATGTCTCATCAAGTGGGTAGATTCAATCAGAGTTCAAGGGGTTTCACAGAGTTTGTACCCCATCACTGCCACAGCTGCAGAGTTTCTGTGCAGTTAAGCCAAAGTTGTCATATGAGCAAACCATGATCAGTACCTGAGAAAGCGGGGAGCGGAGCTATATGAAACCAAGATGTAAATAAAAATCCAAGAGAAGCCCCAAGGTTGGGGGCATTAGGTGGGTAAGGAACCAAGAATTCTTTTTCACACTTGAATGTCCAGTGGGAAGGGTGAGTATCTGTGTGCTGGGCCATCAGGGACTAGTCCTACACAAAGCCCCTGACCTTCCTCTGTCTCCTTCAACTTGACTTTGCCTCAGCATTTGCCTCATTGTTCTCCATGGCAACACCTTGTAAGAGAAGGCAGACCCCAGGCACTGAAGATTCACAGATTACAAACAACGTAGCCTTATACCTGTAGAGGCTTTCAAAGTAATACAAGATCTTTAGTCCCTGGGATCATGAAAAGTTTCATGATGGGATTAAATGGGCTGCAGCATATTTTCAAAGATGTCATTTATGTATAGCATTGCAAAAAAATATACTCTGGTGACAAAAGAGGGTTGGATTTTGAGTCAGAGAACCTGGTTTAGAACATGAGATACAGATTTGAATCTTGTATCTTTGTGACTTTGAGAAAGTCACTTCATCTTTGTGGGTCCTAGTTTCTTCCATGAAATGAAGAGATTGAACTTAGTGACCTTTACAACCCTTTTTTAATGCCACGATTGAGCAGCTTTCCATAAGAATGCTACCGTGAACAGCTTTTAAGGTTCTGATTACACAGTATAGTGAACACTCTATTCCATAACAAATCAGAGCAAAACATTCACAGTTAATCAAGGTACAGCATTTACAATGTTACAGCTTACACAGAAAATAAAAATACAGCATTCAAACAATTTATCACTAAGATGGCCACATAGTTTTCACCATGGTGATCACAAAGTTTTCAACAAAGAACAATCATTTAGTAACTCAAGCATTCAATCATGTCAATCATTTAATCATCCTTAAGGATGTTCGCCTCCTTAAGGGACACAAAGTACAATAGTCAAAATTCTCCACTCATGGGGCACACTAAGTTACAAATCAGTCATTTATTCAATCATCAATCACTAAGTACAATCATTTAGTCAGTCAATCATTCAATCAAGTCAATCATTCAATCATCCTTCATCATTCACTATTCAGTCATCAGAAAATACACAGACCCTCCACCCATGGGTCACTAGTAAATTACAATTTCTCAGACAGTACACAGTATCCAAGTAAAGTCTTCTTTCAGCTTGACTTGGGGTGGTCTCTCAGATTCCCTGGATCCCCTTCCATTGTCCCAGATTCTACCTGGATTTACCAAACTGTCACCTGAGTTCAAAGGCAGACAGGTCCTTGTCCAGCTCTTCATGCAGGTCCTACTCCACACTGAAGTTCACAGTGTCCAGTCCACCTTAAATCCTCCACAATCTCTGCCCCCAGAAAATCAAGGCTTAACAAAGCCACAAACAGTTTCATACAAAGTGCCAGCATCACAGTCATGCTTCCTCAGTCCCTTGGCAGCTCCAGCTAGCCCTCAGCTCTCACTGGCCCTTGGAAATCCTAAGCAGCTCTGGCTGGTTCTCAGACTCAGTGGAAGTTTCAGTTGGTTCCCAGAATCAAAATCACTCCACCCAGGTTTTCAAATTCAAAATCATTCTCTCCAGCCTGGGGCAGGGCTTTCCTCTTCAGCCTCCCCAGTGGCAGGAGCTTCTGCCTCCCTGGTGGCAGTTTCTGCTTCCACAGCGCTTGCTCCAAAAAGATCTGACTTTCCCACCTAGGGTCTTTCCTCATATACAGACAGCATTAACTTCCTGTTTCGGCCACCTGTTATGTCAGCAACAGGGATTCATGCCTTCTGTTTCTTTAATAGAAGCATGATTAATTACTAAGTGCTAAGTACCTGTTATCTTTGCCAGTACAAAAGGATCTAATTACATTGCTATTATACCTTTTCAGCTCTAATCTATGTCATTCAGGAAATAGAGAAACAGAAATGGAGGAAGGCATATAACCTCAAGAGAATGAGGGATAACTAAAGAAAAAAATGAGAGGTGCCAGTACTGGTTCCCATGAAGTATCCAAAAGCCCATGTGGTGGTATTGTATCTTAACTCTGTTTATAGCTTCTTATTTAAGGTTGGGATGCCCTTGCTTTCTGTATTTCTTCTGTTTGTTACTTCTCATTTAAGGAAGTCCAGTCTTTGGACGGTAACAATTTCCCGATCAGACACCAACCATCTAGGAAACAATCAGGGACCAAGTAGAGCCCTTAGAGGCATCTTTCCTTGAACATTTACTATAATAATGAGCTTTGACATGGCTTCCAATACAAAATTGGCCAAGTTAAAATAAAAACTGAAACTCTAGAAAGCAAGAAACTAAACAGTAGATCCTAACCACTGAATGAAAAATTGTAATCCAAACAATCTTCCTCACCTTTCTGTTCCATCGAGTTTGATATCATCCCATAAGCCCTCCAAAATTATACTGCTTTATGAGCATGCCCATAAGTCAGGTAAAACCCTCTAGATACTTCATTTTTATTGTTGCTAGTGGAGTCTTCATTAACAGGATCACTACAGTTTTAAACCCTTATAGCTATCTTCTATCTAAAGAGCCATCAATGAAGATTATTTGTAAAGACAAGTTCCCACAATAGTTAATTTGGTTCAAATGGAAGTAGTTGGCCTCAGCAGATTTATTGATTACCTATTATTTTTATAGCCATTTAAGGGAGAAATATTTTATTTTGTTTTTTTTAACATAAGTTACTCCTTCTCCATCATTTTCATCACACACACCTTATCCTTGCTATAGATTTCAGAATTTTCTATTCTCAAGCTAAAACATTTTTGCATTTTCAACATTAGAGTAGTCATTTATTCAGATGTTATAATAACTCATCTTGATAAAGTGTTTTAACATTTGAAAAGCACTTTACCTATATTATCTTCCCCCTCTACAGATACGCATTGAGGCTTCTCTAATGACAAAGCAAACTAGTAAATAAAAGTCAGTGAAGTGATGCATCATCCCTGATATCAAATGCAACATCATTTACTCAAGTCCTTGCCTCACAAGGGAAAGAAGGGAAATCCATTCCCTCGTCTTTCCTCCTACCAGGGCCAAGATTATCATTAGGACATTTGGCTCCCTTCCATAAATTCTGCATGTTGTAATCCTAGTCATAATCACTTCCCTTTGTGTGATTTTACACATATCTGATTTCCTTATATTTGCTGTTTCTCACAGTCAGTCAGTACATAGCAATTAGGTGCTTACTTTGTGCCAGACACTGGGTTAAAGGGGAGGATACAAAGAAACAGAGACAGTTTCTCCTCTCTAGGTAACATGGAACAACTTTGTATAGACAAGCTATGTGCAGGATACCTTGTCAGTAGTCAATCAACAAGGATGTGGGAGAGGCTTCCTTGAGAAGGTGGAGTTTCAGGTGGGTCTTGGTGGGTGTCAGAGGAGCCAGGATGCAGGCGTGAGGAGGGAGAGCATGGCGATGGGCGGCACGGCGTGAACGAAAACAAACTGGAACGGCGATAATGGCCCATGACATTCCTGTGCCACACCCTGTTCAGTCAGCCCAAGGCTGCACCGAGTTTGTCTCCATTTCTTTCTACCCCCAAAAAGAGTTTCAAGGAATATTTTGCCATTTATAAAATGTTTGTTCTCTTTGCTTTTTACTTCCTGGGGAAATATTTCCAACACTGAGATATTTGAGTAAAAGATGACTAATGGTTTAAAGACTGTTTTCTCTTAATTCTGAGTTATTTTACAGAATGTCTGGGCTAATTTACAGATTCACCAGCAGTGTGAGAGTGCCTAAAGGCATTACAATTTAAGAAACAACGTGGATATTTATTGCATTTGACATTTTACTGAAAACTCAAAAGTTATAGACACACACATAAAAAAAAACCTGTTGGCTATTGATTTACTTTTTCTGTTTGTTTTAATTAACAAATATTACAGTTAAGATCCCAGACTTGGAGGGTTACCTTTGGAGAAAGTATTTATTGCATAAAGTATTCTTAAGATGTAGTAATGTTACAATAAGTGTTATAATATTTCCTAGTTTCAGAGGATTTCAAATTTAAGAATAAAAATGCACAAATTCCATGAAGATAAATATGAATCATTTAGAGCACTTCTTAGAATTTTGAGTTAGAGATAAAGACTAGTACTATGATTTCATTGTTACATATAGTGAATTCCCTCATTAGAAAATTCCTTTAAATAAATACAAGATTCCATAACTCTAGGAAAGCTAGTATTTTATAAGTAGTCTAGAACAATGAGAGATTAAGTGAGTTTTCCAATGATTTGGAACACATTCATTATGTTGTCAAAGGTGGAACCTGAATCTAGTCCCTCCTCCCTCCCCCTGGCCTACCCAGTCTCAGTTTTGAAGCTAATACCACATTGTCATTAGTATTTTAGATATAAAATATTTCTTTCAAGTTATTTTTATGCAAAATAATTTTTTTTACTGTGTCATTAATCTTCACTATTTAAGTTTGGGGTACATATAATTAGGCAGTCCACAAATGGATGAGATCCCAGGATAGATGAAGAGGAGGAGGAGGATGACGATGGTGATGATGATGGTGATGCTGGTGATGATGATGATGGTGATGATGATGATGAAGATGACGATGGTGATGATGGTGATGAGGAGGAGGAGGATGAAGATGACGATGGTGATGATGGTGATGGTGATGGTGATGAAGATGACGATGGTGATGATGGTGATGGTGATGATGGTGATGGTGATGAAGATGACGATGGTGATGATGATGATGGTGAGGAGGAGGAGGAGGATGATGAAGATGATGGTGATGATGATGATGGTGATAACAGAAATAGTAAAGAAACTGAGACCCCAAACTACAAATTGATTTTCCTACTTGGACACATTTATTACCTCACAAAGTTAGGGTGACATTTTGATTTTCTTGATCTACTCCATATATTAAATCAATATGACTTTTATTATTTCATGTGAACTCACTTTAAGGTAATTTAACTGCTACCATTATTTAGTTGAAAAATGCATTAAGGCTTATTAAACTGGCTAGTGCTGAGTGGAAAAAATGACAAGGTTATTTGACATCATCGTTAAGTAACATAATAAATACCTTAAATGCTTAGGGAAAGGAATTCCTAGATTTGTTCAGATACTTATTATACTTCTAAAACATGTGAGACAACTAGCTAGGCAGTTTGGAGCTGACATTCTGCAAAGTAAGTGAATTAAATCAATTTTATGTTAATTTCAGACATTGGATTTCTTCAACCTCTTACAATTGTTTGATTGGGTATTTTTATTTCATCGTTGATATATCACTATTTATGTATACATTTTAAATTTCACACTCCCCAGATAGAATGGAAGTTGCTTGAGGGCAGGGACTATTTCCTTTTTTTTTGGGGGGGGTATCTCCAATGCCTAGTACAGTGGTCTGCAAATAGTAAAAATTTAAGAAAAGCTTATTGACGGGTTGCTTTTAACACTTTGGTCCATCAGTTTGATCCTTCAAATAGAATGCAGTCAACAGAATTGGCTTTTTATTTCATGATTCTGTTACTTTTAGTACCTTGCTTGTGCGGGAGGTGTTTTAATTACAGAGAGAAATGCTCCATGCTAAATAATTTACAGATATGCTAGGGAGAGGGTTAAAAAGTTTCTGTCCTTTTTCTGAGGACTTAAAGAATATTCTCTGGGAGGTTGTCAAACACGTATGCACACATGCCTGCATGTGTGTATGTATAAACACATACAGATTCCACTTGTGATATATGTCACAATATATGACATGACATATAAAATTATACACACACACTTATGTATGATCTTCCCCCTATCAGCTTGTTTCTTCATTTGCCTCTCTCCTAAAAGCTACCAGTGAACAAATAAAGAAATGCAGAAATCCTAGCCTAGTTATAACCCGGATAACCAAGTTTTAAAAACCTTATGGGTCATGTCTTCACATTCTTTCTGTTTTGCAGAAGTTGCAAATGACAGGAGCGCATGTTTCTCTTTTCTTTTTTTTTTAAGATTTTGTTTTTCTTGGAGCAGATCAATTAAGCAAGGAATAGGGTCTGTGGCATTTCTCTCCCTGTAGTGAATTCCTTTGCTCTGGTTAAAGTGCCTGGTTTTCTTTTGCCTTTCTTCTCTTTAGACAACTATTATATTTGCCTGGAGGCAGAAAAATGTTTTCAGTAATAATTATCAGATAACCTCCCTGGCCTGTCCTCCATGGCATCATTCTTCTTTGTTAAGAAAACAAGAAGAAAAAGTCACTATGGGCCTCTCTCTTGTGAATGGTTCAGTTTCACTGGAAATGGTGTTAGAGCGTGCGTTGCACAGACTGCTGGAATCTTCTTGTTGTTCAGTTGTTAAAATTGTGTCCTACTCTTCATGACCCCTTGTGGGGTTTTCTCGGCAAAAAATACTGGAGTGATTTGCCATTTCCTTCTCCTGTTCATTTGACAGATGAGAAAATTGAGGCAAACAGGGTTAAGGGACTTGCCCAGGATCATACAGCTAGAAAGTTTCTGAAGTCAAATTTGAATTTAGGGAGATGAGTCTTTCTGACTCTAGGCCTGGTACTCTCTGCCCTGTGCCACCTAGCTGCCTCAGTAGAATCCTAGGATGAGGTAGTAGTGAAATGACAATGATCTTTAAAATGTAAGGACTTCTGTGGGGGAGTAAGATTAGTGATGAACTTAAAAGTCAGTAGATAGAGCTCTGAGCCAGGAATCAGTAAGACCCGAGTTCAAATTAAGGCTCAAAAACTTACTAACAGTGTGATCCTGGGCAAATCACTTAACCTTTGTGTGACTCGGTTTCCTCATCTGTGAAATAGGAATAGTAATAATGGCTATGTCACAGGGTGGTTATTGAGATATTATCTGTAAAACCCTTAGCGTGATGCCTGGTACATAACAGGTGTTCAGTGAATGTTAGTTCCTCTCCCCCCAGAGATGTCGCTGGGGAAGTTCCTTAACCACTTTGTGAATCAATTTCCTTACCTAGAAGATAAAAGAGTTGTTATTAATGATTTCAGAAATCTCCTTTATCTCTGAATCTGTGATTCCATGAAATCTAACCTCTCTGGAAGAATTAGATTAGTGATTATATAAATATAATGTATTAGTGAATATATATGTGACTATATATACTAATTTGGCCTGTTGCATACAGGGGAGTTTGATTACTTGCATTCTCCCTGGCCTTTAATGGGTTCTCCCTTCTCCTCTGCCTCCTCTTTCTTATCCTTGTCCTTCTCATGCTTCTCTTCTTCCTCTATACCCTCTTCTTCCTCCTAGTCCTCCTCCTCCTCCTCCTCCTCATTTATATAGTGCCTTTTACATGCCAGGCATTGTGCTAATCACTTTATAAATGGTATCTCATTTGGTCCTTGTAACAGCTCTAAGAGGTAGGTGGTAATATCATTCCCTTTTTACCAATGAAGAAATTCTCAACTTTGGACCAATGAACATGTTGATTAGGTTCAACCATGGGAGCACCTGATCTCAACAGAATTGCTTCTTGGTTGCCTAAGGTTAGGAAATGCACAACAATAAAGAGACTCAAAACCCTATGATTTAGTCAGTCAGTCAGAAATTTATGAAATGCTTGCTATGTGCCATACAACAAGCAAAAACTTTGCACAAATAAGCTACCAACAGTATACATGGGAGACAGTCAACAGAGAAAAGAGTCTAGCCTTAGGTGGATTTGGGAAAGGCTCTTTATAGAAGGTGAGATTCTGCAATTTGAGGGTAGCTCAAGAAGTCAGAAAGAATAGGTGAGGAGAAAAAAATTATCCACAAGCAGGTGACAACCACTGAGGAGTCAAGAGATGGGAGTGATTTTTTCAAGACAGGATTACTGGAATGCAGAGTACATGGTGGTGAGTATGGTGTAAGAAAACTGGAAAGGTAGGAGGAGGCCAGAGTATTAAGGGATTTGGTTGGTGAATAGGAAATTTCGTATTTGATCCTGGAGGAGACAGGGAGCTAATGGAGTTTATTGAATGGGAAAAGGAGTGACATGGTCAGATCTACACTTTAGGAAGATCAGTTTGACGGTTGAGTTGGAATGGAGAGAGACATGAGGCAAGGAGATCAAGGAGAAGGTGATCGTGGGAGTCCAGGAAATGGACTGGTAATGAGGGCCTGCACAAAGGTGGCAGTACTTTCAGGCAAGAGAAAGGTTTATAGATAATGAATGTTATGAACGTAAAATTGGCAGGACTTGGTGCCACTGGATATGGTAGGTGAGAAGAGAGAGTAAGGACTCCAGGAAGACACTCATGTTGGGAGCCAGGGTGACTGGGAGGATGGTGGTGCCTTGGACAGTAATAGAGAACTTGAGAATAATGGAGGCTTTGGGGGGAAAAGAAAAAGAGTTCACTTTTGGACTTGTTAAGCTTATGAATGTTTCTGGGACTTTAAGTTCTAGATATCCAATAGGAAACTTGAGATACAAGTCTGAAAGTTGGGAGAAAATGTAGAACTGGGTATGTCAATTTGAGAATCCTTAGTTTAGATACAATAAATTAATCCTTTGGAGCTCTTGAGATCAATAAACCCAATAGTATAGCCAGGAGAAGAGGATATAAGATAGGGCATCTCTGTTGGGATTGGGTATAACATCTGCCTCTAATATCGTGGCTGAAGTCTTAGGGGCTTCTGCTGTCTATGCCTAGAGCTGAAAAGGACAAACTGAATAGAGCAAAACAAGCCCTAAGGCTCTTTCTTGTGGCAGTGGAGACTAAAAGAAAAAGAAGAAAAGACCTTCCCCATACCCAGCTATTTTGTTTGTGCCCATGCCCATACCTGTGCATCACCTTCATGGTGTGTCAGGAAAAAGAACGGTGGTTGTCTCAGTCTCATAATTTTAAATACCTAGTGAAAAACAAAGTGTTACAACCTGCATGGTGGGAAAACCCAGGATGTCTTCTCCCAGAAGGGCAGTGCCTGCCTCTGTGTGAGGTGACCTGGGCATGTTCAGGAAACACCCTGTTACACCAAGAACGATAAAAGGGAGAAGAGTAGAAATTTGGGGGGAGAAATTTACTAGTAAAAGTGGGATAGGGGAAAATATTGAAATAACTTAAAAAAAAAATCTTTGAGTCCCCAAGTAGTACAATTTGAATTTTTTTCTAAGGTGCAAAGTAAAATCTCCTGAACTTTCATTTGCGTTTTCAATCAGTCCCAGAAGCTCTCAGAGAAAGGTCAAGATATTAAATCTCCTGGATTTTTTATTTTTCTAACTGCTCTGACTTTACTGTTTTAATTTCTTCAATTGACTTTAATTAAGTTTTCCCTGTGCTCATGAAGTCAAAGAGGATTTTCTCTAAGCTCTTACATTTCTCATCGATATTGGTTTTGTTTCTCTCTGTCTTTTGCTTTTCTCATCTAAAATCCTAACGAGCTTAATGGGTTTTAACATTTTAGAAAGAAAAGAAGCAAAACATTGCAAAGCTAACTGTGTGCCATTTAAAAGTGAGTGCAGTTTGAAACTTTTAATTTGAGCTCAGAGATTTCCATGTTATGAGAGGGATCAATACAGCCTCCCTCTAGGTCATGCACTTAGTACATACCCACTCTTCACAAAAGCATTACTAAAGGCTCACAGGTCATAGAGTACTTTGCATAATGAGACTAATTAATTTTCAAAGCATAGATTTTTAACATAAGAAGGGATCTGAGTCTCCTGCCTTGATTTCACATAAATGGCAATTTGGTATCTTGCCTAAAATCACATGATTAGAAAGTAGGGGTCCGTGGATTGAAATCTAGAGCATGAGATACAAAGTGATAACTCATTGTGTTAAACCTGAAGGCATGTAGCCCAAGGAACTCTGGAAGGAGGAAACCACATTGAAAAGGCTCCAGAGGAGAATGAGAGGAGGGGTTACAGGCTGAAAAAGAAATAATCTGTTATGTCCTCTTTTTTGTTTTTTTGTTTGTTTGGTTTTTTTGCTTTTTGGAGGGGGAAGGCAGGGCAATTGGGGTTGAGTGACTTGCCCAAGGCCACAAGGCTACTAAGTGTTAAGTGTCTGAGGCCAGAATAAAATTCAGGTCCTCCTGACTCCAGGGCCGGTGCTCCATTTACTGGGCCACCTAGTGGCCCCCTTTTCTGTCCTCTTACTCAGCCAAGGAAGGTAGGATAAATTTCTCTTAGTCCCAGAAAGGAGAATGGTTTGCCCATGGTCATAAGAGTAGTAACTCAGGGAAGTCAGAATGTGAATAGGAGTTCACATCCTGTATCATGCAGATAGGACTTGTTTGTTTGCCATTTCTTGAATCAACCACTTGATTTCCTTAAGAAGACCCTACAGATCATATTGGCTTGGGGCTCTGTGCAAGGGAGCACTAAGTAGATATTCTGGAGCCTAGTATAAAATTCCTCAGGGATTGATGAAAAAAAAAAAAGTTCAGTTGTTTTAGAAGAGTGGGTTGCCTTTCCTCCAGATTCTACTGTTGGGGCCCGTATGACAGTGGAGGCAGTAGTTTGTTAGTTGGTGGTGGGGGAAGGAAGGGTAAAGGACTGTGTAGGCCTTTTATAGATTCTTCAACCCAATGCAGATTAGGCTGAGATTCATAAATTATGGAGAAATTGTTTCAGAAGTCAATCTTGTGGAAAAAGGACATATCAGCCCCCTTCTAGATATCAGTACTGTGTGTAAACACAGGTCATTCCACCCTAGATACTGTTCTACTGAGCAATCAGCACTGTTTCACCTTTTCGTAAAAATATGTGGAAAACCATTGATAGGAAACCTCCCTCCCTTTCTCTCCAGACATTGCAGAAACTCCCCTGTGTGACAGGACAGACTATCTTTATTATTGTAGTTCTCTGGTTTGGTTTTCACTCCCTCCAAGATCACCTTCCACTCATACTGTATCTGTTTCTGATAACCCCAAGCATTTGCATGTTGCCCATTCAAACAGAATATGTGCTCCTTGGAGACAGGGGCTGTTTTTTTGCCTTTCTTTGTATGGCCAGTGCTTAACATGTAGTGTTGGTTACACATAGTCAGTGTTTGAAAAGTGGTTGTTGACTGATTATGTCTATCATGTTATCTTCTCTGATCTTAATGTTTTTAACAGAGGAGGTTGGAAAAGAATCTTCCAATGTGCATTTTGTTATATGGAGTAATAAAACAACAACAAAAAACTATGTGTTGTAATTACTGAATGGTAAACACAATGACTTCTTGGATTCTGAGTCCCAATCTAGACATGGAACTCCTCGCTCCTGCTATTCTAGCCTACATCTCTATCTATCTACATCTGCCAAGTCAAGTGGCAGACAATACATGAAAGGAAAGAAGGCAGAGAAGGGTCCCTTAGACTCATGAGGGAGAAAGCCCAGTGTAGATGGCTTAGCAAGGAACCTAGATGGGGATGAAGACCATGTGGGAAGACCAGTCAATCAGAAGTTGAGTGATCAGGGGCAAAAACTACAGAGGGACAGAGTAAGAAATAGTCCAAAGAGGAAGGGAACTATGAGCATCATGACATTTCTATGTCACAGTAGAGAAGTAAAGCACATGATAGTTAATTTTGAGAATTTCAATGACAAACCACACATTTTCCAAATAGCCAGAAGAAAGACTTTACAGGAATGAAAAACAATTCAGATGCCTCAAAATTATTTCATATCCATGAGCCATCAGAGAAAAAAAATGCATTAAAAAATCTAGAGAACAAAAGATGTGAGCCAAAACAGTGCACCCTGTAGAGCTGTCAAATAATCAATGTAAAACTCAACTCAGATAATAGCAATATTTAAGGTATTCCTACCAAAACAATCAAACAAACAGGAGGTGAACAGAACATTCCACTTGTAGCAACTACACAAAAACAAACACAAGAATGTAAATAAGGGTAGTTATCAATAAAAGCTTAGGCAATGGAATAGATTGCCTCATCTCCTAGGCATTTTTAAAAGAAAAAAAAATGGGTTTAGGATAAAATATTTACAAAAAGGCATGAGCCAGGGACGAAAAGGAGCTTTATAGCTAAAGAGGTCTTAAAGACTTGGCATAAAGGAAGGAGGAAAGATATTATTGATGCACATTTTTTCTGTTAAACAGATGCAACCCTCCTTTCATTCAGTAGGAGATGTTTCAGTCAATATCATCCAGAATAATTTTGTAAGTGATAACTTCCATGTGGCTATTTATTAAATTATATTCCTTGAGCTTTGTGGAGCTGATATCTAAGAGTTATACAAATGGCACAAACAGAAATAAGCTACACTAACTAATACTTAATTTACCTCCTTCAGTGACTGAAATGTTTTGCAAGCATGATTGCATTTGAGTCTCACAATAACCCAGTGATGTAAGTTCAAAGCCTATGATAGTGATGCTATAGGTAAGTCCTAATGTGGAAACCACCTCTTCCCTGTCCTGTAGGACTGACTTCTAGCATTAGTGAGCTGCCTGGCTCACTGAGAGGTTAAGTGACAACCATTCACATAGTCAGTCAGGATTTGCACCCAGGTCCTGATTTACATTCCTGCATTTGTTTTTGTGTAGTTGTTTCAAGTTGAATGTTCTGTTCACCTCTTATTGGTTCGACTGTTTTGGTAGGAATACTTCAAATATAGCTATTATTTGAGTCGAATTTTACATTGATTTGCACTCCAGATTCAGTGATTTTCTCAATTTTTTGTTCTTATTTCTTTCGGTCAGTCTGACTCTTCGTGACCCTACACCATGTCTTAAAATTAAAGGATTCTGGATTTAGAGCAATAATGATTTAGATCTTGGAAGCACTGAGTGCAATCTTTTTATTTTAAAAATTAAAAAATAAATCTGAGGCTCAGAGATTGTAAGGAATTTGATCAGGGTCTCACAGCTAGTAAATGTCAGAGGCAGAATTTGAATCGGGTCTTCTTGAAACCAAGCCTACTATGCCGTGGAACCTCTAAAACTAAGGCAATGAAAACAAGAGGATCCTGCCTGTAACACTTCGATCTGTGGACCTTAGATAAGTCTAAGGTGCAAACACTGTTGGTCTCAGTTTTCCCATCTGTTAATAAGAGGCATAGACCAAATATTCTCTGAGGTTCCTTCCAGTTTGAGGTCTCTTAGCTGTTGTTCCCATAAATAACGAGCCACAACACAATCCTGTGGGGAAACCAAGGTTCAGAAAGATTGTGTGAAGTCTAAGAGCAGGACGCAAAAAAAAAAGACGCATGTCTCCCTAGAAGAAGGCTGCATACTAGTAGAAGAGAAAACAAAAACATAACCTTCAAGCCTTGCCTAGGAGAGAAAGAAGAATACCTAATCTCTGATTGGAAGGACTGAATCCATATATCTATGTAAAGAGCTATCTAAATGAGACTTTCTGTATTATTGTATTATTTTTAAGAGGGATCGGTTGTTTATAGAAGGGCTGCTCAGGTTCTTTTCTATTCTAGCTGACAGCCTCCCAGAAGGAACAAGGGCTTATCAAGTTATCTACCTGTCCTGAAAGGTGACTGCTCACCTTGCCCTGATGAGTCCTGAGGTCTCCCAGGGAAACATTTTGAAGTCTCTGCCATTCCCTGTCTTCATCCTCAGATTTCATTAAAGCAAACCTTCCTCCCTGTGGGTGTTTCAGCCTCTCAGGTCCGGACTCGGAGAATCTCTGTTTCAAATTTGCCAATTTTTTTTTCCTGCTTTTTTTTAGTATGAGATGTAGCTGCTGGCGGTCTGTATCTGTATGTTTTTGGAGATATTATCATAAAATCATCAGTGAATGAAAGTTAGGGCTACTCAATCATATACCAAGAGTCAACAGATATGTATTAGTAACATCAAGGTATTTGAAAAGAGGGAGGGGGCCACTTGCTCCAAGGATTAGGGATCTATTTATTAGGCAATGACCCCGGCCCCAGGCCACCCTGTACTGGGATGTATTTACTGGTGTCATTTCAGAAGTCTTTAGGAGAGATAAGGGAGACATTGAGGGTTCAGACACTGGACGAATGAACAAGAATGAGCAGAAGTCCTACTACCGTAGCTTAATAAGGGGAGGGATAATGTGGAATTCTGGATAAAAAGGTCTGGGCTTTGATTCAAGAGATCTCAATTCAAGTCCTTGTTCCACCCCTTATGCCGCCAAACCATTCACCTCTGAGCCTTCTGTTTGTCTTCTATAAAATGACTCTACTGCGCTACAATTCCAAGTTCTCTTCTAGTTTGAACATCTTATAGGGCTTTTAAAACCATTTTTGTGGAGATCGTCCCACTTGACCTTCAAGGTAGTACCTTGGTGTTTTAAGTGCTGCTAGACCTATTTTGCAGGGGGGAAAAGAAAGGCTCAAAGAAAATGGGTTGTGTGCATTGTCACAGGATTAATAACGGGAAGAGAAGAGTCTAATGTTGCTGCTAGTACTTTGCAATTCTCCTTTAAACTTGAGGGCTTGAATTTAAGTCAATGTCCGAAGTGTTTCCTTCTTTTTCAGTTTTTTTAATTGATGTCATCTGTTTCTTACAATAACATATTTATACCAAGTACATATTTTCCTCATCCTCCCAAGAGTCACTTATATAACAGGATTCTATAAGTATGCGATCATGTTGTCTACAAAGAGTGGTAGTTTGTTTCCTCATTGCCTATTCTAATTCCTTCAGATTCTTTTTCTTCTCTTATTGCTATAGCTAACACTTCCCGTTCAGTACTGAATAACAGTGTTGATAATGGGTACTCTTACTTCACCCTTCATTTATAGGTTTCTAGCTTACGTCCATTAAAGGTAATGCTTGCTAAAGGTTTCAGATAAATACTATTTTTCATTTTAAGGAAAGCTCCATTTATTCATATGTTTTCTGGTATTTTTAATAGAACTGAGTGTTGTATTTTGTCAGAAAACCTTTTTCGGAATCTCTAGATGTGATCATAAGATTTTTGTAGTTTTTGTAATTGAGATGATCAGTTATGCTGATGCCAGCCCTACATTCCTGATATAAATCACACCTGGTGATAGTATATTATATTTGTGACAGATTGTTGTAATCTTCTTGCTAGTATTTTATTTAAAAATTTTGCATCAAGATTAATTAGGAAAATTAGTCTGTTGTTTTCTTTCTCTGTTTTTGCTCTTCCTGGTTTAGGTATAGGCACTTTTTTTGTGAAAGAAATTTGTTAAGACCCCTTATCGGCCTTTTTTTTTTTTAACACATGGCTTAAATAGTATTATAATTAATTATTTCCTAAATATTTGGTAGAATTCACATGTGAATCTATCTGTTACTAGTGGGTTTTTTTTGGGGGGGGAGCCCATTTATGATTTGTTTAAATTTTTTCTACTTGATTCTCTAGGATTCTGTAAGTATATCATCAGATCATCTGCAAAGAATGATAAATTATTTTCTTCTTTGCCTATTCTAATTCCTTCAATTTCTTTTTCTTCTCTTAGTGCAAATGTTAACATTTCTAGTGCCATATTAAGTAACTGTGGTTATAATTGACATCTAAGTTTCACCCCCAGTCTTATTGGAAATGCATCTAACTTATTCCCATTACATATAATGCTTGCTGATGGTTTTAGGTAGATGCTACTTATGATTTTAAGGAAGACTGTTTATTCCTATGCTTTCTAGTGTTTTTTTTTTAAATGAGAATGTGTGTTATGTTTTGTCAAAAGGTTTTTTTCTGCATCCGTTAAGATAATCATATGGTTTCTGTTATTTTGTTGTTGATATGATCAATTATGCTGATAAGTTTCGTAATAATTGAACCAGCCCTGCATTTCTGGTTTTTTCAATTTACTTTTTGCCCATTGTGATCACCTATTTCCTGGCTTTTAAAGTAGGTTTCTGCTTCTGGGGCACAGGGAGCTCTGTCCTACACTTTTTGTTCTGGGAACTAGGGGCCTGGTTACTGACTTTGTTCTGTGACTTCTGGTTCTGTCAGTTAGAGACTATATCATGCTGTAGCTTACTTGGTACTGATCTGGAATTGGCTGGTATGTACCTAGACCAAGACCAAGGCCGAGGCCATGTCTTTCAACATTTCCCCAGGGTTATACTGAAGCTCATAACATGAGGTGTGGGGGAGGGTTGGTGTGATTGCTTCAGATCCTTATCTCCCCAACTCTGGGCTAGAGCTCAGATGGACTCAGCCGCTGATACATGATACCATGCTGGTATCTTCTGATTCCCCTGGCTTTGTGAAGACACATCTGGGGTCCTGGTGTTGACCTTTCCTGTCTCCACCCCTACCACACACAGGTTTTTTAGCTGGTCCACTGAGGTGGGGCTTGCTGGGACACCTCCCATCCTGCACTGGTCCCCTTCACAGCAAGAACAACCTTTCCTGTTGATCTCCCTAGCCTCCCGCTGGTGCCACTATTTCTGGATTATTCCTGCGGCAGTATTCTCTGGGTTTTTCAAGGTAGGGGGACGGGGGGGAGGAATGAGAGCATTTATGGTTTACTCCACCATCTCAATTCCCATAAGTTCAAGTAGGTCACTTTCAAACATCTAGTCTGTTGCCTAATAGCCCCACAGGTAGCTGTTGCTGCTGCTGCAGGCCATGTGCTTATCTTCCCCACCTTGCAACAGGCCCCTGTCCTGTGCTGAGACCTTTGTGATTTGCCACGACAGGAGATGATTCACTTCACCAGGCTCGCTCCCTTTGTGCTATGGTCTGGTCTGTGCTGGTTTAGCCTGCGTACTTTGCCCTCTATAGCCCACCTGTCCCCAGTGCAACAAATCTTCCTGTCAACTTTCTGTGGTGTCCTGGGCTGGAAATCTGCCACACTATTGTCTCCTAGTAGATGCTGCTATTCTAAAATTTGTTCAGATTCACTTTTTAGCAGTATCTGAAGGAATTTATGGGTGATCTCAGGTGAGTCCCTGCTTTAATTCCAACATCTTGGCTCTGCCTCCCCCTGTCAATTTCTTTTTGTAAGGTAGGATTATTTAAGTATTCTATTTCTTCCTGTGTATATCTGAGTAATTTATACTTTTGTCAGTATTTATCCATTTCTTTTTTTTCTCCAATTTTCTATTTTTTATTTTAGTTTACATCATTCATTTCCACGAAATTTTGAGTTACAAATTTTCTCCCCATCTTTCCCCTACCCACCACCCCAAAACAGCCGTCCCAGAGTATCCCCCCTCCGCCAGTCTATTCTCTCCTATGTCTTCCCCCCTCACCCCTCTAACTTTTCGGTAGGGCAAGATGGATCTCCCA
>CM053582.1:564645208-564658741 GCA_028627135.1 Pseudochirops cupreus | reverse complement strand
TCTATTTTCCAGGTCAGTTTTTTTTTTCCAATAAGATATTTCACATTGCCTTCTATTTTTTCATTTGTTTGGATCTGTTTTATAGTATCTTGATTTTTCATAAAGTCATTAGCTTCCATTTACTCCAGTCTAATTTTGAAGGAATTATTCTCTTCAGTGACTTTTAGAAATTCCTTTTCCATTTGGCCAATTTGACTTTTTAAAGCATTCTTCTCCTCATTGGCTTTTTGGTCCTCTTTAGCCATTTGAGTTAGTCTGTTTTTTAAGGTGTTTTTTTCTTCAGTCAAGTTGTTGAGTCTCTTTTCATAATTTTCTTGCATCATTCTCATTTCTCTCCCCATTTTTTTCTCCACTTGTCTTACTTGATTTTCAAAATCCTTCTTGAGCTCCTGCATGGCCTGCAACCAGTTCATATTTTTCTTGGAAGCTTTTGATACAGGAGTTTTGACTTTGTTGTCTTCTGGTTCTATGTTTTGATCCTCTTTGTCCCCAAAAAAGGATTTTATAGTGTGGTTGCACTTGCTCTGTTTGCTCGTCTTGCGAGCCAATTACTAGACTTTTGAGCTCTTTGCCATGGTAGAACTCTGCTTCCAGAGTGGAGAATGCTGTGTCCCAAATTGCTGGGATTTTCACAGTTGTCCGAGCTGTTGTCAAAGCTATGAGGAGGGCACCCTTTCTACAGCCACACCAAGCTCTGGCACACTAGTATTCCTCACCCCAGGACCACCATCCAAGACTGTGACCCAGATCCAAGCAGATCAAAGCAAGAGTGATTAACTTCTGAATGGTTGCTTGGTTCCCCTATGATCTGTAGGCCAGGAGCTCCAGAGACAGCCTCAGGGCAGCAGTTGCAGTGGCCTCTCCTCCACCACCTCTACCTCCCTGAGGGCAGGGCCAGACTGCATTCTTCTCTCACCCTGCATCAACAGAGTTCTCTACTGACCTTTTACTTTCTCTTTGGAGTTTATGGGTTGAGAAGTTAGAAACCACTACAGCTGCAGGTAATTCACTCTCCTGAATCTACTTTGGCTAGTTGGGGCCACTGGTCTGGGGCTGCCCTGGGTCTGGGACCATACTCTGGACTGAGCTTGGCTCCCAACCCAGTGAGATAGACCCTTCCTGTCAGCCTGCCAGGCTGCCTTCAGGAGGAGAGTTGTTTCTGTCTGTCACTTTGTGGGTTTTGTAGCTCTAAAATTTGTTTAGAGTCATTTTTTTACTGGTATTGGAGCTGGTTGGAGTGGGGGCTCAAGCAAGTTCCTGCTTTTACTCTGCCATCTTGGCTCTGTACTATCAAGAAATAATGAAATTCAGTAAAAATATTCTTGATGTTGTAAGTTTAAAGCTCTTGAGACTCCCAAAATGATCTAGTCCAAGACCCTCGTTTTATAGATGAGAAAACTAAATACTCCAGATGTTAGTTGAATTGCTTAGGCTACATGGGAAGGAGACAGTAGTTCCAGGATTCAAACCCAGGTTCTCTGACCCCAAATTTAATGCCTTTTCCCTTTGCTACCTTACTCAAAGGTTCCCTGTAGAGGCAAAGCAAGCTTCTAAAAGTGGAGTAACTAAATGCATCCTTGCTGCATCCCTGCCACCTTGGTTCTGTGTGTCTAGTTGCAAGGTGAAAGGGGTGAGCATTATGATTGTTGCTCTGTCCCATTCATATGATTTGATTGAAAGAAAATAAGTGCCCCAGTATCAAAATAATAATTTGAGGATAACCAAAGGGTAATGGAGAAGTGTATGGTAGATGAGGGTTGACTTTAGAAGAGAAATTATACAATAAAAGAAATAAACATTTCATCAAAGCCATGTATAACTGGGGCTGGTGGAGGCAGGTGGGTGGGGATGTGGGTTAAAAGCAAGGACAGCACCCTGACTTGATATTCTCATAATCTCAAGGGAATGAGAGGAAGATGCCAGTAGGTAGTGTTTAATTAATAGGACGACATGGAGCAGTGTCTAGGCAGAGAATTGCATCATTGGAGGGAGTACACAATTGAGTGAGATCACTGACTCATTGGGTCAGTGGCACCCCTCACTGATTTGGGCAGATATCCTACCAAAATCAAATGTTTTCTTTTGTATTGATTCAAATATTTGTCATGAATAGAGAATGAATAGACTTCTTTTTTCCCCCACATGCAAAAAAAGAATCTTCACATAGATAATGTAGGGAATAGTGCATGTACATATGCATATATATATATATGCATATATAGTGTGTATGCATATATATACATGTATACATACATAATATATTATTTTTATATATTATATACTCTCTTTTTCTACAGACACATATGCAAATACACACAGATACACAAAATATCTTTTTTCATTCATTATATCAAGAAATTGCTTTCCACCTAACATCTGAATATGTGTTTGTGTTCCTAGCCTTGGTACTAGCTTTTATGTAATATAAATACATGTTTTAATTCCCAAAAAATAGCTTGGGTATTTCTGCCACAAAATAATGCCATATCATAAAACCATTATTTAAGCTAATGAAATAGTACTATTAGATGCAAAGAAGTAATGGTTGCATTTAATGTTTTTCATAAACCAAGTTGGAACTCAAAATATATGGAAATCATGGAAGAACAATGTCTTTCTTCCTTTTTTTCCCTTGTATTAGAAAACCAGTATATTGTTAATAACACAACACAGTGGAAAAATACAAATGTATGTTTCCATGTAAATGCAAAATGCCTAATTGTGTTTTCAGTGATTAATCACAAAACTGCTATTCTTAGCAAGGATACTAGGAAAGCTCTTGGTCAAAAGAGTTGTTATGCTAAAGTTGCTTCTGGAAACAAAATTGATTAATAAAACACAAGGTTAAAAAAAAAACAAATTGCATTTACCTCTTGCTTTACTTTTCTCTGGCACATAATAATTATCAGATATTTAAATTTAAAGACTTTCAAAAAAACAGCTATTGCACTCACTCTGTCAGTTTGGTTGTGGATTTAAATAACTTCACCTATCATGGGAGTACTGACTGTTAACCAAACAGACTCTAGATTTGTCAGCTGGGAGAAACTAATGTTGGAATATGTGTCGAGATCAATTTAGGATGTGTATGTTGGTCTATACGTGAAAATGGTGCATATTTATTTTTATTATTCTAGTTCTAGACAGTGAATTATGATTTTTATTTGTGTATTGTTTCTGATATAATGGGAATTTAAAAACTTTTTAACTTGAAGGATCTGGATTCAAACCCAGTTTTCAATTCCTGTTGTCAATGACAATTATCTAACATCTATAACTCTTAGTTCTTTCTTCTACAAAATAAAAGGTATATTCGATGATGGCTAAAGTCTCTTCCTAATGAAAATCTGTGATCCCATAACAGTTCTGAGATTGCAAGGAAGAGTTCAATTGATGTATGACAATTAAATAAGCAATAATCAAGAGTATTTAGGGGAGGGGATAGGCAGAACCAATATGACAAAGTAGAGAAGTGGTGGAGTTCTGAACTGATTCAGAACAATTTGGGTCTGTGCCCAAAGGGCTATAAAACTGTGCATACCCTTTGACTTTGAAATACCACTACTGTATCCCAAGAGAAATTTTTAAAAAAGGAAAAGGACATAAATGTACAAAAATGTTTATAGCAGTTCTTTTCTGGGGGTAAAGAATGAGAAGTTGAGAGGATGCCCATCAGTTGAGGAAAGGTTGAACAGGTCATGGTATATGATTATTATAGAATACTATTGTACTAGAAGAAATAATGAGCAGGATTATCAGATATTTAAATTTAAATCCATGCAAGTCCTTCCAGAAAAACCTGGTAGGACTTGCATGAGCTGATGCAATATGAAATATACTGTGTACAAAGTAACAGCAATATTGTAAGATGATCAGTTATGAATTGGCTGTTCTCAGGAATACAACGATCCAAGACAGTTCTGAAGGTCTTATGATGAAAATTGCTGTCCATCCCAATACAAGAAATGTTGGTGTCTGAATACAAATTGAAGCATACTTTTTAAGCTTTCTTTATTTTTCTTGAGGTTTTTTCTTATCTATGTTTTCTTTTACAACATGACTATTATGAATATGTTTTGCATGACTACACAAATATAATCTATATGGAATTACTTGTGTTCTCCATGGGAGTGGGGGGGGAGGGAGGAAGGGAGAGAATTTGTAACTCAATTTTAAAAATAAATGTTAAAAATTGTTTTTACATATAACTGGGGAAAATTAAAATACTACATAAATTTATAGCTAAAAAAAGAACAAATCCAGTATAAAAAATGAAAAAGATGAATGCACCACCAATGAAGATGGAATTAGAGTAATTATTAGAAGTCATTTTGCTCAGTAATATGCTAATAAAAATGACCAAGTGAAATGAATGAAAATTTATTTAAAAAAATATAAACTGTACAGATTAACAGAAAAGGAAAGAGAAAACCTAAATAACCCTATCTTAGAAAAAAGGAATTGAACAAGCCATCAATTACATCTCTAAGAAAAAATTCCTAGGAGTAGATGGATTCACAGTGAATTCAGGCAGACACTTTAAGGAATGATTTGTCTTAATATTATATAAAGTATTTGAAAAAATAGATAAACCATGTGTCCTATCAAGTTCATCATGTATATATGGTTTCGATATCGAAACCAGAAAGAGCAAAAATAGAGAAAGAAAATTATAGACCAATTTTCCTAATAAGTATAGATGCAAAAATTTTAAATCTAATACTAGCAAGGAGAATATAGATATATCAAAGATTATATACTATAAGCAGGTGGTACTTATACCAGAAACGCACAACTAGTTCTTTGTGAGGAAAACTATCATCATAAATGACCATATCAATAACAAAAATTTAAAAAATTCATGATTATATCAGTTATCATAAAATCATTTGATTATATCAATTGATGCAGTTAAAAGCCTTTGATTTACAACCACCATTCCTATTAAAAGTAATACAAAGCATAGGAATCAATGAACCCCTTTCTAAAAGGATGAGTAATATCTAAAACCAAAAGCAAGCATTATTTGTAATGGGGACAAACCTGAAGCCTTCCCAGCAATACCAGGACTGAAGCAAGAATGTTCATTATCACTACTCTCATTCAATATTATATTAGAAATCCTAGCTATTATCAAAAAAAACCAAGAAAAAGAAATTTAAGAAATGAAAACAGGCAATGAAGAAACACACTATGACTCTTTGCAGATGATAATGATAGTGTACTTAGAGAACCATGGGCATATGGGGTGTTCAGGGAGGACTAACACCTATGATGTGAGGGTTGACCTAACCCTTTTCAGAATAGCTAATCCACCTTCAATGTCTACCAGATTCACCCCATTTCTATCCTGTAACATGCATAGTAGCCACACCCCAGAAAAACTGCCTTGGCAAATGAGCTAAACCAGGTTAAGAGTAACCACCAGATCTCAAACCCATTGTTGAGGTAGGGAGATATCTGTCACAAGCACGTGAAGACTTTCCCTGACAGAATGGGCAGATGAGAAAATATTGTTTCAGTAGCCACGAAGGTAGCTAATGTAGGCACTGCAAGGTTCTTAGAGCATAATCAGACATGGAAGATGCCAAAGTCATCCACTGCATCCTGGACCATTTTCAATCATCTCAACTTTTGTCTTGCCACTGGACTTCAATGACTCTGAGAAAAAAGATTGAGGCTGATGACTGTGCAACTGTGCCTCATTTAAATCCAATTTATGCACAAGTCAAGATTTCGCTCTATGATTTCATTGTTCCTCTTCAAAAAGGAGGGATGAACAACAACAAATATATAAAGAACACTAGAGTCAAGTAAAAAGGAAACTAATTGAAATAATTAACAACTTTAGCAAAGTTTCAAGATAAAAACAAATTCACAATAATCATCAGCACTTTTTATATACTATCAACAAAACCCATAAGGAAGAGATAAAAATAAAAAGTTGCATTTAAAATGACTGCAGACAGTATAAAATACTTGAGAGTCAACCTGTCAAGGCAAAGCTAGGGATTTTGTGAACATAATTACAAAACATTTCACACAAAGAATGATACATCTAAACAATTTGAGAAATATTAATTGTTAGAAAGTAGAATGAGCCAATATCATAAATGGACAACTCTACCTGTTGATTTACTTATTCAGTGCCATACCAATCAAACTACTGGAGAATTATTTATAGAGCTAGAAAAATAGCACCAAAATTCATCTGGAAGAACAAAAATTCAGAAGTATCAGGAGGAATCAATAGAAAAAAATGTGAGAGGAGGTCGCCTAACAGTTCCAGATTTCAAACTATTTTAAAAAGTAGTAATCACAGAAGCAACCTGGCATTAGCTTAGAAATAGAGTGGTAGATTAGTAGAGTAGATTAGGGACAGAATACACAGTGGTAAATGACCGTAGTAAATTTGAGTTTGATAAATCCAAAGATCCACTCTTTTGGGGTAAAGAGCTCAATATTTGACAGAAATTTCTGGAAAAACTAGGGAGCAGGAACTAGACTTATACCTATATCTTACACCACATAGCAAAATAAAGTCAAAATGAATAAATTATTTTAACATAAAGGGTGATTTTATGTGTGAATCAGGGAAACGTGGAAAAAAACACCTGATCTATGGAGAAGGGAAGAGTGTATACCCAAGCAAGAGATAAAGAGGATAATAGAAGTAAAATGAATTATTTTGATTACATGAAATTAGATAAAAACAACAACAAAAAATTTTTGCACAAGCAAAATTAATGCAACCAAAATTAGAAGGAAACCTGAAAACAGGAGAGTGGATTTTATATCATTTTTCTCTGATAAAGGCCCCATTTTTCAAATATATAAAGAACTAAGACAAATTTATAAAAGAAAATGAGCCATTAAACAGTTGATTAATGTTCAAAGCTATGAGGAGGCAGTTTTCAGAGAAAGAAATTAGTACTATCAATATTCATAGGAAAAAATTCTTTAACTACTGATGAAAGGATTTTAAATAAAAGCAACTAAACAAAACATGGGTAAGATGACAGAAAAGGAAAATGACAAATGCTTTGAGAGATGTGGAAAAAATAGTACATTAAGTCACTGCTGGCAGATTTGTGAACTAATTGAAGCATTCTGGAGAACCATTTCAAGCTGTTTCCCAAAAAGCTATAAAACTGTGAATATCTTTGACCCAGTAATACCACTAGATAGTTCTGGAATCTGAAGATTTCAAAGAAAAGTGAAAAGGACATATTTGTACAAAAATTATATAGCATCTCTTTTTTGTGGTAGCAAAGAATTAGAAATCAGAGGGATATTTATCAGTTGAAGAGTGGCTGAATACATTGTGGTATATGATTGTAATAGAATACTACTGTGCTATATAAAGTAATTATAAGGATGGCTTCAGAAAAACCTGGGAAGACTATATGAACTGAAGGAAAGCGAAGTAGGCAGAACCAGGAGAACATTGTACATGGTAAGAGCAGTATTGTAAGAATGATCAGATGTGAAAAACTTGGCTACTCTCATCAAGGCAGTGATCCAAGATAATTTCAAAGGACCATGATAAACAATGTTATCCACCTCCAGAGAGAGAATTGATGAATTTTGAAGGCAGATTGAAACATACTTCAAAATTTTCTTTATTTTCACTTTTTTGTTTTCTCTTGCAAAATGGCTAATATATTAGGAAATATATTTTACATGACCTCACATGTACAACCAAAATCAAATGACTTGCCTTCTCAAGGAGTGGGAAAGAAAGAGTTTAAAGCCTACATTTTAAAAAATGGTTGTTAAAAATCTTTTTACAGGGGCGGCTAGGTAGTGCAGTGAATAGAGTACTGGCCCTGGAGTCAGGAGGACCTGAGTTCAAATCCGGCCTCACAGACACTTAACACTTACTAGCCATGTGACCTTGGGCAAGTCGCTTAACCCCAATTGCTCTCCAAAAAGCAAAAAAAAAAAAATCTTTTTACATATATAATATTAGGAAATACATAACAAAATAAAAATAATTTTAAAATAATATTATCCTCTTAGTTGTAGTAGTAATTACAAGTTAAACTAGTGCATTCTGTTTATAATTTTATATTGTTGGGCTTTGTGGCCCTTTTTGAAGTTATATTACATTCTGTGTATATATAAATGACCAATCCATTATAAAAAAAAAATATTAGGGGCCAGAGTACTCCTTTGCTTAAATTAAATACCAAGGGCATGAAATCACTGTGTTAATGCTACCTTAATATTTGTTTTCAGCCAATTAATTCACAATGAGATGACACAACAGCAAGATATAAAGCTGAAACTGATTTTGTTTTTGTATGAACTTTAAGTCATCTAGCAATGGTTGCTTATTCCTCTGGTTCATGGCAGTAGACAACATCAGATAAAGGTTTTTGGGTGAGTGTCTTTCCTTTTCAAAGAGGACCATGGCATCAGGAAAATGATGCCATGACTTGCAGTTGACTTTGATTTGAGCGAGGGAAGATTGCAGAAGGTCACCAGTCTCACTTTCTCCTCCAGAGCCATCTGGGTCCTGTGGCCAGATATTCATCATGACTGGAAATGACCCAGGATGCCCTGGCTTTTAGGCTAAGGACTTTTTTACCTACTCACTTAGAATGAGGTAATGCCCATTCAGTGAATAGGCCTCTTTAAGAAGTGAATCAAGGGGATGACCCCTTTAATTACCAGAAAGGAAAAAAAATCAAGCTGGGAGGGGAAGACCCTCAAAAACCTTAAATCCAGTTCACTCTGAAGCTCATAGATTGGACCACAATAGTTCCCTGCCCAAGCTCCACTTAATGATTGTATTTTGGGCCCTCCTTGGTAACTTGTTTCTCTTTGGAACAGCAACCCTGAGCGTCTTCCCCTCCCAGCTTGATTTTTTTTTTGCTTTTTTTGTAATTAAAGGGGCCATCCCTTGACTTTCTTCTTAAAGAGGCCTATTCACCAAATGGGCATTAGCTCACTCTAAGTGAGTAGGTGAAAAGGCCTTAGTCTTAAGGCCAGGGTCTCCCATTACATCCTGGGTCATCTCCAGTCATCCTGATAAATATCTGGTCACTGGATCCAGATGGGTCAAGGAGAAAGTGAGATTGGTGACCTTGCAGAGCCCTACCTCACTCAAATGGATAAAGGTAAGTAGAGGGAGGTAGAAGTTTTGGCAGATGTGGTTCCTTCCTTCTACCTTGGGTCATGTAACAGCATAATAGCATTGCAATCTCACTGAGCACAGTAAAAATTGCAAATTCGTTCACTTTCACTGAAGCATGTTCCTAAGTGTATTGGGGCTATTTTATTGAGGACACATTAATAAAGAAAGCTTTAGTGCTACAGAATCTGCAAATGAGATTTGGGAGTTTTTCAGTTCCGTGGGCCTCATTGCCATGGAAAAAAAGAAGCTCTGGAAATAGAGGTTCATACGGAGTCCTCAAAAGGCTAACAATCTCAGGGCTTTAAAAGACATTTCTATACTCTTAAGAAACAAAAGGAGAAATTACAGAATACATAACTAAGTTCAACTCTTCTCATCTGGTTCACTTGGCAAAGTAATCCTAATCTGCAACATAATAGGTCTGCTTGTAATATAACTGCTTCATTTCCCAGGCCTTCCAGCCATGAGATGGATATGTCTTTATTCTATGGACTTTTATTCTGTTGAGATCTGCTACCAATTAAACACCTGTGCTCCATAACTTTGTGCTGATCCATCATCAACATTTCCAGAAGGGTACATCACTGGATTGCATATTAGCCCCAGAAACACCATTAAAATTAATGGGAACTACATGCCTAATTCCCTCAGAGCCAAGAAGAAAATCACCCCATAGTATTCAATAACCCTCAAAATTCCTCATTTCTTACCTGTGATGCCAACTGCTGATAATTGGATCGTGCCACCTGCTTCTATTACAGACTTGTCTGGGGAGGAAGAGCAAGCTAAAGAACATGGGAGAGGGAGATGGTATTCATACACAAATTTTCTCTGATGAATCCCATGTCCTGTAGTATATCTTTGGAGTATTGAGGTGAGACCCATGAAGTTGTTGGCAAGGGCTGAGTGGATGCTTTCAAATTAAATATTAATATTTTTAAAAGACATAGGAAATTGACATCGAAGCTATTCCTGAGGGGCATAGTTCTGTTTGATTGTAGTTTGGGGCCAGATGCTACAAAAGTTAAAATAGGGTATAGAAGGCTAAAGAAAGCTTTGCATCCTTTCCAGACAATGGTCTGGCCAAGGGTGCCTAGCACTCAGTTATCAATGATCCAGTTTAAGAATGAAATGGCTAAGATGCTTTGCTGTTGTCATGAGTCAACCCTGCTACCTATGATTCTTTACACTGGAACATCGGTGGCAAGATGAAGAAAAAAAAAACAGAACACAGCTCAGCCAGTTTTGTTGTGTGAAAGCCATTTTAATCTAAAGTCTCCTACAGGACGATGTGGAGACTTAATGGGTAAAACGAGGTTTGGGGTAGTTGGTAGGTTTCATTTCCCTGCTAACTTTGCTCTCCCCTTTTCATTCACTGTTACTTTCATGACAATTAGGGTTGATTGTGCAGTGTTCTTTCAGGGATTTCCTGTTCTTCTGTCAACCAAAGAATCATTTTTTCTAGCTTTTATGCTTTATCAAAACCGAAAGGATCTAGAGGAGAGAACTTAGGAATTTCTGGAAATTGTAGCAGTGGCTAAGCACCTGCTCCTTGGCACAGTAGAAAAGAGGAATTTTAAATATACTCATATCACTATTTAAGATTAATTTACATATATCCTCCTTACAAACTCCACCAAAAATGCCTTGACTAAGATCAGATTCGTGATTTTGGATTCCCTAGTATTCAAAGTCTTCCGTAAGCCAATAATACAAAATAAAACCGAGTACCAAAAATATATAAAAACAGAATTTCAAATATGGAAGGAACTTAGAAATCATTGTTATCCAACCCCCTACTAAATATCAGAATCCTTTTCTATGATGTTTAAGGCAGATGACTAACTTATTTAGCACTTCTCAATGACATACAATTCATTATATCCTAAGAATTTGGGATTAATTCCTTCTTTGAACATTTCTAATCATTTGTAAGTTATTCTGTCAAACAAAAAATTTTGCCTCATTATACCAACAATATAAAAACACTGTTTCATGCCTTGTACAACATAAATCCAATTTCTCTCCTCCTTGATCACAGTTTTGTTGTTGTTGTTTTAAAATCGCCTGTCTTATCCAAGCTGGCCATACTTTTAGCTTTTCCTCATGTCTTGCCAGCATGAATTGACTAGCTATCCTGTTTGCCTCCTTTGAGTGTATTTTTCATCATTATCCTTCTTGAAATATTCAGAACTGAATATAACATACCCAATATAGTCACAGAGGAACATGGTACAGTGGTCCTTTCTGATCACATAGTTGTGGCCAGATCTTACCGATTCTCCTTTCATAACATTTCTGGCCTCTGTCCCTTTCCTTCTACCCACAAAAGCACTGCTCCTTTTCAAATCTTTATCACCTCTGGCCCATGCTGCTGCTATAGCTTCCTATTTGCCCTCCTTGCCTCAAGACTCTTCCCTTTCCAATCCATTTTCCACAGAGTTGTCAGGGGAATTTTCCTAAAGTGCAGGTCTGACTGTCACTTCTCAATAAACTCGTCAGCCACCCCATTACCCGTAGGATCAAATATGAACTCCTCTGCTTGGCATTTTAAGTCCTTTATAACCTGTCTCTGTACTTTCCAAATTTATTACACATTTCTGGATTACCATAGTAGTCTTTCACAAAGCAGTCAGCAAACTTGAGTGGACCAAAGTGCTACACTGGAATCTAGGGAATCTTTATACTAGGTGTGTGGGGTTAATGGGCCTGGATAAAAGCTAGTGACATAAAACTAAGGAAGGCTTTCAAACATTAACAGCCAGAAATTTTCACTTAGTCATAGCTCAAGTGAGCATCAGTAATGGTTTTAGTTTTGGTCATTTGTAAGGGAGGAAAAAGTCCCCAGTGGGCCCGGTGGGATGGGTAGGAGATTTTGGGATACTTTCTAGGGGTTTCTCCTATACTGGTTTTAAACCAACATTGCATTCCAATAAATCATTAAAGAAAATTGACTAGGTCTCTGAGAAGTGGAGGGAAAAGTAGAAATAGAAAGAAATAACTGATCCAAGAAGGAAATCCCAAATGAAAAGTCTCAGGAATATTATAGCCAAAATTCATAGCTTCCAAGTCAAAGTCACAATAGACTAAGCAGTCTTCAAGAAAGAGTTCAAGTACCAAGGAGACATAGCCAGAATCATGTAAGATCAAACAACCACTATGTTAAAGGAGCATGGAGCTTGGATTACAGTATTCCAGAAGGCAAAATATATAGGTTTACAATCAAGAACAACTTACCCAGGAAAACTGAATATAATGCTATAGAGCAGTGGTTCTCAACCTTCCTAATGGCGCAACCCTTTAATACTCGTATGTGGGCAGACCCACCTGGAGATGGATAAAGGAGTGGTGTCTCGTTTCCTAAGACCATTGGAAATATGTGTTTTCCAATGGTCTTAGGTGACCCCTGTGACCCCTGTGAAAGGGTTGTTTGACCCCCAGGTTGAGAACCACTGCTATAGAGGAAAAAAAAACCTTTAATAGATGCTTTCAAAGCATTGCTGATGAAAACACTAGATCTACTTGAACTTAAAGGAAACATAGGCGTCAAGAGAGAACAGAAACACATGATCAATCATAATGACCTAAACTAAGATAAACTATTTCTATTCTATTGTAATGATATCATTCAAATGTTGCCATCAAACCTTATCTTCATCAGGGGTCATAGTGGCAACTAAGGGACTGGGAATGATTTTGTTATGTTTTAATGATCTTAAAAGAAGAATGGAAAGAGGAAAAGAAGTATGCTAGGAGGTGAAAGAAGAGGAAGGATGGGGATAATTTTCACATGGGATTGGAGCATGGAAGTAGAAATGTATACCCTCAAAGGGAGAAGGTATTGAGGAACAAGTAACATGGACCTTGTCCTCCTCTGAATGGCTGAAAGGAGGGAAGATTATACATATTATACATACAAAGAGTTGGGCACAGAAATACATTTTGCTCCACATGGAAAAAGCAGGGAAACAGAAGAAGGGAGAGGAGATATTAAGAGAGAAGGTAAATTAAGGAAAGGATTAGTTATAAGCAATACAAAACTAAAGAAGAATGAAAAGATAGAGGAACAAGGGAGAAATTTTCTGTTAGATATATGGATAGAGGATGAAATGATGACAAAAAAAGTGATAGGGAAGGTGACAGAAGGTAAAGTGGACAATAATTATTTATAAAATCAAAAAAGTTTTGTCAAAAACCAAACCAATCGTGAGCCAAAATTAAAAGAAAAGCAGATAAATAAAAGGAAAGTATTTGCAGCAAGTTTCTGTAATAAAGATCCAGTTTCTAAAATGTGTCTTTTTTTTTTCAGGTTCAATTTAATTTATTAAAGAAAACTTAAAAATTAAATATACTTACATTTCCTTCAAGATTCATTGTATTACCAAAGCAGA
>CM053582.1:564616086-564644708 GCA_028627135.1 Pseudochirops cupreus | reverse complement strand
TATATATATATATATACATATATATTTTTAACATTTGATTATAGAGCTTTAAATTCTAGATCTTTCTGGAACTTCTTCCCTCGTCAGCCACCTCCACTGGAAGAACAAGCCATCAAATACAGGCTGTATGTGAGGACACTGCTTTTTTATTCTACCGCTATGATAATCTCAGCATCAAATTTTATATCATAAGCCACATCCTTCCACCATCTGTGTGTATACATATGCATGCATAAACATATGCATGTATATAAATGTGCACAAAACATACCTACATATATACATATAATGGCATATGTACCTGATAGTATGCATATATGCATATATATTCAGATCCATATTCAGCTTTCTTCTCTCTGGGCTTTTATACCATATCACTATTTGAATAGCTTTACTTGGATGACTTATAATGATCTCAAATCTAAACTGTCACAAAGAAATCTCACCTTCCCCCTAAAACTCCCCTGTTTCTGTCCAGCAAACAGACATGTCTAGCATTCTTCCAAAATTACACCTTATTTCACTAATTTATTTTTGGGTAAATAGTAGTATTACTCATATCTCTATATATTACTCTCTCTTCTCCCCCAGTAAAGCTTAATCTTCTTAAGGTATTAGGCAGCTTATAATCTTTATATTCCCAGGGTCTTCCAAGTAATAGATGGGTAGTAAATGCTATTTGTTCAGTTGAATTGCTCAGTGACCCAACAATTTTTGAGTACATGCCTATACACATATATAAGCATATGTGAGCATATACACATATATGTGCGCACACATATACTGTTTGTATGCATGCACACACACATGCATGTTTGTGTACATGTATCTGCATATGCAATCAATGCACACATGCATTTGTATGCTTAATATATGCATGTGTATACAGTACATTTTGTGTGCAAATGTGTACGTACATGTGTGTACATACATACATACGTGCCCACATAAACATATGTGTTATATGCAAATATATGTATATTTGTCTTTCATAGTTCCCCTTCTTTGCCTTCATTTGTGATGTACCACGCCGTATTTACACCTGCTTGGCCTCTTTTAGTTTGTGCCTGTGTGGTTTGGGATGATCTGGCTCTCTTACTGCAGCTTCAGAACACGTAAATACCTGTTTTAACAATGACGTCACCGTGCTATTTTCTTTCCCCTTTTACTGAGCTTGCAGTCCACACGTGCCCACAGATCTTTTTTCCCACGGCTGTTGGTGAGCTGCTGTTAACACAAATGTTCCTCTCATCGCTTGTCAGTGAGCTTTAATTCTTAGCCTGTTTGGGAGTTTGTATTTACCTCCGTCCGAGTTTGCGTTGTTGGGGGTTATTGCAGCAGCAGAAATGTCTTTGCCTCTTGTTTCTGTAACCAGTTGTACTAATTACTCCAAACAGATTTTCGTCATTCATAAATTTAATCAGGATGTGTTCCTCCATCAGGAAAACACAATGTGATAGTATCAAAAGGGTGCAGTTCTCAGTGTTAGGAAGGCCTGGATTCCAGTCTTGCCTTAGATACTCATTAATCTTGTGGACCTAAGCAAATTACTCCTCTCTCAGACTCAGTTTCCTGATCTGTGAAATGGTGATAATAGTGTCTACTTCTGAAGGCTGTTTTTGACTTTGAATATGAGGCCACATATAAGGCATAGAAAATAAAGCTCCATATAAATATGCGTTATTATCTAATTCAGTTTGATTTTTGCTGTTGTTCAGTCTTTCTAGGTATTGCTAACTCTTCACGACTCCATTTGGAGTTTCTTAGCAAGGACACTGGACTGGTTTGCCATTTACTTCTCCAGGTTATTTTACAGATGAGAAACTGAGGCAAACGGAGTTAAATGACTTGCCCAGGGTCATACAACCAGTAAGTGTCTGAGGCGAGATTTGAACTCAGGATAAGTTTTTCTGACTAGTGGTCATTTATCCCCATTATGAGGGAAGAATGTTGTGAAAAGGAGAGTTGATCATGATGGTTTTTTAAATATCTCATTTAAAGCAGTTCTGTTTTCTTACTATATAACCCTGGCTCAATTTGTTTTTTACTAAATTTGTTTTACCCCTTCAAGTTTAAAGAATTTTCTTGATTGAGAAATCAAAAATAATTAAAAGGTGAATTGTTCTATGTTGATTAATTTCCTTAACCATATATTAATATGTTATTACTTGTCCCTAGGAGTGGCATTCTGTTTTCTTTGTTGTTTCACAATAAATATGCTTCAAAATCTTGTTTTTAATGTCTTTGATATTTTCACAAACCTGAACTTATTCCTGAGGTCAGGGACCACGCTGTTCATCTTTACATAACCAACAGTATCTAATACAGCTCATTGTAAATGCTAGAAACTCAGTAACTATTTTTTGGATGTTGAATTCTGAGCTTTGGCCTCATAATGCTCTTCTTACCATGCCATAACATATCTTTGCATTGACTCCCTTCCATGAGTTTCTTTTTCTGTCATTTGTGTATTTTTTTAACAGAGGAGACCTGAGAATTTCCAGAGAAACTACATTCAGATCTCTATGTACTTCTCCCCTTGAGTCTCCAGAGGGGTTATTGATGTTTATTTTAGCAGAATGCCATTTCTGAGAACTCCTGTTCTTATTTGACATTTCAGAGTTTCTGTCCTTGGGATGAAATCTACAATTTCTCTGAACTTTGCCTGTGTTTGGGCTCCATATCTAAGAAGACCAGTGTTTTTTCTCTTATGTGTTATGCTCTGTGAAATGCTCTAATAGCATTCTCTCAAGGTTTTCACCATTTCCACATGATGATCTAGTCCTCATGCCTGGAACCTTTTCCCTCTTCAACCCCATGCCCTGGCTTCCCCCTGCTTCCATCAGCTAAATTCCCATCTTCTGAAAGAAGTTTTCCTTTATGTTCCTGAATCTTAATTCCTTCTGTTTGAGACTACCCCCGATTTGTCCTGTATACATTATATTTTGTACTAGTGTTGACTTTTTGTCTCTTTTATTAGTTTATGAACTCCTTTATAACAGAGAACTGGTGTGTGTGTGTGTGTGTGTGTGTGTGTGTGTGTACATGTGTGCTTGTGCTCATGAGTGCACATGGGTGAGGCGGTGGTGGTTTGCATTATATTCCCAGTGTTTTGGACAGGGCATGAACACAGTAAGAACTTAATAAATACATATTGAATGACTGTGAATTTATGCTCTTTCTTACTTAGAGCAAATTAGAGTCAGGTTCACAGTAAGAGGTCTTACATATGGTTTTTCATTTTCTCCCCAGTTGTTAGGATTGTCCTCCACTCCAAATTTACTTTGTGTAATCTTTGTTTATATTATATATTGACTTATCTGTGTATATTTTTCCCCCAATAGAATACAATATTTTAGAATACAAAACAATAGAATACAATATTGTTTGAAAGCAAGAGCTTTTTCAGTTTTGTTCTTATATCCCCTGAGACTAGAAGAATGTCTCTAACATAGTAGATGCTCAGTCATTGTGAAGTGAACAAATGAATGAGTGAAAACTTCTGTCCCATTTGGTAGAGTGACAAATCTAGTATATGAAGAAAGAATTGAAGACTGGATCTTCACTCTCTGTTGTTTCTAGGTCAGTTTTATGGTGAGGAAAACTTACCACAATGTCATGTTTACTCACAGATATTGAAGATCACAGAAGGACTATTTTGGCTTTGTAGGAACTCTAGAGCCTATATATTATAAGGAATAATTGAATGCAGTTTCCATCTCTTTTTCTACTGAATGCAGTACCATCATGTTACTCTTGTTGTCCGATTGTGTCATGGAGGTCAGCTTGTGTTCTCAAAATGCTTAGTAGTAGAAAGGCTGGGCTTGTAGTCAGAAAGACATGGGCTCAAATCCTATCTCAGAAACTGCCTAGCTTCATGACTCTGGGCAAATCTTCTGCCCTCTCTCCACCTTAGTTTCCTCTTTTGTGAAATGAGATTTTTAGAACTGATAACCTCGAAATACTGTCTATGATAATACTTGAAGGCTAGTTGATTGCAGCACATGTTCTAGAAGGCCCTACTTTAATCCAGAAAGGTTTTTAGTTTCATTCTGGTGATCAACCATGTCTGAGACAGTCCTAGAAATGTACAGATGTGTCAATCATTTAAGTGTTGAGTGATAAAGTTTTGTTTTGTTTTTATTTGATTTAGCCAAGCCAGCTATTAAATACCAACTATTAAATAGTTGAGATGTGTTTATTTCTGCTAATCTACAGAGCCCTACACTGAAGAAATAATTGATTTTCAAACTACCAAATACTTATATATTCTTCTGTTTTCAACTTATCTTGGCAGAGTGATTTCCTCTCCATCACATACTCTTAAGTTCCAGACAAACTGACCAATTTATGGCTCATTTTACATGACATTCTACTTCTTGCTTCTGTAAAAACTGTCCCATATATAGAGAATGAGATCTCTGTTCACCTCTACCTTTTGTAACTTCAAGCCCTCTTCAACGCTCATCTCAAATGTTAATACCCACATGAGTAAGATAATTCCTGATTCTTCATATCCTCCAAAAAAAAAAGCAATCATTTATATGTCTATTTGTAAGTTGTGTCCATGCATTCTCTATTTGCCCCTCTTTCATTATACATTGCAAATATCTTTATATTTATTTAGTTTTCAACATTCACTTTATAAAAGTGAATAAAGACTTATAAAGACTTTGAATTATAAATATTCCCCTCTCCCTCCTTTCTCCCCTCCCCAAGATGACATGCAACCTGATATAGGCTCTACATGTACGTTGTTCTTTGTTAAAGTAATATTTTACTTTTGCCTAATTACTTTTAAAAACAAAAACATGCTTTTTTTTTTTTAACATTTTGACTTTCACATTTTGTCCCTTCCTCCTTCCCCTCTCCCATCCCTAAGATGGTAGGCAATCTAGTATAAGTTATAAATGTACAATCAGGTAAAACATTTTCCTATTAGTCATTTTGTACAAGAGGTCTCAAATAGCAAAGAAAGAGAAAGAAAGAAGGGGAGGAGGGAGGGAGGGAGGCAAGGAAGGAAGGAATGAAAAAAGGGAGGAAGGAAGAGAGGGAGGAAAGAGAGAGCAAGTGAAAGTAAGAAAGAGCATGAATACAATTACTAAACACTTTTCACACAAATAAAGTCAGATCTAAACAATTGGAAAAATATCAATTGCGCATGGGAAGGCCGAGCTAATATAACACAAATGACAATTCTGTCTAAATTAAATTTCTTATTCAGTGCCACACCAATCAAATTACCAAAAAATTATTTTATGGAACTAGAAAAAAACAAAAATCACCTGGAAGAACAAAAGTTCCAGAATATCCGAGGAATTAATGAAAAGAAATGCAAGGGAATGTTACCAGATCTGTTAGCTATAAGTAGTTATTGTTATTTATAACTTAGAAACAGAATAAATAAATGATCATCTTAAAAGGGAAGAAATTAGCGGCTGGGGGACTGGGAAAGGCCCCTTGAGGAAGGCAGTCTTTGAAGTGAATCTTGTAGGAAGCCAGAGACCTCTGCCAACTCATCAAGGGCAAAGGAGGTTGTGGTCTTGTCTTGTATTCTTAGCACCCAGCAAAATCTGTAGCAACTGGTAGGTGCTTAATAAAGGCTTGTTGCATTGCATGTCTGAATCTAGGTTATTACACTACGTCATCTCCAGCTTCCTACAAGACTGCCTTCCTCAGGGGCCTTTCCCAGTCCCCCAGCTGCTAATTTCTTACCCTTTTAAGATGATCATTTATTTATTCTAAGTTATAAATAACAGTAACTAATTGTAGCTAACATTTGTGTAGTTCTTGCTATTTGTCAGACATTTTACTATAAACTTTACATTTATTTTCTCATTTGACTCTCATAACAACCTTTAGAGGTAGGTGCAATTATTGTCCCCATTTTATAGAGGAGAGTCTGAGGCAAAGAGAGGCTGAGTGATACGCATAGGGTCACATATCTAGGGAGTGTCTGAGGTCAGATTTGAATTCAGGTCTTCCTGACTCCAGGCCATGCTCTTTATCTATTGTACCATGTCACTGCCTAGCAACAACTACTTACGTAGATGTAATACACCTCCATTAATATTTAAGGCTCTTGAGGGAAGAGACCAATTTATCTTTTTCTTTGTATTCTTAGAAATTACTGCAGGGCTAGGTGCAATATAAATACATAATAAATTAGGGATTTATTTATTGCTTGACTGGTTCATTATTACTCACTAGCATCTAAGTTGTAATTACAGAAGTAGAATTAGTCAGACTTTGCAGTTTCTTGGATATGGGAGGGAAAAAAAATGGAAAGTTAAAATAAAAGAATAAATAGGTTAAAAAAAACACTTTGGAGCCAGTATTCTAAATTAAGTGCATTTCATACAGGAGGTGAATATGGAGGACTGGAAGGCTAAAGACCCTGAGAAGCCTTAATGTTAGAGGTAAAGACACTGTGAAAGTTTCCTTCTGATATCTTTACCTTTTTACCGTAAGGAAAGTCAAGGAGTTTTTGTTTTGCTTATGAATGCATAATGTGTGATTTGGAACTTTAGGAGAGAGAAAAGTCATGGATTTGATGATAAAGTGGTAACTGATAACCTAGAGAGTTGTTTCAGTAGGATAGTAGGACTGGTGAAAGGAATGCAGGGTAAGTGAGCCTTGAAAAACTGGACTCTTCTCAGAAACGCACATTTATAAGACAACTCTACAAGTCTCGGGATGAAAGGAGATGTCTACATTCAGAGAAAGATCTAAAAAGAACAGTTTAAATGGAGACTGAGGCAATCTACATGCTATCGTTCTTTTCACGTTTGGTTCTCTTTCTTTGTTCCCATTGTTCACTCCACTGGTTACAACCCTTCTATACAACCAGACTAATGTCCAATGTGATCCTGTACTTGATTGTATACCCCCATGGGGCGTGAGGAGAGGGAAGGGAGAAAATTTGAAACTCAAGGAATTATGGAACTGAATCTTATAAACTAAAAGTAAATAAACAAATCAATTTTAAAAAAATAAAAAATTTTTAAAAAAGGAATGAAGAGTATTCAAGGTGAGGCATCTGATGTTATGTTTTCTTTTTTAAAATAACATATTTTTTCTAATTATATGCAAAAACAAAATTTAATATTTTTTTAACAATTCAGTTTTAAATTTTCTCCTATTCTCTTTGCCCTCCTTCATTGAGAAGGAAAACAATTTAATATAGGTTGTATATGTGCGGGTATGTAAAACATATTTCCATATTAGTCATGTCGTGAAAGAAAAGATCAGACAAAAAACTAGAAAAATGAATTTTAAAAAGCAGTATGCTTAATCTGCATTCAGATTCCATCAATTCTTTCTCTGTGGGTGGATAGCATTTTTCATAATAGGTCCTTCAGAATTTTCTTGGATCTTTGTCCTGCTATGAATAAATTATTAACAGCTGATCATGGTACACTTTTATTGTTACTGTGTACAGTGTTTTTCTGGTTCTGCTCACTCCACTTTGAATCAGTTCATTGTAATTTCTTATAGCACATAGTATTCCATCGTAATCATAGAGCACACGTTATTTGGTCATTCCCCAGTTCACGGCATCCCCTCAATTTCCAATTCTTTGCTACCACAAAAGAGCATCTGTTTATTTATTTGTTTACTTGTTTATTTATTTAATTTATGGTGTATCTAGGTCCTTTTTCTTTTCTGTCTCTTTGGGATACATACCTAGAAGTTGTATTGCTGGGCCAGAGGGTATATGCACAATTTTAAAGCCCTTTCGGGCATAGTTCCAAGCTGTTCTTCAGAATGGTTGGATCAGTTCACCACTTCATCAACAGTACTTTAATGTTCCAGTTTTCCTACATCCCCTCTATCATTTGTGATTTTCTTTTCCTATCATAAGTCCATCTGAGAGTGTGAGGTGGTTCTTCAGAGTAGTTTTAATTTAGATTTCTCTAATCAGTGGTGGTGTAGAGCATTTTTTCATATGATTATACCTGCCTTTGATTTCTTCATCTGAAAAATGCCTCTTACTATCCTTTGACCATTCATCAATTGTAGAATGATGCGTCTTTAGTGTCTATGTAATCCAACTGATGTAGTGAAAAGTCTTTACACTGTAACCTATTACACAGGTGGTCATCCAGTCTCTAGTCTGTTATATGTAACTTTTCTAAAATTCTCCTTAACTTCTTTCTTGTTTATTTTTTGGTTAGATATATCTACTTTTGAGAGGGGAGAGTTCAAGTCCCCAACTAGTACAGTTTTATTGTCTATTTACTCATGTAACTTATTTAACTTTTCTTTTAAAAATCTGGATACTGTACTGTTTGGTGTCTGTATGTTTGGTACTGATATTACTTCATTGTCTATGGTAACTTTTAGCAAGATGTAATTTCCTTGCTTATCTCTTAATTAGATCTGTTTTTGCTTTTGCTTTCCCTGAGACCATGATTGCTACCTCTGTTTTTTTTTTTTTAATTTTCAATTGAAACATAGATTCTGCAATAGAAACATATTTACTCTGTGTATGTCTCTGCTTCAAGTATGTGTCTTTTAAACAATACATTGTAGGACTTGGGTTTTTAATTCCAGTCTGCTACTTGCTTCCATTTTCACTTTCTGGGTGTGTTCATCTTATTTACATTCATACTTATAATTACTAACTTTGTATTTTCTTCCATACAATTTTCCCCTTGTTTATATTTTTCTCTCCTTTCTTCCTTTCCTCCCACCCCACACATAAGTATTTTACTTCTGTACACCACCTTCCCTAATCTGCCCTCCTTTCTTTTGGAACATCTTATTTTTTTTTTTAATCCCTTTCCCATCCTGCTTGCCTGTAGGGTAAGATAAATTTCTATACCCAACCCTTTGTTTATGTTATTCTTTCTTTTATTGAATTGTGATGAGAGTAGGGTTCAAGCATTGTCCACACCCCTCCCAAACCGTCTTCCCCTCCATTGTTGTACAGCATTCACTGGGCTGCTGTCCCCTTTTACCCCAGTGAGATATACCTTCCCTGCCAACCTTCTAAGTTGTCTTAGACTGGAAAATTGTTTCTCCTTATCCTTTTGTGGGTTTTGCTGCTTCAGAATTTGTTTTGAGGCATTACTTTAAAGTTATTTGAAGGAGAATTTGGGAGAGTTCAGGCGAGTCACTGACTTTTACTCGACCATGTTGGCTCTACTTTGAAGTTATTTTTTTCTAAGAATTTTTCAAAGTATTAACCACTTTAAAAATTGGTTTTACAGTCAAAGGACCTGGGGCAAATCCTGCTACTGATGTTTCACTTTGTATTATTTATCATCTCTGAGATTCAGTTTCCTCATTTATGAAATGGTTAAATTACTTCTGCAGGACTTTTCATCTCTAGATATATTATAATCTTCAAAAAATAAAGAGATTAAAAAGGCAGGTCAACAAATTAATGGGTTTTGTGGCCATTTGCACAGTAGAAGAGCATCAAGTAGTAAGTATGGTAACATGATAACTGTGTTCAGTGTGTGAAGTGTATGAAAGAGGGATTTTTCCCCCTCCTTAGACCTCTACAGTAAGACTAGAAAGAGTAAGTAGAAGCATGAATTTGGCAAATGTAAGCCTGAGATCAGTAAAAATCCTGATGGAGATCTTCAAATGGAATTACTGTTCATTAGTCATCTTCAGGCAGAGGCTGGATGACCCCTTGTGTGATACAGTATAGTGAGAAGACTATAGCACATGAGTCACATTAGATACTCACTAAAGATATCACCACCTGTGATACTGAGGCTCATAAAGGAAGAGAAATGGAGAAAGAGTGGGAAGATGTGAACATTTTGTATGGATATCAGAAGAAAAAATGGAAATTAAGTGGCCATTGGCGTAGGAAGAGAAGATACTGAAATCAGAGGAAGGAAAGAGTATCCAAAAGGATTTGATGTTGAACTTTCAAGTGATATATGCTGCTAAAGCAGAATAAAATCTGAATAAATGTTAATTAAGCATAATAATAATAATAGAGAAATTGAATATAAATTACCATAAAGATGAAAGTTAAGAATTGATGAATACATGAGAATTGTCAAGCCGTAGGGAAGGCTCATAGTAAATATGTTTATTCACGGTGCTCTCCCCATTTCTATTCATAGCCAGATGAGGTGGCCAGAGAATTTACTGGAGAATTAATTAATAAAGAAAAGAAAATGAAACAAATTGAACTTCCTGGCTATGAGATTGACATCCAAATTGCTAAAAACATTAGTTTTATTTAGCTTCTTTTTTTTTATTCTCCTTCAGTGGTTAAATGAAGAGAGTAGACAGAGTATCTAATACATTTAGAATCAGGTAAACCTGAGTTAGAATCTTGGCGTAGTGACTTTCTAACTGTATGACCTTGGGAAAGTCATGTATTTCATCGGCAAGATGAGGGTAACAGTAGCGTCTACTTCCTAGCATTGTTATGAAGATTAAACAAGAACCTATATAGAAAGTCCTTTGCGAATGCTAAAGTGTTACATAAACGTAAGCCGTTTGTCATCATCATCATGGTCATTGTTAAGCTCGATATTTAAGATTGGCACTATTGAAATTTTCCTTTCATACAAAAAAGGGCTAAAAAGAAGGCTACTGTCTTCCAAATCTACTGAGGGCCGGTGTTTGTACAGTCTTCCTAGGCAAAGGCCAATAGAGAAAGGAGGGCTTTAACCTGCTAGATAAATACATGTATTGATTGAGAGAGAAGGAGAGGTAGATAATAGGAAACATCAACCATATAAGCTATGTTTTTTATTAGCCATTTGCTGTATGTCAGGCAAGGGTATTCCTAGATCAGCACAAACCTGTATCTATCAATAGCTTCAATGTTTTATGGAGACAAAATGTTATGTTATTTCTTAACATTGACCCCCAAAATATGAGAAAAAAGGGATTTTCAAAGATAAGATGGCAATGTGTTTCCAATTAATGCTTTTCTTAGACCCAGAGAAGTAGACAAAGCAAGGGCAGCTCTTGCTTTTATCCACTAAAAAAAGAGTGAGAGAGAACAACTCTTTGCCAAGCTCTTATGTATGGAAAAAACAGAGAAGGTGAAGAAAATGGAAGGCAGATTGATTTCTTAATTATTGATCTGATCATGTCATTCCCTTAGTTTAAATCCAGTCTTCCCCTACAGTCAACAGAATAAAATGAAAATATGCGCCCCTCTTTTTGAAATTTAAAAGCCAAAGATGACTTCCTGAGTTGACACCGACCTATCTTTCCAGCTTTATTATACATTAATTTCAGCTTCGTGTGTTGATCGCCATTTGTTTTAATTTCTTTCTGACAGCATTGCTTAAGGACCACTCCCTATGAAGTTCTATTCTTAGTGTACTTTATTGCCAGAATCTCTTTTATCTCTACAAAATCTCCAGTTCAGTAATTCTCTCTGTCTCTGTGTTTGTCTCTACTTCTGTTACCCTCCCTCCCTATTTTCCGTCCTCTCTCCATGTCTCTGTCATCTCGTTGTCTCTATCATTTTCTCTCTCGACCTGGCACTGTCTCTCTATTTTCCTTTCATGAGCTCACAACCACATGCATAACAGATGACATGACAGTTTCTCTATCTGCCTCAGCCTGGAGGGTTTTCTTCACTCTTGCCAGCTACTAGTAAATGGTTATATCTCACACAAAGTCAGATGTCATTGTGGGCATCAGTTGAGGATGAGAATTTCATTCTAGATGTGACTGGTTGCATTTGTTCAATTACAGTTCATTTAAAAATGAGCCACCTCAAGCACAACAAAGCCAGGCAATGGAAATGAACAGATATGGGCATTTTGATAAATTACTTTTCTGCGGGAACAAAATCTCACAACTGTCATTATCTTCTGACATTCTAATCCACATTGTAAACGCCTGCCCCTTCACCCCTAGACAATGGACATATCATGATTTCAGTTATGGAAAATAGTTTTAATCATAGCTCTGGAGGTCTATGTGTTGAGGGAAGGGGTGTCAGAATGAAAATTGGTATTAACAACCTTCCCTTCCTATTTATTGGTTCCTTCCTGACAGCCTAGAAACTCACATCTCTCATAACCCACACCCAATTAAAAAAAAACAAAACAACTCTTCAGTCCTACCCAGCTCTTGGAAATATTGACCTATATCCACTCTTCTTTGAGTGTCTAAACTCTTTGAGGAAGCTATCTCTCCTAAACTCTGAAATCTGGCTTCTGATTTATTACTCAACTGAAACTATCTCTCCAAAGTTACCATTGCCAAATAGTTTGTCCTTTTTTCAATTCTCATTCTTCTTGACATTTCCACATCATTTGTCATGGTTGATCACATTCTCATCCCAGACACCCTCTTCCTTCTAGATTAACCTTGACATGGCTATCCAGTTTCTCCTACTAACTGTCTGACAGGTCCCTCTCTGTCATTTTTGTGGATTCTTCATGTCAGTCCTCTTAACTGGAGGTGGTCTCTAGGTTCTTCCCTGGACTTTATGGTCTTTATGTTCTCATACTCTCTCATTCCATGATTTTTTCAGCACTTATGGATTTAATTACCATCTTTAAGTAAATAATCCCAAGACGTATATACTCAACCCCAGTTAATCTTCTGAGCTCAGTTCTAACATTATCAACTGCTCCTAGCATATCTCTAGCTATATGTCCAGTAAACATCTCAAATTCAGTACATCCTAAACAGAACTCCCCCCAAACTCCAGATCCTTCAATTTTCTGAACTTTCCTATTGCTATGAAAGACAACCATCCAGGCATCTAGGAAGTAGATTAGACAGAAAGATGGGACTGAAGTAAGGAAAACCTGAGTTTAAAACCAGCTTCAGATGTTTACTGTGTGACCCTGGGCAAGTCTCTTCATCTCTTTCTGTGTCTATTTCCTCAAATGTATAACAGTCATAATACACCAACCTCTCAGGGTCATTGTGTGGATCAAATGAGATTTGTAAATATTTTTAAAGCACTAAGCACAGTACCTGGCATATATTGGTTGTTGTCCTTCATTCTTGAAGAGGACCAAAATGACATCACTATCCTAGAGTCAAGTTAGAGTTTGTCCTGTGACTAATCAGACCAGCATGAGCTTGGAATACCCTACCACAGGTTGGGCACAAATAGTCTGTGTGAATAGGTGGAGCAGATTCTCCAAATTTGCACATCCTGCATTTCCTTTGAGGTCTTTCAATTCTGCTTCTCTCACAGAGCACAGCACCTTCTCTGATATGGGCATGCCATGCTGAGAGGTCCTGTGCCAATGGCTCCCAAAGTTTTTCAGAGAGACCTTGAGAATATCCTTGTATAGCTTCTTCTGACCACCATGTGAGCACTTGCCCTGTGTGAGTTCTCCATAGAATATTCTTTTGGCAGGTGTACATTTTGCATTCAAACAGTGTGGCCAGCCCATCAGAGTTGCACTCTCTGAAGCAGAGTTTGTATGCCTGGCAGTTTAGTTCAAGTAAGGACCTCAGTGTTTGGTGCCTTATCCTGCCAAGTGATCTTCAGAATCTTCCTAAGACAATTCAAAGGGAAGCCATTCAGTTTCCTGGCCTGGCACTGGTAAACTGTCTGGGTTTCACAGGCATACACCAATGAGGTCAACACAACAGCTCTGAGGACCTTAAGTTAAGAAAACCTGGCATATATTAGACACTTAATGAATACTTTTCTTTTTTTTTTTCCTTCTGTTCCTAGTCACCCAGGTTCATGACTTCAGAATTACCCTAGACCCCTCACTCTCATTTGCCCTAAGTACCTAGTCTTTTTTGGAATCTTTTTTTGTTTCTACTTTTACAATATTTCTCTTATTTTCCTTTCTCTCCATTCACATAGATGTCCCTCTAGTTCAACCATTATCACCTCTCTATTGTAATAGGTTTTGATTGATTTCTCTTTTCTTAATTTTCTTTCCATTCCAATCTATCATCTGTTTGGCTACCAAGGCAATTTTTAAAAATTGAAAGTTTGTCCATGACACACTCCTATTCATTAAGCTTCAGTGGTTCCCTATTACCTCCAGAATCAATTATTAAAGTCCTTTGTTTGACCTTTAAAGACAGGCAAACCAAAAAAGGACTCCCTGCCCTCAGGTAGCTTTACATTCTATTTCAGGAAAACTATCTTGTATATGTAATTTGATAGGAGATTATACAGAGTAATTATGGGAACACTTGAAAAGTGTGTAGTGGGGATCATTTTTTAAGGTGTTAGACTAGATGGCAGCTGAGGTCCCTTTTATGTCAAAAATTCTACATTTTGTGATTCTGTGATTTATTTTCTCCTTCATTGTTGATTTATGGTTATCAGTAATTGGGAAGTTTATCACTAATTCAGTTTTTTATCCTGTTTCAAATTCCATATACTATTTCATTTGTTTAAATATTAACTAATCATAAATTAATTATCTCAGTTGGCATTTATTTTAAAAAAAATGATATGTGAAAGGCTGAAAAAGTACTTCCTGCAGAGAAAGAGTTGTATGTTAATTACAGCTCCTGCATCTGGCTCTGTATGGACATCTGTTCCTCTTTTGACAATACTGCAGGAAATCATTTTGTGTCAATAACTCAAAAATTTTGAATGTAATTACAGTATTCTAATTTTAGATATTAATACATTTCAGTTTTAAAAAACAAATGAGCTTCATGATCTTGCTTGTCAGCATTCATTTAACTGGAATAAATTTCATTAAAAATTTATATTAATGGTTTCTAAATGATCTAATATCCCAGTTATTTTCATTTCCAAGTATGCCATGATTTTCAGGCAGTTTAATTTTAAAGAGACAACTTACCTTAAGGAACTATTTTCTGACCCTGAATTCTCTGCAAGCCAAGGAGCCATAACATCATGATTAAGAGCTAGAAGGTACCTTAAGAACTAATCTAGTTTCAGCCTTTAATATTACAGATAAGAAAACTGAGGCTCTGGTGGGTTAAGGTTCCTCTTCAGGCATATGCCTGGAGTGTCTGAGGCAGCCTTGGAATTATGCAGAGAGATGAGATGGAATGTTATTTGCTGGAAACAGCTAGAAGTCCAATTTGGATATACCCAAGAGCATGTTAAAGAGCATGTTAAGAAGAGCAATGCAATGAGCACTGAAAGGCAGATTGGATTCACTTGTGAAAGTCTTTATAAACTAAAAGAGTTTGTACCCAATCCTAGAGGTAATTAGGAAGCCACCAGAAGTTATTAAGCTGGGGAAAGACCTTATCGGGTCTATGTTTTGTAGCTGTGTGGAGGAAAGATTGCCAAGGAAAGAGGAATGAGGCAGGGTGTAGTAGGAGAAGAATATGCCATGTAATCAGGCTCGGCTAATTTTTGATTAAAACATATTGAAGTCATTCTTAATATTGAAGGAGAGCCCTTCTCTTTTAAAGCAAAGCCCTCTATGTGAACAAGTACTGCCACTTTATCCCATATTCTCCAGCAGATTGCCCTCTCTTATCATCCAGACTCACAAGTCTTGATCTTTACTTCTACACTGGCTGCTATCCCAGTGCCACAAAACATGTCCACACTGCCCTCACCTGATCCTTAAAAACCTTCATGTGATCTATCCATCCCCAGTGGATATCGTCCTTTATTTCTCCTCCTTTGCCTGATAAGCTCCTTGAGAAATGTCTACAGTTGGTGTCTTCCCTCTGTTGATCACCTCTTGTTTATCCCATCTATGTCTTATTTGTTTGTGCCTTGCCTCCCCCATTAAACTGTGAGCTCCTGGACAATGGGGACATCTCCCCCCTTTGTTTTTATTCCCAGCACTTAACACAGTTAGTCATCGTGTCTTAATTGCCAGATACATTCCTATTCTTCCTGATCCCAAGGCTTCTTGACCTTCCTGCAGACTTGGACATTGGCAATCACTCTCTTCTCAATATTCTATTCTCTCCAGTTTTCATTTCCCTTTTGTCTTTGTGGGGTGTGTGTGTGTGTGTGTGTGTGTGTGTGTGTGTGTGTGTGTGTGTGTGTGTGTGTGTGTGTGTGTGTATGTGTGTGCATGTGTGTGTGTGTGAGAGAGAGAGAGAGAAAGAGAGAGAGAGGGAGGGAGGGAGTGAGAGAGGGAAAGGGAGAGAGAGGGAGGGAGAGAGAGATAACAAGTTACTATTTTATCCTAATTCTCTTCTTACTGTCTTATTGCTTCTGCTCAGTTTCCTTTGCATCTTCACTGCTGTCACACCCACTAACTGTGGATATCCTCCAGGATGATACTGGATCCTCTTGTCTCTTATCTCACCAGCTTCCATGGACTCATCGATCATCTTTATTCATATAATTCTTGTATATACTTATATAACCTTAACCTCTTTCCTGATCACCAGCCTCCTCCCCTTTCCAACTACCTCCAGGTGGATGTCTCATAGATATCTTAAACTCATTATGTCAGCAGTTAAAGTCATTGTCTTTTCCTCTAAACTCTCCTCTCTTTCTCACTTCCCTTTCATTGTGGAGAGTACTGCTGTCTTCCCAGTTACCTAGACTTACATCCTGAGTCATCTTCAGCTCCTTGCTCTTTCCCTCCACTCCCACATCCAATCTGTTGCCCGTTCTTATTGTTTCTACCTTTGCTCATTGTCTCATCTTTTTGAAATATTCAGGAAGCACCTTGATGGGTATGGAGTCTCTGCTGGACTGGTTGCTTAGCTGGACTTGCTCTTAATTAGCACCAACTACTTGCTAACTGTTTGACCTCGAGCAAGTATCTTCACCTGGGTCTTTGTTTCCTCATCTTACAAGCCTCAGAGTTCGCTTCTATCTTGAATGAAGATCCATGATGCCATCTCTAGACTATGCTGCTTATTTTGTCAATTGGATTGAAATATCACTAAGCCACTAGGAAATTCCTTAGAAACTCTTCCTGTAGCATAGGAGCAGACATAGTTTACCTGATTGTACCTGTTTTGTAATTCCCTTCTCCACCACATGACTTTAAGAATCTTTTATCAGCAAAAACTAACCTATAACTGTCGATTTATTCTTGGAATGGATTTTGGAGAGGATCTAGTTCAAGCCCTTCCTTTTCGACCTGACCTAAAAATGTCCAGTGGCCAGCCATCAGCAAATAACAGAGCCAAGACTGAACTCAAATCCTCTGATTGCAAACGCATCACTGGCTCTAATGCACTTTAATGCCCTGTTGTAAGTCTCTCTTTCCTCTTACCAGTTTAGTTTCATCTCTATTTCTGAGGATTCCCATTATGACTTGTACTACTTGTGGGTCATCTCTTAAATGAGGGACTCTGGAGAAGTGCCTTTACAATAATGGGTCTCCCATGAACTCTGTGGACAATAAAAGCCCTAGCTGCTTTGAGTGGTGTCTCTGTGGCCTAAAATAGTCAATGACTTTTCACTTCTTAAGATTATTTCAACATTGAGGTTTAGGTCTCATGAGGGTATTTGGGACAATACAATTTTCCACAGGAGCTAAAGATTTATGGATTTGAGTCTAATGATACCACTTGCATGGTAGCAGTAATATTTAAAGTCTAGTTGTTACTTTACTTTGCTGGCTCGTAGTGAGAATGTGCCCCTCAGACATTGGCTTCAGGGTGTATTTTAGAGACTAAGAATTTGGCCAGGCGCAGCCTCGGGCATATGTTAATGATTCAAGCAACAATTCTATGCAGAAATTAGGCCACCAGACTTCTTTTTTATCCTACTCTTATCCTTCCTTGACTCTATGGTTTGTCACATAAGTTTTTGACAGTTATGAAAGTAGCCAACTTCCACATATTCAGGCTGTGATTATCAATGTGGAAGTTCAGAGCAAAGCATGAAAGCTAGAGTTAAGATTTTTCTAACATATTATCTCATGGGAGCCCCATAAGAGCCCTCTGAAGTAGGTACTAGAGCAGCGGTTCTCAACCTGTGGGTTATGTTCAATCTGTAACAATGAAAATACATCCTGCATATCAGATATTTACATTACGATTCATAACAGTAGAAAAATTACAGTTATGAAGTAGCAACGAAAATAATTTTATGGTTGGGGGTCACCACAACATGAGGAACAGTAGTAAAGGGTCGCGGCATTAGGAAGGTTGAGAACCACTGTACTAGAGGAAATTTTGAAAACTGATACTCAAAGATGTTGAAGTACTTTTCTGATATAATCCAGTGACACCAGACTTCTCAGCATTCTTATTCAAGACCCTCCATCTCCCAAAGTGTATTTTCCCTGTCTCCCATACCTTAAATTTTCTTCTTCCTTGTATTCATGTTCTGAATTCCTTCAAATTGTCATTTCTCATTAGCTACACTGCTTTGGGTCTTCTTTTAACTTCCCCATCATGTCTTTATGCCCCAGGAAACTCATCATTGAGAAATATCACTATAGTGCAAGATTGAATCAGCCTTGGTATTTACTCGGTATCAACACCCTCTTGCCCCTCTGTTTAAACTCTCTCACTTGAGGACAAAGCTGTAAGCTCCAAACCCTTCACTTAAGGAGGGGTCCCAGAACAGTCTCCTCCCTTGGACTACTTTTGGACTTCTCTGTCGTGTTCCTGACTTAGGTGCTTTCTTACATCTCCCTCAGCCTTCTAGTTTTCAGCTTCCTTTCCTGTCTTGTCTTCCCCCATCAGAGCCCAGGGACTACCTTTCTTTTGGTTTGTGTTTGTATGCACAGTTCTTAGCAGAGGGGCTGGCACAGAGTAGGCTCTTGATAAATGTTTAGTGACTGTGACTACAAAAAATATTTCGTTATACCGCTTAATTCTGCTGTCTTCTTTCTGGGGTTATATCCTGTTTGTCCTACATTTGTTCTTGTTTATACATAGTCATTTGTGTATTGTCTTTCTCGCTAGACAGTATGCTCCTTGAGAGCAAGGACTATTGGCGGGGGAACAATAGATACGATATATATGTGTACAATTTATAGACATGTATTTATATGTACTTTGTTTTGTAACATGCATTTCAGAGGTTCTCAACCTTTCTTGTGCCATGACCGTTTAATACCATTCCTCATGTTGTGGTGACCCCCAACCATAAAATTATTTTCGTTGCTATTTCATAACTGTAATTTTTCTACTGTTATGAATCGTAATGTAAATATCTGATATGCAGGATGTATTTTCATTGTTACAGATTGAACATAACCCACAGGTTGAGAACCGCTAATATATTTGAATATATGTGTATGTGTGTATGCACGTATTATTTGTTACATTCTAATAGCGTATAGGGATTTTTATTGGATTTCTGATTTTATTAGTATAGGAGAGTTACATGTGATGAAATGAACTTTGGACCAAGTCATCCCAAGCTTGTCATTTTTGTCCGTAGGGTTCCTATTGCTTTCTCATTGTTGATAAACATTTCCAGGCTTTCGAAATGCCCATGATTATGTTGGATCGTAACCGAATTGCTGACCTTGTTTAATCCTCTAATTCATTCAGTCCCTCTTCCCCTCACCCCCTGCTCCCCCATTCCCCATGGAAAGCTTGAGTTCCTAGGTTATTTGGCCCCGACCTACCCTCTGGAAGGGTCGAAGGAAAAAAATATAATTTCAGCCAAATTGTGCGTCTTGTTATTCCTCAAACATTCCCAGGGAGGTATAATGGATAAAGAAGCCAGCTTATAACTGTAATACATGATGTCAGGTCCTATTTTAGACACTTATTGACTGGGTAGCCTTGAGAAAGTCTTTTAAATTTCCCATATCGAAGTTTCTTCATCTGTACAATGAGAGGGTTGGACTTGGCCTCTAAGTCCCATTCACAAGCTGTATTTATGATCCACCCCAATTCCAAATCCTCCACCTTCAGTGTCTGTTCAAACAAACTGTTGCCTTCACGTGTTTTTTTTTCTCATTTCTAATAAAAATTTTAAATAATCTTTTAGGATAAGCTCAGTAACCAACTATGTAATTAGTTATTCCTTGATCCACCTTTGCCAGTCCCCCCAAAGAGCTGTGATACCACCTTCTTCCAAATCCCCATAGTACTTGGTACCATTCTTATGGGCTTTATTTTATCCTGCTTACTGTATGCTTAACTGCGTACTTGAATCATCATCATTGCATGATTCATTTCTGTAACACCTATAATACTTCCCATTGTGTTTTGGCTGCTGCATGTCTTCAATCTTTGTGAATAGAATATTTATGAACACAATATTTACATTAGCAAGACTTCTCTTAGCTAGAGTACTTACAAAGTGATTTTCCTATGTTCATATCTCTGCCTCTAATGAATGAGGCTATATTGAAAAATAAGCTTCATTTTTACTCTGCATGCCATGTTTTAGACTGTTCTAGAGACTGAGACTTTGGGGATTCTGTAGTAATCTTGTCAAAATCTTGAAAATGGTGGAGATCTAGAATCAGCTAGAACTTCGCAGCTCTCTATTCTGTTTTTTCTGAACTGTGCTCTCTTTTTTTTTTTACCAACATTTGTTAATTAAGGATTAGAAGAAAATAAAACTGCTATCTGATTCATCAGCACTTTGAATAGTGATGTTCTCTTGACCATTGAAGTAGATATTTGTAATGGCTTTATAATCAGGTATTAGGTGAGTCACACTGTTAAGTGACAGCAAATAGGTTACAGCACTTCCCTGAAAATAAACAGAATGAAAAGCACATTATTTTAATTCCTGGGATTTTCCATAACAAAACTGCAGTAATTTGAGTAAAGTATACATGTATATGAATTTTAAGCACGATGCCATGATATAGTAGTTTACCATGGGGTCCAGTGGTGCTATAAGCAGCCACACATGGGGGCCATTGAAATCCAAGGACAAGGGTGGGGGTATTCATTCATGACAAACACAGGATAGTTGTTGGAATTTGGGATACTGAGACCATGGTTTGGGTGTCAGAGTTTGATTTTGACTAAGCTTGAGAGTGACATGGAGACAAGATACAAAGGAATCATCCACATCCATGTTTATGGAAAATATTAAAGAAAGGAGTATCAGGAAAGACCAAGAGGGAATCAATTAGAAGCCGGTCAGCAGAGTGAAAATTACTTACCAGGATTTGTGAGCAAGTTAGAATCAGTCAAGTCCGGATGCGTTTATTAAGTACCTACACTGACCTAAATACTTTGCTAAGTGGTGGAGGTACAAAGAAAAAGAAAAACAGTCACTAAGCTCAGGAATATCACAGTTTAACAGGGCCAGGGAATGAAGTAGGGTTGAGGAACCTGTGATGTGAGGCCACATGTGGCCCTCTAGGTTCTCAAGTATAATCCTTTGACTGAATCCATACTTCACAGAATAAATCCCCTTAATAAGAAGGATTTGTTCTGTAAAACTTGACTCAGTCAAAAGACTGCATCCAAGGACCTAGAATGCCACAGATTCCTACCCCTTCTCCCCCTAAAATGGGGAGACCGCATGCAAATTATAGATAGATAGATATAAATACAGGCATATAGATCTATTGGATATTGGTTGAAAATTGTGAGCTCTTTCTAGAATGCACCAGCTAGGGGATGGCATGTGACTTTGCTACATCATAGAATGAACTCAACCATTTTGGGTCTTAGGCATCCAATCTAACAAAATTTTTTTAAGGTGGTTATTGGTGACATGTGGGGATAGAAAAGAAGTTTCAAAGTGGCCTCCATGAAAATTTGTGAAATTTTGATTTTTCTGCCAGGGCCAGCGATTCATTCCTGACTTCAGAGGAAGCTCGTGAATTCTCAGATCCCTAAATTTGCATTCCTCTGCCTCTGCAAACGAAAGTAAGTATCCCTCAAATCTGCTTTTCGTTTATCTTAACTGTCATGAATAGTATGAATTAGATGAATGAAAATTTAAGGGCCTACCCCTACTGTGTCTGGAATCATGACAAAAAAAAATCCGGTGCCTGGTGATGAAATAGAACTCATGATGACATACGTACCATATTGGTTATTTCCATACTAAGCCACTGGCAGTACAAGGGAGATCTAGGGAAAAGCGTGGAGTCGTAAGTAATAACTTAGAGCAGATATGGGAGCATAAGCTGTCAGAAAATTGGAAGATGATACAAGTATCATTGATGGCTATCTATTCCTGAAAGCAGTTCAAGGGTGGGATGCTTAAGTAATCAGTCAAATCTATAACACAGAAATACAGAGAAGGCACCTGTAATGCCAATCACAGCAGCGCACCTAAGGACTGCTGCTATGAATAATTTTAAGGGTCTAATCACAATCTAATCTATATTGAACTCTCTATTCAGCAATAAACTAAACATTGTTCAGTAAAGCATAACATTCATAGTAACATCCTAAAGCAAAACATATCATAACACTCATTATGTCATATGATGCATGGATATATCGCTGCATTCAGAAACATTTCCCAACATACTTATTTACACAATTAGAGGGTCGCAGGCTAGGGTCTCCACTAGCACAATACATCCTTAAGGGGTAGCAGGAAATACAAACACCATCTACCCCTAAGTCACAGTAAGTCACAATCTCTTCAGTCAGTAGGCAGTGTCCAAGTAAAGTCTTCTCTCATCTTGATTTGAGGCTGACTTCCAAACCCCATGGCTCTTCCTCTGTGGGATGATTGCTCTCAACTCTAGCCTGGATTCACATGTAGGCAGCTCTCTGCTTCTGTTTTATGTCTCAGTTCACGGGGATTGTTCCACTCCAAGCTCCTGCCCTATAGCAGGCTTTAGGGGCTCCTGGCTGCAATTTCTGTTTCTAGGAAAACAAAGCTTTACAGGGCTACAGTGATATTTATACACTTTACCAGCACCATCATCTCAATTCATTTTGACAGCTTTTAAAAGGGGCTTAAGCTAAGCCTCCTGCCCATGGGTGGATCTCCATTCTTAAGTTCAGTTCAGTCATAAAGACCAACAGAAAGGGCTGTTTCTAAATTTCTCTGTCTTGAGAAATTTACACAGACCAACAGATAGGACTTCTGTCTGAGAAATTAGCACAGATCAACATATAGATGTTTCTTTTGAACTGTTTCAATTCTACTTTGCTCACATAGAGCAAAGCAACTTCTCTGATGTGGGCATACCATGCTGGGCAGTCTTATGCCAGTGTCTCCCATGTCACACAATCAATTCCAAAGTTCTTAAGAGAGACCTTAAGAGTGTCCTTGTATCACTTCTTCTGACCACTGTGTGAATGCTTGCCCTTTGTGAGTTCTTCATGAAATGGTCTTTTTGGCAAGTGTATTTTTTGCATTTGAACAATGTGGTCAACTTATCAGAGTTGTGCTCTCCGAAGCAGAGTTTGAAAACTTGGTAGTTTAGTTTGAGAAAAGATCTAGTAGTAGTGCCTGCTAACTTTTCCTGCCAGGTGATCTTAGAAACTTCCGAAGTTCAAATGGAAGAGATTTTGTTTCCTGGCATGGCGCTGGTATATGTATGTATATAGAGAGATAAGCACATGAGTGTATATATACAAGGATGTCACATATAAATATATGTATGTAAGTATATTATATATTATATCTATCTCAATTTCTTATCTCAACCTTGCTCACCATCTCTGTATTCTCTCCACTCCCCTCAGAATAACAATTCATTTCATCACAAGATCTGGTAATGAAGAGTGGTACTGCCTCAGTGTAGCACAAATTTGCAGTTCCAAGTTGCTTCTTTGGATGACCTGAGCATCAAAGGAAGCAATCATGCCTACAAATATCCCCGATGGCAGTCTTCAGCTCTGCCTCCAACACAAAAGAGAGATAGTGTGGTGTGGCTGATAGAGGTAACCTTGAAACCAGGATGTTCTCAAGTCCTGCTTCTGACACAGGGGTTTTGTGGCCCTGGGCAAGTCATTTAACCTTTGAATCCTCTGGTAAATCTCTAAGATTAAAAGTTGCCGAGATGGTGTTAAACTGAATTGAAAGCAGGATTTTCCACACTGTGTAGTTTCTTATACCAGTGGAGTAGATTGAGCCCCTAGGCTCTCTCTTTATCTCCAGTTGACTGTTGGGTATCTCCTTCTGGATGTCCTGTAGATACTTCAAATTCACATGTCCAAAACTGATGTCATTTATCTTTGCCCCTAAACTCTCACCTCTTCCTAACTTTCCTAATGTTGAGAGAACAACTATGCTTCCAGGCACACAGGCTCATAATTTAAATGCCATTCTCAACTCCTTTCTCTCTGCCTTATCTCTTACATCCAGTTATTTGTCAGATCTTGTCAATTTTACCACCTTCACATTACCCTTATTCTCTCCCTCCTCTCCTCTGACACTTCCATCCCTCTGGCAGAGGTCCTATCACATTGTGACTAGATGTATTATAACAGCAGGCTTCTGGACGCTCTTCTTACTCAAGTTACTCGCCACTCCAGTCCATTCTCTACTCATCTGTCAAGTTGAACTTGGTAAAGCAAAGATCTAACCAAGTCATGCTCACATTGAACAAACTCCAGTTTATTCCCTTTACCTCCAGGATTAAATGTAAAATCCTTTGAGAGACTTTTAAAGAGTTGGAAGGATCCTTAGGCCTAATCTACTATTACATCCACATTTTACAGATAAGAAGATTGATATCCAGAGGCTTAAAAGTTATTTGTTTAAAGTCACACAAGTGTTTAGTGGTATGACCTGGGATTTAAACACTAGGTCCTTTCCACTATGCTGTGGTCCCATCCTTATTAGTTATATGGGTTTTTAGTTTTATTAGTACTTCTTTGGAATATAATCACAATAGTTATATCAGTAATTGTTTTATACATATACACATATGTACATATATGTATATATCTATATACAAATACATATGTATATATGTATGTTTAAATCCCAGCTTTTACCATTTGCTACGTGTATGATTTTAAACAAATAATATTACCCCTCTGAGTATCAGTTTTCTCATCTATGATACATGGAGTCAGCAGCAAATTGAGCCTAAGGATTCTTATAATTCTAAAAGTTTCATATTACATGTTTAGATTTTGTTCCTTCGTGACTACAGTGAGCACTAGTTGTTAACTTTTCCTATGCTCTTAAAGCAGACCTCAACTCAACAGCAGTATTGCATGTCATTCCTCCATTAAAAGCTTGGGCTTGATCTCTACTGCATTGCTTGGTTCTGTCTTTTGCTGCTGTCCTTGTCCTTGACAGGCTTGATATAAGCTTCCTTGCTGTCTACTGCTCTACTAACTATAATCTCCAGTGTATCTCTCCCTTGATTTCAAGACCTTTGAAAACTTAAAAAGTTCAACATGGAACCATGAAACACTTGTTTGGGTCCTTCAAGCTTGAATTGGGAAACTATCTCATGGTATTCTTAAGCAGTGGGGAGAGTAAATTAAACTATTTTTTACAGAGATTTCCCCTTCAAACTCTACAACACTATCACCACCACCACATCATCAACTCACCCCTCCCTATGCACGTAGAGCAATTATGACATATCTGAGGCTAGAGTCCACTTCCATGATGGTGTTTTAAGAAGGAATCCTTTTCTCTTGCTCACAACTAATGAGATTGACTAAGAGGAACCCTTCCATATTAGCATACAAAAATCAAGGGATAAGGGTGAGTCTTACTGCTGGGCTGAAGAGTTTGTTTTAATTCCCCCATGCCCTCCATGTAAGTGTTCTTCTTGTTGATTATTGTAAGCACGAGTTGTTAAGAAATATAACATTTAAAAACAACATTTAAATATTAAATACTCAGATGGGCCTGGGGGTTCATCAGGCTTGAAATTGCTCCAACAGCCCTCTCCTCCATGTTCTTGTCAAAGTTCCCACAGGGTATCTTCCCAATGGTGGAGGTCTTCCTCCTTTTCTCTCAGCATCACAGAAGTACTGACTAGTAGAGGACTCTGCCTATCTGTGTGAATCCCTTGCCTCATGACTTAACTCTCTCTTCTATGCAATTCTTTGATGATTTCCATTAATCCTGTTCTTTTGAGCTCCACATTGGTTATATGTTGAAACCAACTTTGGACCACCATGCCCCTCTCCTTTGTCATCTGCGTCATAGAGTCCGCCCTCCCTCACTTAAATCCAATTTACTTTCAAGTCCTGGCATCACTGATCTCCCTGATGTTGTGATTTCCTCAAGAATGAAGGATAAACACCAGCAGCAGCAGCAGCAGTCCTAAAGATCGTTAGTACTTGGGAGGCAAAAGTCATTATAACCTGAATTTATTCACAGATAACGGATATATTTTCAATTCTTTTAGTTTTGTTTTTTTCAAGATAAAGTTGCACAGTAACATTTTGTTTTCACTATTTACTATGAAGTATTAGTGGATTTCCTCTAAGTGGGATTTTTTTCTGATACTAATTGTCCTTGGATGGATAACAAAGCTTCCTGCACTTTATTCACATGCTGAGAAGCTAGGCTTTCTTTAAATGTTCCATTGAATTCACTTGTGACTGTAGCTGGTCTTGTTCCACGTGCCTCTTTGAAAGTTCATTCCTGCTCGGCTTAATTTCTCTTTCTGAGAAAGGTTGTTCAGATTCCCTACATCCTATTCTGTTAAGTGGAGTCTTTTATGTTTTTGCAAATTTTTATTCATTGGATGAAAGTTTTAATTTTTGTTGGAATATAACTGAGTAAAGTAGTTTGTCATAATTTTCTTTATTCTCTCTATTTGTAGAGAAGTCTCCCCTTCTCATTTTTAATCTTGGCAGTTTATTTTCTCTTCCCTCACTCTTTGATGACCAACTAATTGTTTAATGTTTTATTGATATTAAAAAAAATTTTGTTGTAAAAAGAAACAATGCTTCCACTAAGTTCAGAGTATGGTGACTCAGAACTCCCCCATTATCACCACTAGTAGCATGTTGAGACAACAAGATTATAGATCTAAACCTCAGAGTACTATGTGCCACACTTCTAACCTTACAACTGGTGGAAATTAAGCCAGGGAGGTTGAGCTACTTGCCCAAGGTGATAATGATAATAATTATAATTAACCTTTATGTAGTGCTGTAAATTTTGCGAAGAGTTTTGCATATGTTAACTCATTTGATAACACAGGTAGTAAGAACCAGCAGTATGACCTGAGTTCATACCATTGCTGCTGTTCCTGTTTGTCCTTTGCTTTTGAAGAGGACCATGACATCAGGGAGGTTATGCCTTGACTCAAGTGAATTGTATTTAAGTGAGGGGGGTTTGTGCATTGTTACCAGCCTCACTTTTTCCTCTACAGCAGTGGTTCTCAACCTTCCTAATGCTGTGACCCTTCAGTACTCCTGTGTGGGCATGTCTGCATGTGAGCAAACCCACCTGGAGACAGAGGAGCGCGGTGTCTTGGTTCCTAAGACCATCTGAAATACGTGTTTTCTTAGGAGACCACTGTGACCCCTGTGAAAGGGTTGTTCGGCCCCCAAAGGAGTCACAACCCACAGGTTGAGAACCACTGCTCTAGAGTTACGCGGGTGGAGTGGCCAGGATGCCGGGGAAGACCTTGGCCTTTTCAAACTGAGGCTTTAGCAGTTCTCAGTTTGATTGAGGCAGTACCTATTCAGTGATTAATGCTGAATGTCAAGAAACGAGGCCAAGAATAGCCTCTTAAAAAAAGGTGGATCCGAGACTCGAGGACCCTCGGGGTTTCTGGACAAAACAGAGGTAATTGTATTTATGTTCATTCCGAGCCAGTCAGGGCCCAGTGAGTGACCAAGCAGAGCTTGGCCGGGGGCCTGTTGTTTAGTGAAGGAGAGCCAGAGTAATAAAATCATACCATGTGAGGCACAGGTTGAAGAACTTGGATCTGCTTAGCCTAGAAATGAGGAAACTTGGGTGGGGGTTGATAACTCTTTGCAAAGTCTTTGCATGGATGCCAGAGGTAAGAGGGATTACCCATTGTCTAGTTGGCCGCCTAGAGCAGAACCATCAGCACTGTGTGTAGGGGTTACCAAGAACAGAGGCAAATTTAAGTAAGATTAGAGTGATTTTACCGTATTCAGGAAAAATGTAAATCAAACAGCAAGAAATAGAAGAGGTTAGAAAGAAGTCTTTGCTGTAAATACTGTGTATGAAAATCTGATACCCCAAATCTCAGAAATGGTCAGAAAGTATGAAATACTTAGCTTTCAATTTTCCCTTTAGCTCAATTTTAATTTGCAAGATGTTCAGCTCTTGAGTAACATTTATCACTTTCTATTCTAAGGTATTAGTTGTCCTTGATAATTGATTCCTTCCTAGCTTTTCCTTATTGAATCACTTGTTTGTTTTTTCTTCTAGGTGTTCTTGTAATCTTGTGTCTAGGATATGCTTTTCTCTGAAGTTGTATCAGGACATTCTGTGAAGTTACTCTCTTCTCAGGCGATCTCTTTTGCATCTTTTAAACCAAAGTATTTCTTCATTTTTAAAATAAATTAGTTAATTAATTTAGGTAAATATTATCTTTCCAATTACATGTAAAGGCAGTTATCAACATTCTTTTTTTATAAGATTTTGATTTTCAAATTTTTTCTCCCTCCTGCTTCCCATCCCCCACCCCCAGCAAACAATCCGATATATAGGTTATACATGTGCAACCATGTTAACAATCCCACATTAGTCATGTTGTAAAAGAGAAACCGAACAAATAGGAAAAACCACAACATGCAATAAACAAAAAAATAAAATCCTAGGTTCCGATCCTGTAATGCCATGCAGCAGCAGATTCCCAAAGGAATGCTACTGTGAACAGCTTTTAGAGTTCAGATTACAAAATATAGTGAACACTCTGTTTATTCCATTACAAATCAAGACAAACATTCAAAACATTATAATATTCACAACATCA
>CM053582.1:564591045-564615586 GCA_028627135.1 Pseudochirops cupreus | reverse complement strand
CTCTTTGGCTTTTTGGGCCTCCTTTGCCATTTAAGTTAGTCTATTTTTTAAGGTGTTATTTTCTTCAGTCAGGTTGTTGACTTTCTTATCATGATTTTCTTGCATCATTCTCATTTCTCTCCCCAATTTTTCCTCCACTTCTCTTATTTGGTTTTTAAAATCCTTTTTAAGCTCCTCTATGGCCTCTATCCACTTCATATTTTTCTTGGAAGCTTTTGGTGTGGGAGTTCTGACTGTGTTGTCTTCCTCCTGTTCCATGCTTTGGTCCTTTTTGTCCACAAAAAAGTAATCTAAAATTGGATTGCTGTGCTTGCTTTGCTTCTTTTGCCTGTTCATGTTGCCAGTCAATTACTTGGCTTTTGGGCTCAGTAGTAAAACTCTGCTTCCAGAGGGGAGAGCTCTGTCCCAAATCACTGGGGTTTTCACAGCTGCCAGAGCTATTAGGAGGTTGCCATTTTTTTCCAGCCCCCACCAGCTTTGGATCACTGAAAACATACCTCAGGACCACCACCCAAGACCACAATGTGATCCAGGCAGCTCAAGGCAAGAGTACTTAGCCTCTGAATGATTGCTTGGCCCCCTGCAATCTGCAGGCTGGGATCTTCTGAAGCAGCCACATGGAGGTGGTTGCAAGGCTGCTGCTTCAGACTGCTTCTCACTCTGGAGGCAGTTTGGCTGGATCCTCTCCCCCAAATTTAGCCAAGTTCCACTGACCTTTTCCCTTTGTCCTTGGTTCTTGTGGGTTGGTGATTCTGGAAATTGCCACAGCTGCTGATGATCCATTCTCCTGAATGCTACTGCCCTGGCTTCATCTGGCCGCCCTGTGGCTGAAACCACATGGGGCTGGGCTCTGATTCCAGCAAGCTGCGATGACCACCTGCCAGGCAGCCTTCATCAGGAGCTTTGTTACTCCCTCATTTTTGTGGAGTCTGGGAATCTAAAATTTGTTTAGAGTCATATTTTACAGGTATTTGAGGTGGTATTGGGGGTAGCTCACAGAGTTCTAGTGTTTCTACACTGCTATCTTGACTCCACTCTCCCTCCACTCCCTGGGATAATGGGTAGACTCTTAAGGAGCCTAAGTGTCTGTGACACTTGTATTGGACATGTGGGCCAGAACAATCTGACACAGAATCTGAGCTAGATTGGAGCTCAGCCCAGTGAATTTTTTAACCTCTTTTTTCATGCCAATTTTGCTTTTTAAGTTCTTCTCTTCACTGAATTTTACCAGTTGATCTATTGTCTTCTTTAAGGTATTATTTTCTTTGTCTCCTTTGCCAAACTATTGACTCTTTTTCATGATTTTCTTGCATCAGTCTCATTTCTTTTCTCAATTTTTCCTGTATCTCTCTTATTTGATTTTTAAAATCCTTTCTGAGTTCTTTCAGGAAAGTATTTTGGGCTTGAACCCAATTTACATTTTTCTTTGAGGCTTTGGATATAGTTATTTTGACTTTATTTTCTTCTTTTGGGTTTGTATTTTGATTTTCCCTGTCATCAGATATTATGGGAATCTGAAGATCTTCTCTGCCCCTAGGCCCTTTGTTAAGTGGCTCTGAGAACCTTCTCTGATTTGAAAGTATACTCTGCCCCCAATAGGCTGAATGTGGTCACATGGAGCCTGTGGAGGGAAGCTTGTTCTTCAGGAATGCCCACATCTTGTTACTTTGTGATTAGGCAGTGGGTCAAGAGGGCTGTGACATTCTCTGATCCAGGAGAAGGCTATACATAGCCTGATGTGAGTTTTTTGCTTTGGGGCTCACTTTCAGAAGAATTGTGTGATTTGGCCAGATAAGACTCTGGGAAGTTGTTGATCCCCCTGGCTTTGAAAAACCCAGATGTTGGTGCTTCCCTCTCTGGGATCTGACTAGGTATGGATGTAATGGTCAGATGACTGGAAGCCCATCTGCTGATTTGTTTCTTTGTCTGCTTTGTAACTTGTGCTTATTACTTGTGTTTGTATTCTCTGAAGTTCAGGGTGCTGACTTTTTCCCCTGAACTAGGTAAATGATATGTGTTTGATTGATTAAAGTGAGACTGTTAACCCATTTTGAGTTGCTTTCCTTTAGAAAAGCAGATCTAAGAACCTGTGCTAGCAGCCTCCCTGGGTATGCTAGGGTGCTTGCTGATACATCAGAGAAACTTTCTACGGTCTGGTTCTTTGTTGTTGTTGTTTGCTCATTTCTCCAGCCTATTTCTTGACTTTTAATTTAATGTTGAATTTGAATTCTGCTCCTCAGACATAGGGGACACTGTACTATGATTCAGGTTTCTTGTGGTGCTGTTTCCAAAGATAGTTCTGGAGGTCTATTAATCTTTAGTTTTTCCAGGGTGGTATGATCTAAGGAGAAGTGTGATTGTTGCTCTTGTGGTTTGATCTGTTCTATGACTGGCCCTAAGCACTCTTTTCTTTCCTGGAATTGCCACAAGTATACTCACTCTCCTGCAGCCACATGCTCTAGTGTGTTAGTACTTCTCTTCACCCTGGGACAAAAACCTGGAATTTCTTATGGGCAAAGCGAGAGTCTTGTATTCAGTGTCAGCAAAGGGTCCCCTGTAATTCCTTCTGACTAGTTGTCCAACTGCCTTATTTTCTGCCTTATAACTGCACTGATAGCTATGGAAGTTACCTCTGCTGATTCAGTTACCCCCAGGGCTGCTGCTGACTTTCTAGGGCATAGCCTACAGTGAACCACACTCTACTCTCATCCAGTGAGAAACACATTTCTTGCCAACCTTCTAAGTTTTCTTGGGCTGGAAAATTGTTTCACCCCATCTTTTGTTTATTTCACTGCTCCAGAATTCATTTTGAGACATTATTTTAAGATTGTTTGGAAGGGAATTGGGGAGATCTCGGGTGAGTCTCTACCCTAACTCTTCCATCTTGTTGAAAGGCCTTCTGATAATTCACTTATACATTTTTGACATATAGCTGTTTCTTTCCTCGGGCTCTTCATATTTCTGAAGCCCAAGTGTTGCTATTGTGAGCAGCTCATTGTCTGTTCCCCTTCTTTGACTTTCAGACATTCTCTCTTTTATGTGGCATATAGCCATCAAAATACAAAATTTCAAATGAGAGAAAATTTATACTTATCACAGTGCCTGGAACAAAAAATGTGTTTAATAAATACCTTTTCTCTTCCCCTCCCTCCTTTACTCATGTCACCTTACCCACCTTTTGCTCCAAGGTTTCAATGCTCTACTCTTAGTCCTAAATTTATTTGTTTGTTTTACTTGTGTTTTGTGGGTAGGGGGTAATGGAAGACTTCATAATATTAATAGAAAGAAAATAAATCTGAAAAAAAAGGATTGAATAAATATATTTTTCTTGACTAGGGGAAAAGACACATCTTAGAATACTTGGATCCAAGCCTGCTTCCTTGTTCTGTGAGCCTCTCCCCTACACACAGAGTTACAAAAAGATAGGAGGGATAATGTGGGTATTATTAAAAGAACATTGGACATTAACTCAGATGGCCTATGTTTTAGTCTTGCCTTGAGCACTCATTGACTCTTTCACTTCAAACAAGTAATTTCACCTCTAAATACCTCCTTTTTCTCATCAATAAAATGAATGTTAGACTAGATAATTTTCCATGTCCCTTCTAGCTTTGAATCGGAGGATTCTGATTCTTAACTATTCATTCTAGTGGAATTTGCTTGAAGGTATACATTTTTGAAGAATATTAAGGTTTCCCCAAAGGCCTTTCTCCCTACATCATGTTCTCATACTCCACAGTATAATCTTGTGTTTTCTCTAGAAAACATATAGATGTACCACTTCTGAGCTTACTATACAGACTCCCATGTGAATTTCCTCCTTTATTTTCTAGGGGGTAGATGATTATCTTTTCCCTTTTGGTTCAAGGGGTAACATAGATAAAGATTACTAATACTCATGAGTCTCTATTGATGTACTCCACATTGTTGACCATTCTTTATCTTGGATCCTTCTATTCTCAGATATCAGTATTTTTTGAGAACTGCTTTACCATGAAAAAAAAGACATGTTTCTCCTTCTTGCTTTTATCAAACAGTGTTTTCCACTTGCTAATGTCATTGTCCAATCCTGATTTCAAAAGAAAAAAAAATAGCCATTGTGAAACTTGGTATGGTTCCCCACAAGTCCTTACTTATTGTCCCAATTCCAAATGATTTCCTAACAAAAAGTCACAAATTACACCAGATTTTGGTATCTTGGTTATTTGAAATGATGAGTATGATTCTACTGGTTATCCCAGCAACATATTAGCTCTTGTCATGACTATCTAGATATGAAAAGGCTTGTGGCCAGTAGGGTATCCATTTGGTTATTATTTAATGTAAGATCTTTGTCCAGTGACCAAAAAGCTTACCAACTTCTGAAGGAACTGAACCATATCATTATTGAAATTATCATTATAAATCTTGTTCTTTGTCCTTTGTTTACAAAAAGGTCCAATGATATCATGGGTTGATGTCTTGACTTGCATGTGAATTGGATTTTAGTGCAACAGTATTGTGCAAAGTCATCACTGTCACTTTCTCTCTCATTAGTTATCAAAATGCAGGGGCAGGAGAAAAGTCAAAATGACTGCCAATGGCCTGGGATTCAGGGGATGACCTAGGTGTCTTCAATGTCTGACCAAACTCTAAGTGTTCCAGAGTCCCTGATGCCTGGGGTACATGGGGTGTTGAGAGAGGACTCGCAACTCTAGTATGAGTGTTTGCCAAGTTCTTTTCAGGGCAGCTCATTCACCTCTGGTATCCGTTTGTCACCCAACTCTCACCTGTGGCTCCAGTATATGTAGTATGTGCAGTGGCCCACCCCAGAAAAACCATCTTCCCAGTTTGGGTAAACCAGGTTGAAAGTAATCAACAAGCCTCAAGCCCCTAGATGAATTAGGAGGATGTCTACCCCTGCCATATGAAGACATCTCCCAACAAAATGTATAGAAGAGAACAATTTGTTCCAATGGCCAGGAAGGAAACTGAAGCAATATAAATGTAACCAAAAGACAAAAGGACACTGTAGTTAATTGTAAGTGTGGCTCATATGGTGTCTTTGGAAGAAAATGAAGAAGCTCATTAAATTGCTTTATGATATATCCAATATTAAATCAAATTATCATTTCACAGAACAACTGTCTATCCTGTCATCTTTCTGTGATTATCATAACCAAAAATAAGTAATAAAGACAAATATGAAGATGGTTTCAACTTATGGACCAAGATTTGTTGACAAGGGTAAATGCTCTAAATCACTATTGATTAGAGAAATGGAAATAAAAACAACTCTGAGGTACCACCTCATACCTATCAGATTGGCTAATATGACAGAAAATGGAAATGACAAATGTTGGGGAAAATGTGGGAGAATTCAAACACCAACAGATTGTTGATGGAGTTGTGAAGTGATCTAGTCATTCTGGAGAGCAATTTCAAACTATGCCCAAAGGGGTATAAAATTGTGCATACCCTTTGATCCAGCAATACCACTACTAAACCTGTATCCCAAAGAGATCATCAAAAAAGGTAAAAGGACCCAGAAGTACAAACATATTTATAGAGCTCTTTTTGTGGTGGCCAAGAATTTGAAATTGAAAGGATACCCATTAGTTGGGGAGTGGCTGAACAAGTTATAGAATATGAAAGTAATGGAACGCTATTGTTTCATAAGAAATAATGAACAGGTGGATTTTAGAAAAACCTGGAAAGATTTACATGAACTGATGCTGAGTGAAGTGAGCAGAACCAGGAAAACACTGTCCATAGTAACAGCAACATTGTGAGATGATCAACTTTGATAAATTTTGCTCTTCACAGCAACACAATGATCTTAGCCAATTCCAAAAGACTCATAATGGGAAATGCTATCCACATCCTGAAAAAGAACTATGTCTGAATTCAGATCAGAGCATACCATTTTTGCTTTTTTTTTTCTTTCTCATAGTTATTTGCTTTTGTTCCAATGCTTCTTTCACACCATGACTAATGTGGAAATATGTTTAATATGATTGTACATGTATAGCTTATATTAGAATGCCTGCCATTTTGGGAAGGTGGGAGGAGACTGAAGGAGGTAGAAAAAAATTGAAATTCAAATTGTTATAAAAGTGAATGCTAAAAGCTGAAGTAAATAAATACATTTATATTTAAAAAAATTTAAAGGTGGGAAAAAAAAGAAGATAAAGTAATTGTATGAAGAACTTGGTAAGAGCCACCAAATGAAATCAATATGTAGTTTAATATTTAGCAACTTCCAAACAAAGGTAGACAAAAAAGGAAAAGTGACAGGAATAGAGACTGGGCATCTGATTTCACAGGTATAGGAACTACCCAGTTGAGAAAAGTCAGTCTAAAAATGGAAATTGGCATTTTCTGTATAACTTATGTAACTTGCTTATGGTCACAGTCACAGTAGTGAGTGGCAGAACCCTTGGTTCTTCTTGATTCCAAGTCCAGCATTCTGCACTTCTATCAATATTATTCTTTTTTTCAGCCAAAGAAAAGCAAAGTTCATTAAAGTTTCCCTGGGTAGACTCTAAAGGAGCCTAAGCATTTGTCACTCTTGCATTGACAAGCTGACCAGAATAATCTGATGCAGACTGAGTCTGAGCTAGATTGAATCTATGTGCCTTCATAGAGGCAAGATGGATTTTACATACAGAAAGACTGTGGGAGAGAATAGGGGTGGTCTAATAGTCTGAGGTGATAGGAGGAAGAATCCAAGAAGGATCTTGAGGAGGAGTCTTAGGAGGATCTGGATGGGACTGGGGTGACTAGAGGTCAGACTCTGGGAACCTAGAGAATGGGAATAAGGTTGGGAAGCAGCTGAAGGCAAGCCAAAGGTAAAAGACTAGGTTAAGGGTATTTTGATAGGATCAAGGATGGGGAGCAGCCAGACTGATAATGGAAGGTCTTGGCTTCTGGGGAATGCCAGATCAAGTAGGAAGATTCAAGGAGTATTCAAGGGAGTTCCTAGAGCCTATACCCCATCATTCCCCCCTCAAACAAGTGGGACCCAAATTCTTTTGGGGTACGCCAATATTCTACAAAAGTGTCAATAGTTTGCAGTCTGAGTACCTTCATTAGCCATAGCTCACATTTGCATAACTCTTTAAGTTTTGCAAAGTCCTTTCCATAAATTATTTCATTACATCCTCAAAATAATCCAATGAGGTAGATGCTATTATTATCCCTTTATTATAAATGAAGAAACTAAGGCTAATGGGACTTTAGGGATTTATTTATGGTCATACAACTAATAAGCGCCCAAGGCCACATTGGAACCTAGGTCTTTCTAACTCCAAGTCCAGCACTATATGCACTAAATCATGCCACATCTCACATTCATGAGCCCATAGATTGATTAGGGTGCTTCTGGTTTATGTCATATGACCCTTCCCTCCTCCAAAAGCTCCTCTTGGCTCCTGAAGACCTTTCCCACTCTGGTGTGAGGCAAGATTCAGGCTCTGGGCAAGGTTTATATCTTCCCTCAGTCTGTCCTCATTTCATATTTCTATGGACCTCAGAAACTAGAAAACTGACAGATGATAATAAGTTCAAAGGCCATATATAAATGAGTAACTTTTTATTGATTTATTCATTTTAAGAGAATACTAATTATCTATCAACTCAGCTATTGTGATTTGGGGGCAGGGGGAAAGGAAGAAAGCCACTAACCTTCCAGGTACCTTTAGTAATAAGCCCTCAGCTTAAACTCTTCCTCCTCCTGCACACATTAGCTTTTTTTTTTTTTCCCTTTTCAGCATCCTGACAATAATCCTTTCAAATCACTTGCATGTTTGTTTAAATTGCTGACAGCTTTCCCCCATTTTGGAATAATAATAATGATTTTAAAAAGGCCAAGTCTATTTTACAAGTCCTTTTATGAGCTTCTACTGAAACAACCAGCACTTCTGGATTCCACCCAAGGCTTCTGAGCATTACGTAACTGCTGCAGCCCTATCACAGTGGCACTAATGTTAATATCCAAATACATGCATTTTATCTGTGAATTCCCTAACTGGGCTCCTGATGAAACTGAGGCAATCATTCAACAGGAATTTATTATCACCTACTGCATCCCAGGCACTGAGCTCAACTGGTGCTGGGTGTGCAAACAGGACAGAGGAAGAGGAAACAGTCCCAGATCTCAGGAGCTTCCATTGCTTTTACAAGGAATGCCAACCTAAATTTTAACTCCTATAAAAGTTTGTGTAGATGGCAAAGTGGGATTATGGGAGTGCTGTAAGCTGCGAGTCTGAAAGATCTGGGTGCAAATCCCATCTCTGACACTCACTGTGTGACCTACTCTGTCAAATGGGGATAATAACAGGATGATACCCGACTGCACAAGGCTGCAAGTGCTGTAGTAATATTTCTTAGTCAATTACCTTAATCAATTTGACCTCAGTATAGCAGTTCTTAACTTGGCAGTTGTGAACTTTAAGACAGATAGACAGCTAGGATAGACACAAGATGGAAGGATAGGTGCAGGTAGATAGATAGACCAGTAGAGAGATAGGATATATGGAGATATGGATAAATAGATTAGGGAGAGAGAGACAGACAGACTGACATAGATCTATATGGATACACATAGATAATAGATATATAGATAGACATGGAGATAGATATAGGGCAGCTAGATGGCACAGTGGGTAGAGAGCTAATCCTGGAATCAGGAAGACTCATCTTAATGAGTTCAAATCCGGTCTCAGACACCGAATAGCTATGTGACCCTGGGCAAGTCACTTAACACTGTTTGCCTCAGTTTCCTCACTGTAAAATGAGCTGGAGAAGGAAATGGCAAACCCCCCAGTACCTTTGCCAAAAAAATCCCAATGGGGTCATGAAAAGTGAAACATAACTGAAAAATAACTGTAAAACCACACAGATGACTGAATTTCAGTATAGTTGACTTCCATTGTAATCCTATAAATTTTATTTATGCATTTAAAATCAGTATACTGGGAAGGAGTCTGTCTGTAGGCTTCTAGACAAGGGAGTTCCATTATACAGAACAGGGCAAGCACTTCTGTTTTGGTGAATTCTCCTCATCCTTCTGAGACAGTGGATATGCTTAAAGTTTCTCAAAATTTTGGGAAATAATAGTGAGAAATATACTTTTTTCTTAGACTTTGTCTCTATCTTTACATTTGTAAGAAGAATTGTATCAGCAATGATTTTGGGCTCTGGCCTCTCCTATAAGAGAATCATAAATTTATTTTTATAAGTCAAAAACAAAAACAAAAACAAAACCTCATTTCTCTAATCTCAATGTTTTACACAGTGTCTGAGTTAGAATATGCACAGTAATAAATGCTCATCAAATCGAATTCAAGTATTATCTTTATTGTGGTATGATCTATCCAACTGAATGATCACTTAGTAAGGGTCTACTAGGCCAGGGACTGTGATAGATGCTCGCAATGCACTCAAAGATAAAAAATGGTCCCTGCCGTCAAGGAGTTTACATTCTACCTGGAAGAGGGGTTGTAGAACCGCAGCAGATGATACAAACAAATTTAGGGTAAATACTGACAGTTAGTGGGATCAGAGAAGGCTCCCTAAAGTCAGAAGTTATTTAAATAAACATCAAAGACACTACCTCTACTAGGTGGCACAGTGCATAAATCAAAGGTCCTGGAAGCAGGAAAATCTGAGTTCAAATTCCATCTTTGGATGTGCAAGCCTAAGCTGTGCAAGTCTAAGCAAGTCACTTCTTTCTGCCCCAGTTTCCTCACCTTTAAAATGAAGAAAAGAACAATATCTGCCTCACTGGTTTGTGGTGAGGATAAAATGAAATGCAATTTGTGATGTCCTTTGAGATTGTTACAGCAGCGTGTGAGTGCATGCTATTATGATATATGGATGACAGCTGATTCCATGTGACAGAGGTGAGGGGGGTTAGTGATTAAAAACAGACTCTGTATGCAGTTCTTCCTGACTGCCTGTGCAGAGACACAGTGCCCATTACACACATTCCTGCTCAGAAAGGCTGGTAGGGGACACTGGGGGCAATGGACAAATCTGCATCATGGGATCATTGGAGCTGAAAAGGCCCCTGATGTTCTTCTCAAACTGAAGCCTACAGAATTGAAGGGACTCACCCAAAGTCATGCTGACACAACAAACCTAAAATTTTAAAGTCAGGTTCCATAACTGAAAGTCCACAGCTTTATCTACAGGCTCACAAGCCCTAGACAGACATCTCCCTGTTGGCTACAGTTTATTACAAACTTGCCTAGGCACAGGACCCTGATGGCTACTTGTGGCCTCTCTCTACCTCTGGGAGTCTGTGGCTCTCAGGTATTTTAATGAAGTTATGAAAGGCTTTTATTATGATTCTCATGTTACATATTACTGAACCTTCTCAATGATGACCAGTCATATCTTAAGGTATTTTCAGGCTTATAAGCACTTTTTCCTTGAGGTATGAACACAGTTCCCTTAAATGACTAGAAAGGCCGTTAGAGATCATCCTCTCTGGGCATTTTTAAGCTGGGGTTCTGGAACTTAAAAAAAAAAAAAGCTCTAATAATCACCATTTATTCCCTTCATAATCACATGTATTTTATGCATTTAAAATATTACTCTGAAAAAGGTCTCATAGGCTTCAACAGTCTAACAAAGGAATTCATGAGTCAGTCAATCAGTCAAAAAGCATTTATTAAGCTCCCACTAGGTTTCAGTTGCTGAGATAAGTGCTAGAGGTACAAGGAAAGGCAAAAACAGTCTTTCTCTTCAAGAAGCACACAGCTTGATGAGGAAGCCCAAAGGCTAACAACCACAAATATACAAATCACACAAACATGGGCTAAGTTGTTCCAGTCCAACTCTCTCATCTGACAGGAGGAAACTGGGAGTGAGGGACGTGAATTAACTTATTCAAAAACATACAGGTCACCAATGAATGAGGTTGAATTTTAACCCAGATTCTGAGACCAGTTTTGCTGGTCTTTTCTCTTTATTATTTTTTTTTTAATTTTGAGTTCCAGATTTTCTCCCTCTCTTGCTCTCACCCCTGCCTCACCTACCGAGAAGCAATATATATGAATTGTACAGTATTTGCATATTAGCTATGTAGTCTTCCTCTTCGCCATTATATTCTCATCTCAGGGTCGCCACACTGGCTGTGGGTACTTGGAAAGCCCAGTTCCTCTCTGGGTCTTTTCTATCATCTGTTAAAGAAGGAGGCTGGTGTAGGTAACCTGAAGGACCTTCTAGCACTCATGATTTCTTTGTAAGGCTTCACTGAAGGGAATTAACAAATAGGCAAGTTTTGGAGATGATGCGGGTCACTCCAGGCGACCCATTGCCCAGGTGAAGAAAAAAAGACTATAAATATATATATGACACTTAATTTTAATAGCGTAAAGCAGAAATGACTAACAAAGGAGACACTCTCCTACTAAATATGGGCAATTTTTGAAGAACAATTTCTCTCCAACAGAAATGAAATGGGTGACTGGATTTCAGCAGGCATTTGTAATCAGAAGACAGACTCCAGTTGTTCAGCACTGTTAGGGAGGTTTGAAAAGCAAGGGAAGAGAGGGCATCTTGATTTGCATTAGGCAGCCTAACAAATATCTCCTTATTTTCTGGCCTTTTCAAAGGTTTCTTGGGAAGAGAAAAAGTCTCAGAAAGACTGATAACAAAGGAGGGGAAAACAGGATCCAAAGGTGCTTTCAACTAATTGCAAGATCCTGAGATATTTTACACAAAGGCATGTGGAAAGATAAAGCTTTATTATCCAGTCATGACAACTTCGAGGACACCATATTCCGATTAGGATTCCAAGCAGCTTGTCACCTCCACAAACTTCTTTGTGCTTCATGCAGTCTCTCTTTCTGGGCTGGCCCCGACTTTTTAATCAACAGTTGGAAGCTGGCAGATGGGTTTCTATATTCCCAGACGAATAATGGATAAGTAATTTCAAATCTCTGTTACAAGCGGTGACAGGGTTAGTGAACAATGGACCTTCTTAGACATGCCATGTCATAAACTAGCTTGGGATCTGGGATGGTGGGATGGGCTGAAAGATGTGTCTGATTAAGGAGACTTGCAGTGGCTCTGGCTCTGGGGTTAGAGGAGCCCAGTCTGTCATAGGAACAGTCCTGCAGGTAGCTAGGTAGATGAAGTTGGAGTAAAGAATCCCTAGTATAAAACACACTGCAGATAATCACTAGCCACAATCCTGGCCAAGTCACTAAACCCTTAGTTTCCTCAAACATAAAATGGGGACAAAACATTCTAATACAGACCTTACAGACTGTTGTAGGGAATAAATGAGATTTTGCATGTAAAGAACAAAGAAAGGCTGCAGGCTCTATCTACATAAATGCCTATTGATTGCTTGATCAATTTCCCTCCATTCATGAGGCTGACATGAGACTTCTCTACTACTATGGGGCACTGTGCATGTGTCTCTGAATTTCTGATGTTTTTTTTTACATAGGTCACTATCATATAAGTCTGCCAAAGACTGTAAACTAATGTTCACTAGGTAGTATTAAAAATAACATGCTTAGAATACATAGTATCATGTGATTTTTATCATAGTGGATTTTTTTCTAAAAATTGGTTGTTGTCCTATGTTCTCAAAGAGGACACCACAATGTTAGAGTCAAGTTACATTATGTCTGACTGCGGCTTATCAGGCCTAGATGAACTTGGAATGCTCCACCATGGGGTAGATTTCCTAAATTCACATATCTCGAGTTTAGTTTGAGCTACTTTAATTCAATGCTAAAATCAGGCAATCAGGTATTCCTAATAGGCGTCATTGAGTTAAGGGACAATTGAAATAAATTGACTTAAGAGAAAAATAATAAAATCCTGCATGCTCACAAAGATGGACCTACCTCCTCATTCATTCTGAAATGCCCTAAACCATTTATTAGAGAACTTGTTCCACTGAAGTTTACACATGTGTGACCTTGGGGAGGTCACTTTATCCCCTGGGCAGTAGATTTCTCATCAATATATTGAAGGGGCTGGACTACATGGCCTCTGAGGGTCCTTCCAGCCTCTATCTATGATCTTATAACCTGTGGGTCCTTGAACAAATCATTGCACTTCTATAGGCAAAAGTTTCCTTATATATATATAATGATAGGACTAAAAGTCTCAGGGACCTCTTGCTTTCCTAGATGTATTATTTTATGCTCCTGTGGCCCAAATTTCCAAGGCTGGGGCAAAGTTACCATATTAAGTAAAGAAAGGACAAAAAAAGAATACAATCAGGTCTCAGTCTACCTCTTTTCAGGGCTCTGTTGAGTATCCACACTTGGTGGTCACAGAAGCTGAGACTATATTGGAATAAGAATGAAATCTCTCTGACATTTTGGATAGTGTTGGCCTTGGAGTCCCAAAGCCCTGGGCTCAAATCCTATCTTTGACATGATGTGACCATGGGAAAATCACTTACTTTTTCTTAGCTTTAGTTTGTTCATTTTCAAAATAAGGCATTTGAACTAGATAGACAGCAAAGTACCTTCCATTTCAAAATCCATGACACTATAGTGCATTGTGGCACTAGGGATCTAGCTCTCAGCTACTTGAAGCAAAGTTGCTTTACTTTTCTCCCCTACAACCATGCTCCCATGATTTCTACCAGCAGGCTTATCACACACATGTATGTATGGATATGTGTGTACATGTATATATGTATATAATATATATGTCTATATCTATCTATATCTCTATAGCTATCTATCATCTATCTCTGTGCTTCCCCAAAGACAATCTTTGGAAGTTAGATGTTACATGTTTTTGCCCATTGGTATACTTTGGGAATGATTAAAAATGAAAACTCGCACCATTGTGGCATTGGGGAGCTTTGATAAGTACATAGCTTTTTTTCCCCCCAGTTGATTGTATTATGATCAACCTCGGAGCCTGGGCATGCTGGATTGATGGCTCAGAATATGAAAGTTAATTTGACATAACAATGGGAATAGTAAATTTAGCTGGAACCTCTAAATTCGATTAGGAAAGAGCTATTCTTCTCCTTTGATATATCAATTCAATAAAGTTCTGTGTCGAGGGGGAAAGAGTGACCATAAAAAAAAAGCTGTATCAGCTTCTTATTTATTTATATGGCCAAGTTATTTCATTACAGTCAGGTAACAACAAATTTACACAGTTTACTACAATTTGTATCGGGTTGGGTAAGAGTGATTGCAGGCCAGGTTCCTAAGCCTGTAATCTGACCCTCTCCTAAGAATGGCTACCTGTGTCCATCCTCACTAAAATAACAGTGCAGGGTAAAAAACAGAGATATTTTTCCAGATGAAATGCTTCTAGAAAATGGTTTATAATTTCTCTTTCTGGTTAGTTACTATTGACCCCTGATCATACCAACAGGAGGGGTAGAAAAGATACTGAATTTGGAGCCTGAAGACCTGGTGTAAGAACAAAAGAATCACAGAATTTCAGAATGAGACTGGACCTAAGAGGCCACCCCACCTGTATATATGATCAATAACAGTTTACAAACTTTGTTTATGAGCATGCAGAAGTGAGCTTACATTCTTCTCCAAGCCCTTTCCTTTCTTTCTTTCCCTGCTTCATTGCTTCCTTTTTTCTTCTTACTTCTCTTTCCTTATCACTATTTTCCTCTATTTCTCTTTCTCTCTCTCTGCCCTCACAAAATAAATAGTTTATACTGATAAGCCTTAGAGATTTGATAAATGTGTTTAACTTCTTTGCAGGAAATAATTTATTTCACTTCTTCAATTTCACAATAAATTTTAATTAAGTAAATGGAGGTTCTCCTCGGATATACAATAAAGAAGGTTTAAGAAAATTGGGCAAGTTTAGCATTCTAACAGTCATTCATGGGACTCAATTTATGACAAGGCAGACCTTTAAAGGAGCATGATTGGCCCACTGGCCCATCCATTTACTTAGAGTGGGAACTGAGTGGAGCATACTGGAGAGAGACAGAGAGAGAGAGAGAGAGAGAGAGAGAGACAGAGAGAGAGAGAGAGAGAGAGACAGAGAGACAGAGAGACAGAGACAGAGACAGAGACAGAGAGACAGAGAGAATATTGAGAGTATTATATAGTCATCTGAGAAAGATAGGCTGGAGACTGATTTTGATGGGTACTAAATACCAAGTTGAAAAGTCTTTACTTATGATAGTTACCTACTTATGGTTCTTAAACAAAGCGGTGGCCTTGTCAGTCTCGTGATTTCAGATTGCTTTGTTTGTGGCTGAGAGGGCTGAGAGGACAAACTGAAGAGGCACAGAGGATGTAGACAGAAGAAACAGTGAGTAGTCTCTTGTCACAGGCTTTTGGAGAGACAACAAGTTCCTGAAATCAAGTGGCATCCACAGAAGGAAAGAACAGGAAATGGATATAAATTCAGTTATGGAGGAGGAATTAACAAGTCTAGATACTGATTATATATGTGGGTGAGAGAGAGGGAAGTGTTTGTGAGTACACTGAGATTGACAATGGATATGACATCAAGAATGGTAAAATTCTCAACAAACAGAGAAATTTGGATGAGGAGATGGTTTAGGAGGAAAGATGTGTTTTAGACACAATGGTTCTGAGATGCTTAGAGTTCACTTAATCAACTAGCACTTATAAAAGCCCTACTAAATGCTAGAAAGTACTGTAGATGCCCAGTAGGCATTTAACTTTATGTACCTGGCTCTTGCAAGACACTAGAAGAGAGTACACAGATTGATAAATCATCTGTAAAGAATGAGATTTTAAGAGATGGAAGCAGATAGGATCACCCAGGCTGGGGATATAGATAAAAAAAGAGTAGTCTCAGAACTGAGCCTTAGGAGACATCCATGGTAATTCAATTTTAGATTTTATTATCCTAAATGGCAACCAGTAACACATCCCCAGAGAATTTAATTTGGAATATTTCACTGACATCAGAAAGGACATTTAATTTGTCTGCCATGGTGGAATAAGGGAGCCAAGAACAGGGAGGCTTGCAAGTGCACAAGGGAGTGTAAAGAAAGACAGGAAGGTGGGGGATTAGTAAACATGCTGGGACTCGGTCTAATGACCATCCATCTTGTTGGTAAACAAATCATTGGAGGACATTCCAAATTACTTAATTGAATCCTGTGGAAAGTTCCCAAAGTAAATCATTTCTTTTCCCACTACTGATCATGTCAGAAATGAAGGATGAATTAAATGCTTTGAAATGAATCTGAAATAATTAGATTTTCAGTCATGTATCAAAGACAAATAGGATTTAGTTAGGGGGGGAAACCTTCAGTGAAGGAGATGGATAAGAAGGAAGTTTTGCCTTTATTTGGAGATTTGGCAAAACGGGAGTCAAACTAAAAATATCGTGGCTTGGGGCAAGACTGTTAAAAGTGTAATCTTTTTGTTTTCCTCCCTTAATACATATTGTTAGGCACTGCTGCCTCCTGACCTTGGCACAGCAATCCTAGAGTCATAGGTTAGAAGGAAAAACAAACCAACAAAACAACTATGAGATTTAACTAATGCATACCTTTTAAAGACAGGCTAATTTTTATACCAAAGTACTTGAAAGATGAGAATCATATTAGTGACCATGAGGAACATCAGTTGAACCCAAATCTAAATGTGAATTCTGTTTGATTCTTTTGGAAAGTATGAAATAATAGTTTTTTCAAATATCTGAAAAGCTTTCTTGTGACATAGATTCCAGGGCTTCTGAAACTTTTTCCATTTGCAGACCCTTTAGGCACTTCTCAAACGAAGCACTGGACAAGTTCTGTTTGGCCCAAGTGAGCAGGACCAGGTATAGTAGGAAGACTGATTTTTGTATGTGCTCAGTATAAGAAAAAAAAGAAAAAAGAAAAAAAATGAACAGATCAAGCATGTATTAAGTGGAGTGCTTACTACATAAAAAGCACTGTGCTAAGTACAGGGGATCCAAACAGAAAAAGTCACAAAGTCTCTGGTTTCCAGGAGCTCACATTCTAGGGGGGGAGATAATACATAGGAAAGATTTTAGTTGCAAATAAGATTGAAAAGTCCCAGGGTCCTTAGGGTGCAATGACAAAAGAGACGGTGATGCTTCTTTTTATTTTATATTTTTGAATGTTTATTTAGTATTTTATTTTTCCCCAGTTACATGTAGAAACATTTTTTAACATTCCTTTTTAAAACTTTGAAGTCCATATTCCCTCCCTTCCTCCCTCCCCAACCCATTCCCCCCTTGAGAAGGCAAACAATTTCACATAGGTTACAGAGGTGTAGTCATGCAAAACATTTCCACAATAGTCACGTTGTGAAAGAAAACACAGGCAAAAAACACCCTCACAAAAAACAAAGACAGTAAAACATATGATTCAATATATATTTAGACACCTTCACATATTTCTCTGGGGATGGATAGCATTTTTCATAAGCCTTTCAGAGTTGTCTTAGATAACTGTATCGCTGAGAATAGCTACATCATTCACAGCTGATAACCTTACAATGCTGCTGTTAATTTGTACAAAGTATATTTCACTTTGCATCAGCCCATAAAATTCTTCCCAGGTTTTTCTGAGAGCATCCTGCTCATCATTTCTTTTTTTTTTTCCCAAGTTTTACATAGCTTATTTATGCTCCGGTGAAAAATTATCTTCATGGATAAACATCATCCCTAATGCCTTTTTTTCCTCCTTTTGGCCAGCACTGACATTTGCCTTTGCAGCACCCCTGACTTTCTACATTCTGTTCTTGTGTTCCTTTCACTGCTTTCTTGATGTCTTTTTCTTCTCATACAGGCCATGCCTTGCAAGTCTGTTCTTTGGTTCATTTTTCTCTGCATAGTCAAGGGGACCATAAATCATGCCAAAGCCTGGTGTTTTGCCACCACCAAAATGGGTTCTGAATCCAAAGACAAAAATGATGTCTGGAATTGTCTCATACATCTTGGCCAGTTTTTCTCGAACTTCAGTCTTGGGCACTGTGGCCTTTCCAGGATGAAGGACTTCTATAACCATCTGATTATGCTAAAGAAGTCTGTTTGTCATGAACTTCTTTGTTTTGATAGTTACAGTGTCATTCATGTCACTCAAGAAGCGGCTGGCTTCTTGAGCAGGAGAGGGAAAAACTATCATTTCTTATAGTACAATAGAGTTCCACCATAATCACATACCACACCTTGTTCAGCCATTCCCTAAACTGATGGGCATTCTCTCAATTTTTTATACCCAGAAAGGAGCTGCTTATAAATATTTTTGTACTTTTCTTTTTTTTTCCCCCCCTCTCTCTTTTTGGATACAGTCCTAGCAGTGGTATTGCTAAGCCAAAGGGTATATGCATGGTTTTTTGGCCCTTTGCACATAATTCCAAGTTGCCTTACAGAATGGTTAAATCAGGTCACAACTCCACCAACAGCGCATTAATGTCTTGTTTTCCCCACATCTCCTCCAACATTTGCCATTTATCTTTCCTGTCTTATTAGCCAATCTAATAGGCATGAGGTAGTACCTCAGAATTGTTTTAATTTGCATCTGTCGCATCAACAGTGAATTAGAGTATTTTTTTTAATATGGCTATAGAAAGTTTTGATTACTTCATCTGAAAACAGAGCTGCCTCTTGGGATTCTAACAGGCTGCCTGTGGCCACCAGCTGCAGATTTGACTACTCTGGTCTAGCAAGCTCTCTACAAAAATAAGTTGCAGAGAAGGTGTTGACCTGCTTTGGGAGAGAGAGTTTTCCATGCCAATGAATGTGCACGTTTAATGCTTATCCCCATAGGTACTTTGTAGTTATCATATCATTTGATCCTCACTTTACAGATGATTAAATTGTATCTGAGAGTGGCCAAGTGAATCCCAGGGTCACACAGATCATAAAAATATGAGTTAGGCTTTAAGCCCATCCCTTCTTTGTTCCATACCCAGCAGTCTAGCCTTTAAATCACACCATCTCTTACTATGACAAGAGTGAGCTCAGGAATTTGTTCTTAAAGTCAGGTCCTGTTGTTGCTGGGTGGGGCTGGGAGAGTAAGCTCCAGACTCTTTGTGCTTCAGCATCATGGGCAACTGCAGCCTTGTCTGGCTCACTGACCTACATAAGGAGTGAGCTGCCTGTACAGAATTTGCTATTTACCTGCATATGACTTTTGTCTACATTATGGGACTTTGTGCAATTATCTCCTCATTATTCACCTGTCTCATTGCTTCCTGACCACCTGGCATCACTTATCCTCTAGAGTTTTCAGCTTTGTATAAATCTTGTTTATTAAAAAAAAAATCTGTACTTTTATAAGATGTTTTGCCTCCAGAAAATATGTTGATTTTTTGTTGCATACTAAACAAGTGTTTGCAATAAAGGAGAGGACTACTGTTGGAAGGAAACACGATCAATTACCTTAAACTGAACAATCGGGTTGCTGAGTCCCCTCACTTGTAGTACCCAAGGAGGGGTTCATTTACATAGCCCTCTAAGGTTTACAAAGTGTTTTACACATATTATTTGATTTGGGCCTTAAAACAACCTAATGCAATCCATTGTACAGATATTATTACCCCTATTTGAAGGATTAAGGTAACTGAGACTTGGGGAGATTATGAGTCTTACCCATGGATCAGAAAAATTTTGATTTAAACCTATTTCTCACCTCACCCCTAGGTCAGGTGGCTCTCAAAGTCAAGGCTCACCATGTGAAACACATTAATTAGAAGTTTAGAAGGAGACAGTGAGTATTCACACCATAATATGAGAAGGTAGTAAAAGTGGGGAAGAGATGCTACAGGTGAGACTGGAGGATGCTGAATGTTAATAAAGTGATGATGACCATGATGACTATCTTCTATATGAAAATACATCTTACCAGTTATGGTCATAGCACAAATCTTTCAAACAAAAAATGGATCATTGTGAGCTCAGGGTTTTTATTCTTATCCAAATAACCAGACCACTGGCTCATAATGTGCGCAAACACACACACACACACACACACACACACACACACACACACACACACACACTCTCATACTGCAATGAAATCCAAAACGTTCTTTGAGTAGCTTCATGATCAACAACCATCCTTCAGATATGTCTCACCCACTGTTTATTCACCTCCTCCTCTGTATATAATAATCAGTAGATAATTCAAATTGATATAATACTTTAAAATCCTCAAGTGTTTTGCATTCATTACTTCAACTAATCTTCACAGAATCCCTATTAGGTTATCACAAGTAGATGAGGAAACTGAATCTCAAAGAGCGTAAGAGGAAAGTCCTACCTCCCAGTGCTAATAAATGCTGGAGTTGGATCCCATCCTAGATCTTTCAACTTCAAAACCAGTGCTAGTTTGACTTCGACATGCTGCTCAAGCAGGGGTTACTTCATGATCTGCTAAGTAATGGTCTTGCTTGTTTTTGTCCATACATCAAGTTCTGTTTGCCATAAGTTATGTGAAACATGAAGTTGATGCTCATGAAAGAAGACAACATTATTTCATACCACCAATACCCAGGAGGAGGATAAATTTGATAGTACTAAAGTTAATTTTCATGGCCATTTTGTAAAGGTGCTTAAAATTATGTAAGAGAAATGAACTACTTAGTCATAATTTTATTGAACACCAATGAATTTGAGTACTTAATTTTAAAAGTTTGCGTTCTTATTCAAATAGTCTTTCATGAAAAATCCATATGAAATGAGATTAAAGTCAATGTTAAAATGAGTGAGTTTTTCTTTTATCCTTTGCCACCAATTTTCCCCTATAATTCTTCCTTCCCATCATATTAATTGCAATAATTCAGTCAGCCATTCATTAAGTTATTTTGAAAGAGTTTTCCATAAATTCATTCTAATTGTCATCTCAAGTTAGATATTAGTTTTTTAAGAGAGGCCAATGTTTCACATTTTTATCCAAAAAACCACCCAAAACCCAAATCTTCTCCTTCCTGAAGGTGAAATTGCCAGGATCCAAAAGAAATCCATTATATAATTTACAGCAACGTAATTGACACTGTTGATTTCTTTAAGTTACTGAACCAAGACATACTACAATAGTTTTAAGAAATTTAGGGACTGAATCAGACACTTTAATATATATAAAGTCAATTGGAATTCTGAGGTAATACCCTAATTCAAAATGTCAGCAATAAAGTCACAGAATATTTTTAATATGGAGAAAAATAAAACAAGCATTTTCTTTTTTCTTTAGGTTCTTCTGGCCCAGCAGGAGGGCATCTCTTTATTGGTAAAACAAAACAAAACAAACAAACAAACACACAAACAAACAAACCAGATATACTTGTGAAAATCAATCTATCTGGTAATATGCACAGGAAGGGCAATCTGCCTGTAACTATGACATCGGTATGGTCAGTTACATACTTGTGCAGGAAGGTCACTCGTATTTGGCAGATCTGGACCACCGTCTACTGTGACCTCCCTCTCTTGTGCGGCTATAGGGGCCATGACGCACATGGCGCTGGACACGTTGCTTTACCGAACTGTGGCGCTCTCCATAAGAATGGTGATGACGCCGGGAAGCACGTGTGGAATCCAGCACTGTACGAGGTGGTAAGGGATCACTGAAGCGTGCAGAGTTGTGGCGAGACTTGTCAGGCAGGTCAGCATTATCTGAGAAGGAACTGTCTTCAGGGAGGACTTGACGTGAGGAGAGGGATGAGCGCACGCGTTGGTATGGAGGCAGAGACCGGGACGGGAGCTTCCTCTCTGGACGAGTCAGAGGACGATCCCTCTCTTGGACTTCTGCCTCAAAGGAAAAAGACCTCCGAGTCATCGGAGATGAACATCTCCTGGATGTAGGCTCCTTAGCCCTTTGTACTGGCTGCTCCAACTCCTGGGCTGCACGTGATGACTGATGCTCAAAATGACGTTCTTCAGCTGCCTGGGATAGATATCTCCAGGGTGGCAAAGTGCCCTCAGATGGCTGGGCTGGATGTCTCCTGGATGAAGCCCTCCTGGACCTATGGCCTGAATAGTCTAGGGATGATCGCTCCTCATTCCGTTCCCTATGAGGGGTGCTCCGGCGGGGAGCTTCAACTCCCCAGGCCTCAGCCACATGGGACAGCAACAGCTGTGAGAGGTGGCGGTGGGCATGCTGGTCCCAGTGGATGCCATCCAAACACCGATGCCGAACTGCATGTCGGAAGTGGAAATGCAGGTCGAGCACATCGAAGTGGTGCCCATTTGCCAGCATCGAACAGTAGAAGTTGGCTTCCAACACATCCTCACGTAGAGAGCCTGTCACTGGCTGTAGCCTGGGCAGCAGAAAGCCTCCTGTGAGGCGTTCAGCCAGTGGCATGGCCAGGGTCCAGACCACAAGGCAGGAGGCGGGCAGCACTTGTTCCATCCTTTCAAATAAGCATTCCAAGTTTTCCTGGTAACTTCTAATGGCATTGCCACCATACCTGGAGAGGTCCCAGAGGCAGGAGTTTATGATGACGAGGTCAGGAGCTGGCCCATGCTCTAACTCAGTCAGGATATCTTCCATATAAGCTGAATAGACTCGAGTGAGAAAATAGAATCGTAGGAGGTGGTGGCCTGAACTGGACAGGAACTCGCGGACCTCACGATAATGAGTCCCATTGTGTAACCCACCCAGCTGTCCCCCTGACACCAGATGGTCGTGCTCAAAGCTCAGCTCTCCCTTGACCCTGAGCTGGGCTTCTGTCAGGAGACAGTCTTTCTGCAACAGAAGTACCAGGTCCTTGTACACAGCCCTCTGGATAGAGTCTCCTAGGACAACCACAAACTTGTTGTGCAGCAGCTGCCGGACCTCTGATGAGGAGAAATAAGGCATGGTGCCACGGAACGACATGTAACCAGGCTGGCAGGGGCTGGGGGCACTTGACTGAGCTTGGCTGGTCTAAAAGTTGAGCAGACTCCTCAGATTGACCTGAAATTCCAGGTTCACTCAGTCCATAGCCCTTGGAAGAGTCCGTCTCCCACGTGCTTGGGATACCCCAGTCTGCTGTTCACCCCTACTTAGCTAGCCAAAGAGAGAGGAGATCCAGGAGGATGGCCTGTAGGTGGAGGAGATGAAGGAAATTGTATAAAAAAGCATTTTCTAAAACATTAATTTTATTATCATACTGAACTTTCCCCTTCCACTTTTAATTGTAAGCAACATCAAACCCAGGGAAAAGTATATTTCCTTTTCCGATTCTGATAAGTAACATATCTATTAAAATAGGCAATGATACCAGTAATTTGAATATCTTATTCTTTTAATCTTTAAATTTAATTTATCTTTTTTTTAACCCCTAGACCAAGTCCATGGCAACATCTGTCCCTATGGCATAATCTTTTCCAGAGACACCCAGGCTAGAAACTCCATCATCTTTATGTCGTCTTCTCCTTTACCTTCCACACTGAATCACTCATCAAGTATTGCCCTAGTGTAACAACACATCTCTTATGGCTCTTTTTATCATTTTCTTTGTCCTCTGACACTACTCAGATCCTAATTACCCATTATCTGGAGTCTTACAAGGACTTTCAATCTCTTTGGCTCTGGTCTCTCACTGTAGTATTCCATGTCTCAGAAACCTTAAATGATTACTCATTACAAATGAAATCAGCAAGTATTTTATCTGATATTCAAGACCCTGTACATGTTGTCCACCAGTTTTGTTTTGTTTTTTGGAATTACACTATTTTCTTGCTTGTAGCTGACATGCCAGCAGTTACACTGGACTTCTCACTGGTCCAAAAACATGGTCTGAACTTTTCTGTCCTAACTTTTGGCCAGGACATTTCCTTCCCCTGCAGTGGTCTCCTTACTCTCACTGCCTCTGAGGAACTTAATCATATATAAAGGCAATACTCAAGTATTAATTTCCCAATGAAATATTCCCTTTTTTATCATAAGCAAAAGTGGTTTCTCTATTCTTTAAACCCCCATAGTGTATGTATAAGGAAGTACATAGTAAATGGTACTTATAAAATTCTTGGCAGTCTGTTACACTGAATAAGTATTCTGCAAAGATCTAATTCACAAACAACTAAACTTTAAATAAACTTCATTTTTGTATGGCCAAACTGGAACGACAAAATTAAGTCACATATATGGATCCAAGAAAAAACTGATTAAGAATATGGCTTCTACCACTCGATGAGGTTTTTATATTTAAAAAAGTGAAGTCAGGAGGACCTGACTTTGAATCCTACCTTAGAAATGACTAGATGCGTGATTCTGGGTAAGGAACTTAACCACAGCCTCAGATTCTTCACCTGTAAAATAATGAAAACAATGACACCAACATGTTTCAAGGATAAAGGAGATTTTAGGTAGACAGACAAACATACAGACAGATTAGATACATACATAGTAAATACAGATATTTCTCCATAAAGTTCTATAGAGCATGCATATATCTTTATATGTTAATATGCTAATACAAACTGATTATATATAGAACTACACCTAAACATGTGTATATACTTGTGTAGACACACATGATTATACATATATATATGTATGCACACACATCTGTATACACATATATTTTAATATATAATATATTATTATAAATATACATGTGTGTATATATAGAACTAAAGCTTTTGGAATACCCTGTATACACACATATACATA
>CM053582.1:564573888-564590545 GCA_028627135.1 Pseudochirops cupreus | reverse complement strand
AAGAACAGGAATGCAAAAGGGAAAGGGTCAACTTTACTCTCATTGAATTTGGCTTAGGGAAGGAATGGCATAAAATCTAAAACGGGAGGGGTTATACAGTGGGATGGCTGTTTTGGGGGAAAGATGGAGAGAAAATTTGTAACTCAAAATCTCATGGAAATGAATGATGTAATCAAGAAAATAAATAAATGAATTTAAAAAAAGAAAACATCAAATTCTTTTTTTCTTTTTTCCTATTTTTATTTTTATTTTTAAATTTCTTTTAAATTTCTTTTTTTTATTTTTTTCAAATTCTTTATTAAATTCTGCATAAGAATATCTTCAGCATTCCCCTAATATATTATTCTAGTAACTGAGTCAAGAAAAGAAATAAGTTTATTTTTTATTTGACTTGTTCTTGATTAAACCTTATTGATGCTTTGTGAACAGTTTCATTTTTTAAAGATGTTGACTCACCATCCTTTTACTATTATGTTCTAAAATTTTCTGGGCATGTAAAACCCATAGTTGCCACATCAATCATTCTCCAGTCATGTGGTAGCTGCCTCCCTTTCTACAGTCTTCCAAAGATCCTTTATTATCTCATCAATTACAATTACCAGGTTGTTGCTGTGGGTTTTTTTTTTTAGTTCATGAAAATGCAGTTCGTTTGGAATAGGTGACTTGATCTTACTATGGACAGCAAACTTTCTTTTAACATCCTAGCCATTACCTTGGTCACCATCTCTCAATTAGCTAATGGAGATAATCTCTTTTAACATACCATAAGATCACATCAATGTTGTTGTTGTTGTTGTTGTGTGTATGTTATCAATCATATGAAATTGTTTACTTAAATTGAACTTTCAGTTCACTAAACCCACCATATTCATTTTAGAAGTGTAATCTAAAACTATCTTAAACTACAGATAATAAGAGTATTTTGGCTTCCAGGTAAAAGTAAAATAATATCGAGTTAAATGGTTCTGTCTTTTCTCTGACACAGGTTTTCGTCACTTCCCAGACATCTCTAAAGAAAACTGCATGTACTCTGGCCATCTTCTTCATCTCTATCACCCTACCATCTCTGGTGTACTTAGTCTTGGTCAGATCATACATATTCAATTATAGGGACCATGTTTTAAGAGAAACTTTGACTAACTTGAGCACTTTCAGGGGATGATGATAGTGAGAAAGGGAGTGTAAAACCATATGATAATAGACTATTTTGAAGGAATTAGAGATGTTTTACTTGGAGTAGTGAAGACTAAAAGGAAATATGGTTCCTATTTCAAATATGTATTTACTAGTAGGAAATTAATTAAAATTGGTCTGTTTGGCCTTAAAACACAATACACAGAGGAATGTAATGGATACACAGAGAAACAGATTATAGCTTGATGTAATGAAACATTTTTCTTTAAAATTCTGAAGTGCAATATCATCAAAGGTAGAGACTTGGGGACCATTTGGTAAAGAAGTTGAAGAGAAGATTCTTGGTCAGGGATGGGTGAGCCCCTAATGTCTGACAACTCTGAGATCCTCTGCTTGGTCAGCTCATCATTAAACACAGTGCTCAACTTCCCCCCCCACACACACTGAGGACTCCCTTACTCCTTTTCCTGTGAATTCTTTCCAGTTTCTAGCACACTGGAATAGGGCTAATCCAACATGGTGCACAACCTGCCCTTGCCCTTTTCTTTGATTCTGTGTACAACTCTTTCTATTTCCATTTCAGTACCTGTCCCCAGCATCCATGCTTAATATACAGGGTCAATGTCCTGCCCATAAAATCGCATGCCATGGTATGGACAATAGATGTTTTTCATGCATTTGGGTTTCTTCTAAGTATTTTGAGGCTAATTTCTTCTTAATAGTTATGTACTTCATCATAGAATCTTCATAGCAGTGTTCTGAGGCAATGTCATTGCAGTGTCACAGGAACCTCAGTGGAACCTCATCATCTATAGAGAAATCTTCTAACTAGACCTTTCACAAGACTTCTTTCATGACAGTAATGAAAATTCCACCAATGGTACATGTGAAATATATTTGTAAATAATGTATATCTAAAAGAAGAAATGGAAGGCCTTTAATATGTTAGTTGAATCTCCTATGAGGAATCTATAATATATTAATGACTGTGAGAACCACTAATAGTTGTAATATTGGAATCCAAAACCCATTATCTCTCATCAATTGAATGGATCCTTGCTTCCAAATCAAAGAAAGAGTTGTACCAAATATCTTGTGTTCCATTTGATGTTCATAGATCACTTCAGTCATATCTGTCTTCCACTCTGCCAATACAGAGCTTAAAATATCATTGTGATCTGAGCAAGCAAAGCGTGCTGGAAAGAGAGCATGGTTATAGCCCACAATATTGTCCACATTCAGATATTCATATCATTGGTCCCTGGGGAAAATTGAGAATGGTATTTTTAATAGATGTTACCATAACAAATACTCAGAAAGCCTAAGGGTATGGAATGAAAAGTTTGCAAATTAGAGAACCCAATCCATAGAAATGAAAATGATGATAATGGTGTCAAACAGCAACAATAATATAATCATAATCATAAACAAAATTGGTACATATGCTGCGGCTTGTTTTGTCTGTTTAGGAAGTTGTCCTGACAATACTTTAACTTGGCCTCCAGAGGATGAGCCAGCTTCCCAATTTGTTCCAAGACAAAAGTAATCATTTTACCCATGTGTACAATAGTTTGCAGAAAATTAAATGTAAAAAAGACAACAGGGAAGCTATTTTCCCTAGGACAGTTTATATCTGACATCCATTGAAAAGATGAAAATGAGACAATAATAAAAACAAAACAACAACACAAACAAAATAATTGTATTGTAATAAATGTTTCCATGCCCTACACTCATAATCTTCAAGCTTCATGGAATAAGAAGCTGCCAAAATGAAGAAGTCTGGCCGAAGAGACCAAAACCATACTGGAAAAAGGTGAGGTCCATTTCCTGTTCTTCCAGTGAAAACTTCAGCTACTGCAGTTATATTAAGATGCTTTCAGCAAGCTAAAAAAAATGAGTTTACATCCCAATGCCTTTATTCAATTACAAAAAGCCTCTATTGTAGCCACCCGTGCCATATTCCACAGAACATTGGATATAAAAATTAATAGTGAGACAACAACTTATGCCAGTGACATTTCTGTCTGAACCTCATTTTAAAAATAAGAAGTCATGAGATGATGACCACAGAAGATAGCAATAATAATAATTAAATTATTGTTGACTATACTAACGTATACTATACTAATAAGGTATTTTTCAATTATTAAAGCACTAATTTCATGTATTTATGTAATAGTGCATGGCATATTAAATGTAAGAAAATCATAGTGTAGCAATCTCTCTTACAACTATTTTTATTTGAACTCTTATTAAAATGAAAAAAGAGTGATATGATAATAACTATGAGATAAACAATTATGTAGGACCTACTATGTGCCAATTACTTTACAAATATTTTCTCAGTGCAACTTCACAACTACATTGGGAATTAGGTGCTATGATGATATCCAGTGTACAGTTGAGGAAACTGAAGCAGAGAAAACTTGAGAGAATTGCTCAGGGTCACACAGTTTCTCAAGTCTCTTAAACTGAATTGGAATTTAGATTTTTCTGACTCCAGGCCCAACACTTCATCCACTCTGCCACCTAGCTGTCTCACTTGCAGCAGCAACAAAAATTTCCATCACGATGTACATAGTGATTTTTTTGGTTTTCAAAGGGAAGAGAAGACTTAATATCCATTAAGTCTCAAAACTATCCAGTGATTATTCTCATTTTACATATTAAGAAATTGTGATTCAGTGAAGCTCAGTGACTTAATAAAAAAGACATATGTAAGTGTAGCAAAAGCCAAGAAGTAATGAATGAGTCATAATATTCACCAGTGGAGAGAACAGCCATACTTATGAGTTCATAGATTTGTTGAAGAACTAAATTGTAATGATCAATTATTGAAATCAGGAAGAAGTGAGTACAAATCCTGCCTCAGATACTTAGTAGTGGTATGTTGTGGCCATTCATTTTACCTTTCTCAGTCTCAATTTCCTCACTTATAGGATGAGGGGTTTGATTCGATGATGTCCAGTTTGTCTTCCAGTTCAAAATTTTTGATCCTATGATCCATTCCTGGGAGCTAAACTTCAAGTACATTTTGGAGTCAATTAAGAAAAGTAAAGGAAAGTGAGTTCTTGCAAAACAACTTCACCTGGGCGCTTTCAGTTTCATTTTTTGCCCCTAGTGATAGCACATGTATTAGGATGTGACCCAGCAGCAGCAAAATTAAGTAATTAAAACAGACAGCTCATTTAGACCATGATTTATTACACAGTGCTTTAAAATCAAGCAGGGCAAATAGGAGAAGGCTTCAAGAGCTTAGATCAATAGAAGCATATCTTTGGAAAGCACCAACTCACTTAATTGTCTGCACTTTATGATAATTATAACTGGAGAAACCAGGACTGCAGCTACTTATTGTAGTTAAAGAGAAAACTTAATGTCTAGAAAAACCACATCAATTTCAAATTCTAGTACCAGGAGTGGGCTTTATTTTAATTCTTGTATAAGTTTTTGCTAGTAATTTGTTCATATTGAGGCAGTATTTTTGCAATAATTTAGTAGCCCAGTGATTTTGCTTGCTGAATACGCAACAGTATAATATATAGGATTAGGAATTTTACTGACACAGCTCCATTTGCCTAAGGGGAAAAAATGTCCATTTTGAAAAATTCAACTATCCTATCTAATGAGAGATAATTAGGATGGTGATTCCCATGTCATATTGACTGAATTACTGATTTTTATGTTGACAAGTTTCATTAAGAGATTTTATTTTCCCAGCTGCAAATTAAGAGAGCATTACAAGAAATGATCAGTCCTGAATCATCTTATCAGGAATTAAATCAACATTTGATTTTGCACATCAATAAGCCACTCATCCAAATACCATCTAATTGCTATAGATTTCATAGGGATAGAAAACAATGTAAAGACTAAACCATAGCAGTTTTCAATGAGTGTAATCAGATCACACTTGTTGAAATAGACTGGTCTAGACTGGCATAGCTGGTAAGAACCGTACCTTCTATTGTGAATATTTCAGTGTTTGCAACTCCATTGTTTCTGGACCAAAGGTTAGCATAAGATGGACAGCATAAGAATCAACAGAATAGGACAGCAACTGAAATTCTTTAGGATAGAATAGGAATCAAATGGAATCAAATGGAATCAAATTAAATAGAATAGGACAGGATGGGATGAAATACAAAACACGGATTTGTATATGAGAATTAGTTTTCCTTAACCAACTTCTTCACTTTACGTGAAGAAATGGAGTCCCAAAGAAGCCAGATGATTTGTTTATAGTCTCACAGAGGAGTAAATTATAAAATCTGCTCTTAAAACTGTGTCCTCTGGTTTTAAATTCTGTTTTTCTCCTATACTACTCCATAGAGTAGGCTGCAAAAGCCTCAGATAATATGAAATAAAATAGATTAATTAAAAAAGAATCTCAGCAACTGTTGAATCCAATTTGAAGGATACTTCCTAATTGTTCTATTATCATATAACATGCTAATCTAAAAATATCACAAACTCATGGAATTGGAAAGAACCTACATGATCATCTAGTCCATTCCCTTCATTTCATAGACGAGAAAATAGTGTACAGAGGAAAGAAAGGGGTGTTATGAAAATGTGAAAGGCTGAACTTTAAGTGAAGTTTTTTGACTCCAAGACTGACGTTGTGTCCATTATGCTAGGCTGCTTCTCACTGTTAGACATTCATTTATTTGGATGAATGTTGATGTTCTGTTGTGTTTTCATCAGTCTTGAAGAGACCCCTCTGGGAGTACAAATACCCCAGGATAAGGTGATGACATTCTGTGACATTTCCAGTGGCTGTAATACAGTCCAATGATGATGGGCTTGTTGATGAACGGAGTTAGTGCTTTCAGATGAATCCCATTTCACCTTGACAGCTAGCTGAAAGCAAGAGAGGACAATGCAGGAAGGAAGCAAAAAATAGAGACCTAAAGAGAGGATTTAAGAGTGAAGCAAGAACAGAGAAAGAGACACTGAACAGGAAGGACACAACAGGGTAATTCTGCTGACATCCTGATTTTGCTATGGACTAGCTCTGGCTATCAGGAAGGAAAAGGGATACTTTTGACATTCGATGTAGCAGAATTCTGACATTGTTTCTCCCAAATGACTTTGAAACATTTTTTTTTCCAACAATGAATTAAGCTATTGCAACAATTCTTCCTTTTTTTTTCTTCCAGCTTGCCTGTGAGTTGACATTTTCTCCAAGCTCTGTCCTTTTAATTTTCCAAGTAAGAGCTCATGGGGTCAAAATTTGCAGGCTTATTTATAATATTTCAGTTACATGAAAGCAGAATTATTTAATTGCAAAATATTAAGTAAAATTGGCAGGCACTCTAAAGGGTTGTAGAATAGAGTTTGGCCTGAACTGTGGTGTCAAACATAAATAGAAATGGGGGCTTTTAATCTGTACATAAGGATCTTGGAAGGCTATATATTAATCTAATTTTAAAATGTAATGTTATCTATGTTTTCTTGTATTTTTTTGTTTGTTAAATATTTCCATTACATTTTAATCTGGGTCAGGGAGTATTCAAGAGTGTTGTGGTCCCATGTGGCTGCTATGTTTAACATCTCTGCTTTAACACTCACTCCAGAGTCCTCCGCACTCATGATACAATTCTTTACTGGCACCAGAAGATATTTGAATAAACAAATAAAGAACAAGGATAAGTACTGAAAGTTATGCTGAATCAGTACCCCATTATTCCCAGACCAGCTTTTCAATCAATGTTAGGGGAGCTGTTGACTGAAACCTTTGGATTAGAAGCTATTCATCACGCGGCAAGTCTTCCTCCACCCCAGCTGTCTGTACCTATTAAACATTACTTAGCCCTTATATGTGGGGCAGTTGGCAAGGTGCTGCGAAGAAATGGCCATCCCCTTTTATTGAAGCAGACTGATCCAAGTAGTTTTTATCTCATGAAAATTATCAATAAAAGTAGGTTCCATCTTAAATCCATTGTTGATCTTCAGTGATCAATGTATCAATGTGATGCTACCTTGTAGTTTAAGTGATTGACATAGCTTAATAAAGTCCTTTTAATTTGTCCTGAGTTTTTTGCATCATTAATTAGGGTAAAAGTCCTGACAAAGAATTTTTCTTTTAACACAAGAACCATTACCCAAACTACAAACAAAACAGCAATGGCAGTAAAAAGCCATCTAGAAAAAGATCAGAATACACACGCACACACATGTACACACACACACACATGCACGCACACACGCACACACATGCACACACACGCACACACGCGCGCACACATGCACACACATGCACACACATGCACACACACGCACACACGCACACACATGCACACACACGCACACATGCACACACATGCAGACACACATGCACGCACATGCACACACATGCACACACATGCACACATACGTGCACACACATGCACACACACATGCACACATACATGCACACACATGCACACACGCGCTCACACACGCACACACATGCACACACACGCAAGGCACACACACGCACACACATGCGCACATGCACTCACACACATGCACACACACATGCACACACATGCACATGCAAATTCTGAGCCCTTCAGAAAATCTGCCCTATTTAAGATGGAGAGTAAAAAATTACGGGCAGCATGGAAAGAATCAGGTGTGAGTCCATTCCATTCACTCTTTCCTCTAGTCTGGGAGAAGTTACATTACATAGGGATAATAGATGTCTTATTCTTTTCTGATTAACATATTACAGCCTTTCTGATGTCTTATCTTCCCACTGCTGCCAGGATTATATATTATTATGCAAATCAACAAAGTTCACTGGACTTGAGCAACCCCATCTCTCAAAGGATCTAGATGGCTGCTAAGGTCCTTTCTGGTTTTAAAATTTTATGATGTTTTGTCCTTATTTTACTTCCTTTCAAAGTGTAAGCCAACAAACTTGCAAGTAATTAAGCAGATTAAAAAGTTGTTAGGACCAGCCTACCCTTTACTTATTGAAGACAATTACCCCACTGCCTGTGATTTTTGCTGTTGTGGCATGTTTTAAAATATTTTTATAACTGAATTTCAATATAATTGGCTCTGTTAGTGATTCTATGCATTTTAGTGTATATATCTGAAAACAGAATTCTGAGGAAAGATCTATAGGTTACCACAGACTGCTAAAGTGGAGTGGGGAAGAACATTAATAACTTTGGATCTAAAGGATAAATCAACAGAGAGAGTTAATTGGAGCAATAAATAAAGTTCTGGAACTGAAGGCACAAAGAATTAAGTTCAAATCAGACAAAACACCCCAGTTGTCAGTAAACCTCAGTCTTCTTGTTTTCTGATTGGTAAAATGGACATAATAATAGGATCTATCTCATGGGGTTGTTGTGAGGATCAGATGACATCTTTTACAAGCATTTTGAAACCTTAAAGCCTACATAAATATCAGTGGTAGTCATCATCATCATCATAACCAAATATATTCCAAAATTGGGGGAAACAGAGTGGCATACATTTGGCTAGATCTTGGCTCTCTTCTCATGATTAGTCTCTTTATAGATTGGATTCACTCAGAGATTTCCAGAGCAGATGGAGCCCTTGGAGCAGGGGTGGGGAACCTGCAGCCTTGAGGCCACATGTGGCCTTCTATGTCCTCAGGTGTGACCATTTGACTGAGTCCAGACTTCACAGAACAAGTTTAGATTCCATCAAAGGGGCACATTTGAGGACCTTGAGGGCCACACGTGACCTCAAAGCTGCTGGTTCCTCACCCCTGCCTGAGACAGATCACCTAATCCAACTCTTATTTTGCAGATAGGAAAATTGAGATGCAGAAAGGAGTGTCTTGCCCCAGAACACACAGCTAGGTAGAGAGAAAATTTCTTTTGGATTGTTTTAGTTATTTAAAATCCCCCCCCCCATACTTAACCATCAGGATTACCAATAAAGAGATGGAGAGGAACTGCTAGCTAGTTCTTTACTCAAAGTGGATTGGGTTGACTTTTATCTCAATGTGTAGTCAGGCCACATTAAATGCCCATGAAACTACAGGAATCTTAAATGGAACACATCTACAAGACTCTGGGTTTGGCACCAGAGACACACAGTCAGAATGAAAATGTTTGCTCTTAAGGAGCTTTTATGCAAAATCCTTAGTTTTAGCTGATGAAAACTGGTTTGATTCCTCAGGATACATATACCCAAGACTAAGAAATCCAGAGACTAGTATTATACTTTTACCTGTTTAGCCTCTTGCTAGACTAATTTCTCTGTCTTTACTCCTCATTCTTCACTCCTAATCAGGCAATTGAGAAAATACCTTCACTATAATGGTCCTATAGATAAAAGGCATTTTCCCACAAGTATTGCTCTGGCACTTGTCTATAACTATAAATTCATTGAGTTATGGAGAAAGCAAGGGAGTTCCAGAAAGGGAAAAAAACCCAATAAACAAAAATCTGCTTCTGCTTCATTGACTGCACTAAAGCCTTTGGCTGTATGGATCACAACAACACATGACAAGTCCTCCAAGACAGGAGCACCAGATCATCTTATGTGTCTCCTGAGGAACCTTTTCTTGGGCCAAGGAACAGCAGTTCAAACCAAACACAAAACAACTGATTGGTTTACTTAACTTATATGCAAAGTACATCATGAGCAATGCCAGGCTGGATGGATTGACAGCAGGAATTAAGGTTTCTGGGAGAAACGACGATCTCAGATGTTCAGACAGTGCTACTCTGGTGGCAGAAAGTGAAGAGGAACTAAGGAGCCTCTTGATGAGGTGAAATGGAAAGTATAAAAGCTGGCTTGAAGCTTAATATCACAAGACAGAGATCTTAGCAACTGGTCCAATCACATCCTGGCAAATACGGGGAGAATAAATGGGAACAGTGTCATTTTTATATTCTTGGCTCAAAGATTGCTCCAGACAGTAACTGTAGCCATGAAATCAAAAGATACTTGCTCCTTGAAAGGAAAGACATGACAAATCTGGACAGCAGGCTAAAAAGCAGAGACATCACCTTGCTGAAGAAGGCCCGTATAGTTAAAATCATAGTTGCTTTTTGTTTTGTTTTTTGTTTTTTCAGTAGAAATGTATGGCTATGAGAATTGGACTATAAGAAAAGCTGAGCACCACAAAACCAATGCTTTTGAATTGTAGTGCTGAAGAATACTTTTGAGAGTCCCTTGGACAGTAAGGAAGTAAAGTCTGTCAATACATGATGAGAAGATGGAGCTCATTGGAAAAGACCCTGATGTGGGGAAAGATTGAAGACAAAAGGAAAAAGGGGATGGTGGAAGATGAAAGGGATAGATGGTGTCGTGGAAACAGTGAACATGAACTTGGGGCAGACTTTAAGAGATAGTGGAAGATAGAGGGGCCTGTCATATTGTGGTCCATGGGGTCTGGAAGAGCCAGATATGGCTAACAATAACAGATAAATATATTTGAGACCTGAGGAACTCTTGGCCTTTGACAAGAACATGGACATTTCACCTCCCAGCCCCCAGTGCTGCCTTCTGGAGGCATAGACACCAGACACTGAGCCACCCGCTAACAGTTGTTCTCATTTCTTTCCTTGAGAGAGGCAATAAAGTTCGACAAAAGGTAGCTCTGTGTGCCATAACCTCTCTATCAGCAGCCAACTTCAGCAGGTTTATCCCTATAGAGCCTTCCTTCAAACTCATTGAAATCTTAGCTTATCAAGGGAACTTGGAGATATTAATCTAGTCTATCCCCTCTCTTTAGTTAAAAAAATGGATAAGAAAATAGACTTTGGAAGCTTGTACTTTGCCCACCTGATATGATTCTGATTCCACAATCATCCACAAAGCTACCTTCTAAATGTATTTGACAGCCCAAGCATATTTGACTCCCAAGAAGGGTTCTTCACTGGGCAAAGAAGATGATAATTGCCTAATCAAGATATGAGAAGTCTAGCCTTTTCTATACCATCAAATTGTCCTTAGAGTACAAGCCAGTTACATGTGATTTTCTCTGGTCTGAGACCAATTCTTCCCAAAGCCTGCTCACTCCTATGTAACTCAGAGTTCAGAACAGCAAAGCTAAGATTACAGATAAGTTATGAATGTCCATATTTATGAAATAAAAAAATATATATATGTTCAAGTATAAGGGCTTTGTGTCTTCCTAAGGCAAGTAATTACAAAGACTGTTTGTTATCAGTTCTGAAAGTGCTGCATTCCTGAGGTAGAGGGCAAAGGTTATCAAAAAAGATTTGTGCATGTTGGTGTAGTTCTAGGCCATGTCTGTTGGGATGAGTCATTGATGAAAGGTCTAGAGCAGGGATGGGGAACCTGCAGCTTCAAGGCCACATGTGAAGTTCTTCTGTGAAGTTTGGATTCAGTCAAGGGACATTTGAGGACCTAGAGTGCCACATGTGGCCTTGAGGCTACAGATTCCATAGCCCTGTTCCAGAGACATGGAGTATACTTCTGGTTCTGTCCATAAGTCATTTGGTGAGGGTAATCCTTCATGGGTTAATTTCTAGGTGAATAAACAAGTTTTTAATAAATTAAGGTGAAGGCAGGACAGTTTAAAATGGACATATATAGGATTCAAGAGAAATAACTTGTAGTGTAGAATTGTTATCTTCCTTTGTATATATTATGGACTTCGGTTCAGTGAGGCCCCATCTTTGGGAGTCAGGGAGAGCAGGAATTGATTTCAGTAGTGACTCTGACGTCAGGTTCTGTTAACTTAAAATATTGCTCTTTATAAGGATTATAGAAAATACAAGGCATTAATGTGGACATATATGCTCCCTGATGATATTCCCAAGCTCCCAAAAAGATATTCTGAACAGATTCAAAAATGAAAAAGGATTTTCATGTTCTAAGCAAGTAGTCTTGTTATCACTGAACCAATGGGTTGAATGTCATTGAGCCTTCTCACAGAAATTCATAGTAGTATAATAGAGACTGACCTAATCATCTATTCTGAAATATCAAAGTGAATGAGAACTGTATCTGGCTCATACTAAGATGGACAGGTAGATGAAAAAGTTATTAAATTAATTTGAGAGTGTCCGCAACATTGATACAACCCACAAATATGCAGTGACTTAGACATGCACATGTCCAGGAGCAGGATATTGGCCTGTGTTAACTGAAATATCTTAATTGACCTTATTATGATTCCTAACTGCCCACTGGCTCCACTAAACTTTGTCTTGTTCTTAATGATATTATTATATGTTATATATAATTGTATATTATATATATAATGATATTATTATATAATAATCTGTCTGAGATGTAATATGACTAGAAGTCATGGAAGAACATGATTTTGAGAGGATCAAAATCAGAAGTAATCTAAAGGCAGTGGAAATACATATAGGTGACGTGAGAGAGCTGCAACATTTTACCAAGAAATAGTCACACGCTAATCCAACCAAGTCTTATTTTTTTCCACCTTAACAACATCTCTCATCTACATCATCTCTTGCCTCACACTTGGACGACTGTACTGTCATGCTGTCTGGGCTCCCTGCCTCACATCTCTCCCCACTTTAAACCATCCTCCACTCAGCTCTCAGAGTGATCCTCCCAAAGCTTAGCTCTGATCATCCCTCTTCCGAGTAATTGCCTTTGGTTCCCTATTACCTCCAGCGTGAACATCCTCCTACTCTTAGAGCTCTTCCCAATTCAGTCCACTATTACCTTGAAACTACCTGACCATATTCTATGATACACTGAGTCTGGTCTGCTTGTGACACCCCATCCCCATCTCCTGGGTTGTATGCCTTTTTACTGACTGTGATTCATACCTGTGTTCTTTCCTTTCATGTCCATCTTTTTAATTTCTCTGGTTTCCTTTAAGACCCAGCTCCAATTGCCCTCTGTGAAGGATGCCTTCCTTGGTCCCCCCAGCTTCTCATGCCTTCCTGCTTCAGAATATTTTCATATATTTTGTACAAAAATGTATTTTATGAAACTAATTATTGCCTTTGCCTTCCACCTTAGCATGTTAGCTCCTTGATGAAAGAGACTGGTGTTTGCCCATTTCTGGTATTTGTTGTTGATATTAAAGTATGTTTTTCAATTAGCAAGCACTTTTTTAAATCTCCTTTGCACCTTCCTACTCCATTGAGGGATAAGGATGATTTTTAACATACACACACACACTCAGATATACATACATATGTATATGTGTGTGTGTGTAGGTGTATGTGTGTGTATGGATCCTGAGAGCTCAGCACATGGCTGATTCATATAATAAATGCTTGAACTCAGTGACATCATTGCATGAATGAAGGGATAAATGGATGGATGGAAAGCATTTAATACTGTCATATTAATATTAATATTGGTACTAATTTCCTATATCAAATAGAATCACAGTTCTGAACAAATGCACACAAAAGTGAACTAGGCACCATTCTTGGGAGAGGAAAAACAAAATACATCAAAAAACCCCCAAATCTCTCAAACAGCCCCTACCCTCCAGGGACTTAGGAAAGTGATGTGACTGAGGAATAAGTGCTTGTGTATTCACAGGTCTGTCTATCCAAAACATTATCTGTCTGTCTGTCTTTCTATTTAGTTAGTCAGTCGCCCAGGAAGGACGCTGCCAGAGGCCTCTAGCTTGCCTTACCACCCTGGTGATCTGTACAGTTATGCTTCCACCCCACAATTTGCTTCTATAGAAAATATCCTGGTGACTCAAAGACCTGACTTTTAAACCACAAAACAAACGCTCTGATGTAATATATCCCCATTGAGATATAACGGTATAGATGCGACAAGATATTTCATATTGGGCATTGTCTCTGCCCAGAATTATTGTGTGACTTTGAACAAGTCACTCCCCAACTCTGAGTCTCATTTCCCATGGCCCCAACATAAAGAATTTAGACAAGATGACTCTTTCAGTTTTCCTCCGGCTCAACAATCTGGGTTAAAATCTTGTTTTTAGATAGTGAGGCTGTTTAGCAGGAAGAGTAATTATTCCTTCTTGTCTGTGACCCCTTTGAAGATATATTCAATGATCTGGAATTAACTTGGACATAAAAAATAGATTTCTAAAACAATATATTCCACAAAATAACAAAGTAACCTCCTTTCAGAGTAAATAAATAAAATAATGTTCCATTAGTTGGATGTTCTATTTCTTTCTGCTACTTAAGAAAAATTAAAAGTCATAAAATTCAAATCAATTGACAATGTTAGAAACTACTCAAATGTCCATGTGGTTATAATGTATTATGCTCTGTAGAGTATAATAGGACACATAGGCTTGATTTCAGTCAAGGAGAAACAGGGGAGACGTCATGGAAGAACTGATCATTGAACTGATATTTGAAAGAAGAGAACAATTCGGAGAGAACAAGGGAAAGAGAAATGGCATTTCAGGAAAGAGGAATGCATGCTTATATGAATGCATGGAGGGGAGACACAGGCTGTACATTTCCAGGGCTAGTAATCCAGTTTGACTGGGAATCAAGAGTACATGAACAGTGTTCTAGGCTGGCTAAGGGTACTGCCTTTTAAGTTGGAGATAAAGAGACAATCTCAATAGATTAGATGCAGCAAATGAAAAGAGATTGGAAATGTGTTGTTACTATCAGACACATTAAAGTCCCAAGGAGTCATAGCCCAGGAGATAGAGAAGAAACAGAAGAAATAGAAAAAAGGGACAATTATGCAAAAAACAAAAACAAAAAAAAAACCTAAAGACCTGGGAACAACTATGCATGACTGTAATGGCATCACTGCATTAAAGCAGAGTTCTAGAAACAGTCAATTTGAGTCATTAAAGAATAGTGAGATTGCAGTAGAATGTATGAGATGTGAGGCCAGGGACTGGATTCCTTTTGTATTTCATCACTAGGGTCTAGCACTGTGCCTGACCAATTGTATTCAGTCATTAAGAAATGCTTGTTGACTAATCAGTTGATACATTTATACTTTACTGGAGAAGGCAAGGAGATAAGGGATTGTGAGTTCTTTTAGAAAGATTCTCAGAGATAATGGCTTTTAAAATGTCCCATCTGCCTCAGCATTTACTCTGAATAAGCTGTGATCTCATTGATATGAATACTCTTTTCCGTGGTGGACAAACAATTTCTTCAAGCCTTTACAGAGTCGCTGAGTCATAGAGCCAAAGCACCTCAGAGAACACATCTAGCTCAGCCTATAGCTAACAAAGAATCATCTCTGCATTATCCTGACAGTCACCCACTGTTTTCTTGAAAACAAGTAAAGAAGAGGGGAAGGCTACCAGTCTCTAAGATAATCTATTCCATTCTGGGATTACCACAATTATTAGGAAGCTACTTCTTTTTTAGTTATTCTGACATCAAATGTAAATTTGCTCCTTTGCAATTGGAGTCAGTCCATCTGAGTCTAAATCCCTTTTTGCAACTTATTCTGACTCTGGAAAAATGACTTCACTTCTCTAGGACTTCAGTTCCTTCTCTGTAAAATGAGGTGTTAGACTAAATTGTTGTGGTTTTGTGGTGTGTTGTGGGGGTCATCTTGAATGAACTCAGAGTCCTAACACCTCTAATCCAAACATAGGCATTTACTGAGGATTGATATCCCCTCAGAAGTGGCCTAGGTTCTAAGAGGAAACAGCAACTTAAAAGACAAGATAGACAATTTTATAGTGTAATGATGCTGATTACATAACAGAAATTATAAACATTTAAAAAAGAGGAGGAGTTTGTTAAGGGATTAGGTAATGGGGAAGGGTCCCTTCTATGGTTCACGGGTCAAACATCCTGGTAATGCTGCTTTCTGATTGGCTAGCTATTGTTGTCCTGTCTGGTCAAGGTGGATAGTTAGGTATTGTGGTCCTGTCTTGGGCTAAAAAGGATGATGTGATTGTGGTTGTGTACAAGAATACCCCCGTTCAAATATGTGAATTAGATCTGGGGGCAATGACTTGCTAGGGGCAGTGGTTGTATTGAGTCTGGGGCACTGGGATGTGGTTAAAGCTAGATTGTGTGGTTAAATCAGGGCATGCCTGTTGTTCAGTGAGGCCCATTAGGAAGTTAAAACTATTGAGGTTGGGAGCAGCTTTATTAGAATTCCATCAAAATTACCTCAGAGTAATCGTGTTCTAGCTAAAGTTTATATTGTACTTTAAGGTTTAAAAATATACATGTAAATGCATACATGTATAATATATGATCTCATTTGATGCAATAAGCCTGTAAAGTAGGTGATATAATTATCCCCATATTTCAGATGAGGAAACTGAGGCTAACAGAAGGAATGTGACATACAAAGGGTCACATAGTTTGAAATAGGATTTGAAACCCTTCCTAACTCTAAGTCCAAGACACAATTCACTACTTTACTTAGCTGCATCTGGGATCCTATAATATTATTAAACAATGTTTTTCCTTCTCATAGCTTCCCCTTCCCATGTTATCCTTTTTCACGCAGAATCCTTAGAGAGGGAAGAAATATCAGGAAGGAAGCAATTATTATTTTTTATTTAAGTTTTATTATAGTTTGCATCATTCATTTCCACAAGATTTTGAGTTACATATTTTCTCCCCGTCTTTCCCCCACCCACCACCCC
>CM053582.1:564558796-564573388 GCA_028627135.1 Pseudochirops cupreus | reverse complement strand
TTTTTTTTTTTTTTCCCCAGTGATCACTCATTGGTTACAACCCTTCTATATGACCAAACTATTGTACAATGTGAAAGTATTTGCAGATCCTATACATGATTGCATGCCACCATGGGGGTGGGGGGGAAGGGAGGGGAGAAAATCTGAAACTCAAGTGATTGTGGAACAGAATCTTGTAAATTAAAAGTAAATGAGTAAATAAAAAAAAAAGATTCAATGCAAAAAAAAAAGTTTATTCAAGACCTGGAGATAAACATGATTAAGGGGTCAGATTCAATTCACATTTGAAACTATGACTAATAAATAAGACTAGGCATGGAAAATGTACTGATTGGCACAAGTGTGCTTATTATCAATGAAATAAAAGTGTAGTTTCATAATGAATTCAAAAGTATACATTAAAATTTTAAGAAATCAATGCCCAATCACGTAAAAACAAGTGACTGCAAGAAAATGAGTACATATTGCATATTAAAGAAAAAGATTTATTATATGAGTCAAAAAGTTAGTTTACTGTATTCCAGGGAGTTATTTTCTCTCCACGTTATTCTGCATCGATTGCTTAAAAGCGCAGTGTAGACAAGAGGCGGAGGGCCGATTAGGAGAGGAAAGACCAGTCCTGACAGGAATCACACGGCCCTCTTTCTCAACACATTATACCGTTCGTCCCCAGTATCTTTTCTCCTGCGTTTCCTCGTCTGTAAAACACCGGTGTTGATTTTGATCCTGAAGGCGTGTTCTTGCTCTGACATTCTGATCTGCAGATTCTGTTAGCAGGGCTAGAGAGAGTTACGTCAAACAGTGCAGGAGCTTGACTCCCATAATCCACTGAACACTGAGCAGTAGTTCGGTGTGGAAACCTCACCTGTGTACCACAGAACAAATCAGGACCAAATAAGCTTTTTGAAAACGAAAACTGATTTCAAGTTGACCTGTTTCCCTTGTTTAAATTGATTTATTCCTTAAATGTGTGCTATACTCTAGCCGTAGCATAATAAAACCAAGAATTTGAGTGAACTAAGAGGTCAATACAGATGGACTTCAGATGTCATTGAATGTTGTGGGGAGAAGGAATAAAGAAGTTTTTAACTCAAAATGAAATATTTTATATGGAAAACCACCGCTGTCACACCAGCTTTAATTGTGCAAGTTGTTACAATTCAGCAGTTGTTTTGCCAATCTTCAGATTGTGAGATGATTGCAATCACTTTACTTTCATCTTGCCAAATATGGGTGAAATAATGCTCTTGATGACCTTAACTACTGGCTAGTTTCAAAAAAGAAGACATTATCATATGTGAGGGAAAGCATCACTTGTTTAATAAACTCTGAAACATCTGTCCTTCCTCGGCATTTTTCTCATTTTTGCAATTATTAAAGAACTACATACAATCCTTTTGAATGTCATTTAACCAACATTCTATCTTGCTCATAAACATGGAGATAAATTAATAATATGAATTTACTTTATGACAGCTATTTTATTCACAAGCACCTTTTGGAGTGTCTGATGGCCAAGAAATAAACTGTTAATTTATCTTAAATAAACAGCAATGGAAATGTAAGAACATCCATGGCACCTCACAAATATGATTATACTTTTTTTTTCTTTAGAGCATATACAATATTTATATATGAGATGCCCCATAACACTGGAAGAACTCACATTTGTCAACCTCTGAATGAAATAAAAAGGAATTATATATGGGTTGTATATCAATTTAATATACTCTTGATACTTTAATTATTTATATCAGCTACATCCCCCACCAAATCTCTTCCCCAGTGCATCCTAGAAGGGCATTGTTTATAATAAATATTCTTTTGAATAAAAAAAAAGCAAAACTTATCAATGCTTAAACATTTAGACCACACACTGTCCCCATGTTCCCCCACCTTGGTAAAGAGAGGAATGGCTCCTTTTCATCTCTCTCTTTTGGGACCAAGCTTGATCACAAATTTTTATTTTTACTATTTTTATTTAGTAGTTTATTTTTCCCCAGTTACATGTATTGGTCATACATTTTCAGCACTCAGTTTCAACTGTTTTGTTATTATTGTCATTCTTTCAATTTGTATAGTTATAGTCATTGTGTTTATTAATTACTAGCTCGACTTACTTCATATTGTATTATTTCACTCAAGTCTTTTCATGCTTCTCTGGATTCATGATATCCATATTTCCTTATAACACTATTATATCCAATTATATTTATGCATCACAGTTTATTTAGTCATTTACTAATCAATGATCCTCTATTTTGTTTACAAATCTTTGATACCACAAAATTTTTTGTGTATATAGGATCTTTTTGTTGTTGACCTCCTTGTGGCATATACTTAGGAGTGAAATCTATAGACTGAAAGTATCACATTTCATTTTTAGCATAATTCCAAATTAGTCTCCAAAATGTTTGGACCACTTTGTAGTTCCAGCAACAATGCATCCATGACCCAGTCTTTCTTTAAAACAATCCACTCGACTGGTTTCACTTTTTGTCATCTAAATTTTGTATGTCTGACAAAACATAAAATTATTTTGCTTGGCATTTCTTGGGGCTCATAATACGGAGGATTCTTCTGTGAGTTATTATTAGTTTGCACTTCAGTTCTTGAGAACTGATGAATCCAAACAATCAAAGCTATCTGGACCATTCACTTCACAATCTTCTGCTTTTCTACTGGGGAATAGATCTAGTTTTTAGAGGAAGAGTCAAGATCTCTAGACTCAAAATTTCTGTCTGTCCTCAAATTTTTTTTCTGGTCTCTGTCTGCTTTATGCCATCGCTATCTCCTGACCCACAGACCAGGAAGACTAGAAGCCAGAGCAGGCCACCTTGGGAAGGAGTCTGTCACCACCATTCTATTAGGGTATTTTTCTGAATTTGACTGTAGCACCTACTTTTGCTGCCATGACTTGCCTACCTTTTACATACCCCCTCTCTTGTCTTCATCAAGCAAATCCTCACCCTACACATTTGCAGAAGGGAAAAATGAGGGGAAAAAAAGCTTGCTATGTTTCATCAACCACTGCTATCAACTGGTGACCTCACACATATTTCCAAGAAACAGGACTACACACATGTGTAAATGGCTGATGGAAATTTGGGGCTGGAGTTCAGTTCCAGTTGTAAAAAGTTACTGAGTCCTCACTGAGTGGTACGGCACTCAGCCTCACCCGAGTTAAAATCACTTTCTAAAAGGAGCACAACATAATTTAAACACAAATATGAGTGATTTATTTAAAATGGAGAGAAAACGGAAAATTGGATTAAAGATTATCCCCAGAGTCTACCATATTCTAAACCCATCACACACCGTGAATCTGTGGGTTGATCATTTGTTAGTAAGTACATCTGTAACAGACACACACTTAAAAACATTTTCACAGTAAGACTTTAGAGGACAATACAAAACTAAGGCGTGGGTGGGTTGCTTGAAATTATTAATGTGAAAGGGAAAAATGTGACAGAGGATAAAAGGAAATCATTTCCTCCCTCCATCCCTCTCTTCCTTCCGTAAGAAATATCATCCAAGAAACACACGCTACAAAAAAAGAGCTGAGGCTCGTCCACTAGTAAGATAATAGAGGGGCCGCTGGAGTCTTGTCCTCCCATCTTCAAATTGCCAAAAAGACTAAGGAAAAATGCCTTCAACCTTGTTTGAAGGTGAGTTATCTGTGGAAACTCTATGGTAGGGAAAAAGTAAAAAAGATAAGAATAGGACAGGCCAGAAAGCTATTCATGGATTTTGATCTGGTCAAAGAAGAGAATACCAGCCATGATGAGATTGTGGATTCACTGAATACTGATGTCCATCTAGGTTCTTCAGGTAGTTTGGTCCAATGGAAATATCTACATTTAGAAAAATATACACGGAGACCTGTCTCCAACTTTAAAAGCTACTGGCTTCCATTTTCTCTTCAGTATTTGGCTGCTGAGGTCTGCAAGGCTGCTGGCACTATAGTCACTGCGTGGTTAGGCATGTGAGTCACAACCAGTCATGACTCAGGATAATAGGGACTCAGTGACAGTTTCAAGTTAAACAGTATTTCTTTGCCTACTGGAAATCACTAGGAGTCTTTGGGGAGTGACAAGGCAGTACTTTCTAGTACACTAACAAGCTGGGTATCCTGATTAGCCAGTACCTTACAGCTGGCTGATTATTAAGCCCTGGTTAGAAGTATGCCTGCTCATGTACAAATACACACACATACACAAACACACACCTCAAACATTCATACTTGATTTTTTTCTTTTTCCCAAAATATCTGAGGGGAAAAATCAACCCCATATTTGCTTACAACATTTTCAGATGGTAATGGAACATTTCCTAGCAATGAGAACTATCCTAAAGTGTAACTGATTACTTAGAAGTTGAGAATTGTTCCTCAAGGGAATTATCCAATCAAGTGTTCAATGACCAAGTGCCAGTTTCTTTCTTGCTTTGTTTATGACGAGGATTCTCTTGCTCGTATGGATTGAACCTGATGACCTCTCAGGTCCTTTCCAAAACTGACAGGCTGTGATTTGGGGCACTTCTAAAAAAGGAGTAAGCAGAGTTGCTTAAAAGACACGTTGACTATTTCTCCTTAGATTTAACAATCTTGTCCAAGCTGATTACTAAAGTCAAGAATTCTTGAAGAAGTGACACTGTTTGGAGCACTCTGCCTGCCTGTCTAAACCTCTGGGGATAGCACAGGCTTCCTAATGACATCCAAGCCTGTGCCTTCCTGTGCTTGTTGGCTGCTGAAGCTAAGTCAGACAAGCATGTGCCAGAAAAGAAGGACTTGGGGTCAGGGTGAAGGGGTGAGCGAGGAGCTACAGCCATCTGTGACATGCCATTCCTTGGAGCTGCCCTCCAAAGTGGAGCTGGTCACCTTCACGGAAGCGTCTCGCTACTGAAATGAGCAGATCCAGGTCCCTGCCTCACACATCTTAACAAGCAGAAATAGCCAAGTCTGAGACCAGAAAAGCTGTCTATAGAGCAGCCTTGTTATTATGAGGAGCCGGGGGTGGGGAATTACATGGTGTTTTTATCCACTTCAAAATGCCATATTTAACATCAAAATGAGTGAAATGGACATTAAGACAAAATTGTGTAATTATAACAAAAACTATGTAATTAGAGTGACCAATTTTGGCCCTAGAGATGAGGAAATGCATCTCTCTTTTTCATTAAAAAGCAGGACTAAAAATAATAATAGCTAGTATTTTCACAGCACTTTAAAATTTGCAAAAATTTTACAAATATTATCTCATTTGATTCTCCTCAACATCCCTGGCCTGTAAAGTACCACTGTTATGCCCATTTCACAGATGAGGAAACTAAGGCTCAAAGAACTTGAGTGATTTGCTGAGACTCACACGGCCAGTGAGTGACTTCAGGTCTGGAGATCTCTCCACTGAACCACCTGGCTGCCCAAAGGCTATGCGTACAGGCTGCTTACACGTGCTACCAAACACTGTTGATGCACTGCTCTTGTTTACCTCCTTTTTTCTTCATTACAAAGGAAGCCTTACTGTCTGGGGGAGGGGTGAAAAGTGCCATATCACAAATAATTATGAGATTTTAAAAAGCAGAATAAATTTTAAAAAGAACAATAAAAGGAAAATACTACATAGGCTACCATGAACTGTTTCATATGTGAAAAATACAAGGCAGAATAAATATCATTTTTATAGCACAGAGGGGTTTCCACAGCACTTCACATACGTTATAACAATAATTGCTAACATCTTTTTTCGCTTTAAGGTTTGCAAAACACTTCACATGTGTAATATCCTTTAATCCTCAGAGCAATCTGGTGAGGTGTAGACACTGCCACTATGCCTATTAAGGCTCAACCAGTTTAAATGACTTTGCCACTAGGTCACACAGCTACGAAGGATCTGAGGTGGTCTTTGAACTTGTCTTCCTAAGTCCCAATCTGCCCGCTTACTAAGGCAGCATCATTTTGAGCTTCGACACCTAACTGTAAGGTGAATGCAAACAATGTAAGACTTTGAGAGTGGGACTACAAGGAAAGCTGACTGGCAGAATCGATGCTTTTGAACTGTGGTGCTAAAGATGACTTTTGAGAGTGCTTGGACAACAAGGAGATCAAATCTGTCAATACCTCAAGAAATTAATTCAAACTAGTCATGGGAAGATCAGATGCTGAAGCTAAAGCTTAAATACTTGGGTCACACAATGAGAAGATGGAACTCACTGGAAAAGCCCTGATGTTGGGAAAGATGGAAGGTAAAAGGAAAAGGAGACAGCAGAGGATGGGATCACGGAAACAACAAAAGAGAGCCTGGACAGGCTGGACAACAGCAGCGCAGGAATTATTAACCACACTTAACAAGGGAGATGATGGAGACACAGATAGGCAGCATCTCCCTCACACACTACTGCAAGGAAGTGCCAGAGGCAGGATTCAAACTCTAGTCTTCCTGAGCCTGAGTGGAGCACGATCTTCTCTCTTAAAGCAATACAGCACAATTATGTGACTAGCTCAGTGTCACAAAGATGATCATAATTCTCTTTAGCACTTTGAGGTTTATATAAGTGCTTTCTTCACAGTAGGGTTTTAACAACATCAGCGTGGGAGTTTCACAGATTTAGTGGGACAGCAGCTAGAGTGCTGGCAGCCTCCTCCTTCATTTCTTCTTCATTATTTATTGCTATTATTATTATTATTACCCCCATTTGATAGATGAGGAAATGCAGGCAGATACTAGTAAAAGTAGAGACAGGTTTTGAACTCGGTTTTTCTAACTCCTGCTCCCCTATACACTGTGACCCCTACCTGGCTCTAGATACCACAGCACCCTTGAAAGCTACCATTAACAACTGTACAGTGAAGGCTCCTGCAGAAAGGGATGCAGTCTTAAGGGAAGCCAAGGAATCTAGGAGGTGGAAGGGAAGAGAAAAAGTCTTCCCACCAGCAATCCAGAGGCCTGACAGTAGGAGGGGAAAGTTCACGTGTGAAGAGCAGCACACAGAGAGGCGCAATCACACGCTGCACAGCTAAGAAGGGGGAGAGAGAGAGCCAAGATTTGGACCCAGTTCTTTAATGAAGGTTCTCCTGTGCATCAGTGTCTCCTCCATCATCTGAGCTGGACTTTGAAGGACAGGTAAGCTATGAACAGGCCTGGTTTATAAGCCTGGAGCCTTTAGTGCCTGTGTGTAGACACATGAGTGTAGCCCACAGAGAGCAGCACATAGTCAATACCATTAATGAAAGGCATGGGAAATCATGTCCATTTCCAAAGGAGGGAAAAGAAAAATGTTTGCCAGAAAAAAATGGTTTTACTCAAGTCTCTGTGCTACAGAAAATTTGTACCTGATTTTCCTCCACTGCTAATAAAGAGAATGAGATTTACAAAAGAGAAATTGACTTCCCAACGTCCTTTTTTGTTGGTGTTGTTGGGTTTTTGGGGGGGCTTCCCTGTCAGTAAATTTTTGTTTCTTTCTTTCCATTTGGCAAATTCTGTGTTTTAAGGCATTCTTCTCCTCACTGGCTTTTCTTTTCTTTTTTTTTTGGAGGGGTTACAGCAGGGCAGTTGGGGCTAAGTGACTTGCTCAAGGACACGCAGCTAGTAAGTGCTAAGTGTCTGAGGCTGGATTTGAGTCAGCTCTTGCCGACTCCAGGGCTAGTGGTTCTACTCACTGCACCACCTAGCTGCCCCTCCACACTGGCTTCTTGGACTTCCACTACCATTTGGCATAATCTGTTTTTCAAGGCATTTTTTCTTCAGGATTTTTTTGTGTGTCTCCTTTACCAAGCTGTTGACACCTTTTTCATGATTTTCTTGCATCACTCTCATATCTCTTCCCAATTTTTCCTCTTCCTCTATTATTTGATTTTCAAAATGCTTTCTGAGTTTTTCCTTGGCCTGAGACCAACATATTTTTCTTGGAGGTTTTAAATGTAGGAGCTTTGACTTTGTTATCTTCTTCTGAGTGTGTGTTTTGAGCTTCCTTGTCACCAGGGTAACTTTCCATGGTCAGAATTTTTTTCTGTTGTTTGATAATTTTCTTAGCCTATTTTTGACTTTTAATCCTTCGTTAAAGTAGGGTTCTGCTTCCAGCATGGAAGGGGTTTTATGTCATTGTTTTCAGATATACTTCCAGGGACCTGTAAGTTTTCAGTTCTTCCAAGGTGGTATGATCTAAGGAGAGGTGTTTATTCTTCTCTTGGCCTGTGCTCTGACTTGTAAGTGACCACAAGCACTCTTTTATGCCCTGGAAATGCGAGCAGGTATAATGCCAATGTGATATTCACAGCACCCATAGCAGCTATGAATATGTTGGTGTAGCTGTGAATCACAAAATGTAACAGACTCTCCACATAGAGGACAGAATAAAAGCATTTATTTAAATACCAGAAAACCTAATCCCCAAACCAGAAAAGCAAATTCATCACAGTAACCATGAAGTTGGTACACATAACCAATGTAGCGAACACCAACATTCCAAAGCCTTCCCTCCACCAGGCCTTCAAGACAAGGCTCCCTTAAGCAAGAACGCCTCTCTCACACTTATGCTAGCTGCTCAGCTTTCACACTGCTTGCTTCTAGCAGTTCTGAATATCTCAGGCTCCTTCCTTGCTCCACCCTTCCTATTCTACCCTTTCAGCAAGCTCCTCCCGCTGTGGGCTCCACATTTGGCCTATGAAGGGCAGAGAAAGTCTTCTACTTCCCATTACCATTACAGGAGAGTGACTGCTCCACTGTGGTCACAAGCTCTGCTATGCTAATGCTCCTCCTCACCCTGGGACCGCCACCCAGGACTATAAACTGGATCCAAGTAGGGCCAAAGCAACAGAGTCCTGCCTCAGTACTACCACAAAGACCCCTGTTATCTCCTTCTCATGAGTTGTTCAACCGCCTTACTGTCTGTCCTCTGTGAACTGTAGAAGCAACTGTTGTCACTGCTGATTCAGCGGCTCCCAAGACCTGCTCCTGGTTTGTGGCCTGTGCTGAACTGGGCTCCACTCTCACTCTGGTTTGACAGACCTTTCCTTCTCACCTTCGAAGTTGTCTTTGGCTGGAAAATTATTTTACCATGTCCTTTTGTGGATTCTTTTCCTCCAGGAATTGTTTTATGACATTATTTAAAGGTATTTGAAGAGGTTTGGGGAGAACTCAGGCAGGTCACTGCCTTTTCTCTGTCATTTTGGTTCCACCCCCCAAAATTTCTCGACAGAGACTACCTGAGTGCTACAACCATGGAAAAATGTGAAGCTGCCCAGGCCCAAAGCCAATCCTCAGGAATTTATGAGAAGTTCACGGATGTTTTTGTTTCTTTAAAGGCAAGAAAACAAATCAACCCTTAAAATCTGAACACTTATTTGTGAACTTGTGATTTGCAGGAACCTGCACCCCATCAGAGATACTCACAAATGACCTGTGACAAGGGGACAAGGCTACTTGGCAAATGAGCTGGCAGCAGATGTCAGAGTGCCATTTTTGCTACAAGCACTGGTGGATGCTAGAGGAGGTTGGGCTGTAGCTGAGGTCGGAGCAAAAATGTATTAATGGTGTCTTAAGGACAATAAAGGAGACAGTTAGCAGTGGCACAGTCGGTCTCAAGTAGCAACAGAATTAGCAGGAGCTTAAGGGTATGATCAGAGTGTCACTTCAAGGCCTAAGAAAGAAAAAAAGATGTATCCTCTGCTTCTATCTCATTGATCCCAGTCTGGCTCAGCTGCCTGAACTTTTCAATATTACATACTATCCCCCCACCAGTAAATCTAGAATAAGGCATCATGTTCTTCATGAATTTTCTTTTAAAAAATATCAAGGTGTCATGTAGTATCATGGAGAAAGAGCTTGTTGTGGAGTCAGGAGCACTTGGTTTCAAATCCCACCTTTGACACACATAAGCTGTGTGACCCTCAGACACTCAATTTCTCTGACCTTCAGTTTCATCATCTGTATCATTTCTAGATACAGAACTAAATCTATGATGCTATGAGCCTAAGACAAGTCGTGCAGACAACTCCTGGCCTGGAAGATATAGAACAGGTCTGATTCTGCAGCTAGGAAGACGGTTACCTCAGATGGCATTCCTTCCATTAATGAAATCATTACAGGACTAAAAAAAAGAGTCTTCTGTGAAAAATCCCTTACTCCTTCAAACTGCCTCTATAGGCGTTCTCTTGTCCTCCCTATATCCTTGCTCACTTTCTCTGGATGCCAACCAGTGTAGCAATAGTCTTCCCAAACTGTGGTGTCTAAAGATAATGCAGTTTGAGTTAAGTCTGATCCATTTCAGTTCAGTAAAAAGGTCAGGCACTGTACTGGACTCTAGGGAAACAAAGACAAAAATTAAACTACTCCTTCCCTCAGGAAGCTTACATTTCACTAGGAGTAAAATGTCATGTACACTGAGAAACATAAAGAAACTATATGCTGAGTATAACCTAAGATTATATATCTATGAAGAGAACAATGGCTGGGTAATCAGGAATGTCTTCATTGAGGAGGTAGTGGCTGGCCTGTATAATTAAAGAAGGAAGGAATTATAGGAGTAGTTAGGAAGAAAAAAAGCTTTCCAAATGTTATGCACAGCCTCTGCAAAGTCACAATGATGGAAGATGGACAGCAGACATATCTACTGATGGAGGAAGACAGAAGAGTAAGATCTAGGGAATCTTGGAGCACCACAGGCCTACATGACATGGTCCTGGTCAATAAGGTGGTGAAGGAAGCAAAAAAAGACATCTCTACCCTAGCTCACCAGTTTGACTATGCTTCATTCTGAGTAGTAATATGAAATTTAATGAAAATTAACATGAGGTGGACCATTAAGGGTAAAGTTAAGATGCCAGATAATGTAGAGAGTATAAAGGCCTAATAATAAATATGCATTGAGTCTCTCACTAATTTAAAGTTATCTAATATGTTTCTGGTATTAAGATAAAAAAAATCATTCTGGAAAACAATTTGAAAAGAAGCCCAAATGGTTTTTATAACCATAAAACCATGGTTTTATACTGTGCATACCTTTTGATTCAGCAATATCACTAATAGGTCTATATCCCAAAGTGATCAAATAAAAAGGACCTATAAGTACAAAGGTATTTTAAGCAGCTTCTTTAATGGTGGCAAAGAATTGGAAATTGGAGGTATGTCAATCAATTGGGGAACGACTGAACAAATTGTGGCATATGACTGCGATGGAATGCTATTGTGAAAATAATACTGATGAATAGTGAAAATAGTAATGATGAAAAGGGTGCTTTCAGAAAAACTTGGGAAGTCCTATATGAACTGATTCAAGGTGAAGTGTGCAATACCAAGAGATCATTGTACCCAGAAACAAAAATATGGTACTATGAAAAACTTAGCTACTCTGATCAATACAATGATCTAAGACAATTCTGAAGGATCTATAAGGAAAAATCCTTGCAAGAGAACTGATGAGCTCTGAGTCCAAACTGAAGTATAATTTTCTCACTTTCTTAAAAAAAAGATCAAAAGGGAAGAGTATAGTCAATGATTATGATATGAGGCAAGTTATCTGTCTCAATACTCCTGATGCATGTTAGTTATAATAAGATACGAAAAAGGCATGGTGTAGTGCATTGCATGTTAGACCTCAGAAGGCTCTAGATTTAAAATCTGCAAGTGACACTAATTGTGTGACTCTAAGCAAGGGAGTAATCTTTAACAGCAGGAGAATATCATGTGATCTTCTACTACTTCTCCATCTCAGCTTGCTAGAGATTAGTCAGAAAAGTGGAGCCTGAAGAAAATCTTGGAAGAGAGCCATTTTCAAAGAAAGGGAAATGAATGTTGGGAAAAGGGTACTGAAAAGGCTAGGTCAGAAGGGTAGAAGGAAAATTTCTAGACGGTATTGCCATAAAAGTTAAAGGAAGTAGAGAATATACGGGTGAAAAGTGTAGTCAACAATGAGAAAATCCACAGAGGTCAAGGAGGATGACAATTTTGAAAAAAACCATTGGATTTCACAGTTAAAGGATTTTTGTCAACTTTAAGAGAGATATATCACCAGAGAGGTGGGATTAGAAGCCAGAGGGTAAGAGTTAAGAACTGGAAATAGGAAGTAGAGAGAACTTATAGAGGCATGTTTAGGGGATATTCAAGTTAAGTGAAGCATTTGTAATTAAGGGGGAGATCACGTTTTTAGGCAGTGACAAAGGCAGGAGAAATGTAACATATGAAGATGAGGAGGATGGATGGTCTGTGTGTGTATTTATGTGGGTATGTGTGCTGACGTGAAGGAATGAGTCTTAAAAACTCTTAGAGAAGAATGGTTGGGGTGAGATCAGAACTGCAGTTAAGAAGAGAGAGGATAACCCTCTCAAGAAAGAATACCTTCTTCTCAAAGAATGGAAGAAAGAATGATTTCCTCTATACTTCAGTCACCTTTGTCCCCGATTTGCCTGACCAATCTCTGATCAGCTTGATCAATCCTCAAACTCTGTAAAGTCAAAGAATCACAGATTCTTTAGAAATTACTTCAAGTGCTCATCTACTTTAGTGGCCTAACTTCATGTAATTCAGATGGATCTCATTTTATATATCAAGTGAATAAGGTCCAAACTAGTAAGAGAGACAGGTAATATATGGTGGTGTAGAGGTTAGAGTTAGGGTGCTTCTCTCCTCAAGCATGGGCCCCTACAATATTCCAGATTCAGATTTCCGGTAAGTTTGGATGCTAAAGTCAATTCACTGGAATTCAATATGGCGAAAGTCCAAAGAACTAAACTTGCCATCTGCTTCAAACAGAAATGGGAAAGGGGTTTCAGGACCTTACATAAGTGAATATGTGACAGAAATATATCCATTTAAAATGCTAATATTCAGTCAATGAAGAACTTCAACTAAATGATTTGCAGTTCATCCCTAAAACCTAGCATTGTGCCTGGAAAAAATTAGGTATTTAAATGCTCGCTGGTTGAAATAGGGAACCATTCCTTGAAATCTTAAAATGAATTAATTAAAAAAGGGAAAGATTGAGGGCGGAGCTAAGATAGTGGAGTAAAAGCAGGAACTTGCTTAAGCTCCCATGCCAACCACCTCTAATACCTATAAAATATGAATCTAAACAAATTTTAGAGCGTATAGAACCCAAAAAATGAGGGAGAGAAACAAATCTCCCATGGAAGGCAGGCTGACAGGAAGGGTCCACTGCACCGGGCTGGGGGTTGAGCAGTTCCATGTGAACTGCACAGGCCCAGATCCAGGGTGGCCTTGACCAGCATCACAGACCAGCCAGAGCAGACTTTAGGAGAGTGAATCATGAGCAGCTGTGGCAATTTCTAGACTTCTCAACCCATAAACGCCAAAGAGAAAGTAAAAGGTCAGTGGGGAACTCTGTCGGAAAAAGGCGATGGAAGAGAATGGTCCAGCCCCTTCCCCCAGGGTGAGAGGTGGAGGGAGGTGTGGCAGCTGCAGCTCCTGCCTTGTGGCTGCCTCCGGAAGTCCTGCCCTGCAGATCATAGAGGGACCAGGAGACTGTTCAGAGGGTAATTGCTCTTGCTCTGACCTGCTTGGATCTGGGTCGTAGTATTTGGTGGTGGTCCTGGGGCGTTTGGCCAGTGTGCCAAAACTTGTGGTAGCTGTAGATAAGGCACCCTCCTCATAGCTCTGGAAACATTTGCAAAAACGCCAGTAATTTGGGACACAGATCTTTGCAATCTGGAAGCAGAGTCCTACCATGGTAAAGAGCTCAAAAGTCAAGTAACTGGCTGGCAATATGAGCAAGCAGAGAAAGCACAAACAGACCATAGAATTCTTTTTTGGGAACAAAAATGATCAAAGCATGGAATGGGAGGAAGACAATGAAGTCAGAACTCCTGCATCAAAATCTTCTAAGAAGAATATGAACTGGTTACAGGCCATGGAGGAGCTCAATAAGGATTTTGAAAATCAAGTAAGAGAAGTGGAGGAAAAATTGGGAAGAGGAATGAGAATGATGCAAAAAATCATGAAAAGTGAGTCAATAACCTGACTGAAGAAAATAACACCTTAAAAAATAACCTAACTCAAATGGCAAAAGAGCCCCAATTGAGGAGAAGAATGCCTTAAAAAGCCGATTTGGCCAGATGGAAAAGGAATTTCAAAAAGTCGCTGAAGAGAATTAATTCCTTCAAAATGAGATTGAACAAATGGAAGCTAATGACTTTACGAGAAATCTAGATACTATAAAACAGATCCAAACAAATGAAAAAATAGAAAGCAATGTGAAATATCTCATTGCAAAAAAAACCTGACCTGGAAAAGAGATCCAGGAGAGATAATTTAAAAACTACTGGACTACCTGAAAACTATGATCAAAAAAAGAGCCTAGAAATCATCCTTCAAGAAATTCTCAAGGAAAACTGTCCTGATATTTTAGAGCCAGAGGGCAAAATAGAACTTGAAAGAATTCACCAATCACCTCTTGAAAAAAGATCCCCAAAAGAAAACTACTGGGAATGTTATAGCCAGGTTCCAGAGTTCTTAGATCAAGGAGTAAATATAAGCTGTCAGGAAGAAACTATTTGAGTATTGTGGAAACACAATCAGGATAACACAATATCTAGCAGCTTCTACATTAAGGCATCAAAGGGCTTGGAATATGATATTCCAG
>CM053582.1:564538123-564558696 GCA_028627135.1 Pseudochirops cupreus | reverse complement strand
GGGGGGGGGCAGAATAGGATGGAGGGATATATAGTTAGTCTTTCACAATATAACTACTATGGGAAGGTATACATGTATACATGTATACATGTATACATGTATAACCTATATTGAACTGCTTGTCTTCCCAGTGGGGGTGGGTGAGGAGGGAAGAAGGGAAAGAATCTGGAAATCAAAGTTTTAAAAGCAAATGGTAAAAAAAATTGTTTTTTACATGCAATTGGGAAATAAGATATACAGGCACTGCGGTATAGAAATCCATCTTGCCCTACTAGAAAGTTGGGGGGAAAATGGAGGAAGATATAAGAGAGAGCAGATTGGTGGAAGCGTTTTCAGTAGGCTCGCTATCTTGGGGTGGGGTGGAGCGGAAAGGTGGGGAGAAAATTTGTAACTCAAAATCTTGTGTAAATGAATGATGACAACTAAAATAAAAATAAATTTTTTAAAAAGGGAAGGATCAAGGTGATATCCTTTGAAACTAAATTTACTAATATTCCTGAATATCTTATACATGTTACCTGTGAGATCTCAAAACCAGGTATAATAAGATTAGTAAGAGAAGGTCAGCTAAGTGGCTCACGGGCAGCACACAATGAAGTAAGAGTCTATAGCACTCTTGCTTTTGTTTAGTCATTTTTCAGCTGGTTCTGACTCTGCAATTCCTTTTAGGGTTTTCCTGGCAAAGACAGTAGAGTAGTTTGCTATTTCTTTCTGCCGCTCATTTTACAAGTGAAGAAACTGAAACAAACAGGTTTATGTTATTTACCTACACAGAACTTGGATTTAAACTGTAATTTAATTCTATTAAATAATTAATTTAATTTAATTAATTTACATTTACATTCAGGTCTTCCTGAAAATAGGTCCAGCACTTTCTACCCACTGTGCCACTTAGCTGCCCCCACAAAACCCCATTATGATTAATGATTGTAAATTTGTAAGAATTCAATGACTCACAGAGACCAGCTAAACACAGAAAAGACAGGCTTAAGGAGGAAACTAAAAAGGTCAACGTCACTTCTTTAGTATTTTCCTCTTGGCTTTGGTTACCCCATCTCACTCTGAGAATACCTGAGCGACCACGGCATAGGTCCTTCATGGATTGGGCATGTTTGTGCCCAATAAACAAAGCAAGGTGTACCTTTCCTGGTTCTGGTAACATCTTTTCATGTAGGTCTGTGGCATTTAGAGTTGTTACGGTCTTCACTTCATTCTGTACTCTGTACTTTGGTTTTTTAATTAAGCTTAACGACTTTTTTTAAATCATTATTTGAAGCTCTAGTTTTCAAAACCTTTTACTAGGTATAGTATTTTGCATATGAGAGCAATGATAAAAGCCTGTTCATAATTTTCCCCCCACCCCCAAAAAAACCTTTTTTACAATGAACTGTTTTTTGGAGGGAACATTCTCCACCAAAGTATGAGGTTAACACCAGACAGAAAAAAAAAATTAGCCTTGTGACCCCCCTGAACAGGATGCAGCCATTTCTTGTTTCTTTCCGGCTCTACTTCAGCCGAAAGCTTTTATCAGAAGGCCTTCCTTCAGCCCCACGTTTCACTGTGTCTGTCTGTCGACAACGCTAAAGGTGGCAGCACGGACATCAGTCCTTGGCTCTGGATTCTAAAGAGGAATCACATGGTACGTTAGCATTTGCACTCACTGTGAATTTATTTCCACTTCACCTTCCTTAAGTAGCAGCCATGCTTCTTGAGGCACTGTCTCTCATGAGAGATGACTGACGGTTAGCTAATGAAGTCTGCCTGAATGAATGGGTCTGGGGCCTCTAAACACCTAGCCACACTGATGACCATTTTTTCTTTTCATATTTGAAAGTAAAAATGTGCAACATAATGCTTCAGAGTAGACAGAATCATGGCAAAGTATCATACAGTGGACAAACTCTGGACTGAGAGTCAAGGGAGCTGGGTTCATTTGTTGTTGTGGGGTCATTTCAGTCATTTCCAACTCTCTGTGACCCCACTTGGGGTTTTCTTGGAAGAAATACTGGAATGGTTTGCCATGTCCTTCTCCAGCTCATTTTACAGATGAGGTAGCTGAGGCAAACAGGGTTAAGCGAAGTGCCCAAGGTCACACAGCTACTAAGTGTCGGAGGCCAAATCTGAACTCAAGTCTTCTGGATTCCAGGCTCAGAGCTCCATCTACTGTGACACTTAGGGGGCTAGCCGCATTCATATTCTGAACTATTACTTATTTCCTGTATGATCTGGGAACAATCATTTACAACTGATTAGCTTCAGTTTCCTCAGATGTAAAAATTGCGTGAGATGGTTTCTAAGTCACAAATCTGTTATTTTCAAGTTTTAATTCTTGGGATTCCATGAGAGTACGTGAACAGTCAGGAGCAAGAAATCAGTTTCATTTCAAATTTATTTACTGTAATGGATAAGATTGAGAACAAGAGGTAATGGGACATCTTGAGCTTTGGGCAACAGATGTTACATGTGCATATGATGCACTGGAGGCATCTTCATGGGTTTTCATGAATGGCTTAGCATATATTGATATAGATGTCATTTTCCAGTATGAATTGTACAAGTTTCAAGATGAAATTAATTTCATCTCCTTGAATAATATTCATCTTGGAACTAGATCTAGAAGAGAACCCAAAGGCTACCAATACCATCTTCCCTTTATCTTACATATCAGGAAACTGATGGTAAATAAAATTAAACGACCTCCCCAAGGTCACACAGGTAACTAGTAATAGAGTCAAAATTTCTGCTTAGGTCTTCTGACTCCAAAGCCAGAGCAGTTTTCAGAATGCCAAACTAATTAGAAGTCTTCCTAAAAACCAGAGCTTTCTCCAGAATGTGAAGCTTCTTTGAAGGCTTCCTAGAAGCTAGAGTTCTTTGCAGAATTTTAATCTTCCTAGAAGAAGTTCATGATAGAATAAAGACTGTTTTAAAGCAAAGTTATTACGTTATCACATCATTTCAGCACTAGGCTGTCTGGTCAATTTCCTTGGTTATACGGATGAATCCACTGATTTATATGAAGAGAAATGTCCTACCTCTGGAGAATGAGGTATATAAGATGCTGTGTTATGGAGAGGGCCCTTGTTTTGGTGGAGTTAATGCAAATGGCCAGACAAAATTAGTAATTCCTCATATTATCAGTGTGTTTATTAGATATATGAACTCATAATTTTGGCTGCTTTCTTCACCGATGCCAAATCTCACCCATGAGCACCTTCTCTAGCCATGCTACCATTACCCATCTCTCTCCAGAAGTTCTCCGCATCAGACTTATTATATAACATGGTAGAGACCTTCAGTCAGATCTCTTTATATGACAGGGATACCTGTGTAACTCGAGGGCTGCCTATTTGTCACCATCCCCCTCTTTCATTTCGCCAGATCCTGGACTGAGCTGGAAAGGAGTCAAAGACATCATCTAGTCTTAATCTCTAAATCCCTCTTTATATAGATGGACAAACAGGCCTAGAAAAGTTAAATAAATTGCCTAGAGTTACACAGATAGTATTTGAACCATAATTTGAAATCAGGTCCTATCATTCCTTGGCCTTTCCACTGTACTCTGATCCTCTCATACACTTTTTTCAGTCATGTATCTCTTTGGGTTTTTATGCCATCTTTTTTCTCCTACAAAATTGGTAATAAGGTACAGCCTATCTAGATGCTCAGAATGCAGCTCTTCTTTTCCCTTTGGGTCATTTGTAATCATAACTCCTCAGAGATGTCTGAAATTCATTTAGATGATCTGGAAGCCATCTTCCCTTCTATTACTTAGACCTTCATGTCGTTCGATCTGCTTGGGCTTGGTTGGTTGGTTTTGTTGTTGCTGTTTGTTTGTTTTGTTTTGTAACTATTTTATTTTTCCGTAAGAATTTTGCAACTTTAGTCTTTCAATTTTTTTGCCTAATAACATTTATATAGCTTTTCCTATACATCAGACACTGTGCTAAGTGTTTTATAATTATTATCTCATTTAACCCTCACAAGATCTTTGGGACATAGGTATATTATTATTCTCCTTTTATAGATGAGGAAACAGAGGAAAATAGAAGTTAAGTGACTTGCCTTAGGTCATACAACTAGCAACTGTTGAGTCTGAATTTGAACTCAGTTCTTCCTCACTCCAGGCACAACACCAATTTTCTGACTTCCTCCCCTTTGATGGCAATTCTACTGAGTACTGTGTCACAAATCTGTTTTAGATTCCTCCCATATTGGGGAATTCACCTCTCAGTGGCCTTAATCTCTGCCCTAAATGACTTTGGAGGTAGGGGACATAAAGAGAGGCAGGGTGAGCCTGAGATGTCAATTCCCATTTATTCATGTGTTGGAGAGCCCCTTTCTGCCCCACTTCCCTCTGACCCTTACTTCCCTAGTGGAGCAACGTTCCCATGCAGAGTGCTACTGTGCTCTTCCTCCCCTTTGTTCTTAAACCACTACCTCCACCATCCAGGGGACAACTCGTAAAGTTGAATTCTGTCCTTGATGGCTTCACAGTGGTGGAAGAAGGGTAGGGGAAGAGAAGAAGGATTTGCTTTCCGAGACTGCAGATATAGCAAGATAATTACTGAGAGGATCTTAAGCTCCAAGTCCTGTGATTCAGTTCTGTAGCCCTGCCAAGGATAGGGCCTAGTGGAGGTGGAGGTCCTGAATGAATGTGTAAGGGACTAGAAAGTACCCTTCTTTGCTATTAAATGATCAAGTTACGATCTTTTTAGGGTCCTTTGTGTTTTAATTACTTTGAATACTTAAAATTAGTTCATCTCTTACATATAGTTCTTATTTTGGAGCTCTACGGGAGGTGGTGAGGATAGGATAAAATGTCCAGCCCACCACAGTGTTGCTTCCATGACTTGGAAGGACATGAAAGGTCTATCCAACTGTGAAGCACTGAGTAGCTAATTTAAACAAATTTAATAATTTGGGCTGGGTTGTACCATCACCCCCAATAAAAAGAAAAAACAAAACAACCCCCTTTGAACCATATGAAGACCATGTTGTATTTTGAGTTGAATACATAGGATATTTGTGAAAGGCTGTTTCATATGTCTGTGTGTATGCATGTGTGTGAGTGTGTGTGTGTTTACTTTTTTTTTCCTGCTTGGACCCAGAAGGTATAATGAAGAACAATTGGTAGATAATTCAGAAATGAAGAGATTTTGGAGAAAAGGTCCTAAAAATAGAACCATTCGTGATCTGTCACTAACTAATGGTTTCGAGCTAGTAATCCTCTCCAGTCCTTATTTTTTTGTCAGTAAATCAGAGCTGGATTAGATAAGATCCCTTCTACCTTTAAATATTGCATAATAAAAGTAGAATATGTTGCGTAAGGATATAGTATGTTCCCTTACTCAGGGGCCTGTGAGTGAAAGTTCACTTAAAAAGGATTTAAATGACACTTAAGGTTTTATATAGCACTTTCCAAATATTATCTCATCTAATCCTCACAACAACTCTTCATAGTAGATAGATTCTATTATTCAGGGTAAGTACAAAATGTGGGGGAAAAAATGTGAAAATGTGGACTATGTAAATGTGGAAACTTTGGCAGACAGTGACATGACCAGGATCAGACAGTTCATGAATGTCTGAGAGAGGATCTGGACCTAGGTCTCCTCAACTCAAGGTCCAGCACTCTATACGCCAGGAAACCTAACTGCCTAGATGCTGGGAACTTCATGGTAGATATTTTTAATTAGGTTAGACAACATAGCCAATAACGTCTCTTCCAACTCAGAGACTCTAGGATTTCTTCAAAGTCATAATAATAAAAAATGCGGACATTTATAAAGCACCTTAACATTTGAGAAACCACTTTACATAAATTATCTCATTTCATCCTAACAACAATCTTGAGGAGAAGATGCTCTGGGTATAAATATAATCTTCATTTTACAGATGAACAAACCAGCTCAGAGAGAATGACTTAGTGGCAGTCATTTAACTAGGCACTATTGGCATCCCAGCCTGTCTCTCTTAACTCCAAATCCAGCAACGCTTACATTATACCATACTATTTTTCTATGTCTCAAAGAAAAGCAATCAAAATATGCCTATGACTGGTTAGAAGTGAAAGATGATGATGGAAACCATAATGATGACTGGAGTATAATGAAAGCACTTTGGTCACAGGAAAGACCTTAAGTGATCATCACCCCACTCTTTTAATGCTTAGAAGAATGAAATTATTCTAGGATGGAGTGGGACACACAGGAACCCTAGAGATTTTACTTATTGTTGACTTTAAAGAGAATGAGTGGACATCTGCTGGAAACACTGGACAAAGGATGTAATTTCAGTTATCACTGGATTTGATGGTCATTGAAATTTCGTGAGTGGTACTGTAGGAATTTGCCTAACGCAGAGCTAATCTTTGCAGTGGCTAGAACTATGGTTTATTTGTTCCTCTTTATTCTGAGGCTTTTTTTTTTGGCTTTGCACTGAAGACATTGAACTGAGAGAAAGGAGATGTGGTCTGGAGTAAATGACTTTACTATTAAATGTTCATATAGAATCTTGAACAATTCCCAAGGAGCTTATAGTAGATTTTTCTCATCTAACTGGAACAATATTTAACTATGTTTCTACATTTTTAACAATGGCTTTTATTTTTAAAATAAATTCATTTCTCAATGATACTCCCCTCTTGACATCTTAACCAGTTTTTCTTTAAACCATGCATCAACAAAAGGTCAACAATATCAAAGACTACATTCGCTATGTCTAAAAAGATGGGCAATATTCCACCCTCATGCTCCTCTCCCACCCTTCTTTCCAAACAAAGGCAAGAGGTGCATTTTCTCAGCTCTTCTCCAGAGGTGAGCTTGGTGATTATGTTCACAAGGCATTCTGTTCCATTTTACTATTAAACCCTAATTTGACTTTCATGCTTATAGTTATTAGACACATCATTTTTTCTTGATGACACGTTTCACTTTAACTCAGTTCATTTAAGCCTTCTCATGTTTTCTCGGATTATTTCACATTTACTCTTTATTACATGGTAACATTATTGAATTACATTCATTTACCAAAAATCAATAATTGCCAATCATTGGGCAACCACTTCATTTTTCTACTTATTGTTACCAGAAAAAGTGTTTCCATGAATATTTAGATATACTCTGAACTACGGAATCAAGATCATAGTCCTATCATATTTTGTTGTTTTTCTAGACAATGCAAAGGCAATTAATAGACTGGGTATAGCTGGACTGAAGAAACTATGGCAAGAATAATGAGGTACCATATATATATATATATATATATATATATATATATATATATATATATATATATATATATATATATATATATATATTTTTTTTTTTTTACTTAAGTGAAGAATGACCAACTCAACTTATTAAAGTCAATTATTTTTCAAATTTTCCCCTTTCTCAGAGTATTCCAAAAAGTCTGTATGTACTCAGCAATCTCTTAACTTTGTACTTCTGTCTAATTTTGTACTATCATTATTTCACTTTGATTTCCCAAGGTTATAAAAATAACCTGCCTCACTTACCTAGGGAGAACATCTTTTTCGTGACACTAATAGCCTTGTCTGCGCCTCTCCTTTTAAAATTACAAGGACTATGTCTTAGCTAAATCAGAAACAGAGTATTTAGTTAATTCTTTAACAGGATATCATTTTTTTTTCTTAATATGTGCCTAGGAGTCCAATTTCTTGGTCCAAGGGTATGAACATTTTAATTACTTTTTAGCCTAATACCAAATTATTTTACTGAGTAATTAGACTAGTTTTCAACTCCACCAAAAATGTACCTCTTTACTTTTCTTTACCTAGGCCTTTCATTTTCATCTTTTTTATACTCGTCCAATTTATTGCATATGGGTGAAACCACTGGTGATTATGATTTGTATTTCTCATTTTATCAGTGAATTGGGGCAGTTTTTGATGTGGTTTTTCATAGTTTGAAATTTGTGTTGATTTCTTTTAACTACCCATCTGCCCACCCTAATTTTTAAAATTAAATATTCATGTTACTGTATCAGGAATCATTTCGTATCCTAATTGTAGGTGAATAATTAATATTAACATATGGAAAGAGATCTATTTTAAACCTCAATAAGCTTGGTTAATAACCATGTGGCAAATATTTATTACTGGAAGGAGAAATTTAGAAATGCTTAGGATATATAAACTTCAAATATAGAGGGAACCTGCAAGCCCTTTCACTCTAGCTAAGTTTATTAGACAAGTCTATGAGGTTTCAAAATGTAAAGCTTATGCAATAAAAGTTGGCCTTTAAAAACTCATTTCATTGATTTATGCTATGTGACCAATAGTCTTTCCCTATTAAACTGTGTGTTTATTTCTAAAACATTGGAACCTAAAGGCCAGTTCTTTATCCCATGTAATTCTATAAGAATGGAGCCTTAGGGGGAAAGGAAGGAAGTTACTATATTTCAATATCCTGCTAATACATACTTTCTTTATAACATTTTGGTGGCCTCTTCCTGGAACCAATATCAACATTCCCATTAAGTAGCAAAATAGAAGGTTGGAAGAGATATATTCTTGTTGTAGTGAGATAAAGAAAAGATGAATCCATTCAGGATTGGAATATATATGTTTCCTAGAGTGTATAAGGAGTGTCTTTTTATCATGCTTAATGTAGATGCCAGCAGGGTCAAATGGGGCATACAGGGACTGTGGATAACAAGGATGTTTATGATAATGACAGAAAGTTTGCAAAAGACAAAGAAACGATGTATTTGGCACGTAGAAGGAGACATATATTTGTGAACATGGTGAATGTAGGAATTTATTTTGCTTGGTTATGTTTATTTCTTTATTTTTCCCAATTTGAAAAGGATGGAAAAAAGTTCATTAATTGAAAAAAGTAATAAAATATAAAACAAAACAAACTGCAGATAAGAGTTAGGCTGCCTCTATTATAAGACTGTTGTAAGAAAATATTTTCTTAAACCTTAAAATGCTACTGAAATGTTAAAGACATTACCTGTAAAAGGGGAGAAAAAAACATTACCTGGCCTATTGTCCTTAGAGGTGCTTTGAAGTAAAGTAAAAAGGCTGTCTGGAGGCAAGATGGTTCTGAACCCCAAAGGCATTGCCACTGAAGATGCGTCCACCTCTTCCTCAACTAGTGGAACTAATTTACAGAGCATCATGTTTCTGTCTACTCTACCAACCATCCTCCACACGAGGCCAAAATATTCCTCTGTAGCACCAGTGAGGTCATGCCATACCTCTGGTCAATCAACACCCTTGGTTTCCAATTGGCTACAGGACAAAATACATACTTCTCATGGTATCATTTGAATTCCTTTAAAATCTGGCCTACAGTTTACCTCTCCAGGTTTATTGGATAGTAATTTCCTTAACTTAGTCTGTATTCCAGTCATATTGGTTTACTGGGGAGTTAATAAATTTTAAGTGTCTTTGAACAAGCTGTCTGGTGTATCTGGAATGAATTTCCTACTTTATATGGTCTCAAAGAACCTCTAGTTTTCTGGAAAGGTGTTTTTCCTGATCGCTCCTGATTTTCTTCTTCCTCAGACGGTCATATTTTTTAAATGATGCAAATGTAACTGATGGGCTCTCTGTTCCCTTCCAGCTGCAGATCTATGATCACATTTCTACCCAGTAGAACACAAGCTCTTTCAGGGCAAAAACTCTTACATTTGACGTCATAGCACCTAACAAAGTTCTTGGTCCACTGCTATTAAGTCTTAGGCACTGGATAGATTAAACTGGAATGGATTGGTCAGGAAAAACATTAGAGGAAAAGGACAAAGAGGATAACCTATCCTGCTCCCTCTCTTGGTTATTCCTCTTCATTATTGCTGCTATAGCCAGATTGAAGGAAGTATTGATTTTTCTCAGCTTTCTCAAGGAGCAAATGAAGTATGAAGAACTATGTTTCTGGGAAAGGTGGGTGAGTGTGAGTGTGTGTGTGTGTGTGTGTGTGTGTGTGTGTGTGTGTGTGCGCGCGCGTGTGTGTGTGTGTGTGCGCATGCACATGCGCACATACTTCTACAAGGGGACCATTCACATTCCTTATGAAACATGATTAGCTTGGTTACTGCATTGGAAAAAAAGCTGTTCAGATTCTACAAGAGAAAGAGACTCTCCAGTATGTGTGGCTGTTCCCCATTTTTATCCCCCATCTCATAATAGGATCTGGGATATGTCAAAGAATTAAGTGTTCTAAATGACAACATTAGTTCTCAGGAAAAGCTTTCTGAACAATTATCATTACATACCTCCACTGGCCCTTACTCTGCAAAAACTGTGCTCCAGATCTCAGCCTTAGTATGCCTCAAAGGAGCAGTCTTTGAATCCCTGTCATTTCTAACTGTGGTTTGACATCTGAACACACGGTTCTCCCATGTTGTCATCATTAGCAAGGCTTTATCTTTGCTCTTTTTTTTTTCTATTGTTTATGAAATAAACTGATTCATATCAGCAATCATTCAGCCCATAGCACTGAAACCCTAATTGTACTGGCTCATCTGCTAAGGAATTCTAAACATTGTACAGAAAAGCTGTCAAATGTAGTCATGCACTTATTTGGGATATCCAGGAGTAAGATTAAAAGAAAAAAAAATCATTACTTTAGTAGCTGTTAGTGCAGTGATATGATTAGACTTCCACATTTAGGGCATAGCTGTTAGGACAAGTTCATGTTTTCCCCTTGGAATTTGTCTCTTGAAGATAGTTCTCTCCCATTTAGTCTTGTGAAGAGTACAGGTAAAAGCATTCATTTTTCGAATGCTTTTTAGAAAATGTTCAGTTCCACTTAGGGAAGGAAATCTCTTCGTCTCGGTTTGCTTGATCTTGTTCCAATGATGTTACTGCCTTACAGCACGTTATGTACATCAGCTTTTCAGGGAGGTGGAATACACAACTGCTTACTGGATATCCAGGTGAATACAAATATCTGGAAAGTGAGAACTGTTTTTCCCTTTGTTTGCTCATGTCCAGGACACAGAACTTGTCCTTGATACATTCAGGAAAGATAAGGACTGGATTCATGATTCTGCCGGTACAAGGAACTCCCAGGTGAAAAAGCTTCCTGTGCCAACGTAGACCAGCAGCTCTCTTTTTCTTACAGTCTTAGAGAACTGTCCAGAGCAGTACTTCTTAAACTGTGGGTGTCCATCCACCATCCACAGCTGCCAAATCCCCTTCATTATAGTCAGTCCTTTGGCTTACTGTTTTATCTTCAATAAATACATCATGTTAGCTATAGGTTCCTTTATTTCATTTCCTAAGAATGGGACAGAGACAGCACTACGATCATATCGAAGTTTTGGAGGGAACTGTGAACATGTGTTCCCCACCACTCCACTTACTTCAAAGTGGGACAGTGGCATTACCTGAAATTTTTTCCTAGGCAATCATTAGTACTATATTTCCACAGTGACCATCAACACCAGCTGGATACAGTTTGATGAGGAATGCATCCTTGACTAAAGGGTGTGGGAGGGTGGGGGAAGGATATAGAAAGCTCTTCAGCTGAACTTATACAACATTTGTTTTTCTTAGTTCAGGCCCCATGTAGTCATGATGCTACTGATCATATGGTCCCTGCAAATCTGATCCTAAGCTATAATATACTGCATTCACAAAAGTCAATGAGCATGTAATTTTTTTTTTTATCATCTATCAGACTTCCTCAGATTGCATCTCTTTTGGTTTTAGAACTGTTCTATAATCTGATGGTATAACACCATGCACGAGTAGCTTCCCAAAAGAATGCTACTGTGAACAGCTTTTAAGGTTCTGATTACACAGTAGAGTGAACACTCCATTTATTCCATTACAAATCAAGGCAAACATTCACAACAAATCACAATATAATATTCACAATATTTCATCTTATCACAGAAAATCACAATATAGCGTTCACAACAGCTTAACATTAGAAAGGCCACATAGTTTTCACTACAGTGGCCTCAATATTTAGAACAAAGAACAAAAGGATAATCATCTGGTTTCCTTAAGGGGAGAAAATCCTCCTTACTTAATCATTCAGTCATTTCACAATACAATAATCAATCTTCCACTCATGGGGCAATCATAGATTAACTTAATCAGTCCCTTATCTAGCAATCAGTCACTAAGTATCATTAATCACTAAATACAATCATTAGAAAATTACACAAACTCTCCACCCCTTGGTGTCTAGTAAACCTCAATTTCATCACGCATCCAAGGGGAGGCCTTTTCTTCATCTTGACTCAAGGTAGTCTCTCAGATTCCCTGGATCTCCTTCCATGGTCCCAGCTCCTACCTGAATCCACCAGTCACCTGGATTGAGAGGCAGACAGCTCCCAGGTAGTTCTTGTTACACCCTGAAGTTCACAGGGTCCAGCACATCTCAAAACCTTCACAACTTCCGTTGCTGGGAACTCAAGGATCAACCAAGCCACAAACAAACAAAGTCTTATCATGGTCATGCTTCTTCAGTCCTCTAGCAGTTCGGGTGGCCCTAGGACTAAGAAGGAATCTTAGCCTTCCAGGAGGCAGCAACTTTCAGCCTTCACCAAATTCTAGTCTCAAGAAAACTCCAAATCTGTCTCTCTGCCTCTCTCCATCTCTCTCTGTCTCTCAAAACGGGAAGTTCCTAGGAGAAGTAGCAGTCAGCTTCCAGACGCTGGGAGAGAATCTCTCTCAATCTCTCTCTCAGTCTCTACTATTCTTCCTCCACCAGGAGCCACCAGAAGGAAAATTCTTGATTCTGATTCTCTGTCCCTGGAACTCTTCTTACACACACATACACACACACGCACACACACAGGCTTCCTGTCTCAGCCAATCCCCTCCTATCACATCAGCAACAGGAGACAGAGTTCATACCCTCTGCCTCTTTCACAGAAGTACTTAGCCCTTAGTTACTAAGGACAAAGTACCTGCTAAATTAATTACCATTATAGATGCTGAGATGATCCCTTGCAAATATAAATTTCATTTTTAGCTTATTTTAAGGTTTTCATTGCGTAACTCTTAAGAAGTGAGTATGAGCCAGGTAGAGGAAGTCATATAAACCTCATTTTCATCAATGAATAAGCCAAAGTCCACAGAACTTAAGTGATCTGCCCACGGTCACCCATTTAGCTAAGAGCTGAAGACAAGATTAGAACATAAGTCTCATGACTCCAAGTCTATTGGGCTTTTACAAGCTGGTTTTTAACCTACATTTTCAGGATTCTTTTACATGTATTCCTTTCCATACCCTTTCATATTCCAAACAAATTAGCCTTCTCGATGCTCCATCATCTTCCTGCCATTGCATAGGATGTCAAGATGCCATGATTATCTTCACTCCTCACTTCTGCCTCTTAGAATGCCTTGGATCCCTTTTGTGTATGTTTTGTATTTATTTCTATTTCTAAATTCTATTTCTGCTTTCTCAGGACAGAGAAGAACTTTCATTTTGTCCTCAGTACCTCAGGGTATATATGTGTATATACATGCATATACATATGTGTGTGTGTATACACACACATACATATACACACATGCATAAATACATTTATAATTGCATATATAGACATACATTTGCATATACACATATATTTGTGTGTGTACACATGTAAATATGTCTCCATCTATGTGTATATGCGAGTATATTTGTTGTTGAAGTGTTCAGTCACATCCAACTCTTTGTGACAGCATGGACAACAGTATACCAGGCCCTTCTATCCTCCACTATTTCCCCAAGTTGTTCCAAGTTCTTGCTCACTGCTTCTATAACCCTCTCTTATCCATCTCATTCTCTGTTGTCCCTTCCTCTTTTACCTTCAGTCTTCCCCAACATTAAGGTCTTTTCAAATGAGTCCTGTCTTCTCATTATGTGGTCAAAATATTTAAGCTTTAGCTTCAGTGTTTTGCCTTCCAATGAATAGTTTGAATGAATTTCTTTTAAGTACTGACTGATTGAAACTCTGCTGTCTAAGGGACTCTCAAAAGTCTCCTCCAGCACTATAATTTGACAATGTTGATTCTGTGGTCCTCAGCTTTCTTTACAATCCAGCACTCACAGCCATACATTGCCACTGGAAAAACCACGGTTTGACTATATAAACCTTTGTTGGTAAAGTAATGTCTCTGCTTTTTAGTGTGCTGTCTGTTCACATTTACCACACTTTTCCTACCAAGGAGTAAGTTTCTTTTAATGTCATGGTGGCAGCTGCCATCTGCACTGATCTTTATCCCAATAAAAAATTTACATTGCTTCCATTTCTTCTCCCTCTGTTTGCCAGAAAGTTATGGAACCAGTTGCCATAATCCTAGGTTTTTGTTTCTGTTTTTTTATGTTAAGCTTCAAGCCAACTTTTATACTCTCCTCTTTTACTCTCATCAAGAGGCTTCTTAATTTTTCTTCACTTTCTGGCATCAGTGACATTGTCTACATACTTGAGATTCTTGATACTTCTCCTAGCAACTTCCCATTTTGAGAGACAGAGAGAGATGGAGAGAGGCAGAGAGACAGAAAGAAAGAGATTTTTTTAAATTTTATTTTGTTTTTGTAATCTGATTAATGGAGGAGAGCAATGAGAGGGACCAAGTAATAAAAAAATACTTATAACTTAAAAATAAACATATATGAAAGTCACAAACACAATCATTACAAAGGAGGAAGGGGCTTGTCATTTTGAGGGAGCAGGAAAGGGTTAATGTATAAGGTGTTGATAGAACCAAGTCTTTGGGAAAGGCAAAGATTCTGCAGTAAATGGCATAAGAGGGAGTACATTCCCCACATAGGGGCCAGGCATGACAATGAGACAGAGACAAGAGATGGGCATCCCTTGTGCCGAATACTGAGTATGCTGATACCACTGGATGGCAAACTATGAGGAGAGTAAAGTGTTGGAAGACTAGAAAATGAGAGAGAATTCACGTAGAGCAGAGATATAAAGGTCCAGTCTCCCAGACTGTCTAATGAGTTATTCCAATTTCAATCTACAAAGGATGCAGCATGTCGCTGACATCACTGATCCAGAACTTGCCGCACACAGCGAAAAGACAGAACACACACACATAGCTAGAAATTATCTCTAAGATCATCGAGACAAGAGGAGTCAAAATCACAAACTTATGCAAAACTCCCAAGTGAAATCTGAACCAGTTTAAAATAGAATTAGAAAATGCTTAAGTAATTAAATAAAAATACAATAAAATACAGACATTTTAAATTTGTGGTATTCCAAGTCAATATATAGCTCAGAGGCATTCATTTCTATTTGAATTTAATACCACTCCCCTAAGCCAACTTCATTCAACAAATTAATATATGATTAATGCTTTCAAGGAACTGTTTTAGGGGAGTGTTTCAGAGCACTTGTTTTATCCATCTTTTGCTCTAAAACTTATCACTTACTCAAATAAAGTCATATATCATATGATTAATACGTTTTCAAACACAAAGCTGGGAGGTAAGGCTAATATATACTGAAAAATGGAATAAGAGTTTGTCTTCTCAACAATAAAATTTAGTAAAATAAAAGTTAAGAAATTGAAATAACACATAAAACTTTGTAAACTTAAAGCACTACATAAATATTAGGTCTCATCACCATCATCGTTGATATTGATATTAACATCGGCAGAAGGTATAATGATTGGAGAATCAGTCTTGAGAGTCAGGACAAGCTGGGTTCATGTCTTACTTTTGCCACATATTGGCTGATACCAGGGAAGTCTTGTCACCTCTTAGTGTTCTATGCAAAACACTAAGACTGTTAAGTTGCAGAGAAGATGTCTACTTACTTTGGTAGATGATTTTTCCTCTCCTGAGAATACCCTAACCCAATGAAGTTACAGTTCTGGTCCTTTTTTACCATTTCTTTACAAGGATTGAGGTGAAGTTTGATTATTGGATTCAAAGATACTAACTGGCTAGCAGGTCATAAAGCAAGAGCTAAGGACAATAAAAGGTTGCAGGCTCAAAGTTAAGTCAAGATTGTGAAATGTCAACTCATGACACTGTGAGCATCTTCAACGAAACTGATAGAACATTGATCTCAGTAGGGGAGGCAATATTCCTGCTATAGCATGACCCAGTCACACCGCATCTGTACTATTGTGAACAGGACTGAATGAATCACCTGTACTGAAGGATTCTGACAAGCTAAAAATGATCAGAGAAAGACAGAAAGGGTAGAGAGGAGGGGCTTGAAACCATTATAAATGAGAATGGATTGCGGCAGCTGGCAATGTTTAGTTAGGATATAAACAGATGTTGGGAAGGAAGGGCATTATAACTGCCTTGAAATATTGAAGAACTTGCAAGTGAGAGAGAAATTAAATACTTTCCCTGCTTGGCCCTCAAGTGCATAATCAGTACTAATGGGCAGAGATTACAAGGCAGATTTCTACTCAATAGAAGAGAGGAAATGTAGCTATCCAATAAAAATGGCGGGGGGGGGCTTCCTTGCAAAGTCAAGAGTTCTCTCTCAGAGAGCAAAAGATCATGGATTTAAATCTCTAAATGACTTTGGAGATTAAACATAAACCTCTCATTTTACAAGTGAAGTAATTTGAGATATAGAAAGCCTTGAATTATTGGGAGTCGCAGAGATTAAAATGTATGTGTGACAGGATTTGAAGTCAGATATTCCTGACTTGAAGTGTGGTTCTTAATCTACTTTGCCACCTAACCACCCATCTCTGGGGAGCTTGATGGATCACTGCTGGAGATGATATATTATGTATCTTCGCTTCACATGTGGTTTGGCTTATCTGACCTTTGATTCAAAGAAATGACTTGATATGAATAATAAAGTAAGGGCTGAGTTCATGTTTTAAAGGTCTTCAAATGACAAACAGGAATATTTTAATTTGATCCTACAGGTGATCAGAATCACTAGAAGAGACTGAATAGGGAAGTGAGATTTTCAGACATATCTTTAGGGAGATATCTTTGATAGTGGTGTAGATAACACATTGGAGAAGGGAGAGACCAGAGACAGAAAGATCTGTACTCTCACTCTTTGTGTTTCTAAAGACTGAAACGAAAGTACATTCTTCCCACATTTAAACCAGCACCTTTCCTCTTAGGATTGGCAAGGTTCTTAAAACACAGTATACATTTAATAAATGCATTACCTCCCTCCTTCCTTCTACTCTTCCTCTTTTCTTCCCCTTCCTTCTTCCATCTTTCTGCCCTTAATCCCTCCATCCTTTTAATCTTCCTTCCTTCCCTCCCTCCCTCTCTCCATCCTTCTCTTCTTTCCTTCCTTCACACCTCACAAAGAAATTTGTTTCAAGTGTCTCTAAATGACTTATCATTTAATACTGTGAACTATAGTGGTTTGTTTTGGTGTCATAGATTCCTGCTAGGCTAAACACTTTGGGGAAAAAAAGGCATTAAAATTAGAAGAAGCAAATATTGCCTTGTCCCTGATTATCTATCTTCGGATAAATCAATTTCATTTGGATGAGTCATATTCTACATCTGTGAAATTATCAGGATTACTAGATGATACCAAGATCCCCTTTACCTTTACAAGTCTGATGTTATAAGGGTGCCCTTGAGTGAAACATTATTAAGCTGGCACAGGTAAATAGAAGCACAAGAGCAAAATGGAAGGAAGGAAGGAGGGACAGAGGGAGGAAGGAAGGAAAGAAGGAATGAAGGAGCAATATCTATCTGATCACACACCCCGCATGTACCCTTGCCCAGGAAATATCTAATCTACTACTGTGAGAAACCAAAATTCCCCATTATCAAAGATAAAGGATAATCTGCAATGCATAATTAATTCACTATGGAGAAGATATAGAAAGGTTGTATTATGGTCAATGCTCACACAATTTAATTCTCAGGTTAAAGGTTCTATCCTCAGAAAGAATGTTTTCAATGTTCCTTTATCTTTGCCACTGCAAGTATTTGACCTGATGCTAACCCCTAGAAAATAAAGCATTTAAACTGCAAAATAAGCTGACAGATTCCAATTATTTTAAGTAGGTTTTTAATTTTTTTCTTCATATGCTTTATTGCTATTATTTGGATGAATCTGTACAATATTCACTGGGAACTTGGGAAACTTTTAAAAAGAGAACAAAAAAATGTGTTGTACTTTGTGACTTCAAATAGAAATTTGAGCAATCTCTGGAAATTTATAAATATTTACCACTTTTCCCACATTTCTATTTATTTTAGTTTTCAACATTCACTTTCACAAGATTTTGAGTTCCAAATTTTCTCCCCATCTCTCCCCTCCCCCACCCCATAACATCATGCATTCTGATTACCCCCTTCCCCTAGTCTGCCCTCCCTCTATCACCACCCTCTTCTCTTATTCCTTTCCCCTTTTATTTTCTTGTAGAGTAAGTTAGATTTCTATATTCCAATGTCTCTGTATCTTATTTCCCAGTTGCATGAAAAAAAAAATTTAACATTCATTTTTTAAAACTTTTGGGTTCCAAATTCTCTCCATTCTTCCCTCCCCATCCATCCTCTGTGAAAGGACAAGCAGTTTAGATATAGGTTGTACATGTACAGCTATGTAAATCATTTCCATAATAGTCATGTTGTTAAAGACTAACTGTATTTCCCTACATCCCACCCCGTTTAATCTGTTCTCTCCTTCAACCCTGTCCCTCCTCAAAAGTGTTTGCTTCAATTATCCCCTTCCCCAATCTACCCTCCTTTCTATTACCATCCCATCTTATCCCCTTCCCCTCTACTTTCCTGTAGGATAAGACAGATTTCCATATCCAACTGAGTATGTATGTTATTCCCTCCTAAGCCAAATCCAATGAGAGTAAGGTTCACTCATTCCCTCTCACTTCCCCCCTCTTCCACTCTAATGTTAAAGCTTTTTCTTGCCTCTTTTATGTGAGATAATTTACCCCATTCTACCTCTCCCTTTCTCCTCCCAGTACATTGCCTCTTTCACCCCTTAATTGTATCATCCCTTCACATTCAACTCACCCCATGCCCTCTGTCTATACATTTTCCCTCCAACTACCCTAATAATAAGAAAGGTCTCATGAGTTACAAATATCTTTCCATGTAGGATTGTAAACAATTCAATTTAATAAGTCCCTTGAGATTTCCCTTTCCTGTTTACCTTTTCATGCTTCTCTTGAGTCTTGTATTTCAGAGTCAGTTTTTCTATTTAGCTCTGGCTTGTCAAGAATGCATTAAATTCCTCTATGTCACTGAATATCAATTCCTGCCCCCCCACAAACACATCTTGAGATTATCATATTACAAGCCCTCCAATCCCTTAATGTGGAAGGCTGCTAAATCTTGTGTTATCTTGATTGTGTTGCCACAATGCTTAAATTGTTTCTTTCTGGCTGCTTGCAATATGTTCTCCTTGACCTGGGAACTCAGAAATTTGGTTATAATATTCCTGGGAGTTTTTCTTTTGGAATCTCTTTCAGGAGGTGATGGGTGGATTCTTTCAATTTCTATTCCTTTCCTACCCTGGTTCTAGAATATCAGGGCAGTTTCCCTTGATAATCTTTTGAAAGATGATGCCTAGGCTCTTTTTTTTGATCATGGCTTTCAGGTAGTCCAATATATTTTAAATTATCTCTCTAGATCTATTTTCCAGATTAATATTTTTTCCAATGAGATATTTCACAGTGTCTTCTATTTTTTTCATTCTTTCAGTTTTGTTTTATAATTTCTTGATTTCTCATAGGGTCATTAGCTTCCATTTGCTCCATTCTAATTTTTAAGAAATTACTTTCTTCAGTGCTCTTTTGGACCTCCTTTTCCATTCAGACAATTTTTTTTTTAAGACACTATTCTCCTCATTGGCTTTTTGGACCTCTTCTGCCACTTTGTCTAGACTTTTTAAGGTGTTATTTTCCTCAGTATTTTTTGGGGTCACCTTTAGCTAGTTGTTGACTCATTTTTCACAATTTTCTTGTATCACTCTCATTTCTCTTTACAATTTTCCACTCCTCCTTCTCCTCCACCACCTCCTCCTCCTCCTCCTTTTCCTCACCATCACCGCCATCATCTTCCTCCTACTCCTTCTCCTGCTCCTGCCGCTGCTGCTTCTCCCTCCGTTCCCTTGGAGCAGACCATCCTGGTGCCTCTTTTGTGAAGCAGCGGCTGAGGAGACCCCCAGACTCACCATGGCTGATGAAAAGCCGAAGGAATAAGTCAAGACTGAAAACAACGACCACATTAATTTGAAGGTGGCAGGGCAAGATGGTTCGGTGGCGCAATTTAAGATTAAGAGGTACACACTACTTAGTAAACTAATGAAAGCCTATTGTGAACAACAGGGTTTGTCAATGAGGCAGATCAGATTCCGATTTGATGGGCAGCCAATCAATGAAACAGACACACCTGCACAGCTGGAAATGGAGGATGAAGATACAATTGATGTATGCCAGCAGCGCAGGAGGTGCTTACTAAAAAGAGAGTCTACAACTCTACTCCAGAACTGCACTCCCAAGGAAAACAATACATTCACAATTAGAAAACCAAGATTTGGTTCATCCATATCCTGACTACTGCAGTATAGTTTTCTCTCTTCTTTGATTCCCTTCCCCATTCTTTTATTATACATAAAGTAACTGGTGTATGTGCACAGGCATAATGCGTATTTTTTTT
>CM053582.1:564527304-564537623 GCA_028627135.1 Pseudochirops cupreus | reverse complement strand
GGGGATGGGGATGAAAGGTGGGATGATGGAGGGGAGGGCAGAGTTGGGGGGGGAGGGTTGCTGGAAGCATACACTTCTATAAAGGGACAGGGACAGGGTAGAGAATAGAACAAGGGAGGGGAGGGATAGGAAGGAGGGACATTTAATCAGTCTCTCACAATATGTCCACTGTGGAGATGTTCTGCGTAATTATACATATACAGCCTGTATTGAATTGCTTGTCCTACCAGTGAGGGTGGGTGATGAGGGAAGAAGGGAAAGAATCTAGAATTTAAAGTTCTATAATCAAACGTTAAAAATATATATATGTATAAATTATTATTATTATTATTAACTCCGTGCAACTGGGAATTAAGATATAGAGGCACTGGGGTAGGGAGATCCATTGTGCCCTACCAGAAAGTCAGAGGGGTGATGGGGGAGGACATAGGAGAGACCGGATTGGGGGAGGGGACATACAGTGGGATAAGGCTGTTTTGGTTTGGTAGGTGGGGGAAAGATGGGGAGAAAATTTGTAACTCAAAATCTCATGGAAATGAATGATGTAAACAAGAAAATAAATAAATTAATTTTTAAAAAGTCAACTTTCCAAATGGAAGACATCCAAAATGGGAAGATTATTTTTATTGACATTAAAGTCATAATTCATGAAGAGGAAAATCATAAACCTGATGAAAAGAAACGCAATCCTTTGATATGGGTTTTTCCATTCATTCTTTTATTCAACAATCTTTTATAAAGTGACCGGTAGTATACAAAACCCTAGCTTAAGCATTCAAATGAGGCACAAAATCAAATCATCTCCGCTTTCAAAGAGCTTACACTCAGAAGGAGGAGGAAACACAGAAGGAGAAGACAACAAAAAGTATTACAAAGTCAGAGAAAGTATAAGATATTAGTACATAGTAAATAGAAAAGATTTTCGGCAGGAGGTTATTGACAACATGGAGAGATCAGGAAATGTGTCTTGTAACAGATGACACTTGAACTACAAAAAGCTTCAGGAAATTCATGTAACCTGAGTGAATTAGAGGAGAGAAGAAGAGAATAGAAACCCTTTAAAAAGTCATGGTAGAGGGAGAAAGTTATCTAGGATAAGAGCAAGTGAGCCATCTTTCTGGTTGCTTACTGTTTGAAAAAGTTTTAACTTTTTTTAGCTTTCCAAAATAAATCTCTGAAGCTCTTATCTAGGTGACTTTCTTTCTTTCATCTGTTCCCTCCTCAAGGGACAGTAGTGGGCAGTGGAATAATTGGAGATTAAGGGCATGTGAGCAGGCTTTGTTTAGCAGCAGTGGAGAATACAATTTAGCTGTCAGTGAAGTAAACAAGAGCCCCAAAGTCCAATATCAGTGTCATCATATATCTCCCCCATATGCCCAATTCATTTACCTGCTGACGGGAGGTCTTATTTTTATGTCTGATTTCTTTACTCTGCAAGAGGTTCATTTACATGATTAGTGTGTCAAACAGATGGATGTCTTTGGTTTTCTGGTCTAACCAATGATCTTTTACTTCTCCTTGTTGATCTCTTTTGTCTTTGAGGGGGAAAGTTCTGTTAGCATTAGACGAGAAATGTTCAAAAACATTGACTTAAACCTAATATCTTTTCTCCATTTCCTGACATCCCTATGTCCATTCAGTGAAGCATGGGATCACAGAATTTAGAGCTGTAAGGACCCTTAGAGTTTATTTATTCCAGTCTCTTATTTTGACATGCAGAGAAATTAAAGGGCATAGAGAACCACAGACTCTCTGAGGCAGAAGCAACATCAAGTCCTTCTAATCTAACCAATAACTGTCCATGAATCCTTTTATCTGTGTTTGAACTTGTCATGCAGTGTCCACTAAACCATCAGAAACTAAGGAACCCATAATGTCCAAAGACAGGCCATGCCACTTCTGTAAAGCTCTAAAAATAGTGAGATGTTTGTCCCAAGTCATACAAGCAATATTTGGGAGGGAAAGTATTATAACCTGGTTTCTCCATTAACAAATAACATAACTCTTTTCTTGTTGCTGTTCAGTTATTTCAGTCATATCCAACTCTTTGTGACATCATTTTGGGGTTTTCTTAGCAAAAATACTGGAATGTTTACCATTTCCTTTTCCAGATTGTTACAGAAATGAGGAATTGAGGCAAACTGTTTAGTGAATTATCTGTGGTTACACAGCCAGTAGGTGTCTGTGGCCAGTTTTGAACTCAGAAAGATGATTTCAGACCCAGCACTCTATACACTGTGGCACCTACCTGTCTTAATACAGCTCAATGGAATCCAAATAGTTTACTTTATCATCGTCACAGTATCACAGACTTCTCCTGATGACTTCCTAAGTTGTCTTAGCTTGGACAAATATTTCACCCTTACATTTTATTGCCTCTATGTAGCAGCAACCACTCTGGGATACCAAGGATGCCTGCCAGCACAGGTTCTTAGATCTCTTTTACTAGGAAAGAGAGCTGTTCAAGGGGTCAACAATCTTTTTAATTACATTCATTAGTTCAAGGGAAAAGTCAGCACCTTAAACTTCAGAGAAAATCCAAACAAAGAAAATAGAGAAAATAAAAGTAGAGTCTGAGAAATTATCACAGATCAACATATAGATCCAACTGTCTGATCAAGGCAATATATACATAGTTCCCAGAAAGAGAAGTACCAACATCTGGGTTTTTCAAAGCCAAGGGGCTCCTTAACAGCTAACCAGAGTCTCATCTAGTCAAATCACAAGAACATTCCTCCAATGAGTGAGCCCCAAAGCAAAATACCAACTCAGATGTAACTATATCTGCATCTCTACGTATTCACTTCTCAGAGCCAGAAGGCATCACAACCCTCGTGACTCAGTGCCTAATTAGAAATTAACAAAGGATGTGAAAGCCTTCCTAAGAGCAAGCGTCCCCTAAGCAAGCTTCACTTAATGGGCTCCATGTGAGGTCTCTTGAATCCCATTAACATTATGTTCTACCACTCCAAATTTAATTTGAGGCATTATTTAATGTTGTTTGGAGGTTGTGTGTGTGTGTGTGTATGTATGTATGTACGTATGTATGTACACCTGTTAAAGGTAGATCTACTCTGCATTGATTGATATTGTAATTCTCATTTTCTACTATAAGGAAGGAAGGAGAAAAGTTTTTATCAAGAACTACTATATATACCAGGCACTGTACGAAGAGCTTTTGCAAGTAAAATTTGATCTGATCATCACAACAGCCTTATGAGGTAGGTGTCATTATGTGTGATCTCCATTTTACATTGAGGGAATTGAGGCAAACAGACTAAGTGATGGAAACAGGATCCCATAGAAATTATCTGAATTTGGATTCGAACTCAGGACTTCTTGATGCCAGGTCCAAACTATATCCCCTGAATCACTCAGTTGCATTAAGTATATGTGATGCTGTAGAGGGGCAAGATCACTGAAATTTCAGTTTATGTTCTTAGTTTCCCTAAAACTTTTTTCATATGCTATATTTTAAATGAGATCTATCCTAGGTGGTGGTGACTTCTCCCCTGAATAATTACCTTTTCTCCATTTTATAGATATAGATTAGATATAGTTATACAGATGTTGCCTTGTTCATTAGAAGATAAAATCCTTGAGGAATGGGATGGACTCATTTTTGCCTTTGTATCCACAGTGTCTGGCAAATGATAGACAATAAATACTTCTAATTGATTGATAATATAGCAGATATCTCACAGTTTGAAACAGAACATGAGAGACTTTCTTGCAGAAGTATCATGCTGTCATTAATATAGATCTTGTGGGCCTGGAGGCCTGGAGAATGGGGCAGCCACCCATGTACCAGTATGCCACTATAGGGCAGCCTGCCTTATTAGACATCTTATCTTCCATGTGGGATGGGGAAAGGGTTTGGTTAAACTCAACTGATGTGGAAGCAGTGAGAGAGCAGAGAGGATATTCAGTTTGGAGTTGGGAAACCACATCCTAACTCTGCCTCTTATGACTGGTGCAGCCTTGAGCAAGCTACCCAACTTTTCCTAGCCTCAGTATACTCAATTGTAAAATGGAGAGACTTCTTGACTATCTTCCATGTATTATCCTCTAAATTATCTTTTGTTTCTATTTTAACCAAATTATTCTGGACCCTAGCTAGTATGGAGGGGGGTGGGGGGAAACTGTAGCAAATGTTTTTATACAAACAACCCATAAATCCACAACATAAGAGTAGTGATCCACCTATTTTTCCACTGCCTTGACTTACTGGAAAATAGCTCTCTAAAACCAGGAGTTAATGTAGCAGGACACATCTCTTTTTCCATTCTCCCAGTGCATCCCACATTCTCCCCTATCTGTTTTTTTTTTATGTCATCTCATTATAATTGGCTTATTCCTGTGACCTCTATGTTGATGCCTTCTAACTGCCCTAATAGTGATAAAGCTTAGAAAGTATGTGTATCATTTCCCATATGGAAATGTAGACATTTTAACCTTATTAAATCCTTTATGTTTTCCATTTCATGTTTAACTTTTGATTATTCTCTTGAGTCTTATGTTTGAAAGTTGAATTTTTCTATTCAGCTCTGGTATTTTCATCATGAATTCTTTAAAGTCCTCAATTTAATTACATATATCTATATCTATACACAAATATACATATATATTTACATATATATATATGTGTGTGTATATATGCACACATACATATGTGTACACACATTTTTTCCTAGAAATATTATACTCAATTTTTCTGGGTAGATTTTTCTTGATTGAAATCCCAGATCTTTTTCTTTCTGAATATCAGATGCCAAACCCTCTGCCCCCTATTGGGGTGGCTACTAAACTTTGTGTGATCATGACTTTATCTGCAAAGTAAAATGGTTTCTTTCTGACTGTTTGATGTATTTTATCTTTGCCCTGGGAGCTTGAGAATTTGGTTAAATTTTCCTGGGAGTTTTGATTTAAGATCTTTTTTAGGTGGTGATTATTGGAATTTTTTCTACTTCTTTTTTGTTCTCTGGTTCTAGCATACTTAGGGCAATTTTCCTTGGTAATTTTTTGAAATATGATGTCAATGCTCTTCCTTTGACCGTGACTTCAGGTAGTCTAATAATTTAACTTATGTCTCCTGGATTGATTTTCCCAAGGATGTTGTATTTCTGATGAGAGATTTATATTTTTTCTATTTTTCATCTTTTGATTTTGTTTTACTGTTTTTTAAATTTATTTTTCTCTAATAACGTACAACTTTTTGACATTAATTTCATAAAATTTTGAGTCCCACATTCTCACTTTCCTTCCATCTTATCCCTCTTTACTGAGAAGGTAAGCAATTTTATACAGGTTATACATGGGCAGTCACATAAAAACATATTGTCCTATGAGAAATGTTGTAAAAGAAAAAAAAAATGACCAAATTTTATTTTTTTAAAAGTATGCTTTGATCTGTATTCAGATTCCATCAGTTCTTTCTGTAGAGTGAACAGAATTTTTCATCATGAATCCTTCAGAATTGTTTTAGGTTGCACTGCATTGCGGAGAATAGCTAAGTTATTCCCAGTTGATCATTGTACAATACTGCTGCTACCATGTGTACTGTTATTCTGGATCTGCTCACTTCACTTTCCATTAGTTCACGTAAGTCTGTCTAGGTTTTTCTGAAAGTATTCCACTCATTATTTATTATAGCAAAAGAGTACTCCATCACAATCATAAACCACAACTTGTTTAGTCATTCCACAATTGATAGACATCCCCATCATTTTCGTATATATGTATGTATATATATATATTTATGTATATATATACACATATATATGTATATATGTATATGTATATATATATACACATACATACATACATATATATGTGTGTGTTTTGTAATTACATGTCCTTTTATTTTTTTATCTCTTTGAGCTATAACCCTAATAGTGCTGTTGCTGGGTCAAAGTGTATGCATAGTTTCGTAGACCTTTGAGCATAATTCTGAATTGCTCTCCAGAATTGTTGGATCAGTTTACAACTTCATCAAGACAGCATTAGTGTCCCAATTTTCCCACATTCCCTCCAACATTTGTCATCTTCCTTATGTGTCACATTAGCCAGTCTGATAAGTGTGAAGTGATACCTTGGAGCTGTTTTAATTTTCATTTCTCTAATCAATGGTGATTTAGAGCATTTTTTCATATAAATATAGATATCTTTGATTTCTTTGTCTTAAAACTCTCTGTTCAAATCTTTAACATTTATCAATTGGCAAATGTGTCATATTCTTATACATTTGAATCAGTTCTCTATGTATTTCAGAAATGAGGCCTTTCTCAGAGAAACTGATTATAAAAATATTTTCTCTATTTCCTGCTTTCTTTCTAATCTTGGCTGCTTTGGGTTTGTTAGTTCAAAATCTTCTTAATTTGATGTAATCAAAAGCATCCATTTCACATTTTGTAATGCTGTCTCTTATTTGACCATAAATTCTTCCCTTATTCATATATATGACAGGCAAACTACTCCCCTAATTTGCTTAGAACACATTGTGAGATATTTACCTATGCCTAGTTTCTGCCAGACTGTTTTCAAATTTTCCCAGAAAGTTTTTGTCAAATGTTACATTCTTGTCTCCAAATTTGGAACTTTGTGCTTATCAAACTCTAGATTTTGATGGTTATTTTTAATCTATTTTGCTGATCTACACTCTATTTCTTAGCTACTACCAGTTTGTTTTGATTACTACCACTTTGTAATATAGTTTTAGATTTGGTACAATTAGGCTACCTTCCTTCACAATTTTTCATTGATTCCCTTGATATTGCTTTTTTTCTAGATCAATTTTATTATTTTTGTAGTTCTGTGAAATAATTTTGATAGTCTGACTAGCATGGCCTGAGTAAATAGATTAGTCTAGGTAGAATTATCATTTTTATTATATTGGCTCAGCCTACCCATGAGCAATTAATGTTTTCCTGATTGCTTAAATTTGACTTTATTTGTGTGAAATGTGTTTTGTAATTCTGTTCATATATTTCCTCAGTTTGTCTTGGTAAATAGACTCCTAATATTTCGCATTTTGTCTACAGTTATTTTTAATGGAATTTCTCATTCTAGCTCTTGCTACTAGACTTTGTTGTTAATATATAGAAATGCTTATTGTTTATGAGGGTTAATTTTATATCCTTCAATTCTGATCAAGTTGTTAATTATTTAAACTAGTTTTTTAGTTGATTCTCCATGATTCCTTAAATATGCCATCACAACATCTACAAAGATTGATAGTTTTTTTTTTTCTCATAGCTTATTCCAGTCCTTAAATTTATTTTTCTTCTTTTATTGCTATTGCTAACATTTCTAATTCAATACTGAATAATTTTGGCCCAGAAGTGGTATAGGCAATGATGTCACCAGACAGGGGGTCTCCTGTAATCTCTTTAAGACCAGTTGTGGGGCCCCTTAACTGTCTCTGGATTGAGAGTTCTTGAAGCTGTTACTTCTTCTCTCACCATGACATACTCCTGTCACTGGTGTTTCATCCATATGGATTATGGGACAGCCTCCATTCCTATGACACATGGCTCTCTTTCAATCATGCTCAGGTGTCATAGACTAGAACAGTGGTTCTCAACCTACCTAATACCACAACCCTTTAACACTCATATGTGGGTGTATCTGCCTGTGGGCGGACCCACCTGGAGACAGACAGAGGAGGGGTGTCTCAGTTCCTAAGACCATCAGAAATATGTGTTTTCTGATGGTCTTAGGCGACCCCTGTGAAAAGGTCATTCAACCCCCAAAGGGATCGTGACCCACAGGTTGAAAACCACTGGACTAGAAGAATATCTTGCCTTCACTTTTTGCTGGCTTTGTTACTACATAATTTTATTTGAGGCAATATTTTTAAGTTGTTCAAAAGGGAATTTTGGGAGAACTCAGTTTATTGTTTCTTCTATTCCACCACCTTGGCTCTGCCCCCTGAAATCTCATTTGAGGACTTTTAAAAAATATTTTATATATTTTACAATTTATTAACTTCTTATCCTGCCTCATATGCTAGTTTAACCTACGCTTTTCTTAGATTTGTTTATAGCTGTTTTGGAATCATCCCCTTCTTATGGGTTATATCTTGAGTATCCATATCATTATACTTGTCAATACTCAGATTTCCCCCCATCATTTCTCAAGCCTACTGCCTGACTGTGGACTTGATGTTAGCACTTGAATCTGTGCAATTCTGGGTAAAATGTCTGGGATGAGCTTGTTGGATTTTTCTGTTGCTTTCCTATGGCTATTGCATGTTGTATTATTCTGAGATTGCAGGGACAGCTCTACCTTGGGAACCTCAAGCATTCAATACTCCCACAATTATTTGATCCGGTATGACATCTGATCACTGAGCTCTTAGTCTTAGCTCTATCAGTTCTTGATCTGGGTTTGTGTGTGTGTATGCAACATTCTTGTTGGCTTGCTCTTAAAAACATTCCTGTTGACTCTGCTTAACCACTGTAGCCAGGTAGAAAGCTCTACAGGTTCAGTCACAGAACTGCAGGATCCCTTTTATTTTGGAACTTCTTTCTTGTCTATCCCTTTGGGTGGTTTAGAAAGATTTTGAAGCTGGGAACCTGCTCAAGGCTGGGGTCACAGCCACATAGCTGTTGCTTGTTTCTTAGCTTGTTCCTAATTCAGTTCCCAGGTTTAGCCCCACGACCTCTCCTCACCCAGGAAGGTCCCCCTACATATAAGACTCCTTCTCATTACTCTGAGTATACATGACCCATAATGGAAGTAGCTCTACAGAGCTTCCATTAACCATTTACTCAGATTCATGGTCCTCCTTGATTAATCTCTGTCCTTTTCTTGCATTGGTGCAAAATCTTGGTGCTCTTTCAATTCCTGTGCCCTGGATTGCTCTGGCATGATGTGCCTTAGATCTCATGCTCGCTATCCATAGCCCTCTGTTTGTCTCCCTAGACTGACCTGGTTTCAAAATATGACACATTGTGATATTTTTCTTGGGTTTCCTAAAAAAATTTCTTTGGTTGGTGGATTTCTAGATACTCGTGGATGTTTTCTTGAAAGGATTCAGCTATACTTTCCCCTTCCACTTTGCCATGTTGGCCCTGTCCCTCTTAGTTTACAATTTACAGAACATGCAATGAGTATTATCTTATTGGATCCTAAGAACGTTTGGAGAAAATGCATTAAAGGACCTTGTAACTCTTAAGGTACCAAATGAATACTAGTTGTGGATCATCATCCTCATCCTAGTTAATGATAATGATAACATTCATAAAGTGCCTTGAAGTGTATAAAGCACTTTTATAAATAGTATCTCAATTTACGCTCACAATAAGCCTTGGAGGTAGATGATATTGTCATCTTCATCCTACAGATGTGAAAACAGAGGTCATCAGAGTTTTAGTGGTTTATGTGGGATCACAGAGCTAATACATATCTGAGGGCATATTGAAACTCATGTTTTCCTGATGCTACATCTCGTGCTCTCTCCACTGCAGCTAGTTGCCTAACAATAAGGAAGAGAAAGAGTAATACATATATAAGTATTGTAATTTTGTAGTTAAGAAAACTAAGATCAAGGGAGCTTATGTCATTTATCCTAGACAATATAGCCAGTCAGTTAGAGATCTGGAGTAAAATCCAGGATTCTGTTTTTGTTGTTGTTTTGTTATTATATTATGTTGTGTATGTTTTTAAAATTCTAAATTTAGTGTTATTTCCACTAAATCAAGTTATTTCTTTATGTGAAATATGTAAAGACACAAATATTCATCATAATAGATAAGAAATTATAAAATCTAGATATTCCTTTTCTTCATAAAAATAATTTTAATTTTTGAATCCTTTATTTTTTCATGATTTCATATATTAGGGTACCTCTGCCAACATATATGAAAAGCCCCCTATAACTAATTAGATGATTTTCATAAGTTCATTGAAGTTTATTCATTGAAGAATCCAACCACAAAAACAGAATTGGGAAGTGAAGTGATGCTGTACAGATTTTCCATAGCTCTTCTTCCAAGAGGTAAGCATCTTTTAATTTCAACGCTGCAGTTGCTGTCTTTACTGATCCTTGAGTCCAAGAATATAAAATATGACGGGTTACATTTCTTTTCCCTCTATTTGCCAGAAAGTGATGGGACAAGTTGCAAGATCTTAGTTGTTTTTTTTTTTTTTTTTTTTTTTTGCTGAACTTCAAGCCAGCTTTTACACTCTTCTCTATCACCCTCATCAAGAGGCTTCTTAATTCTTCTTCTCTTTGTGTCATCATTTTGGTATAATTTGTATATGAGACCGTTGATACTTCTGGCAATCTTAGTTTGAGTTTTTGATTCATCCACTCT
>CM053582.1:564488312-564527204 GCA_028627135.1 Pseudochirops cupreus | reverse complement strand
TATGAAGCAGAAAAAGAGATATTGAAGTATAATAACTTCTGTAACTGATGTTCAATTTATTAGGTGTAATTTAGGAAAATTGCTGATACAGAAGAAGATGGAGTCAGCATGCTTTGAAGCAGGGCTGTTTCTAAAGAGGGGTGGGTCTCTGTGTTACATAAACAAGCCAAGGAAGTTAATGATGTAATACCAGGGGATTTGGTGAGGGATATTAGGGCAAGTGAAATGAGGAAATTCACTCGAATAAACCATCCTCAGGAAATTTATTGAAATCACTCCTTGAGATTTATCTCGGGAGGGTAATTTTATGCACATCTTCCACAGTGGGCAGCACAAGTATTCTTTTTTGTTTGTTTAATTTTTAAACTTAATAGTATTTTTGAATACATGTAAAGATAGTTTTCAACATTCGTTTTTATAAAATTTTGACTTTCAATTTTTTCCTGCATACCTCCCTTCTCTCCCATCTCCCAAGAAGCAAGCAATCTGATATAGATTATAAATGTACAATCATGTTAAACCATATTCCCACATTAGTCATATTGTGAAAGAAGAATCAGAACAGAAGGGAAATACACAAGAAAGAAAAAATGAAAAAATGAAAATAGTTCACTCCAGTCTGCATTCAGATTCCATAGTTATTTCTCTAGATGTGAATAGCATTTTCAATCATGAGTCTTTTGGAATTATCTTGGATCTTTGTATTACTAAGAAGAGGTAAGTCTATCATAGTTGATCATTGCGCAAGATTGTTGTTACTGTGTACAATGTTCTCCTGGTTCTATTCACTTCACTTAGCATCAGTTCATGTAAGTCTTTCCAGGTTTTTATGAATTTTGCCTGCTCACCTTTTCTTATAGAACAATAGTATTCCATTACATTCATATACCACAACTTTTTCAGCCATTCCCCAATTGATGGCTATCCCCTCATTTTCTAATTCTTTACCACAACAAAATGAGCTGCTACAAATATTTATGCACCTAGCATTTCCTTTCTATGCTGAGCTATGCTCCCCTCTTACCCAAATGAGAAAGACCTTTCATGATATCCTTCTAAGTTATCTTAAAAGCTGGAAAATTGGTTCACTCTGTCTTTTTGTGGTTTCTGTAACTCCAGAATCCTTTTTGAGGTTTGATTTAACTCTGTTTCTGAGGGAAGCTGGGGAGAATTAAGGCACCTTCCTAATTTCTTTGTTATCTTTACTCCACTTCTCTCCTTTTCTGACCTTAAACCAATCAGTTGTTCCATGTTCAGTTCTAACTGTTGCTTCTTGACCTGAATATATTGCTCAGGAGACAACTAAGATGATCTAGTGCTCACATCTCTTTGAGGACTTGCCACATTTTGTTGTGATTCATAGTTAAAAGCTAGTCATTGAAGTAGAAGTAGATGTGTGTGTGTGTTTTTTCAAAACTCTTTTGCTTTCTCCATAATCCAGCAAATGTCAGCAATTTGGTCTCTAGTTCCTCTGTCTCTTTAAAAACCAGCCTGCTCTTCTTGTGATATTCAATTCAGTTATTAGTGAAGCCAAGCTTCTAGAGATGAGTATAAGTGTTCAGTAATTCAAACCTTTTTTGACACTGATGTTCTTTAGTATTGGGACATAAACTGATTCTTTTTTTTCAAATCCAATGGCAATTGTTGAGTTTTTCAAATTTGCTGGCATATTGAGTGCTGCACTATATTTCATTTTCACATTTCTTTTTTAAATAGTATTTTTCCAAATTACATGTCAAGACAATTTTAGTATTCATTTTTACAAGATTTTAAGTTCCAAATTTTTCTCTCTCCCTCCCTTTCCACCTTCTGAAAACTGTAGGCAATTTGATATAGTTTATATATATATATATGCTATCATGTAAAACATATTTCTATATTAGTTGCTATTGTGAAAGAAGAAACAGATTGAAAGGGGAAAAAATCACAAAAAATAATAAAGTAAGTGAAAAAGGTATGCTTTGATATACATTCAGGGTATATCACTTCTCTATCTGGATATGGATAGTATTTTCCTTCATGAGTTTTTTTGTATTTGTCTTGGATCATTGTGTTGTTGAGAAGAGCTGAGTCATTCATAGTTGATCATCACACAGTGTTGCTAATTCTATGTACAATGTTTTCCTAGTTCTGCTCATTTCACTTTAAATCAGTTTATACAAGTCTTTCCGGGTTTTCTTCTGAAGTCTATCTGTTAATTTCTTATTGTGCAATAGTATTCCGTTACGTTCATACACGACAGCTTGTTCAGCCATTCCCCAATTGATGGGCATCCCCTCACTTTGTAACATTTCACCTGAAAAGGGCTACTATCAATATTTTTGACATGTAGGATCTTTTACCTTTTTTATGATCTCTTTGGAATAAGACCTAGTAATGGTATTGCTGGATCAAAGGGTATGCACAGTTTGGTTTGCCCTTTGTGCATAGTTTGAAATTGCTTTCCAGAATAGTTGAATCAGTTCACAACTCCACCAACAGTGCATTGATGTCCCAATTTTAGCACATCCTCTCCAACATTTATCATCTTCCTTTTTTGTCATGTTAATCATTCTGATAGATGTGAAGTAGTGCCTCAGGCTTGTTTAAATTTGCATTTCTCTAATGAAAAGTAATGTAGAACACTTGTTCATATGCCTAAAGATTCTTTGATTGCATCATCTGAAAACCACCTGTTCATATCCTTTGGCCATTTTTCAATTGGGGAATGACTTGTGTTCTTATAAATTTGACTCATTTATCCATATATTTTAGAAATGAGGTCTTTATTAGAGACACTGGCTCCAAAGATTGTTTCCCAGATTTCTACTTTCCTTCTAATCTTTGTTATGTTGTTTTATTTGTACAAAACTTTTTTTAATTTAATGTAATCAAAAATATGTATAACATAATATCCTCTATTTCTTGTTTGACCATGAGTGCTCCCTTTGCCATAGAACTGCCAGGTAGACTATTTCTTGCTATTCTAATTTGCTTGTGGTGTCACACTTAATGTCTAACTCATGTAGCCATTTTGGCCTTATCTACATATAAGACGTGGGTCTATATCTAGCCTATGTCCTATTGTTTTACAGTGTTTTCCAGCAGTTTTTGTCAAATAGTGAATTCTTATCCCAATGACTAGGATCTTTGGGTTATCAAACATTAAGTTACTACAGCCCTTGGCTACTGTTTCTTGTGTACCTATTATATTCCACCTATTCATCACTCACCTTCTTAGCCAGTGCCAGACAGACCTGATGATTGCTGCTTTATAATATAATTTGAGATCTGGTATTGCTAGGTCACCTTCTTTTGTATTTTTTCCCACTAATTCCCTTGTTATATTCTGGAACTTTTGTTCTTTCAGATAAATTTAGTTGTTATTTTTTCCAGCCCCATCAAATAATTTTTGACAGTTTGATTGGTGTGGCACTGAATAAGTAAATTAGTTTAGGCATATTATCATTTTAAATTACACTGGTTTGGCCTACCCATGAGCAATTGATATTTTTCCAATTGTTTGAATATGTCTTTATTTGTTTGAAAAGTATTTTGTAATTATGTTCATATTGCTCTTGGGTTTGTCTTGGCAAGTTGTATCCCAAGTATTTTTTTTAATTGTTTACAGTTATTTTAAATGGAATTTCTCTTTCTATCTCTTGCTCTTGGGCTTTGTTGGTCACATAAAGAAATGCTAATGCTATATGTGGGCTTATCTTACATTCTGCAACTTTGCTGAAGTTTTTAATTATTTCAAGTAGTATTTTAACTTATTCTCTATAGTTCCCTAACTATATAATCATATCATATACCTGCAAAAAAAATGATAGTTTTATTTCTTCATTATCTATTCTAATTCCTTTGATTTCTTTTTTCTTTTATTGTTATAGCTAATATTTCAAGTACAATATTGAATAATAGTGGTTATAATGGGCATCCTTGCTTCACCCAGATCTTACTGGGAAATCTTTGAGCTTATCCCCATTATATATAATGTTTGCTTATGGTTTCAGATAGATACTGCTCTGATCATTTTAAGGGATGCTCCCTTTTTTCCTATGCTCTCTATTGTTTTTAATAGGAATGGGTGCTGTGTTTTGGCAAAAAGCTTTTTTAGCATTTATTGAGATGATCATATGATTTTTGTTTGTTTTTTATTGATGTGGTCAATTAGGTTGATAGTTTTCCTAATACTGAAGTCAACCTGCCTTCCTGCTGTAAACCCCACCTGGTCATAGTGTATAATGCTTGTGATATACTGCTGTAATCACCTTGCTAGTATTTTACTCAAAATTTTTGCATCAGTATTCAGTAGTGACATTGGTCTGTGATATTCTTTCTCTGTTTTAGCTCTTCCTGGTTTAGGCATCAGTACCATATTTAAGTCATAAAAAGAGTTTGGTAGGATTTATTTTTTGCCCATTTTTTCCAAATAGTTTATTTAGTATTGGAATTAATTGTCCTTTAAATGTTTGGTAGAATGCACTTATGAAGCCATCTGCCCCTGGGAACTTTTTCTCAATTTCTTTTTCTGAGATGGGGTTGTTTAGCCATTCTATTTCCTGATCTATTAATCTGGATAATTTGTGTTTCCATAAATATTCATCAAAATCACTTGGATTGCCTGATTTATTTGCATACCATTGGGAAAATACTTCCTAATGGTTGCTTTAATTTTCTTTCATTGGTGATGATTTTACTCCTTTCATTTTTGATACTGGATATTTGGGGAATTTTTTCTTTCCTTTATTTAATCAAATTGAGCATTGCCTTATCTATCATTGGGTTTTTTCATAAAACCAGCTCCCAGATTTATTTATTAACTCAACTTTTTTTTTTCTTTCAGTCTTACTAATCTCACCTTTGATTTTTGGGATTTCCAATTTGGTGCTCAATGAAGATTTTTAATTTGTTTTTTTTTTCTAGCTTTTTTGTTTTAGTTGCATGCCCAATTCATTGATTTGTTTTTCTATTTTGTTTGTGTAAGAATTTGAAGAAATATATTTTCCCCTAAGTCCTGCTTTGGCTGAATCCCATAAATTTTGTTATCTTGTCTTATTGTCATTCTCTTTAATGAAATTATTGATTGTTTCTATGATTTGTTCTTTGAACCAGTTATTCTTTAGGATTGGATTATTTAGTTTGCAATGAATTTTTCAACTATCTTTCCTCTGCCTTTTGTTGAATGTCATTTTTATTGCATTATGATCTGAAAATAAAACATTTAATACTTCTGTCTTTGTGCATTTGATTTTGAATTTTTATGTCCTAACACATGGTCAGTTTTTGTTTAGATGCCATGTGTGACTGAGAAAAAAAAGGTATATTCCTTTCTGTTCCCATTCAGTTTTCTCCAAAGGCCATATCTAACTTTTCTAATATTTTATTGGCATCCTTAATTTCTTTCTTGTTTATTTTTTTGTTTGGATTTATTGAATCCTGAGAGGAGACAGGTCCCCCACTAGTATAGTTTTGCTGTCTATTTCTTTCTGTAACTCATTTAACATCTCCTTTAAGAATTTGGGTGCTATACCACTTGGTGCATTTATGTTTAGTATTGGTATTGCTTCATTGCCTATGGTACCTTTTAAGAAGATGTAGTTTCTTTCCTTATCTCTTTTAATTGGGTCTATTTTTGCTTTCGTTTTTTTTTTTTACTTCAACTGAAGCATAATGAATTCTGCTCCAATCCCTTACTTTTACTGTGTTTGTATCTCTCTGCTTCAAGTGTGTTTCTTGTAAACAACATATTGTAGGATTGTAATTTTTGATCCATTCTTCTGTACACTTCTATTTTATGGGACAAGGAATCCCTTTCTCTTTCACAGTTCTGATTACTAACTGTGTATTTGCCTCCATCCTATTTTTCCTCCTATTTGTCCTCTTTCTCCTTTCACCCTTTGCCTCCTCACCAGTATTTTGCTTCTGTCTCCCACCTCCCCTGATCTTCCCTTACTTCTGTTAATTCCCCCTCCTCTTTATTTAATCTCCTTTCCTCCTTTAGATAAGACAGATTTCTATATTCAGCTGATTGTGTACATTCTTCCCTCTAAGCCAATACTAACAAAACCAAGGTTCAAGTGATCACCCACCTTCCCATCTTTCCCTCCAGTGCCATAGGTCTTTCATTCCTCCTCATGTGAAATACTTTACCCATTCTACTTCCCTCTTCCTTCTTCACTCAAAGTATTCTTCTTTCTCATCCCTAAATGATTTTATGCCATTCTCTAGAATTCATCTTATACTGGTACCCTCTGTCTGTATATTCCTTCTAGCTGTACTATTAATGATACAATTTTTAGGAAGTACAAGTATCATCTTCCCATGTAGGGATGTAAAAAATTTAGCCTTATTAACTCCCTTGTGTTTTCTTTTCCCTGTTTACCTGTTTATTCTTCTTTTGTGTATTGATATTAGAGATCAAATTTTTGGTTTAGTTCTGGTCTTCTTGTAAAAATTTGAAATCCTACTGGTTCATTTTGTGACCAGTTCCATCAGGTAAGTGATTCTTGCTTATAGTCCTAGCTCCTTTACCTTCTGGGATATCATGTTTTATGACTGCCAATCTTTTAATGTTGCAGCTGCTAAGTCCTACGTAATCCTGATCGTGGCTCCCCAATATTTGAATTGTTCCTTTCTTTCCACTTGCTGTAATTTTTCTTTGACCAGATGGTTATGAAGTTTGGCTATAATGTTCCTTGGAGTTTTTATTTTGGAATCTCTTTCCTGTGGGGATCAGTGGATGCTTTCAATGCTTATTTTGCCATCTGGCTCTAGGATATCAGGGCAGTTTTCCAGGGTAATTTCTTGGAAAATGCTCTCCAGGTCCTCCTTTTGATTATGGCTTTCAGGTAGTCCACTGATTCTGATATTGTCTCTCCTGATCTATTTTCCAAGTAAGTTGTTTTTTCCCATTAGATATTTTACATTTTCTTTTGAATTTGATTTCTTGATGTCTCAAAGTCATTAGTTTCCACTTACCCAATTCTAACTCTTAAGGAGTTGTTTCCTTCAGTTAGCTTTTGTACTTCCTTTTTCATTTGACCAATTGTACTTTTTAAGGAGTTGTTTTCTTCAGGGGACTTTTGTACCTCCTTTTCTGTTTTACTAATTCTACTTTTTCTATTTGACTACATTCAGCTTACATTGGTCCAAAGATCTTAAATTCCAGGTTCCTATGCAATATTGAACTTTAGAGCATCAAACTTTAATTTCACCACCAGATACATACACAGTTGAGCTTCCTTTTAGCTTTGGCCCAGACATTTCAATAGTAGTGGAGTTACTCATGTTTGTCCTCTGCTCTTCATTAGTAGTGTGTTGGATACCTTCTGGTCTGAAGAGTTCATGTTCCAGTATCATATCTTTTATCATTTTAATACTATCCATGGGGTTTTCTTGGCAAAGATAATAGAGTGGTTGGACATTTTCTTCTCCAATGGTTTACCTTTTATCAGAACTCTCTACTATGTCCTGTTCATCTTTGATAACCCTGTATGGAATGACTTATAGTTTCATTGACCTATATAAGCCACTTCTCCACAATAAGACAGTATTACAGGAGGGAGCCATGCACAACTACTTTGTTACATGTTAAGATTTATCCAAGCTTGTTCTTTGCTAATACAGCATTGGAAGATCTAGGGTTCTGACAAATCACCATTTGTAAATGGGATTAAAATAGGAATTGAGAAACAATGAAAATTGTTGATTGATTTAGTTCATCTTGGATGAATTTATACTTCCATTGAGAAAGAAATTGAGGATATTTATGTTAATATTAGTTACAAATTCCTGCAACCCATCTATACTCCATCCAAGGGTGAACCTACCTTCTCATGACTGGAAAAAAATAGCATGTTAAAGATGAGCATGAAAACAAAACCGTTGGTTTGTTATTGGTTTAATACCAAAAAAAAAACAAACCTGCATTAGTTAATTTGTTTTGTCCTCAATGACTAGAAATAAAGCTTTCAATTTTCCCATTTGAAAATCAGATCTCATTGGTATGCAGATTCCCTTGAGATACAAAAAAGCTCTGTAGATAATCATCCTCCAAAGCTGGAATCAGAAATTATATAATGCTGCATTGACTTTTGAAAATAAAATTTCTGGTCCAATTAGCTCAGCAACTTGGGGAAAAAAATGTACCACTGAGTGTCACCTTTCCAGTATTTCCAATTCCACATTAATTAAAAAACTAATTATAATTTTTATCATAATCATAATATTCTCCATGAATCAAACAAGATCCCATTGACTAAAAATATTAATTATGTTGTGAAAGAAGAGTAGGAAGGTGAAAGATTATCCTCTCATTTGCTACAGTCTGTACCATGCTTTGCTATTCTATTAAATGAATCTTTATTTTTAAGATAACGTGATTACTTAGAACACATTTTACCTAGTAATTTCATTTGCTAAAAAGTGCATCCATGCATCCCCAAGGGCTCAAAGCCAAGACCTAAGTCTACTTGATATCCCTAAAAGGGGCATTCTCTATGCTGTTATTCCCAGTGTAACAGAGTTCATTAGAAGGTGGTAGTGCAGACTGTTCCCTAAAGACAGAATTATATCCAACCTCTAGCATCTGTCCTTTAAGTTGCTTTTTGAGATATTTTATAATTAGCTTAACTGAAATTACAAGTCAAAACTATGAACTGTATCCTTTTTAAGAGTATTAAACTCAAAAAAATCATAATTATTTTGTGACAGATATGCTTTTTTGCATATTTTAACAATAAAAGGGGGGATCTTTCATCATTATATTGATGGCTTGATTTCTGTTCTTCCTTGTTAAAGCTACCTAAAATAGAGACAAATAAGGCCTAAGAATCTGATAGGTAAGATTAGGATCTCACATGCTGTCAAAACCATACTATGACTTGGCAACAAGAATTAGCAAGGAAATGGTTTACTTGGTCTTTCCAGGGCTGTAAATATAGGGAAATTGTTTGATGTTTTCCCATTAATTCTATTAGAGTGCAATGGAAGTTTTTAAGATCAGGAAAAGAAGAATTTTTCTTTCTAACTGGCATAGAAGAAAGAGTGCTGGATCAATGACCAGAAACGTGGGGTTAAAGGTTGGTTAAGGTTTTTCCGGGCTTGTGACCTGAGGTCTCTCCACCTCCCTCTACCTCAGTTTCTTCATCTGTACAACTTAGAGAACAGAGGGATTGGCCTGAATGACCCTCAAGTCTCTTTATAGCTCTTAGTCTAGGACTCTTTGATATTTCTACTTGCAAGTAAGTCATTTTTATTTCACAAAATCCCTGTATCTCAAAGTTAGAAAGGAAACTCGTCCATCTGAAAGGTATGAGAAAAAAAGAATCTCTTTTCCAACAACCTTAACTACCAGCAATTCATCTTGTATCTAATGGCTCCTAATGATGGATATCAAGCTGGAGTGGAGAAGGCACTCACAGTGATGGGAGCAAGTTCATGTCCTGCCTTTGATCTTTGCCAAGTAACTCAACCTTGGGAATTGGTTTCCTCATCTATAAAATGAAGGATTTTGAATAGATGAGTAATCCAATGAGCCAATGACTTTGGGAATCACTTCAGTTCTGTAAAACACAATGTCCTCATGTATAGATTCAGAGGGTTGGACTCCATGGCCTCTGAGATACATTCTAGACCTGAAGCTGCGATACTGCATCTCCACATCCATGCTCTTTCCCTCACTGGATACTGTTTCATCATTTTCCATAAACACTTCCACAGCACAAAGAAATACTATAGTAGGACTCCAATGAGGGCATATAAATATAAGTTCTTATTAGTTTAGGTAATCAGTCTTCTAGTTTTGGAGTGAAAACAGTGGGTGGAAAGAAAAGTATAAGAAAATATCTCCCAATGAAAAGCAGTCTTCTCTTCCCAATTAGATGAAATTCACTAACTTTCACAGTAGCATAAACCTATGCCAGGTAGATAGGTACAATTCTAGCAGTGTTTTCACCAGAACTAATTAAGACATACACTCAAAGTTCATGAATAAAAGTATTCTTCTAATATATTAGTATCTTCAAGGTAGAATAGGTAGCAAAGAAAAACACCTGTATTATCCAAAGTGATTAATTACTAAGTTAATTACTAAAAAGCTTTTTACATGAACTTTTCCAGATGTGCTTCCCAAGTTTTGTAGTATATAGAGGGATTCCTTAGAAGATTCCTAAAAATGATTTGATTGCTATATGATGTCCCAGAAAGGTCATTTGGCTCACATTTATATAGGTCTTTAATGTCTGCAAAGAAATTTGCATATAATTTGTCATTTGACCCTAAAAACAACCCTGTTGTTTAGGCAACATTATTATGTGCATTTTAAAGGTGAGGAAACTGAGGCAGAAAGAGGTTAACAGACTTGCCCAGTGTTAATATCTAATAAATGTCTGACAAATGATTAAAATTAAAAATCAGAGTATTCTCAATTCTAAGTGTATCACTCTTTCCACTACATGACTTAATTCCCTTAGGATTTATGATGGCTACAGTGTGGAGACACTAGGACCACCCCTTTCTATAGGTGAGTTTTTCTTATTCCCCCCATTATTAGGACCACCATGCTGAAATTACCTGAACTATACTTTGTGAATATTTTGTATATAATTTCATATGTCCATTTTGTTACGTCTGATAGCATTTAAGAAACTTAGAGGGGCATAGACTGTAATCCTTTTTTTTTTTTTGTAACTCAGTGGCCCCTCTCAGTGATTAGGATGTAGAAGGAATTTAACAGATAACTGTCAATTGACATACATCATAAATTTCTGACAATTAGTTATGTAGTCATTAAAATTTCATGAAGCAATGAATCTGGTGATGAGTCTCTCAAGTTCACTAAACTGGTCCCGTGGCGACAATCATATGAGGCATCCTGGAGCCCATATGCTGCCTTTCTGGATTGGTTGGACCTACTTAAGCTATTCCCCTTTTGATTAAGCCTTTGGGCTTTGACATCATGTCTCAGCTGCCATTACCCCTTGAAATTCCTTTTAGCACCTGAGACTTCCTTACCTTGTAGTATTCAGCCTTCCCCCCATTCCACTTGCCCTTCTTGCTCTAAAACATCTCTCTCCTGTACCTTTCATGAGTTCCTCCTGAGGCCTACATTTTAAAGAGGGGCTTAGGCTGGCCAGCCTTCATTCCTCTCCTGTGCCTGCTTTTGACTTTATAGCCAATAGCACCCTTCCTCCATGTGCTCCTAATCCCCATCTAACCCATACTCTTCACTCTTCAGCTCCCTTCACTTTGTTGTCTTTCCCCATCAGAATGTAAGTTCCTTGAAAATAGTAACTGCCTTTAATTCTATCACATTAGTGTCCTCTGTGCTTAGCCCAGTACCCAGCACACAGAAAGTGCTTAATAAATGCTTGTTACTTTGCCTTAGCCTTTGAGAATAAAGAATCACTTCCATACTGCCTATGGTGAGCATTCAGATTGGGACTAAAAGGAATCAATGAAGATGATAATATCTAATCAGAACACCCTCAAATGTATGCATCACCCTGAGACCTAATCACCAGCACCACCCCTTTTTAGGAGAAAAAAATTACCAGGGCATGGATATGCATATGGAAGATCATGGTTGTCCCCATGATGGGAAGTCTATGAGCAAAGACTGGCTGTCCACTTAGCCCAGGATGATTCCCACCCTTACCAGGGATTATTAGTCAACAGGAAGTTGGATGATATGGACTCTGAGAATTCTTTATTCTTCAACCGACTCTGCATTTGTTGACTAGCTATGCTAAGGAATTGTTTGACACCTTGTAGAGCACACCCCTTCCCCGCCAAATTAATAATAAATAAATAAAAAGAAGTACAGACTTGCTCTTCAAGATTTTGTATTATAATTGATATGGGAAAAATAGTTCATATAAACAACTTAGAAACAGTTTGTGTTTATTATTCCCCTAATTGCTAGTGTTTCCTTTCCTTACTGTCCTTTTATTTAGCTAACGCTAATAGCTAGGATTTATAGGATGCTCTAAGTTTTACTCATTGTCTTACAAATAAAATTTCATTTGAAATTCACAACAACCCTGCAAGGTAGGTGCTACAATGGTCCCCATATTACAGTTGAGGAAGCTGAGACAGATACATGAACTGATTTGCCTAGGTTTACAAAAGAATCATCTGAGACCATATTTGAATTCAGGTATTCCTGGTTCTGGGTTCTTTGCTCTATCCACTGATCTACCTAGCTGCTTTAAACATACAGAAATATATGCATTTTTTCTCCAAAAAGAATGTGAGTTCCTGAAGAATAGGGATTGTTTCATTCTTTTCATTTGCATCCTTAACACCTATCATAGTTTCAAGGATAAATTTGGTGCTTAATAAATACTTGATAATTGATTGATTGGTGAGTGGAATAAAGTATAGAATCTAAGAGAGTTCAGAGAAAGGAAGCTAGTATTAGTAAATTAGCATTGTGTCTGCTATGTACTAGACCCAGAACTAAGCACTTGGAGGAGGGGGATCATTATATGGAAGACTGAAAATTCAGAGGATCTGGAACAGATTTCTCCCTCTTTGCTATTCCCCCTTCCTAAGATACTTCATTAGGAATATGGTAGAACCCTAAGTGGAGACTTGTTTATGGCCATTTAACCTACAAAAATAGTCTGTCTACAGACAATGCATGTCTTCCCAAACCATCAAGAGCTCCTTTCCCTTCTTTTGAGAGTGAATTTGAAGATTGTTAACTTCCAAGTGATCATCACTGAATTTCTGTCAGAAATTTAATAGAGGTATTTTCTATATATGTATACACACACACATGCAGAAAGACAGACAGAGAGAGAGAGAGAGGGAGAGAGGGAGAGAGAGAGAGAGAGAGAATTCCTTGTCTAAATTTTTTAAACCATCTTGAAAAATAATTCCTACACTACTAAAGGCCGGCATCATACAGTAATGTGGCTTCAAAGTCATCCTGATCTGAGTTTAAGCCCTGACAATAATATATCAATCAATTAATAAACATTTAAGGGCCTACTATGTGCCAGGAACTGTGCTTAGTACTGAGGATACAAAAAGGGTATAGAAACAATCCCTGCCCTCAAGGAGTTTACAAACTACTTGGGAGACAATGTTCGAACATATTTGTGTGTGTGTTTATTTATGTGTGCATATACACATACAAACACATACACACAGATAAATACAAGTATGAATATAAAATTATATATAGTATACAAGAGAGTTCATTAACAGAAGGAAGGCAGCCTATCAGTGCCCACAGTAACTGAATCAGTGGATTATATAGGAGTTACCTGTACAGGTGGATAAAATTTCCACTTTGGGAGTTCTTCACAAAGATAGAATCTCAGATCTGGACTTTTTCCATCGTCCCCCAAATAGCGGTTTAATTATAAATGATACTGAAAAATCTGAAAATTCTCTTCACAATACTCTTTGTTCTCATTTAACTTCCTTCACACAAATAATATTCCATATCTTAAAGAACTTAAAACAGCCATAGGCAGTTGGGCTAGGTCTTGATGATGTTTTCCTTTATTAAAAGGAAAAGGAAATTTGAGGAAAGAGCAGATAATTTCTTAGAACTTCCCTCCATCCTGGGGGATGTGGGTCTATCTGGTTGCATCATCCTACTCTTCTGTTCTGAGATGCCTGAAGGATTTAGCTATTGTTTTCATCATGCTTCTAAGGGTGTGGCCCAGCATCTCATCCAATCAGAGCAAATTCCTTAGTTCTGATTGATCAGCTGATCCACTCAAAAAGCTTCTACCTAAGGTAGATACTTTCAAAGGGTGATTGGGCAGTCAGCAACCAATGGACCTTCTTACTTGCATATAAGTCAAGCAAATGAATGAAATAAGGAAGGAAAAATCATTTGTTAAGTGCTTAAAATACAGACCATTCAGTAAATCCCACTGGTTCCCTCTCACCTCATGGATCAAATATATAATTCTCTATTTGGCTTTTAAAAGCCATTTACTCCCATGTCATGTCTTTCTAGTCTTCTTGTACCTTGCTGCCACCTACAAGTTCTTTACTCCAGATACCAGTCTCCTTGCTGTTCATCAAATAAGATATTTCATCTCCCAACTTCACGCATCTTCACTGACTCTGCCCTTTTCCTTGAACTGCCTCCCTCCTCACTTCCCCGGAGTCTCTCAAGTCTCAGCTAGCATCCCACATTCTTCTGAGGCCATTCTTATTCCTCTTCCATCTTAGCACCTTCTCTCTAACATTAGCTCTATTTTCTTTGGTCTATACCTTGTTTGTTAACAGCAATTTCCAGGACATCTCCACCAATAGATTGTGACCTCCTTGAAGAGAGGGACTGGTTTTTCATTTTGTTCTGTTTTGCCTTTTGTTTTTGTTTCCCTGGTGTCTGGAACACAGGGGATACTTAGTCAATTTCTGGTGACTGACAGTGACTGAGTATAGTGAAATAATGTAGGTGAAGTGCTTCCAAATAACAATTGCCAACAGTTATACAGGATGTGAAACTTACATGGATTTGAGCTTTGCTAGGGGCTTTAGCAGCATTTTTATAAACCTTCATGATCTATGTGAATAACTTTCTTATTTTATTCAAAGTATTAAAACAACAACTCCAAAGACCAATAACTAAGAATATTTATAATGGAACAAATCAGGCTAGATCAAGTAGTAGGAACTTTGGCCCTTCTTGTCCAGGATGTCTATGTCAACCTTCTTGGTCCCCAAATCCCATCCCCAGCCCCTCCTTCCAGTTCTGGGACCTTTAACCATGATCCTATCAATTCTATCATTATTGTTGCATCAGTTTTGTCCATCTGTCTTCCTCTATGGCCCCACTCAACACTCATAATTTTCTGGACTAGTGTCACTTCCTGACACTTCTACATGTATATATATTTTCCCACTTTAGGATATGACCTTATTGAGGACAAGTATTCCTTTGAATTCCTAAAAACCTATGTTTGACACATTTTAAGCATTTAAAAATAATTTTTCCTGCCTTATTTAATTCATTTGCTTTGTTTGTATGCAAGTAAGAAGGTCCGTTGATTGCTGATTTCCCAACAAACCCTTGAAAATAGCTACCTTAGATAGAATCTCCTTGAGTGGATAAATCAATCAATCAGAACTAAGGAACCTACTCTGATTGGATGGAGGATTGATCATACTCTTAGAAGCATGGTGAAAGCAGTAGCTGGATCCTTCAGGAGGCTCTGAACAGAAGAATGCAATGATGGTACCAGTTATATCTACATCTCCTAGGACGGAGAGAAGTTTGAAGAAATGGTCTTCTCTTTCCTCAACCTCCCTTTCTGACGCCTATCAGTAAAGACTTAAGTACTCCCTGCAATGACTTTACATAGTTGTTTGCAGTAACCTACATTTTGCCTTAATCACAAAGGGGCAGGGGTTAAGAATAGAAAGATAAATATGTACATTTAGGTAGAGGATCAGACTTCTATAAGAAATCTTAGCAGTTTTCCTGAGGACTTAGAATGGTTGGGATTGTCCTCCTCACTTTTCATGTACTAGAAGTTACCAAAAGCAGAAGAGAAGGTAATGATATGGACTTGAGGGGCCACTATATTATCCCTCTGCTTAAAAGACCTCGAAATCCCTTAAAGTTCTAAATCTCTATAAATATAGTGACTTGTATAGATGCCAGTGATTGTCATTACAGAACAATCTGCATACACTTTCAGATTCCCACAGTCATGATCAGGCAACCTCTAACTGCAACACCCTCTGACAAAGTCTGCGTCACCCCTGGTGATGGTAGTTCAGTAATAAAACTACACTCCCCCCAATCTTAACCTAGTGCTTTTAAAAGACAGCAGAAAAGCATTACTGTTCCTTTACTTCTGGCACTGAATTCACTTTAATGATCAGATATTTTGGAGATCTTGGCCCTCGAGACTCCAGGTACATCTGTGACTTTGAAGCAATGGGGTGTTCTCTTCACCACTCTCACCCCAACACCAATGCTGCATAATCACTAGTAAACATATTTGTTCCCTAAGGAAAAAAAAAGTTGTTTTGGTGCAGTTATTCTGCACCTGGTTTTTATAGATCTAAAAAGGAAAACAAGCACAGGCTTGGGGTGCAGAAAATGCCACAAATCCTAGTCAAGCTGTGAGATTACTCTTCCACACATCCTGGCCATTTTGAATCACCTAAAGACTCTGAAGTCTACCCTGCACTTTATCACTTTCTATCTTCCTAGAAAAATGCTTTTAATTGAAGTTGTAAGATGATTTCTTTGTCTTTAAAATTATAATCAAAATTAAATTCATGGTATTGATCCTTCTTGGAATAAATACAAAGAAAAATGTATTGGAAAAGTCAAAATGATCATAAAATTCCAGCTGGGTTCTTTAAATACAAGGTAGCAAAAGGACAAAGCAATGTTTTAGAAAGTGAACTAATCTCTGCTTCAAGAAACATGATGAATATTTTATGGTTATAGGTAGAGTAGAAAGGGGCACTGCATATATCAAGTATACCTTCCTGTAAAGCCTAAGTGCCTCTAGGATATATAGCAGAATAAGTATATATTAGATGTTCCAAGAAGCTTCAAGAGAAGGAGAATATTTCTTGGCAGAGGCTTCTCTTTCTTTCCTCATCATAATAAACGTTATAAACATTACAGCAAAGAAAAAATTACCAATATGCCAAATGCTCGAGTATAGGCTTTTTTCCCCTTTTGCTTTCATACTTAATGAGCAGACTCACTATTCGTTAAGCAAATTAGCTCCAGTTGCTGGCTTCTTAGGTATTCATGTCAGTAAAAATGACTCTATACAGGGGTAGGGATTATGCCTTAAGAAGAAGACAGAATCACAGCTCCATTGTCTGCTTGCATTATCACCCTCATGCATGAAGTATCGCTATTTTGTTTCATGTTCTTTTGTCAGGGGGACTATAGAGAAATTACCAAGTGAAGAAACACCCTTTGCCTAGATTGCTTCGAGGAGATTACATAATTACATATGGTGATGGATGAGGTGACAATGTTCCATCATGGTATGGAGTAAATAACCAGAAAGAGAGACAGATGTATAGATAGATAGACAGACAGATAGATAGATAGATACATAGATACATAGATAGATAAATAGGTAGATACATAGATAGATAAGATAGACAGATAGATAAGATAGACAGACTAGATAGATTCATAGATAGATTGCTAGATAGATAGGTAGATAGATAGATAGATAGACCATTCATTAATAGCTTAGTATATTCAAGGCATGGTGCTAAGCACTGAGAATACAAGAAGTAAAACAGAAAATCTCTACATTTAAGGAGATTTTACTTTAATGGAGAAAGATACCATATTATAAAGAGTTGAAAAATGTGCATGTGCGAAGTTGGGGTGGTGCATATACTTGCAGAGCAAGGCCAAAAGTTTTCTAGAGTGTGAAGTGGAGCCAGAGAGAGATGGGAGCCATGACTCATCTGGGCACTTACTCCAATGGAGGTTCTGGACAGAAACTCAGTAATGGGCAATGGGGAATGGGACTATAGAAAGGGCCAGGACATAAAGAGTAGAGTCAGGAGAGAAGTAAAAAAGAGAAACTGGAAAAATTCAAACCGCAAACCTTGTGTCAAATTGTATGCTTCTTGTCCAAATACCAATCATATCCAATGTAGAACCCATTCTTATTTTGCTGAAAAAAATCTATCCAACCTTTAAACATTTTTGTTTGTTTGTAGCTGGAACTGATGTCCTTCCAGTCACTCAGATTCAAACCACTGAAGTAAATCCTGACTCTTCCATCTCCTGAATCATGATGTTCATTTGATTGTCACATCTTCTATATTTTATGTAAATTCTATTCCATCTGTTATCCTTCCCCTTCTTTCCATTCAAACAGCTTTGACCTTCTTTCACACTATCAATTGGGTTAATGAAGTCAACACGGACTAACTGTGTTTCCTGTGTCCAACCGCTCTGCTCCCCAATCTATCCAAAACTCAACTATTGAGTTGATAGCTCGGATGATCATTTTCCATTCACACAATCACAGGATTTGAGATTAAAAGAGACTTGAATGACCAGGTGGTTCAGTAAGTATGAAGGAAATTCCCACTAAGCCATACCTTTCAGTCCAGCATTGAAACATTCTCAAAACATGGCTGCCACCTAAGAAATATTAAGTGCTAAAGATACAATGAAAGAAAACAGCCTTCCTCAAGAATCTTAATTCCATTAGAGAAGAATGACTTATGTAGAGATCCACAAGCATAAAACATATACAAAGTAAATCCAAGTCATTATGGGAAAGGAAGTGCTAAGAACTAGGGAGATCCAGAGTGATGAACTTCATGTAAAGGCAAAGTTTGAACTGAATCTAGAAAAGTTGTTCGCAATCAATGATTGTGTCCTACGATCACATAGTAAGTAACTAGGCAAGTATGGGCGTGGTGGATAGAGCCACCTGGCTTGGAGTCAGGAAGGCTTGAGTTCAAGTCTGGACCCAAACAGGTATAACCTGTGTCACCCTGGGCACGCCATTTAACCTTTGTTTACCTCAATTTAAATGAGGACTCTCACAGCACCTACCTCTCAGCTTTGTTAATGAAGACAAAATGAAATAATATTTGTAAAGCACCTGACATGATACCTGATACATACTAATCATTCAATAAATGCTAATTATTTCATTATTGGTAGTATCATTACTATTAAATGTCAATTGAAATTGTATCTACATGACCTTGCCAGAGTTTATTCCTTGGGTTACTCAACAGAGTCCCACTGGTAGACAGGATTTAAAACTCTGGGATATGGAGTAATGTAGTAAAAAGCAGCTGTCTCTCTTTGTTCTGGAAGCAGCTTTTGAGGGATGAGCATAGGGGGTGGGCAGCATGAAGCAGTTAATGCCTCTTGATCAAAAAGGTTTCATGTTACACATATTTCTCTTTTGACTTCCCAGCCTTCAAATGAAGCAACTACCTGAAGGTAGAGGATGTGTAAAGAAACCCAGTTGAGGCCAATAAATGAAGACAATTGGATGTCTTGGGGCTGCATATCACCAGTTCTCTCATTTTTTCTGTATTTTAAAGTGAATTCCAAATGGAACAGGCTTCCATGTTTCTTTGCTCTCCTAGGAAAATACAATTATTTTGTATAGTGCCTCTTATATAATCTAAAAAGAACAAATATCCTAGAGTTAGTTTTTCTGGACACAAAGAAGCAGCAGAAACAAAGAAGACTGAAAAGAAGAAAGTAGTAGAGATACAGAGAAAAGTAAGGAGAAAAGGAGTGAGAGAGAAGGAGAGAAACAGAGAAAGAAAGAGAATAAACTAGGGAGGGAGAAAGATGAAGTTACAGAAAGCAATGGAGACAGAGAGATATAGTCAGGGAGAGAGACAGACCATAGGGAAGGGAGGTAGCTAGAAAGAGAAAAAGAGAAACAAAGAGACAAATAAAGAGGCAACAATACAAAGAAAGAGAGAGAAACATTTTGATTTTGAAATAAGAATAAAAATAAAATTTCAGACTTACATCCTCATGGGATACAAATTCAATATGAAACATCATGATTCTATTAGGAAAAAAAAAGATCTCCAAAATAGCAGGATCCTTTGTAGTATCGGTAGGAAAAAATATGGATTATAGGCTAATATTTTGTGTTTTCCCCTGAGTATTCTAACAACTTTAGAGGAAACATGACATGTTAGATCAGCAGTTCTCAACCTGTGGGTTGCGACCCCTTTGGGGGCTGAACGACCCTTTCACAGGGGTTGCCTAAGACCATTGGAAAACACATATTGCTCTCCTAGGAAAATATAATTATTTTGTATAGTGCCTCTCATATAATCTAAAAAGAACAAATATCCCAGAGTTAGTTTTTGTGGACACAAAGAAGCAGCAAAAACAAAGAAAACTGACACCACTCCTCCATCCATCTCCAGGTGGGTCCATGCGCATGCAGATATGCCCACATATGAGTATTAAAGGGTCATGGCATCAGGAAGGTTGAGAACACTGTTTTAGATAGAATATGAGCCTTGGTATCAGAAGGACTTGAGTTCAAATTCTCCTCAAGCAAATTCCTAGCTCTACAAAATTGGGCAAGTTACTTAATCATACTGAACCATAGTTTCGTCATCTGTAAGATGGGGATGACAGTGGCACCTACCTCTCACACAGTCAAGTTTAGGCTCAAATGAGATAATGTATCTGAAACTGTTTGCAAAGTCCAAAGCACTTCTATAAGTCAGCTTTAATTATTCAATTCAGTCTTTCAAGCTGACTTTGTAGTTCATTGTGTGATAGCAATAGTTACCACCAGTTAGGTTTTAATTTTTTATAGAATAGCAAGGTAGGAATTTACAGAAAAGCTTAAAAGATATCCACAGTAAATGTATTGTCCTTACATCACCCTCTTAATACCACTTAATTGAGCAAATGATTGTCAGGGAACAGACTGATTTTCTGATTTTAAACTTTCAATGAAAGTTTTCAATGAAAACTTTTCAATGAAAATCAAAACAAATCCCTCCTAGTCATCAATACAGCAAAGAGGATAAAAGACTGAAAGAGTAAGTATTGGAGAGTCTATGGAAGACAGACACTTACAGATTCAGTTGAGCTGTGAATTAGCCCATATGGGCTGGAAAGCAATTTGTAATTAGGCAAGAAAAATCACTATACTTACTTTACATTTTCACACAATAATCCTACCATTTAACACATAACCCAAGAAGGCCAAAGACAGAAATATCGCAAAAAGTTCATAGTACATTACAAAGTATAAAAACTAGAAAGACTCTGACTTTTCAATGTTTGAGAAATGACTGAACAGGATGCATTATATAAATGTAACAGAATCCTACTGTATTATATAAAAAAATTAAAATTTAAGAGAAATTCGGAAGACTTGTGGAACCAATGCAGAGTAAAGTAAAAATAATCAGGAGACTAAATTGCACAATGATCAGAAATATGAATAATTGTATCGATATTATTCATACACTAAAAGGCTTTCTCAATAATTGTAATGGGCCCACTTAGTCATAGAAGCCAGATAACGAAACATACCTTTCTCTTCTTGTTGGTTGAATGGAGACCCTTGGGTGCTAAGCATTGCATATGTTATCAGCCATGATGGCTGTGCTAGTCACTTCTGATTTATTATGAAGGAAAGTACAATCAGAAGAGAAGGATATTGGAAGATAATAGTGGTATAAGAATAAAAGGCATTGATAAAATTGAGAAATAAAAAGGAGAAGAAGAAGAAAAAGGGAAGAAAAGGAAGGAAGGAAATGCTCTACAAGATCTTTGCTTTCATTCTAGATCTGCAATATCCTTCCTATTATACTTCTAGTTTAATACACAATAAAATTGAGACAGATGCAAAACCACAAAAGGAAAATTTGAAGTCCACTATTATTTGAATTTCATGAAATGACTGAACCATTCACCATTCACACATTCATCACATGTTGTCAGACTGGGTTTATAGCAGCTGTGGATATTTTGAGGAGAACTTACAAGACCTATGATAGACACTGTTGGCATGGAAGTGGGATTGTTTATAAAGAAATATAGTAATCAGTTTCCAGTTTTTACAATGTTGAGAGAATACTTCAGAGAGGGAAACAGAAATATGTGAAAAGTGAAATTTTTAAAAATATAGAAAGATATTATGAGCCTGTTTGACCTTAGATAGCAGATCCAGGAACAATGAGCGTGAGTTAGAGGAAAATTGAGGTTTGATCTACGGGGATGAAGCAGGATGGCATTTCCTAATAATTATAGCTCTCTGAAAATGAAATGAACTCCCTTAGTAATGAGGTACCCCTTATTAAAGGCCACTGAACATAGGTTGTATGAAATCTTGTCATGAATAATAGGAAGTGGAGTCTTTTGGAGTGACCTGTTGGATGAGATGGCTTCTGAGGTCCCATCCACACCTGAGATTCTTTGTTTCTCTGTAAGGTAATGGAAGCATCATTAAGAAATGCATAGAAAAGCATTGAGATATGTCACAGTGACCGACGTAGTCTTCCATCTCATCACATATCTATAGATCATCAGGGTATTCCCATGCTGAAGTTGACCAGACTGATTGAAACAATACATTTAGCTCAATCCTCATGCAAGAGACATTTAAGTTTCAGTGAAACACAAAAGCAGTATGGAGTCACAGCTAAGAACTCTGGGATGTGAGACTGTAATGGAGAACAAGTAAGTTGGAGGTGAAAAAACACTGAAGAGAGTGGATGCAGATTTCCTGAGAATATTAACAGTCCTAGGATCAAGGCAAGTGACACACAGGCATAGATATCTCCCTGGTACCAATCTGTTTTAACTTAGCTCTATTTTTAACCATTTGTTATTATTTCCATAACCTCTTTGGACTATCAGTTCACTTTCTTTTTTGAGCATTTTGATTAACTTTAAAATGTAAGAGTAAATCTCCAAAGGGATACACACACATAACATCAATATATTTTAAAATTTTTTCTAGGTTCAAACAGACAATATTCTCTCCTGTTCCCTGTTAAGATGCCAGTTGTGGAACAGCTCTAGTCAGGTCCCATGAAGGGGAATCATTTGGGGTGTTTGTCTGTTTGCTCCCCTGCCCCATGACCAAAAAATAACTTTGCAAACCTCAAAAATACGGAAGATTTTGTCTTTCAATCAGCAGCTGTTGACAAGCGTTCTTCAAACTGTATTGCTTGCCAGTATCATCTGCATTGGTACCATATATGAATTGACGCAGGAAAAAGTAAACAGAACCAGAAGAACAGTTTGTCCAATAACAACAACATTGTAAAGGTAAACAACTTGGGATCTCTTTAGATTTCTGATCTAATTACCTCCCATAATTCCCAAAGCCTAATGATAAAGAACATCGCATACCTCCAAAGAGAGAAATGATTCATATAACACATAGAATGAGAAATCTGTTTCTGATATGACCTATGTGGCAATATGTCTTATTCACCCTATGCATATTTGTTACAAATATTTTGTTTTTCTTTTGTTTAAGCTGAGAATATGAAAAGGAAGAGAAAATAAGTGGTTGTTTTCATAATTTTTTTTTATATAACAAGGAAATATTTGAGGAGGAGGAAGAAGAACATCTATTCTAATGAGTCTTAGGAGTGGGATAAATAGTTAGGAGGAATAGGAGAAAATCAATATGTGTTTTGAAAAATATAATAAATACCAATCTATTCAGAGCAGTGCACTAGAAACCAAGAGAAGGACAATGTTTGGAAAAATGTGGCTCCTCTCCTTGAGGGACTAACCATATTATAGAGGGAAAATGAATGTAAAAGACTAAAGTAAAAGACCCTATATATCAAATATATAAAAATTAATTCATCAAAAGTGATTCTGCTGAGATACAACTGGGTATGGTGAAAATGCATTAAACTTGAAAGCAGGAGTCCCTGGCTCCAAGTCTGAGCTTTGATACTTAATTAACCTATTGACTTAGAAGCTACCTAAATTCCCTTTACCTCCATCCTGATATACTTTAAATGGGGGCATTAATATTTGTGCTTATGTGATCCTGAGTGAGAAAATTCACATCTGATCCCTACAGACAAATCTCTTTGACTATAAGTTGTAGTATTAGAGTTAGTAGAAGTAGCTCATTGTGTCAATGAAATCACATATGTGGTAAACACACACACACACACACACACACACACACATCATTTTTACTTTAGAAAAATCAGTGTAGTAGAAAGAAAGCCAGTATTGATAGCAGAAAAAACTGAACTCAAGTCTCCCAGCTAACATACCAGCTACTATATCTGGCAGTATCATTTTACTATTATTTGGTTGAGAGCACAAGTTAGCTAACTGTTCAGTGTCTCAGAAATCTGTTCGACTGCAAGTTATAGATAAGTTGCCTTTTCTTTTAGTGGAGAGACTTTCTTCCATGGAAGTTTCCTAGACTGAAGGAAATCATAGGTATAGACCCAAAACAACAAAATTCTGAGTTATGAGGAGAGCAGGAGAAATTTCCTTTACAACTTTAAGTGGGCTGTAGAAATTTGAGTTATTGTATGCATTGTCTATCATTTTACAAGAATGCATCTTAAAATATGCAGATAATATTATCACTACAAATAGAATCATGGAGCACATATTGCTTTGATAAACTGGCCAAGCAAATGAGGATGCTAAAAACAAATGCTTTGGAAACATGGCATGAGAGAGATGAAGAGACCTAAAGATGGCTGAGAGGAAATGAAGGCATTTAGAGGGGGAAATTCACAAGTCTAAGGAGAAAGAGTCCATTTGTTTCTACTTTTTTTTTTCCTTTTTATTTGAATGAGCAACAAAAGAAAAAAGATAAAGCAAATTTATGCTCCCCGAAGCAAATATTAGGGAAGCTGAGTTGTTTTTGGAAGTCAGTCTGATAGAGAAATGAAGTCAGGATTATAAAAACCAAAGTGTTAAGCAGAAAAAAGTTAAGGAAAGTTTTCCTGAGATTTCAATTATTCAATGTAACTTTTATTGGGTGGGGAGAAGTAGTGATTTAGAAGACAATTTACCTACTGTTAAAAAATACCATCCACTTTAGTTTAACCATCTAAGAAGTATTTATTTAGTAACTCCTCTGTGCTAGGCATCATGCTGGGCAGTTGCGATGCGAAGATGAAAACTGAATCATCCCTCTCCACAAGAAGTTTTCATTCTGCCTTCTCAAAAATTCTATGAAAGTCTTGCAGAAATAGCTATGATTCCCTTAAGTGCAAAACTAAATGGAGCCATGTAACTTCCTCCTACACTGATTTTGGGAGATAAACTATTTTATTTTGTCTGTCTTTCTGTGTGTATCTGTGTGTGTATGTGTGCATTTCCTGCCAAGTGATGACTCTTGGGACTCCTTATATACTATATATATATACATATATATATATATATATACATATATATATATATACATATATATATATATATATGTATGTATGTATATAGAGGTACTAGTATAGGGAATATATCTGTGATTTCATCAGTATAAATCACTCTAGGTTACTGCCAAGTGGGAAAGCTCTCCCTACCCATTCAGAATGGCAACTTCTCTGAAATTCATGGTTTTCAAGAACTGACCAAATTATGAGCATTAAAATGACTTTTCCAAGGTCATATAACCAATATGTATTGGAGGTAGAATTTGAACTAAGGTCTTTCTAGATTCCAGGCCATTTCTCTATTTGCTGTGGAATACCACTTCTGGTATGTATAAAACCTTTTTATAGGGGAGGCTAGGTGATGCAGTGAATGGAGCACTAGCCCTGGAGTCAGGAGGACCTGAGTTCACATCTGGCCTCAGACACTTAACACAAAACTAGCCATGTGACCTTGGGCAAGTCACTTAATCCCAATTGCCCTACCTTCCCCCCTCCAAACAGCAAAAAATAAAAATAAATAAATAAAACACTTTTTATAGGAACAGGCATATTCAAAGTCCTTTATTTTTTTTTCCCCTGGGATTATCACATTTGAGCTTTCTGACCAAGTAATGTGGTCACTGAAAAAGGATATCTTTGTTTTACACATGAGGAAACTGAGGTTCAAATAAGAAAAATTGCATGTCTTGAGCTACCAGCAACTATCTAGAATGAAAATCCAATTCCCCTCATTTCCTCTCTAAGGCTGGATCCTTCTTATCTGATGATGAGAAAACATTCTGCCGAAGTGATGGACAAGGTACTTATTGAATTTTATTCTATCAAAATTAATTCTATATCATAAAGAAAATGAAGAATACACACTCATGGAAAGATGTTTATGGACTGTTGCCAAGTGAAGTAGCAGAATCAGGAAAACAACATATACAATACCCCAACAATGTAAGCTTCTTCTTAGGGATTGTTGTACTCATGGAACCTATATTAACAACATTTACCAGTTCATGGTGTATAGTAGGTACTTAATTAACTACTTGTTGATTAATTAATAGTTGGAAAGAGAAAGAACTACAACCCAAAATTGAAACAAGTGCTATGTTTCTATAATCAAGCTTGGTATTGAAGGAGAGAAATGACAGCATGCTATGCCCCCTACTTTGCTGACATGGAGTAAAATGGACTTAGAACAGCAGTTCTCAACCTGTGGGTTGTGACCCCTTTGGGGGTCAAACAGGGTCACCTAAGACCATCAGAAAACACATATTTCCAATGGTCTTAGGAACTGAGACACTGCTCCTCTGTCTGTCTCCAGATGGGTCTGCCCCCATGCAGATACGCCCACATATGAGTCTTAAAGGGTCCTGGCATTAGGAAGGTTGAGAACCACTGACTTAGAACATAGCATTTATTTTCATACTGGATTAATATGTTTGTATCTTTTCCAATTTCTTTATCATTCATGATAAGAAATGCCTTACTCCTGAGAGTGCAAGGAGGATATATTGGAAAATATGCTTTTGTAAAGAAGCAAAATAGATGAATACAATTTAAAAACTAGAGCTGTCCCAAATTCAGTGGTGAAGATATCTACCTAGGGATCTTTAATCAGAGACTAAAAGACAGCTTGTCTGGTATATTATAGGAAACATATTTATTCAGACATGAGGTGCTATAGAATACTACTAAAGGCCCTTTGAACTCTGGGATACTGTGATTCTCCATTTACTACATGGGTGACATTGGGTAAATCCTTTAACTTTTATGAGACTGTTTCCTCCTCTGAAAAATAATCCACAAAGTCTCTTCCATCTTTGACTGTCTGATCATCAGATACTTTATTTATTTTATTTTATTTTTGCTTTTTGGAGGACAATTGGGGTTAAGTGATTTGCCCAAGGTCACATGGCTAGTAAGTGTGTCAAGTGTTTGAGGCCACATTTGAACTCAGGTCCTCCTGACTCCAGGGCTGGTGCTCTATTCACTGCACCACCTAGCCACCCCAACCTTATTTTTCAACAATGAGAAACAGTGACATTTCTCAACATAACTTTAGACACTAACAGTAACAAAAACTAAATGATAGGTAGGCTACCCGAAGTTTCCTAATAGACTAGAAATAGTGTACCTTTGTTTAGTGTTTCTTGTTTATTTGTAAAGCATTTCATATGCAATATCTCATGTGAAACTCACAATATCTCTAGTAGGTAAATATTGTGAGTAAGATCATCTCTCTTTTACCAAAAGAGAGAGATTCAACAAATTGAAGTGATTTACTCAGTCAACTAGCCAAAGAGATAGACGTTCAGTCCAGTGTTCTTTCCATTAAAGAATGCTTCCTTTCTGCTTCATGTGTTATGCTATTCTACTACAAACAACCAATATACCCCAGTGTTGAAAGGCATATCTTAATCTGATGATTCATTTTTCAGTTTTTTGTCATTCAGTCTTTTTCAGTCACGTCCATGTCTTTGCAACCCCATTTGGGGTTTTCTTGGCAAAGGTACTAGAGTGGTTTGTCATTTCCTTCTCCAGTTCATTTTATAGATAAGGAAACTGAGGCAAACAGGGTTAAGAGACTTGCCCAAAATTATACACCTCGTCTATGTCTGAGTTCAGATTTGAACTCAGGAAGGTGAATCTTCCTGATCACAGGCCCAATGCTCTATTCACTGTGCCACCTACTTTTTGTTTGTTTGTTTGTTTTTGTATAAGCAAATATGATGTAAGAACATTTGTAATCCACCATCATTTGGGTAGGGGCTGATAATTGCATATCTAATTTTCCACCTCAGTTAAGAATCTATGATTTCATTGATATAGCAAACTCCTAGCTTAGACAATTCCATTATCAAAGCAGGTCAATTACTCCTCTGAAACTTACACTCTCACAGAGGTGTGTCAAGCACTAAGAAGCTAAATGACTTGTCTAGATTCCCTCAGCTATTATGTGTCAGACTGAGGTAAGACTCAAATCGAAGTCTTCCTGGTTTCAGGATCAGTTATCTCCTTTGCATTATGCATTCTTAAATATTTTAAATAACTCTATATAGACATCAACATTTTAAGCTGTTTTTATAATCAATAGAATTATCCAGTGGAAATAATACTGTTTGTGGTTCTTAGATGTGGATTAAATTCCAGAGTTTTCCCTAAAAAAAAAAGAGTTTTTAATTAGATGCCCCCCCCCAATGTCTAAAAGAACCCTCAATTCTGTTCTATGATCAAGAATTAGCATCACAGAAAATAATGTTTCTAGAGACCCATGGGCAAAGCTACTGGAGCTGTCCATGTAGGAAGAAAGTTCAAGACATCAGCAGTTAGGAGTAACTATGTCACAGGGGAGACACACCAGTATGATTTGGAACAAATAGAGAACGTCATAACACACAGAAGAGTATTCTTTTGCTATGTTGAAACACGAGTCTAGAGATATTATTAGAACTCTATATCAGAGCCAAGTTTTGAAGATTGTGATAGGGAGATTCAAGTACTCCCAAACAATTTTAAGACTAAGTCATTGAGGAAAGGAATAAACATAGATGTTTTCTGCCTTATTCATATGTAAACACCTTGAGGACAGGGTCTGTTTTGCCTTTTCTTTGTATTCCCACCACCTACCACAGTATCACTCATACACTATTGTTGTCTGTGAACTAATTGGGACAAAGTTAAATAATTAAACATTTTGGCTTTATGCCATGGACCAAATGTTGATGTCTTAAGAAAAAAAATTGACTAAAATATGTTGTCCTTTTGTTGAACGTACTTCCTTTGCATGATTTAGTATTGTTAGTAAGAATTTTGAATAATTCTTTAATTCTTCTTCAAAAACCCTTTACCAAATTGAATTGTAAGCATAACACTGACAACCAACTCAGTTTTACAAGGCTAGGCTTAAATATCACCTATTGGCTTTCAATGAAGTTGATGTTATTTGAGTTCCCAACCACCAAAGCATGCTTATCTTCATCTTTTTGATGGACATCTCAACCTTTTTAAGGCACAGCTTAAGAATATATTCCAACATTCCATCTTGATTTATTAATTTTTATAATTCTGGAATAATTGTTTTGTATTATATTAACATATACTGAAATATGTCATTCTCTAAAATGGGACAAGAATTTCAGACCCATTGGAAACAGTAATTTCCCAGAAAATGTGGGCTTATATATTCTATAGTCTCATAAAGGTTTCTTGACCCTAAAGACTCACCTGTACTGCTTCTGACAAGACTATGACAGAGTAATGAAAGAAAATCTGAGTTGTAGCATTAAAAAACATTTTCCCAACTTTCTGCATTTCAGTCATGGTATTACCTTATCTGTGATTTTTTGTTTCTTCATAGCAATAATTAATCACTTTTCTACCCTAGTTTTCTCACTGTTCTTTGAACTTCACAAGGTCTCTTTTACACTATGGAACAGTCGATATCAACCTCACCAGCTGCCAAGCATTACTGGTGATCTTTGCCTGATTTCTGTCTTGTTTTCAAGCAGATATGGCAATGATTCTTTACTATTGTTCATCATTTTATTTTCCAGATGCTTTCACATATGTGTCTCATTAGAACTTCAGCACAACCTTTGTGGTAAATAGAACAAATCTTGTCCATTCTATTTGATAGATGAGAAAACTATGATTCAAAAAATTTAAATCTTCAGAGGAATTCTTGCTTCCAGTGGACTTGAAAAGTTTGTCTTATTTGAGAAAATAGCTATATTTCAGTATATATTAACATTCTGAAAAGAAAAATTGTGCTAGAACTATAGAAATTCTCAAATGGAAAGAAAATATTGCAACGGAATTTCACACTGCAAGACTCAAGGTTAAGATATTCATTAGAATGATGGAGATAAAAATGTGACTTCAAGTGACTTTGTTAAGATCATGCTATCAAGTGGGAGAGCACAGGTTACTTAGATGTCTAACACTCAGTAAAATGATCTTCACCTGACCCTTTCTAGAAGAAGGGGAAGGGAATAAACATTTCTATAACATCTGTTATGTACCATGTACTTTTAAAAGTGTTTTTAAAAATATCTCATTTTTATTTTACTTTTTTTGTTGTTTGTTTAAAGAATCGGTTATCGGCATGGCACATAATTCTAGGGATCTAAGTATGTAAAATAGTACAAATTTTTGCGTAAGGGAAATACTGCTTTGTAGAAACATTCAAATAAAAGAGTGTACACTTTTTCTGAGAACTCCAATATCACAGGAGCCATGGTTGGTTTAACTGTATTGAGAAAGTTAGTTTAAATGGATGCTGGAAACTAAGATGAATGGTTTTTAATTTCCTAACTTTAAAAAGAATGAATGGGCCCCAGCATCCCCATTCTTTATGTAGAAAATGAGTAGCTTGTTCATCATTGAATCAGGGTTCCCAATTCTGTACTGTACTGTCTCAGTCTTGCTCTGATGATGAATATCTTATCACTGGCCTTTCTGCCAGGAAATTCAAAGGAGTGATCATCTGTTGAGGAAATAATCATGTATGAATACTTTAAATATTCCAATGTTATAGCATAATGATATTTGTAGATTTCAAAATGTATGTGGACTTTGAATTGGTTCCCACTTATTTTTAACATAATTATTAGGAACATCTGTATGACAAAATATGTCTATAAATATTAGAGATTTGTTTGATCTCTTTTTAATATAGATTTAATTGAGATGACAGGTTGTGATTGTATGTCTAATTTCATCACTCACATTTCGCTAGATTTTAAGTGAACTTAACATTTTAGAGATACAATTAAATATGGTTGCATTTGTTGTTTCTAATTAGAGAATTTTGATGTACATTTGGAGCTTCTAATTTAAATGTCTTCCATGGAGACAGCATACCTTGGATGAACCAAAAAGCACAATTGCTATGATATATCAGTATCACCAGTGTTCAAAAATAGGCAAATTTTTTTTCTAATTTACCTATACACATGAAGGAACAGGTACTTTCAGAGATGGTGGGCTCATTCACACTAGAGCTCTAGAAGTGAACATTATTATGGAAAGATTAACATGAGCATCTAATCAAAAAAGCTTTAAAATAAAAATGAGGAGAGACAGAAAACGTGACCTAAAGTCAGGTAACAACAGCAATAAGGATAATCAGATATAATAACTGTATAGTATTTTGAAGTTTACATGGCACTTTACATGTATTATTTCAAGTAATCCTTAAGACTACCCTGTTAGGTAAGGGTTCCCAGAAGGGATGACATTGGAGTTTGAAGCACTCAGATTTTAACAAATTACAAAATCCTGAAATGGAGTTCTAAGTATAACCTAGGGTTTCCAATGGATATGCATGTCATCAGTGGAGATAGACAAGATATTATAGCACAAAGAGACAAATTTGATTTTAGGATGTTGTGCAAATAAGTGATCCAAAAGAGATGAAATGTTTGAGATTTCTATATTGTCTTATCTTCCCTGAGATGTTCTCCACCATATTTCTACTCTGCTTGCTGGATTTCCATATAAGTTGTTGATCAGTCAGTTTCAGTCATGTCTAACTGGGACCAAAAGGGATAAATGACTTGCCTAGGGTCATAAAGTTAGTGTCTAAGGCTGTATTTGAACCCAGATCTCCCTGACTCCAGGCTGTTCTCTCTCCACTGAAACACCTAGCTGCCCCTTCCTCATGAGTATGCCTTCCTAATATACAAGTCTTAACACATCTCCCTTTCTCCTGTTTCTTTCAAGAAGAAAAGTCCATCCAGAGTCATATTCCGGTCATGGGTTTCATTCCAACCAAGTCTTAGGGTTAACTATAGGGAGATGTAAATGTCTCCTTTCTATACTCAAAAAACTTGAAAGACATGTGGCAAACTGGGAATGGAGAAAGAAAAGAGAGATCAAGACAACTAAATGTCTGACCATAGAAAAAAAATAAACACATGGAATACTGTTGAGCTTAACTCTAATTTACACTAATACTTCAACAGTTACGTGGTTTGCTCAATGAGTTATTCCTGCGCCTCTTGGCCTGAATTCCTCTGAGCTGGAGGAGGACTCACAGCTTCCCAGGTATTGTCCTTAAATTCCAGCCATGATTCCTATGTCTAAATTCTGACACTGTCCCCCACTATACTGAGCCCACCTCCAAGTGGGCTCCCCCCGCAAAATCAAAGTAAAAAATTATGAATAGGCTTCAGAATTGAAAGAAACAATATGGGATAGGGGTCAGGTCTTTCACTTGCTCCTACTCCAAACCTCCAATATTCAGGAAGAATAAAAAGCACATGAAGGAGAACCAAATAACATCCTCCTCTTTCTACTTCATGATGAATTCTTGGCTCCCATTTTCAAGCTCAATAATCCAAACTTTCTAAACTTCCTTTCTATACCACTTTCCAGTGATTTAATTATCTTATTCCTTATTTCCTTCTGAACCCATTAGAAATTCCCCTTGTTTCTATTAGGTTGCTGAGCCCAGGAAGTAGTCATTACCATCTCTCTAGGGCACTGTATGTATAAATGATCTAAAGTAGATGATGCATTTCAAGATCTCAGGAAGGAAATTCCTTTATATACTCAAGATCTTGGAAGGCATTCATGACATGAATTCTTCATGATCATTTAATTATCTTATCATTTTCTAATGATGTTTCTGATCTGTAAAGTTCAAGGAATCAGAAACAAATCATCATCATACCTAGACCACTTCCACCTCCGTGTACTCTGGTAAACATTGTCTTCAAAGCTTAGTGGGGATTGGTCCTGTTCTTTTCATTCAGTATATGTTTTCCATTAGAATTTATGACAATTACATCTTTGTTTGGAGATGGAAGACCCAACCTATGCTTCCGCTTGTTGGAGCAGTTAGCAGAAACTACTGAAATCCTCCAAAGATTTGTTTTGAAAGTGACTTATGAGCATTGGTTATTGTCAAATTTGAATAGAAATATGTTATGACATAACAAAATTCAAGTAACACACTCAGTAGAAACCTTAAGAAATGAAGTTAAAGAGAAGGAAGGGAATGAAGGCAATACTGCTTATATTATTTTAGTGTTTTTGGTAATCTAATTGTGTCAGGCAATGATGTTGGTTTGTTTCTTTCTTTGCTGATTTTGTAGGTCCCTCTCAATTTTCTTCCTTGGGGCAAATACCCTTATAGTTCTACCCTGGTTCTAGCTCTGAAATTTTTTCTTAATAAAAAGGCATTTTAAAATCCCTCATGAATTATAAAAAGAGGTGAGACGATTTAAATACTCAGGGTTATGAAAAAAAAAACTATGATTACAGCATTTGGAAATTCTTAAGCTTTTCTTTTGCCAACAACAGATTTCACCCTCTAAACGCTGATGTTTCCAGGTAGTCGAAGGAAACAATTTACCCAGAGGTAATTGTTCTTTATTGTAGTAACAACCATTCAGGCTATTAATGTTATTATAAACAGTTGCTATTGACCGTTAGTGATAGCTCATTAATACTCTTTCAAAAACAGAACTAGGGAACATAAATAGATTAAATTTGCATTTAATATTGAATGGGCCATTTCCCAGAAATAATGACCAATTTTACACTGATTGCAATAAAACAAATACTCCCATCAAAATTGCATAGCTTACACCAGGCAGAGATGCTGTCATTCTTAAAAAAACAAACAGAAATGGCTTTCCATGTGAGGCAGACAGTAATTTTCAGTTAATTGTGTCAAATAAATTATGCATTTTAAATTATGCAGACATTAAGTGAGATGCTAATGGTTAGAACCTGCTGAAAAACAAACATAAGAGGTACAATCTAGAACATAAATTTTTTTATTGAAATCAATTCTGCATTAATAAAAAGACTTTCACAGGCAGGCTAAAAACATGCACGCCAAAAAGAAAAGCAAGAAGCTGAATTATTTTTCATGGCTTGTATGTTTCCATGAGGTAACTTCTTGCATTAAAATTCTTTTCTCTCTACACTGTTGCTTCAGTGGAACCAACACACCCTTCACAGGTGTAGATGTCAAATAATTAACACATTCCCTTCCTGTGAGTGGTCTTCCATTGGAAGCTAACCCAGCAAACTGGAGGCCTTCCTTTTAGCTATTCAACATTTTGTGTGTGCTAGTAAGGCAGTTAGGTTATCCCAGCTGCTGTGCCTTGCTCTCACTACATGACTAGCCTCATTTGTTTTATTGATCATATATTGCTGACAGAAAATTTTGTAGAATATTTTTGTTATACGTGTCACTACTGAATGAAATGAATGAAATAGCATTTATGAAGTATCTACTCTAAGTCAAATACCGTGTCAAGTTCTGGACATACAAATGTTAAAAAAAGCTAGATAAATCTGTTCTCAAGGAATTCATGCTGTAATTGAGGGAAACATTATGTTAAATATTATATTACACACAACCACCATGGATCTTTTGAGTGCTCTTTGGGTTACATGCATTTTTTAGTCTATACATCAGTGGTTCTCAACCTGTGTCGCGACCCCTTTGGGGGTCAAATGACCTTTTCACAGGGATCACAGGGGTTGCCTAAGACCATTGGAAAACACATATTTCCGATGGTCTTAGGGACCAAGACACCACTCCTCTATCCGTCTCCAGGTGGGTCCGCCCACATGCAGATACACTCATATATGAGTATTAAAGGGTCACAGCATTAGGAAGGTTGAGAACCACTGCTATACATGATGGTTCTTAATGATGCAGCATCATTGAAATAGTACTTTTTAATATGGAGGATATTTTTTTAATCGGGAAGCAATATTCTTGGAATATCCCAATTAATTTACAAACTCTGGTTGTTTCTATATGGAACAAACCAGCTGTTCTCATATAATTCTCCTCTTGTTCTTTGTTAGGTTGAATCTATGGACCAGTCAAATGTCATTTCAAAAGAAACTGGTAATTAAAGGGTCATTGATAGGCCAAAGCTCTCTGTGTCAAGACATGATCTCAATGCACAAATTCCATAATTCATATTTGCTTTTTAAAAAAGGCTAATGATTTGTTGCATGAATTCTCAAGGTGGTTGGACCATTTCCACCCTTGCTTTTGCTCCTTGTTTGGGTTATAATTACAGGTGATTAATGGGTATGGACATGTTAACATTTCCTGTGAATGGAATTTGTAATGGCAGTAAACTTCTTTTGTCCTAATTTATCTGTTGAGCTTGCCACAATTCACAATTCTGAAAGTCTTATAAAATGGCCAATAACTTCATGTACAATTTTCAAATAGAATTCTATTATTTAGAGATGTTTCCTGACCACCTGGTACTTAAGGCTTCTCCAGCCTCTTAGCCTCTTTCTATCCTTACAGCAAATAGTATCCCTTCCCAGAGTTTCTTACACCATTCGACTAACATAATATCCATCTCTGGAGGTTGAATGCTATCGACTTAAATCTATTATCATCAGAAGAATGAGAAGGAATGAAAGAAGAAAGGAAAGATAAGCCCAGAGGAAAGGGAGGGAGAAAGAAAAAATGATGACTGACCAAATGAAAGTCCTTAGATGTCGGTCTTTCTCCTGGACACTTACAAAATTAGTTGTTTGTCATTGTAATTGTTAAATTTAATCATTATGTAACTTGGAACCTGTAGCATTGCTTCCCCTCCCAGCCTCTCCTTTCCCTCTGAAACCAATCAACAATCTGTGAATATTTTGATTAGCATTTTGCTTTCTAGGTTCATATGTTTTAGGCAATTTTCATGTATGATTTCTTTATATTATGCTCAGATCTCTCTCTGTCTCTCTCTCCATCTCTCTCTCTGTCTCTCTGTCTCTTTCTTTCTCTGTGTGTGTGTGTCTCCCTCTCTCTCTCTGTCTCTCTCTCTCTGTCTCTGTCTCTCTGTCTCTCTCACCATGTGCATATATTTTTCTGGGAGACATATAATCCTGAAATTGTCTCTAAACATTTTGTCTTTGAAATCAATATGCTTGTATTCTGCTTATGTAGAGATTGTTTTGTTTCAAATGTTAGTGCTTTTCTTTGTATTCCCTTCTTTCAGGTTGCCCATTAGTTCTATGTATCTGTATTCCCAATTAGTTGTTTTCTTTTCTTTTATTTTTAGAGACTAGTCACCTTGGATTCAAGTTTTTTCCCCCTGTTTTGCCCATTATTTCTGCCAATTGAGTCATAAATTCTGCTTCAACAGTTTTCTTTTTGAAAACATTCAGGAGCATCCTGCTGTGGTTCCTTGCTTCTTATAAACTCACAGGGCCCTCTGCCTCATCAAGTATTGATTAATTTTCCTGTCTTGCAATATTATATGTACATGTGTATGTATGTATGCATGTATGTATGTATATATGTATGTATATAGGCTTGTTTAATGGATCTGGAGACCATATTTCCTTCTTTTGTAAATATCTTCCCTCTTAGTCTATCTATTTTCAAGGTTTTTGACTGAGCTTTATTTCTCCCAATATCTTCGCTAAATGCCCTCTATTTCCCTTACATTTCCTTGTAATTCACTCTCTGATTCCTTTCCTCTTGCTGGTGAATTCCCTGAATGCTAGAACTCAAAGTTGTCTCAGCCTGCTCCCACTCTAAGGAATTCACTATTAACAGCCTCAGTCCCTTTCCCAAGTGATTTTTAGATTGATGAAATTGCCCTTAACTGGATGCCAATCTTCTTTGCTTTAGGCCCAGTAGAGAGCCACACCCACATATTGGTGACCAATTTCATTTTGCCTTCTTTTTTCTTTAGATGTCTGACTGAGCACTACTGTAGACTAGCCATAATAAAAAGAGCAATTTTCCTATTCTGTATAGCCTATACTTCTCACTCCTAGCACAGTACCAGACACATAGTTATTAATTTTGTTGTTCATCCCTTGTCTTTGAAGAGAACCAATGATATCAGAGTAATGTTTTGATTTGTGCATGAATTCATTTTAGTGAGTCAGAGTTGTACAATTATCATTCTCACTCTCTCTTCCAGAGTTATCAAAATCTATTGGCAAGATGAAAGTCAAGATAACTGGCAACAGATTTAGGGCATGACCCTAGCATCTTTGATATCTGACTAAGCTCTAAGCACTCTCCAGCACCTACTTCAGCCACCTCTGCGGTTGTTGGAACAAATTTTTCTCAACCACCATCACACCTGGGGGGAGGAAGGGATGCTTCATATGCTTGGGATCAACATCTCCTTAACTAACTCACTGAGGAGTTTGAGGCCTATCAGTAACTCACAACCTGGTTTAGCCCATCTACTGTGATTCTTTTTAAACCAGGGTGTAGTCACTCCACATGCTACAGCTTCTTGGAGTCACAGGTGAGAGTTGGGTGATCGGTGGACACCAAAGGTGGCTGAGCAGCCCTAAAAAGGGGCCAGCCCTCATTCCAGAGGTGCTAGTCCTCTCCAAACATCCAGCACATTCCACCAGACACACAATAGGCACTTCATAAAGGCTTATTGACTGGCTGAAATAGTTTATCTCCTTTGTGGGGTTAGTGCAATGATAATTTGAAGCAACCTTCCCTGCCCCTTAATAAGCCTAAGAGAATTTGAAGACCTTCCTGTAAAGCCCAGCACAGAGGACTGCTGCTGTGAACAGCTTTAAGGTTCTGATCACATAGTATAGTGAACTCTCTATTTATTCAGCAGTAAAATAAAGCTAAACATTCACAGAAATCAAAGTACAGTATTCACAGCGTTATAACAACTTATCACTAAAGTGGCCACATAGTTTTAAACAAAAGATGTCATTCAGTAAATCCTTAATTCCTTCATCCTTAAGGAGCAAGCCTACTTAAGGGATACAAAGTAAAAGGTCAAAGCTCTCTCACATTGTCTTAATCTCTCAGTCAAAAAGTCTTCTTTCTTCTTGATTAGAGATTAGTTTCCAATCATCCTTAACTCAATCATCCTTAAGAGGTACAAGGTACAGAGTACAGAATTCTCCCACCTCTAGGCTATAGTAAATCAAGATCTTCTCAGTCAGCACTAAGTACCCAAAGAGAGGTCTTTTCATTTTAACTCAAGATTGGCTGTCAGATTCTGTGCTTCTTCTTCCATGGGTCCATCTCCTGCCTGAATCTACTCAATTGTCACCTGGATTCACAGGTAAGCAGCTCTCAGCTCCTCATCCAGCTCCTTTTCCTGCTCCTCATCCAATTCCTCATCCAGTTCCCATTCCACATTGAAGCTCATAGTGTCCACTCCACCTCAAGTCCTTCACAGTTCCTGTTTCTTGGAAAACAAAGCTTAACAGAACCACAGTAACAGCCCTGCACATTGCCAGCACCGTCATCAATTCACTTTCTGCCTGTGCAATCAATATAGACCATAAGACAGGGTCTCTGTCTGAGAAATCAACACAAATCATCAGTTAAGTCCTAGGACCTCTGAAAATATCAGTAAAACCCTCCTTCAGGACTTCTGTAAAAAGACAACAAGAAAGTCCTCTTTCAGGGCTTCTGAACCAGCGGTAAGGTCCCAGAGCTTCTGTAACAACAGCAATGTCATCTAGCAGCAAAGAGATCTGACAAAGTAACATCAATACAGGCAAAGTTCCAACTCCACAACCATGCTTCCTACCAGTTCTGCTCTCTCCCAGCTTGGGCTTCTCCTTATATATGGTCATTAGTTCCTCCGTGTTCCTGTCTTTGGCAAATCCCTCCCACTGTGGGTTTAATAAGTCCTGTTTTTGGAGCAGCAAGGTGGCACAGTGAATAGATCAGTGGCCCTGGAGTCAGGAGGACCTGAGTTCAAATCCAGCCTCAGATTCTTAACACTTACTAGCCATGTGACCTTGAGCAAGTCACTTTACTCCAATTGCCCTGTCTTTCTCCCTCCAAAACAAAATTAAAAAACAAAGTCCTGTTTCTTAACAAAGACTTGATATAATCAAGGGCAAGACTCAAAAGAAACCTGAACTGAAAGAAGGTGCTAAATAATTAAATAGCTGAAACAAGCTGCTAAGTACAACTTTGCTTGCCATTATACTTCCCTGATTTGAACACCTCCCCTGCCCCCTAGTAGGGCAAATGTAATCACATGGAGTCAGTTGTAGGAGGAGTTTGCTGAAGGGTAGAGCAGAACCTACGGGAATCTGGGAGTCAGAGCA
>CM053582.1:564456469-564487812 GCA_028627135.1 Pseudochirops cupreus | reverse complement strand
ATGCACAGCTAAACAACTAGACTTGTGAGTAAATATTTATTTGTGGGAAGGCTAAAGGATGGTGTGGCTTTATACTCTGCTATGGTGTATTAACTTCTTTGCAGCTATGTTGGATTTGACTTTCTGGTGTTGGGATTTGGTTTTCTTGTGTCCGAATAAATGTTTTCCTTCTATATTCTATATGGAGAGTGTTATATTTTGTGATTGAGCACTCTGTCGGCATATTCGCAGTCATCATTGGTGCTGTGAATATTGGTTTGGGGTGGTAGTTACAGAACAAAGTTGAGTTCTGTTGCTTGCTGCCACAAAATGGTGGGCTGAAGACAGAGGCAAAGCAGTGTACCAGAAGAGACTGCAGCAGTAGAAAGGAAATTAATGAGTGGATCCCAGTGCACAAGCCTGGAGGTAATGTTGTTGCCCCCTGCCAGAGTTGGGGAGAGACATTGGTATAGGGAGGGGCACTGAGTGAGTGAGTTAGAGCTTAGAGATTTAGCCTTCTCTACTATTAACTTATCAGATTGTCACTTTATAAGATGTCTTAGTGTCAGCCTGTTGAGATAACTGTAATTAATTTACCTCTTGTGCTTAATTCTTATTTTAGAATGTTTTGAGAGATACTGATGATCAGAGAAAATGTTTAGTTTTCCATGATCCCACAGTTTTCAGCCTTATGTTGTAAGTTGAGGGGCCTGGTGTTCTTGTAGGACTGATACACTTGACCTGAAGGCTATCCAGATAGAAGAATTCCCAAAATGGCTTTTAATATGGTAATTTCTTTGAGGACAATGTTCATTTGGGTGTACACATGCCAGTATGAGGCCAGTGAAGATGACAAGGTGTGTGGCACAGTTTAGAGGGCAGAAGAGCACCATACTCAGTATTCCATCTCCTTTCATACTTTGCAATGGGCTGTGTATCCCATGCCTGAAATGTACTCTTTCATTACCTCTTCCTCCCAGAACCCTGAGCTTTCTATAAAGCACTTCCTAGGATCTTCATTCTACCAGAAGTCTTTAACAATTCCCTAATTATTAATTTTTACTCTTTCTTCTCTCCCCATTGACCCATCTCATTGTTTCTTCTCTCTTTCCTTCCTCTCTTCCTCTTCCTCTCATTCTTCATTTTTTTGCTCTTTTCCTCACTTCTCTCTCTTCCCTTCTCATGCTACACTGTATATTTTTTTGAGTTCTGTTTATCTTTGTAAATATCTTTTCCTCTTATAAAATGTAAGCCATTTCATGTTAGGAACTATTTTCTTTTTCACTTTGTATCTTCAGTACCTAGGACAGTGACTTGAACCCAGTAAACACTGGAGAGATATTTCTTGATTTCTTGAAATCCAGTCCTAAATCTTCCAGTTACTGGCTATAGAGCCTTTCCAATGTCACACCCTTACCGATTCTGAGGTTCCTCATCTAGGAAAAAAAAGGAAAATGATAAAGACACTACTTGTCTTAAAGTGTACTTTGGGAGAAAAGTGCTTCCTTAGCCTTAATGTACTCTAGAAATGTGAAATAGTATTATAATGATAAATGATTGATTTTGAAAAGCACAGAACCATAGATTACTAGAGTTGAAACGGATCCTAGGGGTCATTAGTCCTACTCCAGAATTTATTTTGGATCCAACAACTATGACTTGAAAGAGAAGGGACTTTCCCAATTTCTTAAAACTATTTACTGGCAAAATAGAACTTGAAATCAGAAGCTGACCCACAGTTCAGACCTTTCTTATTTTTCTATGTCAAGATGCTTTTGATTATTTTATAGTTATAACTTATATTCAGTCCTTCAAAATGCTTTAAAAAATAAGGACAGGAAAGATCTTTTCATGGCTATAATTCTGAGAAACATACTAAATATGTGGCCAATATAGGGGTGAGGGATGCAGGAATTTTGAATCTGAAGAAAAAATACTTAAAATAAATGATTCATTTAACATTAATTTGATCTTCACTTATTTTACTGAAAAAATAATTGAAGCAGTTCATTGAGAGCTGCCATTTTTCTTCCCTCCTCATATCATCCAGATGCCTCTTTTTTATCTGAAGGACTACACAGTCATGGGTCATGTTTCTGTAACATTTTATATATAGCATCTCTGGTTTTCTTTTAAAATATATTTAATATTGCATTTTCCCAATTACATGAAAAATATTTTTAAACCTTTTTAAAAGTTTGAGTTTCAAATTCTTTTCTTCCCTCCCTTTTCTGCACCCTCATTGAGAAGGAAAGTAATTTGAAATGGGTTATATATGTGCAGTCATGAAAAAAATGTATTTCCATGTTAGTCATGTTATGAAAGAAAACAAAAAAGAAAAAAAGAAAAAAATAAAGTAAAAGGTATACTTCAATCTGGGTTTGGATTCCATCAATTCTTTGTCTAGAGATGAATAGCATTTTTCATCATAAGTCTTTCAGAATTGTCTTAAGTAATTGTATTACTGAGAAGAGTAAAGCCATTGACAGTTGAACATTGTACGCAGTATTGCTATTACTGCTACTATGTTCTCCTGGTTCTGCTCATTTCACTTTGTATCTGTTCATATAAGCTTTCTAGGCTTTTCTGAGAGCATTCAGCTCAGTATTTTTTATTGCAACATAGTATCCCATTGCAATTTGTTCAATTATTCCCCAATTGATGGTCATTCCCTTAATTTCTAATTCTTTGCCACCACTTAAAGCCAATATAAATATTAATGTACACAAAGGTCCTTTTCCTTTAAAAACAAATTTTTTTTGTAGATATAGATGTAGTGGTATTTCTGGGGGGGAAGGTTATATATGGTTTTATAGCCCTTGTAGACATGGTTACAAATTGCACCAATGATGCATTCATGTCTCAATTTTCCCATATCTCCTCCAACATTTATCATTTCCCTTTTCTATCATATTAGCCAATTTGATAAGTGTGAGGTGGCACCTCAAAGTTGCTTTAGTTCACATTTTTTCTAATCAATAGTGATTTAGAGTATGTTTTTCATAGGATTGTAGATAGCTTTGATTACATCATCTGAAAACTGCCTATTCATATATTTTGACAATTCATCAATTGGAGAATTGTTCTTATTTTCATAATTTTGATTCAGTTCTTTAAATATTTGGCAAATTAGTCCTTTAACATAGAAACTTTCTGCAATTTTTTTTAGTTATGATTACTATGCATTTCTATCCATCCTATTTCTCTGTCCCCCATGGACCTTAGTCTCTTATTCCTTTCACCCTGTCCATCCTCAAAAGTGTTTTGCTTCTGACTACAACCTACCCTACTGAATCGGTTCTTCTTTATATCAGCACCACCTTCTTTTATGCTTTCCCTCTCCTACTTTCTAGTATGGTAAGATAGATTCCTATACCCACCTGAGTGTATATATATTCTCTCTTTCCCATGCATCCCTCTTTCTCACCCCTTAATTTTAATTTTTTTTAGATATCATCCCATTATATTATACTCATACCTGTGTCCTTTGTCTATGTGTACTCCTTCTAGCTGATCTAATAATGGGAAAGATCATAAGAGTTACAAACATCATCTTGCAACATAGGTTATAAATAGTTTAATTTTATTGAATTCTTTATGATTCTTCTTGTTTACCTTTCTAGGCTTTGCCTTTGTATCCTGTTTATCTTTTTATGCTTCTCTCAAGTCTTGTATTTGAAAGTCACATTTTCTAATTAGCTTTGGTCTTTTCATCAGGAATGCTAGAAAGTCCTCTATTTCAGTGAATATTCATTCTTCCAATAAAGGATTATATTCAGTTTTGCTAAGTAGGTGATTCTTGGTTGTAATCCTAGCCCCTTTGCCCTCCAGAATATTATACTCCAAGCCTTCAATACTTTAAAGTAGAAGCCACCAAATCTTATATTATCCTGACTGTGGCTCCATGATATTTGAATTGTTTCTTTCTGGTTGCTTGCAATATTTTCTCCTTGACCTGGCGGCTTTTGAATTTGGCCATAATATTCTCTGAAGTTTTCATTTTGGGATCTCTTTCAGGATGTTATTGGTGGATTATTTTCACTTCTATTTTACCCTATGGTTCTAGAGTATCAGGATAGTTTTCCTTCATAATTTCTTGAAAGTTGATGTCTAGATCCTTTTTTAAAAAACCATGGCTCTCAAGTAGATCAGTAATTCTTTAATGATCTCTCCTGGATCTATTTCCCAGGTCAGTTTTTTTTCCCCTGATGACATATTTTACTTTGTCTTCTATTTTTTTTCATTCTTTTAAAGTCATTTTATTTTATCTTGATGTTTCCTGAAGTTATTAGCTTCCACTTGCCAAATTCTAATTTTTAAAGCAATCATTTTCTTCAGGGAGCTTTTGTACTTCTGTTTCCATCTGGCAAATTCTAATTTGTAAGGAGTTCTTTTATTCAGTGATTTTTTGTAATGCTTTTTGTATGTGATCAGTTCTGATTTTTAAGGGATTCTCTTCAGAGGATTTTTGTGCCTCTTTTACCATTTGGTATATTTGGGTTTTTTTTATGTGTTATTTTTTTCAGTATTTTTGTGCCTCCTTTACCAAGCTATTGGCTCTTTTTCATGATTTTCTTGCACCAATCATAATTCTTTCTCTACCTCTCCTATTTGATTTTTAAAATCTTTTTTTTTAGCTCTTCCAGGAATTATTTTCAGGCCTGAGATCAATTCACATTTTTCTTTGAGGCATTCAAAGTGGCAGTTTTTACTTTATTGTCTTCTGAGTGTGTGTTTTGATCTTCCCTGTCATCGTAGTAACTTTCAAAGGTCAGTTACTTTTTTTGGTGTTTGCTCATTTTCCAGCCTATTTCTTGAATTTTAACTCTATGTCAAAGTGTGGATCTGCTCACTGGGTGGAGGGAGTACTGTCCCAAACTTCAGGGGATTTGTGCTGCTATTTGCAGAGCTAGTTTTGGGGATCTGTAAGTTTTCATTTCTTCCAAGGTATTATGATCTAAGGAGAGATATGGTTACTGCTCTCCTGACCTGTGCTCTGGTCTGTGAATAACCACAAGCACTGCTTGCCACCCTGGAACTGTGACCAGGGTCCCTGCTCTCTGCGACTGCAAGCTCTGGTGTGCTGGTGTTCCTTCTTACTTTGAGACTGTGACCCAGAACTGTGCCTTGGATCTTGTTAGGGGCAATGATTCAGACTCCTGCACCTAGTGCTAGCAATGGCACTCTAATCTCCTTCTAATCAGTTGCCAGATCACTTACCGTCTATGGACTGAGAGTTCCAGAAGCCACTGCAGGCAAACTCTGACTCAGTCACCTCTCAAGGCCTGCTAATGGATTGCTAGAGCCAGACCAATGGTAATGCTGCAGGTGATAAACTGTGTTCCATTCTCACTCCAGTGAAACAGATCTTTCCTATATACCTTCTGAGTTGTATTGGGCTAGACAATTGTTTAACCCCATCCCTTTGTGGGTTCTGCCATGACATTCTTCATTTTGAGGCATTATTTAAAGTAGATTGCAGGAGAATTGGGAGAAGTCAGGCAAGTCACTGCTTTTTCTTGGCCATCTTGACTGCCCCTATTAAGATGTCTTTTGCAATTAAACCTCTGTCACCCCTCTGTATGCACAAATGATTTCATTCCATCCTGATTCATCCAGCAAATTGTGCCCTCTATCATGAATACTGTCTTATTTACATTCAGTCTCTCCCTGTATAGTGGCTGATTCCGTATTGCCTATAAGCCTGTGCATGACTTCTTAAAAAAAGAAAAGCTCAGCTTGGGAAACCTTTATAGAAAGTGTCCCTGTTAAAGACCTCATTTCTTACATATATAGAGAAATGAGTTAAATTTATAAGAATTTAGGCCATTCCTCAATTGGTAAAAGGTTAAAGGATATGAACAGGCAGTTTTCAGATGAAATCAAAGATATCTATAGTCATATGAAGAAATGCTCTAAGTCATTATTGATTAGAGAAATGCAAATTAAATCAACTTCGAGCTTCCACTTCACACATATTAGATTGGCACGACAGAAAAGGAAAATGATAAATGTTGGAGAAGATGTGAGAAAATTGGGATATTAATGCATTATTGGTGGAGTTGTGAACTGACCCAAAGATTCTGGAAAACAATTCAGAACTATACTCAAAGGGCAATCAAAGAGTGCATTATCCTTTGATCTAGCAATATCACTACAATTAAGTTTGGATCCCAAAGAGATTATTAAAAAAGGAAAGGATTCACATGCACAAAAATATTTATAGCATCTCTTTTTGTGGTGGCAAAAAAAATGGAAATTGAGGAGATGACCCTTAATTGGGAATGGCTGAACAAGCTGTGGTATATGATTGTAAGTGCAACAAGAAAGATTAGCAGGATGATTTCAGAAAGACTTGGACTTATGGGAAATGATGAAAAGCAACGTGAGCAGAACCAGGGGAACATTGTACACAATAAGAGCAACACTATGTGATGATAAACTATGAATGACTTAGTTCTTCTAAGTAATAAAATGATGCAAGATTATTCCAAAGGACTCATGATGGAAAATGCTATCCCCATTGAGAGAAAGAACTGTAGGAGTCTGAAAGAAGATCAGAGCATGCTATTTTTATTTCGTTTTTTCATGTTTTTGTTCTTTTTGTCTATTTCTTCTTTTATAATGTGACTAATGTAAAAATATGTCTCACATGATTGCTTGTATGTAGCCTATATCAAATTGTTTGCCATTTTAGGAAGAGTGGAGGGCAGGGAAGGAGAAATAATTGCAACTTAAAATTTTTGTAAACATGAAAAGTTGTCTTTACATACAATTGGAAAAAATAAAATACTATTTAATAATTCAACTTGATTTACCTGTTCTCATTAACTGCCACCCCATATCTCTCCTGTCTTTTGTAGCTTAATTTCTTGAGAAGCCTATCAGTAAGAGATACTTCCATTCTTTTTCCTCTCATTCTCTTCTTGCTTCTTTACAGCCTAATTTCCAGCTTTATCATTCAACCAAAATCAATAATGATCTCTTACTTGTCAAATCTAATGACTGTATTTTCAATCTTCACACTTCTTTACCTCTTTGCAAGCCACTGCCATTGTTGATTGTTGAATCATTTTGGTCATTTCTGACTCTTTGTAACCCCGTTTTGGGTTTTCTTGGTAGATACTGGAGTGGTTTGCCATTTCCTTCCCTAGATCATGTTATAGATGAAAGAACTGAGGCAAACAGGGTTGAGTGACTTGATCAGGGTCACACAGGTAGGAAGTGTCTGAGGCCGGATTTGAACTCATAAAGATGAGTCTTCCTGCCTCCAGACCCAGCACTCTATCTACTGTTCCACTTAGCTGCTCATACACACATAATGGGCTCCTAGCCTAAACCAAGATACCTTCCACTTCAGACATTGTCAGTGGCTGTCCTGCATGTATGAAATACTTCCTTCCTCACCACCTATAGATTTTCCTTGTTTCCTTCAATTATCAGGTAAAATTCCACCTTCTAAATGAATCCTTTCCTGATCCAGCTTAATTCTAATGCCTTCCCTCTGCTGATTTTTTCAATTATCCTGTATCCTGTAGTGCATCTGCATGTACTTTTTTTTTGTTTTTTTAAATTTAATTTTAGTTTTTAACATTCATTTCCACAAGATTTTAAGTTACAAATTTTCTCCCCATCTTTCCCCTCTCTCCTACCGCAAGATAGAAAACATACTGAGTACCCATTCCACCAATCTGCTTTCTCTTATATCCTCCCCCATTCCCCTTTTAACTTTCTAGGAGGGCAAGATGGATTTCTATACACCAGTGCCTGTCTATCTTATTTCCCAGTTGCATGAAAAAACAAACAATTTTTTAACATTTGTTTTTAAAACTTTGATTTCCAGATTTTTTCTCTTCTCTCCTCACCCACCCCCACTGGGAAGTTAAACAATTCAATATAGGTTGTACATGTGTAGTTATGCAAAATGTTTCCATGGTAGTTATGTTGCCAAAGACTAATTATACTTCCCTCCATCCCATCTCACCCCTCACTTATTCTATTTTCTACTTTGACCCTGTCCCTTTTAAAAATGTGTATGTACTTGTTTAAATGTGTTTTCCCTCATTAGCCTGTAAGCTCCTTGAGAGCAGACACTGATTTTTGCCTCCCTCTGTATCACCAGGGCTCAGCACCATACCTGGTATGTTGTAGGCGTCCAATAAATATTTATTTACTGAATCTAATAAATAAATTAAAATGTTGACAATGGGTTTTGTTGCTTTAAACCAATGAATTAAATGATAGAGAACTATAAGATCTGGAAGGCAAAAGATCACATGCCAATATGTGATCTTGGAAAGATCAGGTGGGAACTTTGAGTCAAATGAGATAATATTTGTGAGGTACTTAGCCCAGTTTTTGGTACGTAGTATTCATATAATAAGTGCTTTCCCCCTTCTCTTTCCCCTCTTGCTCCTTAGGGGGTTGAGTTCAGGGAGATTAATTAAGGCTATGTCAACAAAGCACCATGGAAAGATCCCTGTGGTCAATATCATCAATCCACAAATTTGTTAACAATATTTATTTAACAATATTTAAATTCTAAATTTCCATAACCTCAAACCTACATACATTTAGTGTTTTTCCTATTTCCTACCAATGAAGAATAATACATTAAGTCAAAAAGACTTAAAAAATTCGTTGTAGTTCCAGCTAGTGACTAATGTGACCACTCCCAGTAAGTGTGCTTTGCTATAACAATAACACTTGTAATTTGTATAATGCTTTGAAGTGTGTAAAGTTCCTTATCTAAGTAGATAATATATCAGACAAGCTTCCCAAAAATACTGTGAGGTAAATAGTACAATTATTCCCATCTGACAGATGAGAAAACTAAGATTTCAAGAAGTTACATGCTTTGTCCATGGTCTACAAATAGTTGATGTTGAAACTAGAATTTGAATCCAGAATATCCAAAGAAATTTCAAAGAGGGCATAGATTTATGTATACACTGTGGGTGACAGAGTCTGATCCAGTTCTAAGACCAGAATTGATTCTGGTTGCTGAAGTTACTTGCCCTCTTTATTGCCTTCAGGTCTTCTTTGAACTTTTAAGAGCCTTTGTTTTCTCACTTGTGACTTGGGTTTGATAGTTCCTGACCTCAGATTAAAATAGGTAGTCCTGTATAATTTTCATTCCTCATCATCAACTTGACCTCATGGAGATATTTAAAAAATTGTAAGGAAAAATAATTTCAGTCAGCAGATACATTTTATCTCTAACATCTATCCTCTATCTATTACTATTGAGATATATTTTAGACATAAATATTTTTAATTGAGAAACCATATATGGAAAGAGTAGATTTGTTTCCTTTTTATATGTGAATCCTTTTATCACAGATCCACCCCATTTCTGGGTTTGAAGGGAACTGAAAGGTCATCTAGGCCAACCATTCCTTGAGCAGGTATTTAATTCTCTGAAGTTTCAGGACTGGCAAAAATTTTACAGTTGAACATTTTCTGTTCTGAATGAATCATTAATTTCTCTCCAAGTTGTATATTTAGCAATTGACTGAAATGAAAATAGTCACTCAATATCAAAGAGTCTTCCATGCTGATAAAATGTCAAGTGTTAAAGATTATTGCAGGGAAAATTGAGTGTGTTAGTTGTGATTAATTTGAGTCAAATGTAAATTGAAATTAGATGACAAACTTTAATGGTGAGAAAGTAAAATACTCTTCCTTAATATATGCTGTCTTGGGCTCTCCCAATGACACTAATTTCCACTTATATTGGTCACCATAGATTTTATACACTGAAATGAACTTCTGATGTGTCTGCCATGCTGTCACTTATCACAGGGATTCCTTTAACACTAGAATAGCAAGAAGATAGGTCATTTGAGAGACAGGAGACTTCATGGACCTTCAGAACAGTGAAATGACTCCACCTAAGAGACCAAAAATAATTATTTTTAACCTTCTTGATTTGTGAGTTCATTGTACCCTCAAATCTATTTCAATGAAAGAAAATGTATTAAGGATTCACTATGCATCAAGAGAGAAGTAATATCATGTAATGGGTAGAATATTTGCCTTGGATTCAAGCAGAACTGGCTTAACCTCAGCCTGTGACACACACTAGTTGGTCAATATGAAACAACTGGCTTCATCTCTCAGTGCTCTGGGAAATTCAATCAGCCTCTAAGGTGTGAAGCGGGTACTGATCTGCATTGATAGAAGTGTCTCACCAGAACCTCCCTTAATCATTAAATCATGTATCATTTAAGTCAATTAAAAATAGCAAACATTGTGCCAGGCATTGGTGATAAAATAAATTTATAAAAAATATCAGCCCCTTCCCTCTTGGAGCAGTAGCTCTTCTATTAAGACCTCATACAATCTTGGAAGAGATCAAGAACTGAATGACCTGGAGTCAGTCACTCCCCTTCTTTTGGCCTCAGTTTTCTGTTCTGGGAAATAAAGGAGTCAGAAAAATGGACTGTGTGTTCCTACCAGCTTTGAATCTACTTCCTGTGATGTAGGAGGCTTACTGTCCATTCATAAGACCTGCCTCCACCAATCACTGTACTTAAACTTTTTTCATTGTACAACACTGGAACATTACCACAACTAGAAAAAAAAAAGTGGGTTGGATTAGAACAGTATTGCTTTTCAACAAAGACCTTATCAAAACAAATATGAATGTCCCCTTTGCAAAGCCAACCTGTTATAAAAAAAATTCATTAAAAAAACCATTTGTCATGAGTGCCTTTCTAGCACAGGCTCTCAGGAACAAAGAAGGGAATAGAGCAGCTGGATTTTGGAAATTGTGCAGGGCTTTCTTTCTCCCTGAACCACCCTGTGAAAGGAAACTCCATTTTCTAAGCCCTCCATTACTATGGTGAATTTGAGGGCAATGAGAATTAAAGACATAGCATTCTCACCTTTGTCGGAACTTCTCCATTGACCTTCCTAGCTAGGGCTTTTGGGACAATGTTTTGAGACAGCGTATTCCCTCTGCCACTGGAAAGTGAGGGAGATTCAGTGGACATCCTTGTACTGGAATGTGGATCATTATTGGACAAGGAGAACAGACTCAATAGATGAGAGAGCATAGTTTTAGTGAGAGTACAATAGGCAAAAATAGTGGCGTAATGCAAAAATGACTAGTCATTGAGACAAGAATTGTGTTCAAACTCCAATACCTACTAGTTGTGTAATTTTAAACAAGTAATTTTACCTTTTGGGGCCCTCCATTTCATCTGCTATAAAATATGGGTTTTGGAATAAATAGCCTCTGAGGTTTCTTCCAAATTTGAATATATAATCCCAAGATTTCATTTGGGAACAAGGAATGTAAAAAAGACAGATCTCAGGGTTCAAATATTCTAAACTCATTCTAGGTTTAGAGGAAACAAGAATAAGGGGATCCAATTTCAAAATCTATATATAGTGCTCATTCTGAGTTAGGTGATTGAGGCAGGGTCACAGGGTCAGGAAGAAATAGGCATGTTGCCAATGGAGGAAAAGAACTGCAATATGGCAAAAAAGAGAAAGGGAACAAAATCTTGCCAAGGCTTTGCATATAAAATGAAAAGGAAAGTAAAAGATAGCTAAGGAAACATTATCCTTTTGTGTGCTCTTCCCTACCCGAAGGTGAATATTCACTCAGCTTGAAATGATAATAACAGCTATGGAACCTATGAAAGCTTGCTGCAGGTAGGGTGGCATCCATTACCAAATATATTTCTTAGCCTCTCTGTAGTCACTCCTAGTGAGCAACTCACAGCTAAATGTAACCTCCCTGGGGATCCCATGGGGATCACTGAAGGATCTGGGCTCAGAGAGATGACTACATTGACTACTGAGTCAAAGAAAGTTTGAATTTACACATACGTGGGAAGAATATTCAACAAGGCCCTTATTGGCCCCTCCTAGCAGAGTCTGCCTTTAACAGAAATTGAATCAGAGCCCTACGTCTCTTCATGGGGGAAAAGGGAATTTGGGGAGTTAAAATCCCACAGAGGACCTGAGTAGCAAGAGAGTGATGAAGAAAGCCTTTGAGAAAAGAAAAACTGCAAATACAATGAAGAAATATTGTGGGGTAAATGATGCATAATTTGAAAAAAAGAATAATTCAGCGAGACATCCAGGGGAGGAGGGGAAAGATAGAAGCCATGTCAAAGGGACTCAAAGAATACTTGAAAAGCCTAATAGGTTAGCTGAAGAAAAAGATGAGTAAAATGGGTATAGTTAAGATGTAAATATGAAAACTTTAGCAAAGTGGTAGAACATTGAACAACAGCAACTAAAAAGAAAAAAACTCAAAAAATTGAGAAAAGATCAAGAAACAAGTAGTTTTTATTTAAAGAAAAGGAATGAAAGAAATGAAAGGAAATTAGAAAAAACCTGATTACTGTCTAATTACTATTTAATAACACAGATAATGTGCCTGGAGGGGCAAAGCAAAAATGGTGGTATAGAGGAAGAATTCAGTCAAACTTTTCCAGCATTCCCCTTTAAAATAATACCTCGAATTGAATTCTGGGACTGCCAGAGGCAAAAAAAAGAAGAAAAAACAACAAAAAAAGTCAGGGTGGAGATATTTTGCCAACCCAACACAATTTAGGAGGTTGGAAGAAGAGATCTGTGACACATGGGTGGAAGCCAAGAGAAGTGGTTGAAACATCAGTGACAAGACTAGGTACCAGTAACAAAAGTAGAAGCAACTTCCAGAGCTCTGAAACCAGAGATAATAAGTAGACCTGGCAATAAGTAGACCTGATCAGAAAGAGATCACAGGCGACCATAGCTGTAACCACACTGGCATCCCCAGGATGGCCGCTAGCACAGGTTCTTAGATTTCCTTTACTAGCAAAGCTAGCTGTTCAAGGGGTCAACAAATTTTTAAAAATTATATTCATTAATTCAGGGGAAAAGTCAGCACCCTGAACTTCAGAGAAAATCCAAACAGGAAGAATACAAGTAGAGAAATGAAGACAAACAGACAGGGCTCTGACTGCCTGAATCAACTATACACTTTACATACACCCCTGGATCAAGAGAGCCTTTACATCTGAGCAGTTGGGGAGCTCTGAACATACGGCCACTCAAAATCTCAAGCAGGGAATCACAAGAACCTTCTCATAAGTGAGCCCCCAGAGCAAAATATGAACTCAGAGTATATATATACTTCTCAGAGCCAGAACACATCACAACCTTTGTGATTCAGTATCTAACTAGAAATTAGCAAAAGGTGTGAAAGCCTCCCTACAAGCAAGACTCCCTTAAGCAAGCTTCCCTTAATGGGCCTCACCTCAGGCTTATTAATGGTCAGGGAAGATCTTAAATCCCATTAACATTACAGGGATCCCTGTGCTATCACTGAATGTGTTATCAGATGCTGTTTGGCAACTCCCATAACTAAACTCATTTCTGCATTACAAATCAAGGGCATAGAGGAACAATTTCAATTATGAAGGAGCAGAGGCCATCAGGAGCACTATGTTCCAAGGGGCTATGGGGCCTGAGGAGCATTATCTGTTGCAATCCCAAAGCATCAAGGACACTTCCTAGGCAAGGAGCAGAACACACACCAACACAACAGTGACCACACTTCTCCCCTGGTCACATCACCTTCAAAACACTAAAAATGTCAACCCCTATAGAATTAGTTCTGAAAACAGCAGTTTGAAAAAGCCTGAAGTGTGGAATAGTGCCCTACCCTATGTTGGGAACACAGGCCAACTTTAACATAAAGCTTAAAATCAAGAAGTAGGCTAGAAAACTGAACAAACAACAACAACGAAAGAAAAGATCCTGACCATAAAAAAACTACTGAGGTCACAGAGAAGAACAAAACATAAAATGACAAGACAGTGATTTCAAAACAGCTACAAGCAAATCCTCATAGGAAAGTAAATGTGAATTGGATATAAATCCCACAAGAATTCCTGGAAGAGCTAAACTATCATTTTCAAAATCAAATTAAAGTGATAGAGGAAAAATTAGATAAAAAGTGAATGAAAGAAGAAAATTATGAAAAAAAAATAACAGCTTGGTTAACAAAAAAAAAACAAAAAATACTAAAGAAAAAAACAACGCAAAAAATTGGCGAAATGGCAAGTGAGGTACAAAATTTCACTGATAAAAATAACTCATAAAAAAGTAGGATCAACTAAATGGAAAGAGATGCACAAAAACTTATTGGAGAAAACAATTCTTTAAAAATTAGCATTGTGCAAGTGAAAATTAGTGACTCAACTATACAGTCAGTTCTCACTTTACATAAGTGGACCATTCCATAGACCTCTAAGTAAAGTGATTTTTTACATAATGTGACTTTGCCCATGGACATTGGGAGGGAGGAAGAGAGGGAGGCGGGAAAGGGACTATGTGCTCTTGAAATTAGGGGACCAGCATAAGTTCAATGACATGCAGGGGCAAGAACAAAAAGGGACCATGGCCAGCGATGTGTGGACCTGGCTGGACCCAAGAGGCAGAACATGCAGGGAGCAGACCCAGAGGGCCAGACATAGAAACAGACCGCAGAGGCCAGGTAACACATAGGGGCTGGGCATGAGGACAGATGGGTGGAACAGGGAAAAGGTCTCAAGCCAAGTCTCCAGTCTGCTGTGGTGGTGATCTTTCCACACATTCATTCTGTTTTCTCTTGGAAGGTTTTTTAAAAGTTTTTTGTTTATTTTGTTTTGTTTTTGTTATGGTGGAGGGTGGAAGGCAAAAGAACATAAAGCTAAGGATTAGGAGCAGAGTGAGAGAGCACAGTACCGTACAAGAAAGTGAACATAGGTGTTCTTCTAGAATGCAAATGTCTTTCAGAATTCTTTATTTAAAGTTGAATTTACGTAATGTGAATTTATGTAAACTAAGTGCCATCTGTAATTCAAGAACCAATAAAACATTTTCAAAAGAATGAAAAACAGAAGAAAATGTGAAAGGTCTCATCATAAAAACAAGAGACCTAAAAAATAAGTCAAGGAGAAATAATTTAAGATTTATTGAACTACCTAAAAGTCATTGTCAAAGAAAGAGCCTAGACATCATATGTCAAGAGATTATAAACAAAAACAGTCAAATGTAGGGGTTGACAAATCAAGCCAAAGAATCTCCTTCTTTGAAACTTTCATTCATTGCTCTTAGTTCTTCCTCTTGGGTGTTATGCTTATTTGGCTCCTATGTATTGGACTAAGACCTGAAAATATTAAAAATCACAACCTAGATCTGACCTCAATTTTAGAAGGGTAGAACTTTTTTTTTAGCAAAAATATTTTGTCAGCTAAGTTTTCTGAGTGGTTGCTTTGCTTTCCCTCACAGATTCAGAGATGAGGCACCAAAACTGCCTAGCTTCACTGAAGTCATGCAAGATCTATTTCTCCCCATGTCTTACCACTCACAGCAGCTGAAAATAAAACTGCCATGTCAGCTCTCAGCTTAGAGAAATCTGTCATTAGACAAGATCGGTTTTTGCCTTTCAGCCAATGTACAGTAAGTGAGACAATGTCATGTAGTATGTAGAAACCTGCTGATGCTGAAATTAAATTTCTGACATTTCCCTCTTTAAGTCAGATGAAATGTCATCATTTGCATGTGTAAAGACATAGTGTATATTTGCTTATTTTAAGTGGGGAGGATTTGTGAAGATAGTTTGAACATTAATAAAATTAAATGAAACAAAGTTTATTATGATTCCCTTCTTAGGTGATAAGGAAATCATTGCTTGGGTTATCTGGCAATTTTTTATTAAAACTTTCAATTAAGATTTGCTGAAGTAGAAATTAATTTTTGGTATGTAATCCAAGAAAATGTTGATTTTACCTTCACCATCTAGAAAATGCATGGAACCTATGAATTTGGTTATATGAATTACCTAATAAATCATTTTTATTTCTCTCTACCTTCTCATCTGAAGACCTGACCTCACATTTCACTGAAAAAAAAAGATGCCCTCACAGCTTTATCTTTTCCCTTCCCTCTTATCTCACATCATTCGGGTATCTCCTTCCACTACATCTTCCTTCACATCTGTGTCTGATGAAGAATTGTCCCTTTTCCTTGCCAAGGCTAACCTGTACATGCTCCTTTGATCACATCCCCTCCTGTTTTCTCCAGCAGGTTGTGCCCCCCCCATTATCATTCCCACTTTCTTTATTCTATCTTCAATCTTTTAGTTCAATTCCAGCTGCCTAGAAAGTTGGCCATATCTTCCATATATCCTTAAAAGGCATCGTTACTTTTTCCTTGATATATTTTCCATCCCTTAAAAATATTTATTTATTTATTCATAGTTTTTAACATTCACTTTTATAAGATTTTGAGTTCTAAATTTTCCCCCTTCCCAAAATGGCATGCAATCTGATATAAATTATACATGTACAATCATATTAAACATATTTCCACATTAGTCATGTTACAAAAGAAGAATCAGAACAAAAGAGAAAACCACAAGAAAGGAAAAAACAACAATACAGCAACAAAGAAAATAGTATGCTCCCATCTGCATTCAGACTCCATAGCTCTTTCTCTGGATGTGGACAGTACTTTCCATCATGAGTCTTTCGGAATTGTCTTAAATCACTGCATTGCTGAGAAGAGTTAAGTCTAACAAAGTTGATCATCACATGATGTTGCTGTTACTGTGTACAATGTTCTCCTGGTTCTGCTCACTTCACTCAGCATCAGTTCATTCAAGTCTTTCCAAGTTTTTTTCTAAAATCTGACTGCTCATCATTTCTTATGGAATGATAGTATTCTATTGCATTCACATACCACAACTTGTCCAGCCATTCCCCAACTAATGAGTATCCTTTCAATTTCCAATTCTCTACCACCACAAAAAGGGCTGCTATAAATATTTTTGTACTTGTGGGTACTTTCCCCTTATTTATGATCTCTTTGGGATACAAACCTAGTAGTGGTATTAGTGTATCAAAGGGTGTGCAGTTTTATAGCCCTTCGGACATAGTTCTAAACTGCTCTCCAGAATGGTTGGATCAGTTCACAACTCTACCAGCAATGCATTAGTGTTATAATTTTCACAACATATTCTATAACCTTCATCATTTTTCTGTTTTGTCATGTTAGTCAATTTGATAGATGTGATATGGTACCTGAAAGTTGTTTTAATTTGCATTTCTCTTATCAATAATGATTTAGAGCATTTTTTCCATATGACTATAGATAGCTTTAATTTCTTCATCTGAAAACTGACTTATCATATCCTTTGACCATTTATCAATTGGGGAATGACTTGTATTCTTATAAATTTGATGCAATTCTCTACATATTTTAGAAATGAGGCCTTTATGAGAGACACTGAATGTAAAAAGTTGCTTTCTAGCTTTCTGCTTCTCTCCTAATCTTGGTGTCATTGGCTTTGTTTATGCAAAACCTTTTCAATTTAATGTAATCAAAATAATTCATTTTGCATTTGACAATGTTTTCTATCCCTTGTTTGGTTATAAATTCTTACGTTCTCCATAGATCTGACAGGTAAACTATTCCTTACTCTCCTACTTTGCTTATAGTAGCACTTTTATGTCTAAATTGTGTACCCATTTTGACCTTATCTTGGCATACAGTGTAAAAGATTAGTGTATACCCAGTGTCTGCCACACTATTTTCCAGTTTTTCCTAGCAGTTTTTGTTAAATAGTGAGTTCTTATCCCAGAAGCTAGAGTCTTTGGGTTCACCCAACAGTAGATTACTCTACCTGTTGGCTACTATGCCTTGTGTACCTTACCTATTCCACTGATTCACCATGCTATTTCTTAGTCAATACCAAGTAGTTTTGATGATTGCTGCTTTATAATATCATTTTAGATCTGGCACAGCTAGCCTGGCTTAACTTCTTGAGAAGGCCATGTACACTACATGCCTTTGTTTTCTCTTCTCTAACTTATAAACTTATATAAACTCTCTGTATTCTGATTTCTAACCTTATCCTTCAACTGAAACAATTCTCCCAAATGTCCAACTAATTGCCAATTCTAATAGTCTTTTCTCAATCCTCATCCAATCTGTGTTTAATGACACCACTCTTTCTTGGTTCCTTACCGAACTGCTCAATCTCTGTTTCTTTTGATGGATTTTCATCTATGTCATGCCCACTAACTGTCCCCCAAGACCACCCTTAACCCTCTTTTCTTTTTCATTTCTTTTTTTTTTTACTATTTCACTTAATTATTTAAACAGACCCTATGAGTTCAATTATTATAGCTATGCTGATAATTTCCAGATTTATAAATGGACCTAATCTCTCTCATGATTTACAATCTCTAGTCTCAAATTATCTGTTTTTAGGCATCTCACACTCAACACACTTCAAAGCAGAACTCATTAACTTTTTCCAAAACTGCTCTCCCTTCTGAAATTTCTGATTATTGTTCATGGAAGCACCATCCTTCCAGATACCCAGGCTTAAAACCATGATATCATTTTTCAACCCACTTTCTCTCATTTTAACCTGTCTCTTCCTCTCCATTCAAATAGCCACCAGTCTAATATAGATCCCGTGTATGTAGACTATATTAAAAGCCTTCTAATCAGTTTCCCCACATCAAGCCTAAGTCCATTCTAATTCATCATCTGCAAAGCAACTAAAACATAAGTCCAATCATGTTTCCCTCCTCCTCAACTAACTTGAGTGGTTCAAAATTACCTCAGATGTTCTATTTAGCTTTTAAATCCTGTCACAACCCAGTGCTTTCCTACTATTGTAGCCTTATTATTCTTTACTCCCTGCACTTTATTATCTAACTACACTGGCCAGCTGTGTTGTAATACACAAAAGTCAATCTCTCAGTCCTGTGCCTTTTCATTGGCTGTCTCCTGCATTTGAAAGGTTTTCTCCTCTTTATCTCAGGCTCTTAGTTTCCCTGGATTCTTTCAACATTGAACCTAAATCCTACTTTCACAATGAGTCTACTAATAATCCTATTCACACATCTTGCTGTTACCTTCTGCCTGACATACCTTCCATATACATTGTCAGTAAGCCAACAAGTATTAATTAAATAATTTGTGTGTACCAGTACTGTGCAAAGCTGTGATAATTCAAAGAAAAAAGGAAAACACAATCATTTTCCTCAAGGAATGCATAGTCTAATGAAGGAGATAGCACAAAAATATGGTAAATGTAAAATATATATATACTGTAAAGGCAAGATAGTCTCAGAGGGAAAGCACAGAGAGAAAGGGTATGGGGGGCAGGCCTTCTGTAGAAGGTGATATTTGAGATGGGTATTGAAAGAAACCAAGGATGCCAATAGAGATAAGGAGGGAGAACCTTCCAGACACAAGGAGCAGCCAGGAAAAAAGAACAGAAATACGTGACGATTTATATATTAGTTCCTCCATGAGGATATGAACTTCCTGAATCCAGCAAACTTATTGTCAGCTTTATTCATTTCCCAGTGGTTAGCACAGAGTCTGGTATTCTAATCAAAAATGCTTTTTGCCTGATTAATCAACTCCCTCCCAATAAGAGATACCCCAGTGTGCATTGGGCTACCTTAGGAAGTATCTCCTCTTGCCTCACAAGAAGTCTTTCAACAAAGACTTAACAATCAGTTTTTACAAGCATATTTCAGAGAGGATTCTCATTCAGGTGCACCTTGGACTCAAACTCTGCTGCTGCAGCTTGTTTCATTGAATTCTGCAGTTTTATAATTCAGTATGGGCAAAGAAGTACAAATAACAGAAATCTGGCCATTCTTTCACTTGATTATCTACCTTATGCATAGATACCTAGAATGAGTGGAGTATCCTTGGATCAGAAACATAGAGGTGGAAGGGACTTTAGAGGTCAAGTCCAACCTTACTATTTTTACAGGATAACTAAGACTGAGAGAGTAAATCACCTAAGGACACAGGCAGTGATTGAAAGAGGTCATATTTGCAGTCCCTTAACTCCAAATCCTTAGTGCTTTGTTCAGAATGAGAAACAATTTCTTCTAACTTTCAGCTACAGGAGAGGGATATTCAGTGAATTGATTTCTTTATCTGTGAAATGGTGGTATACATGATCCCTAAAATCTCTTCAAGTCTAAAATTCCATGAATTGATGAATTGCTAGCTTATCTAGCCCTCAAGAAAAAGATGAGGTCTTTATTTATTTTTAGTTTTCAACATTCACTTCTGTAAGATTTTGAATCCCAAACTTTCTCCCAATCTCTCTGCTATCCCTAGCCCAAGATGGCATGTAATTTGAAAAAGTCTCTACATATACATTCATATTGAAGCTATTTTTGCATTAGTCATGTTCTAAAGAAGAATTAGAACCAATGTGAGAAATTTTGAGAAAGAAGAAACAGACAAAACAAAGAAAGAAAAAGATAGCAAATAATGTGCTTCAATCTACATTCAGACTCCATAGTCCTTTTTCTGGATATGGACAGCATTTTCTATCATGTGTCCTTTGGAGTTGTCTTGGATCCTTTCATTGCTAAGAAGAGATAGGTCTATCAAAGTTAGTCATCACACATTCTGGCTATTACTATGTACAATTTTGCCCTAGTTCTGCTCATTTCACTTAGTTCATGTAAGTCTTTCTAGGTTTTTCTAAAGTCTTTCTGCACATCATTTCTTATAGCACAATAGTATTCCATTACATTCACATACCACAATTTTTCCAGCCATTCCCCAGTTGACGGACATCCTCTAAATTTCTAATTCTTTGCCACCACAAAAAGTGCTGCTAGAAATATTTTTGTACAAGTGGGTGCTTTTCCCATATGTGTGATCTCTTTGGGATACAGGCCTAGAAGTGGTTATTGCTGTGTCAAAGGGTATGCACATTTTTATAGCCCAAGTCTAGGTCCTTAAAACCATCCTACCACATTAGGTGGACATCAAGCCAACTGGTTGAAAGAACAAAATGTTCATTTTCTGAACTCTAAAATAAAAGGAAGTGTTAAAAGACAATAAGTTAGGCACATATTCCAAATTAATAATTGGTCTAAGAATCAGATATAAAAATATCCTGTGCTCCATATATAAATTTGTTAACAACTATAAGTCTATGACATGGAGATTCCTTTTAACTCAAAGAATCTACAGTGAATTACTGTGGACAATCAATTTAAATAAGTTAGGGGGTGGCTAGGTGATGCAGTGAATAGAGCACTGGCCTTGGAGTCAGGAGGACCTGAGTTCAAATCTGGCCTCAGACACTTAATTCAAAAACTAGCTATGTGACCTTGGGCAAGTCACTTAACCCCAATTGCCCTCCAAAAAGCAAAAAAATAAAAAATTAAATAAGTTAATTTGTCCCAGATATTTTGCACACTATTATAAGATTCTGTTGTTTCAGTCTTATCTGACTCTTCCTGACCACATTTGGAGTTTTCTTCCCAAAGATGCCAGAGTGCAATTTCCTTCTTTGCTATAAGATTATAATGAATTTATTTTGTTTTTGTTTTATTTTGATTTCACTTCTTTAGAAGTGAATCATTTAGTCAGACTCTTTTGAGCCAATCAATCAAGAAGCATTCATTAAGAGCCTACTATGTGCCAGGCAGCACTGTTTTAAGTGTCAGAGATAAAAACATGAAAAAGAAAACCTTTCTCTGCCCTCAAGGGAAGATAATACACAAAAGAGAGGCTTAAAGTATGGGGGAGGATAACAGAAATGGAGCAATGATAGAGAAATTTAAAAGAGTGGAGCTAGATGAAAAAAGGAGAGATGATAGCCTTGGGCTGTCTTCTTCAAAGGAGACATTGAGAGAAGCTCATAGCTCCACTCTCCAATCAGAGGGACAGACTGTACTGATGAAATATGAGCAGGTAAAGAGCATCTTTTAAAAATGTCTAAGAGGGCTATTTTATCCCAATTTCTCTTTAGGAATGGTGGTCCATAGGTAACATCTATACAATTCCATCTTCTATCACTGTCTTTCTAAAACAACTAAATTTCAATCACTTCTTGCTATTCCAAAATCAGTAAATCACAGAATTTTAGTTAGATGTATTATATGAGTTTATCCAGTCCAGCCCACAAATACAATAACACCTTCGACATCATGCCTGGCAAGTGGTCATCCAACCTTAACTTGAGTATCTCCAGGGAGTAGAAACATATCTCTGCCTGGAAATAGCCCATTTCACTCAAGGAAAACTCTAATTGTTAGGAAGTGATTATTTCAATATAAAATTCAGGACTTCTGGAGGTGAAGCCAAGAAGGTGGAGAAGAGAAAGCACTCAGTCAAGATTTCCCAAAATTCCACCCCAACAACTTTAAAATAATGTCTCAAATCAAATTCTGGAGTGGCAGAGCCAATAAAAGATCAGAGCAAGAAATTCTTCCAGCCCAAGACAATATAAAAAGACAGAGAGATCTGTGATGTGGGAAAAGCTGTCCCAAAGCCCACATGAGACACCAATGGTGGGACTAAGTGATAGTGACAGAAACAGTGTCAGGAGCTGTTAAGCCAGACATGGTAAGGTGATCTGACAGTTGGTCAGAAAGAGATTACAGGGTCCCCTTCTGCTAGCACCGTATGTAAGAACAGATGTTTAACAGCTACATTGCCCATCCCCACTTCTGGGTCATAGTTCAAAGACAGAGAGGAGCACTTTAAAAAAAAAATTTTATTTAAAGTTTTGAGTTCCAAATTCTATCCCTCTCTCACTCACATCCTCCCTCCCTGAGATGGTAAGCAATCAGATACAGGGTATACATATGCAATTATGTAAAACATTTCCATTTTAGCCATTTTTAACAAGAAGTCTCAAATAAAAGAAAAAATGAAAACCATGCCAGGAAAAGAGTTGAACTTTAGCATAAAGTCTAAAATCAAGAAATAGGTGGAGAATGAGGAAATAAAAATAAAAAGAACCTAATCATAAAGAGGTACTATGGTGAGAGGGAAAATCAAGACACAAATAAGAAGACATTGAAGTCAAAACAGCCACAAGCAAAGAAAGCCTCAAAAAAAACAATGACTTGAACTCAAATCCAACAAAAAATCCTGGAAGAGCTGAAAATGATTTTCAAAATCAAATAGCAATGGGAGAGGAAAAATGAGGCAAAGAAATGAAAGCAAAATAAAAGGAAATTATGAGAAGACAATTAACAGCTTGGTAAAAGAGAAACAACAAACTGATTTAGACATTAAGAGTATTATCATAAATAAATAGGAGAGATGAGGAAAATTTATCTGTCAAATCTATGCATAAGGAAAGAATTTATCATCAAATAAGAGATAGAGAGGATCGCAGAAAGTAAACATGATCATTTTGATTACATCAAATTGAAGGATTTTTGTGAAACCAGAACTAATGCAGCCAAAATTGGAAGGAAAACTGGGAACTGGAGGAAAAAAATTATAGCAACTTTCTCTGATAAAAGCCTAATTTCTCAAATATATAGGAAACTGTACTATATTTATAAAAATCAGAAATAAAAACTATCAATGAAAAAATGCTCAAAATTAGTTCTGATCAGAGAAATGACAATTAAAATAACTCTGAGACACCACCTCACACATCAGATTGGCTGGCATCACAGAAAAGGAAAATGACAAATGCTGGAGGGGATATGGAAACATTGAAACACTAAAGTATTGTTAGTGGTGTTGTGAACTAGTCCAGCTATTCTGAAAAACAATTTGAAACTATGTACAAAGGGCTATAAAACTGTGTATATCCTTTGACCCAGCAATATCACTGAATCTGAACCTGAAAGAGATAAAATATGGGAAGGGACTTGTTTGTGCAAAAATATTTATAGCAGTTCTTTCTGTGATGGCAAAAATTTGGATATTGAGGGCAGGTCCATTAATTAGGACTGGCTAAAGAAGTTTTAGTATCTGATTATGATGGAATGCTATGGTGACATATGAAATAGTTTCTGAAAAACCTGGAAAGACTTATATGAACTGATATAAAGTGATATAAAAAGAACCAAAAGAACACTGTCCTGTCCACAATAATAGCAATATTGTAAGAACGATCAACTGTGAAAGATTTGGCTACTTTAATTACAGGCAATTCCAAAGAACCCATGATGAAAAATCCTACCCACCTCCAGAGAAAGAAATGATGAACTCTGAATGCAGATCAAAGCAAACTTTTTTTAAACTGTCTCAATTTTTTTGGCCTATGTTTTCTTGTGCACTATAATTAATATGGAAATATATTTTGCATGATGCTACATATGTAATCAATATTAAAATGCTTGCCTTCTCAAGGAATGGATGGGAATAGATGGGAAGGAGAAAATTTAAAACTCAAAATGTTAAAAATGAATTTTAGAATGTCACATGTAATTAGGAAATATTTAATAAAATATATATATTTAAAATACATAAAACTTAATTTTTTGCAGCTTTTACTCATTATTCCAAGCTCTTCCTGTTAGGACCAAGCAGATCAAAACTATTCCCCTCTCCTTATGACAACCCTTTAAATACTTGAAAATAGAGCTCATGTTCCCTGTTAAGTCACCTCTTCTCCAGGAAGAAAATATCCCTAAATTGCTTTAATCAATCCTCATATATAATTAACTTAAGGCCCTTCACCATCCCAGTTAGCTCCCCTTAGACAGTATTCACATGATTAATGTTTTTTTCCTAAAATGTAGAACTCAGAAATGATGATAACATTTCAGGTAGATTCTGACCAGAGAGCGGAGTATAGGAATGAGGGGGAGGGAATCAACCCTTTATTCTTGGAAGTTGTATCTATTAAAATAGGCTAAGATTACAGTTAGACTGGTCTGGCCTGTTGTTGATGAATGCATCATCTCATGACGTGGTCTTTGTGGTCACTCTGTCCTTTTGAAGATACTACTGACCTTTTCTCCAAATACCTTCTCTCAAATTTTTCCAGGAACCAAAGTCAAGCTCACTGGCCTATTGTTTGTGCTGTCTAATTCTTTCATTTATTTTTTTTTAAATCAAGACATTTGTTCTTTTGCAGTATTTCAATAGCTCTTTAATTCTCCAGTCTATAAAAGGTCACTGATAATGGGTCAGCAATCATAGCTAACAATCCCTTTAGTGCTCTAGGATTTAGTTCATCTAGCATATAGTAGGTGATTAATAGAGGCTTGTTGATTGACTATGAACTTAAGTTCATCAAAGATAATGAGGTGTTCTCTTATACTTCCCCCTATTTATCTCAGGTATCCATTCTCTATTAGCCATTTTTTCCCTACTCTTTCCAGTCCAAGGATCATTCTCCTTGACAGACGAAACAGAGGTAAAATCAAGCTGATCATCTCTACCATTACATTACAGTTGATTTTCTCATTCCACCATATTAATGGCTTTACAAAAATGAGTTCAGAGTAGTTCTCTGTCCCAGTCACAGTGGCCTATCAGGCGAGAGCTATAGGGTTCCACTTCTGATCCCTTGACAGGGTATGGGAAAAGGGTGGAGGGTACAAGTCATACTCAGCAAAGCTATAGAGGAAACAGAGAGTGGGGGCATAGCAGGTGCTAATAGAAGGTAAAACCCTCCCTTGTCAAGTACACAAGATAAATGCCAGCACAGATAGAGGACTGTCATGTGTTTACAAGGACAATAAAATGAGTTGCAGTGAGTTGGTTTCTTACAAAACTCTTAGGGGTAAAGGGAACACCTCTGAGGGCCACAATAAGAGACAAAGCTGACAGGGACCATATAATGTAATTATCCAGAAAGCTAGAACACCTGGTATAGACACATCTGTGAATACCTAGCTACTTGGGGGCAGCTGTTTCTGATCTCTTGCCAGCATGGCTCATTAGGAGCAGGACTGTGTCTCAGCAGGGACCCATGCCAATGTCTTGAAATTGACTCACTTAGTTCTAAGGATGCCACAGGAATTTTGTGCTCATCAAATAAGGAGGTGAAAGAATCAGAGATCTCAATGGAAAGAGAACTGTATTTGTGGTTCAAAGATGTAAGTTTGAATCCCTGCTCTGTCCCCTACTGTTACAGTTCTGTAATCTTAGGTCACTTTCTGTAGATATCAATTTCTTCATCTATAAAATCATTATTAAGTTGCACTAGAAGAGGGGTTGCAAATAAAGCCTGTGGATTAAAACAGATAATAACAATAGATGTCTGGATTATATAATATCTAAAGTTTGTTCAAACTCAAAAACTGTGATGAAATTTTCAGTCCTATGGTTTTCAGGGTCCATCCTAAGTTGAAATAACTTCCCCACGTTTCCTTCTTATATATCAGAAGCCAAGGGAGTTGAATCAGTTTGTATCTGGACATCTATATGTCCTGAGTGGCAGGAGGTTGGGATGTAGGGATCTGTTCAGTTATTCTTTTGTTGCTGCTGCTGCTGCTGCTGCTATTGCTTGTGCTGCTGGTGCTGCTGCTGGCGCTGCTGGTGCTGCTGCTGGCGCTGCTGCTGCTACTGCTGGTGCTGCTGCTGTTTGCTTTGCTGTTTTATTATCTTTTCCTATTTTCAGTTTGTAGGAAACCTCTGGGGTCATATCTAATCCTTATTTACAAAAACAATCAGCTTATAATTCAATTTGGCCAAGTTCTCTGCTGATTAACATGTGCTCAAGAAGTGGCAGGTTTGGCTTTCCCTTCTATCACATGAAGAGAAAGGTTCAATTGTGAAGGAAGTCCATGATATATTGGCAGTGTAGCCTTTCCAAATACATAAGGATGGCTTCTGATTCACAACCATCACCATACTCAGTGCATAAAAGTGCATGTTGGCAGTGCCATAGGAAGTTTGCTGGACTTAGAGATAAGGGACCTGAGTTTAAGCCCAAACTCTGCCATTACAGTGGAACCCTGGGAAATTCACAGCCTCTCTAGGTCTGCATCCCCATATGTATAAAAAGGAGTTTGAGGGCTAGATGATTGTTAATGTTTCTTCCAACTCTGGAGTTCATAATCCTGTGGATAAGATTCAAATGGTTCTTGAAAAAAATGTAGAAAAGAAGGTAAAAATGAGGGGAAAAAATTAATAACAAGTATAATGAGTACAAAATCATTAGCTATCTAAACTAAATAACATGACTTTGGGGATTGGGGCCAAGATGGCAGAGTACAAAGATAACTCAGTTGAGCAATCCCAATATTCCATTCCAAACAATTTTAAAATAACTCCTCAAATCAAATTCTGGAATGGCATTGCTTAGATCTGACTTTATTTTGTGAAAAATGTTTTATAGTTGTGTCATATAATTCCTGGGTTTGTCCTGGCAGGTATTTTTCCAAATGCTTTATATCATCTACATAAACTGTTTACCTTTCTACAAAGACAGATGATACATGTGAATTAAAAAGCCTTATCTTTATTAGAGCAATTAGAAAGATTCTACATAGAAAAAATGGTGCAAGGGTGAGTTAATTGTGTTGACATGATGTAAAAAAATGGATAGGTGAGAAAGAGGGATGTTCTAGGAGGAGAAAGGGAAAGGAAGAATGCAGGAAACCATAGCACTTAAAAGAAGCATGCAAGGAAGAGCTTTTATAAGGGAAGGGGAAATGGTCAAAATAAAAACTTTTGCACAAAGTTATTGCAACCAAAAATTATCAAAAATATGAAATTGGGAAAGCATTTTATAGCAAGTTTTTTTCTCCTGATAAAGGCCTTATTTCTCAAGTACATATGGAACTGACCCAAATTTTTAAAAAATTAATTGTTTATCCAATTGATAAATGGTCAAAGGATATGAACAGTTAGTTTTCAGAAGATAAAACCTATAAAGTCACAAAATTTCTCTAAATCACTACTAATTAGAGAAATGCAAGTTAAAACAACTTTGAGGGTCTTTAGAAAGGGACCCAGAGCCATGATGGGGGAGTAAAGGCAGGGACTCACCTGAGCTCTCCTCCAAACACCTCCAAATACCTCTAAATAATGACTCTAAACAAATTCTGAAGTGGTAGAACCCACAGAAAGAAGGAGTGAAACAATTTTCCAGCTCAAGACAACTTAGAAGGTCAGCAGGAAAGGTCTGTTGTTTCAGAGATGGAGAGAAAGTCAGTCCTGTGCAGGATGTGCTCACACAGACTAGGCCCTGGCAAACCAGAAGCAGGCCTTGGGAGCCCCTGAATCAGCAGTGGTAGTGACTGCTTCTGGAGCTCTCAGTCCTTAGATTGTAAAGGGGTCAAACAACTGGTCAGAAGGAGCTTGTAAGTATCTCCTTGTGAGCGCTGAGGCAGACCTCTGTTGTTTTACTCATGCTCAGATCTGGGTCACAGACCTGAGTGGTAGTCCCAAGGTAAGGAGGAACACTAGAACTAGAACAGCAGAGCTTGCAGCCACAGTGGAAGGGGAACCTTTCTTACAGTTCCAGGGCGAAAAAGAGTGCTTGTGATGACTCACAGACCAGAGCACAGGGCAGGAGAGTAGTGGACACCTTTCAATAGATTATACCATTTTGGAAGAACTGAAAACTTACAGGTCCCTAGAATTATGTCTGGAAACAGCTATATAAAACCCATGAAGCCTGGGACAGTGTACCCTCCACCCTGGAAGCAGATCCCTATTTTAACAAACAGTTAAAAGTCAAATAACAGTCCGCGGAACTGAGCAAATAACAGAAAACAATTCTGACCATAGAAAGTTAATATGGTGACACGGATGATCAAAACACACACTCAGAAGAAAACAAAGTCAAAGCTCCACATCAAAAGCCCTCAAGAAAAATATGAATTGTTCTTAGGCCATGGAAGAGCTCAAAAAGGATTTTGAAAATTAAGTAAGAGAGGTAGAGGAAAAATTGGGAAGAGAAAGGAGAATGATGCAAGAAAATAGTGGAAAAAGAGTCAATGGCTTGGTAAAGGGAACACCAAAAAATACTGAAGAAGATAACACCTTGAAAAACAGACTAGGGCAAATGGTAAAAGAGGTCCAAAGGGCCAGTGAGGTGAAGAATGCTTTTAAAAAGCAGAATTGGTCAAATGGAAAAAGAGATACAAAAATTCACTGATAAGAAAAGAATAACTCCTTAAAAAGCAAAATTGGCCAAATGGAAAAGTTGCTACAAAAGCTCAGTGAAAAAAATAATACCTTAAAAATTCTAATTGAGGAAATGGAAGCCAATGACTTCATAAGTAATCAAGAAACACTTAAACAAAACTGAAAGAATGAATAAATAGAAGACAATATGAACTATCTCACTGGAAAAACAACTGACTTAGAAAATAGATCCAGGAGAAATAATTTAAAAATTATTGGACTACCTGAAAGCCATGATTAAAAAAGAACTCAGACATTAACTGCCCTGATATTCTAGAACCAGAGAGTAAAATAGAAATTGAAAGACTCCATTGGTCAATCGCCTCTTTAAAGTGATCCCAAAATGAAAACTCCTAGGAATATTATAGCCACATTTCAAAGCTCACAGGTCGAAGAGAAAATACTGTAAGCACACAGAGAAAATAATTCAAGTATCTTGGAGCCTCAGTCAGGATAACACAACATTTAGCAGCTTTTACATTAAAGTATTGTATGACTTGGAATATGATATTCCAAGGGCAAAGGATCTAGGATTACAACCAATAATTACCTACCCCACAAAAGTAGAGCATAATACTTGGGGGAGGAGGTGTGTGTAGAATGGACATTCAATGAAATAGAAGATTTTCGAGAATTCCTGATGAAAAGACCAGAGCTGAGGAAAAAAAATTTGACTTTCAAACACAAGATTCAAGAGAAGCACAAAAAAGTTAAACAGGAAAGGGAAATCATAAGGTACTCAATAAGGTTAAACTGTTTATATACCTACATGAGAAGATGATACTTGTACCTAATAATAACTTCATGTATTATTAGGGCAGATAGAAGAAGTGTGTATACCGGCAGCTAGGTGGTGCAGTGGATAGAGCACCAGCCCTGGAGTCAGGAGGACCTGAGTTCAAATCTGACCTCAGACACAACACAAAACTAGCCGTGTGATATTGGGCAAGTCACTTAATCCCAATTGCCCTACCTTCCCCCCTCCAAAAAGCAAAAAAGCTAAAAAATATATACATTAAAAAAAGAAGTGTGTATATCTATATATCTAGAGAGAGAGAGAGAGAGAGAGAGAGAGAGAGAGAGAGAGAGAAAGAGAGAGAAAGCGTGCACAGATGTGAGTCAAATATGAAGGGATGATATCTAAAAAATAAAACTAAGGGATGAGAGAGGAATGTATTGGGGCAAAAGAATTTTCTCACATAAAAGAGGCAAGAAAAAGCTTTTACAGTGGAGGCCTCATTTCTAAAATGTATAGAGAATTTAGTTAAATTTATAAGAAAACAAGTTGATAAGCGGTCAAAGGACATGAACGGGGGAGAGGAGAGGAGTCATTCATTAGAACTGACTCAAAGAAGATATAACATATACATACAATTGAGTGTAGAAATCTATCTTACAATACAGGAAAATAGGAGAGGAAGAAGATAAGAGAAAGGTGGGGTGATTGAATGGAGGGCAGGTTGAGGGAGTCAGTAGTCAGAAGCAAAACACTTCTGAGGGGGGACAGGATGAAAGGAGGGAGAAAATAGAATAAACAGGAAAGATAGGATGGTGGGAAATACAATTAGCAGTAGTGACTTGGAAAAAAATGAAGCAAGTTTCTGATAAAGTTCTCATTTCTGCCATACAAATCAAACTACCAAAATGTATTTTATAGTACTACAAAAAATAATAACAAAATCCATCTGGAAAAACAAAAGGTCCAGAATATCAAGGTTAATGAAAAGAAATGCTAGGGAAGGTGGTCCAGCCATACCAGATTTTAATTGTATTATAAAGCAGCCATCATCAAAACTACTTGGTACTGGCTAAGTAATAGAGGGGTAGATCAGTGAGACAGATTAGGTACACAAGACACAGTAGTCAATGACTATAGTATTTTACTGTTTCATAAATCTAAAGGATCTGAGCTTCTGGGATAAGAACTCACTATTTCACAAAAACTGCTGGGAAAACTAGAAAATAGTATGGCAGAAACTGGGCATAGACCAACATATGACACAGTTTACCAAAATAAAGTCCAAATGGGTACATGATATAGATATAAAGGCTGATATTATAAGTAAGTTAGGGGAGGAGGGGATAGTTTATCCATCATATTTATGTAAAATGGAGGAACTTATGGTCAAACAAGAGATAAAGAACATTATAAAATGCAAAATTGATAATTTTGATTATACTGAATTAAAAAGTTTTGGCACAAAGTAAATGAAACCAAGATTAGGAGAGACGCAGAAAACTGGGAAAGAATTTTTACAATCAGTGTCTCTGATAAAGGCCTCATTTCTAAAATATAGAGAACTGAGTCAAATTTATAAGAACACACCTCATTCCCCAATTGATAAATGGCCAAAGGATATGAACAGGCAGTTTTCAGAGGAAGAAATTAAAGCTATCTATAGTCATATAAAAATGCTCTAAATCACTATTGATTAAAGAAATGCAAATCAAAACAACCCCGAGATACCTGTATC
>CM053582.1:564418788-564455969 GCA_028627135.1 Pseudochirops cupreus | reverse complement strand
TGGCGCCACAGGCTCCACGTGACCACATTCAGCCTATTAGGGAACAGAGTATACTTTCAAATATCCAAGGGTCCTCAGTCATGTAGACACTTTAGCAAAGGGCCTAGGGGCAGGGAAGATCTTCAGATTCCCATAACAATACCACATCGCACATATCAGATTGACTAACATGACAAAACAGGAAAATGACAAATGTTGGAGATGTGGGAAAATTGTAACACTAATGCATTGTTGGTGAGACTGTAAACTGATCCAGCCATTCTGGTGATGTATTATGAAAAATGCTATCCCTTTCCAGAGAAATAATTGGTGGTGTCTGAATACAGAATGAAGCATATTCTTTTTTTAAATTTTTCTTGAATTTTTGTCTATGTTTTCTTTCACAACATGACTGTTATGGATATGTTTTGTATGACTATACAGGTCTAACCTTTATCAAATTGCTTACATTCTCAATGAGTTGGGGGGGGGAGGAAAGGAGAGAATTGTTTTTACAATGTAACTGGGGAAAAATAAAATGCTAAATTTGGAAAACAACTTGGAACTGTTCCCAAAGAAATATAAAACTGTTTGCCCTTTGACCCAACAATACCACTACTAAGTCTCTATCCCAAAGACATGAAAGAAAAAGGAAAGGGACATGTATGTACAAAAATAGCTATAAGCAGCTCTTATTGTGGTAGCGAAGACTTATAAATTAAAGGGATGCCCATCAATTGTGGAATGTCCGAACAAGTTGTGGTATATGTTTGTATTGGAATACTACTGTGCTATAAGAAATGACAAGCAGGATGATTTCAGAAAAAAACCCCGAAGGACTTATACAAACTGATGAAAAGTGAAGTTAGTAGAATGAAGAAAGCATTTTACACAATAATAGCAACATTGTAAGGATAATCAACTGTGAAAGATTTAGCAACTGTGATCAGGATAATGACCCAAATCAGTTCCAAAAACCCCCAAATGAAAAATCCTATCCACTTCCAGAGAGAGGACTGATAAATTCTAAATGCAGTTTTGAAGCAGCCTTTTTTTTTAAACTTTCTTTTTTCTTTTTTATCTATGCTTTCTTGTGTAACATGGCTAATATAAAAAATGTTTTGCATGACTTCACATGTATAATAGATGAATTGCTTGGCCTCTCAAGAAGTAGGTAGGTGTAGGAGGGAGAGAGAGAATTTGGAACTTAAAACTTTAAGAAACTATTTGTTTACATGTAATTGAGAAATAATTAATGAGATAAGTAACGTACATTTTTAAGTCTTGTACTGAACAATATAACTCTAATATACTGCTCAACTTTTTTCACATTCTTATTCTTCACATGAGTAAAATGATTGAGTAAATCAGTGAGTGAAAATTAAAAGCACTTCCTTTGCTCCAGGTGTTATGTTAACATTTGTTTTAAGTTCTAGCCATCACACTCTTGCTGTTCCAAATTTTTATCACCTCATCTCCTGTGACTTTGTATATAAGCTCCTCAATAATCTCCAATACCTTGGAGCCAATCCTTCTATCTTTCCAAATCTTTAAATCTCTCCCTCCCTTCAAGACTCAGTTCAGGGACTACCTTCTGAAAGAGGATTTTCATGATCTCCTCTCAATTGCTGATGCTCCATCCTTTCAAAATTGCTTTGTTGTTTCCCTAGAGATGTCTAGGAAAGCTTCACTTCTGTCTGTATCTCAGGCATCTAACTGGAACATAGTAGGCACATTATAGTAAGTATCTATTGTTGCTGAATTGAAATGTGCATGTTCATGGGAACTCTTTTGTATGAAATAAAACTCATCAGGTGTTCAGTTGAGGAGAACAGGTGCCCCAGAGCTCACAGCCATGGACTGAAGGTCAGGAAGACCTGGGCAGACCCAGACTCAGATACTTAACCATCTATTTGATCTTCCCTCAGTGTCCTTACCTCTTAAATGGGGGTGATAATAATAGCACTTAACTCTTGTGGTTATTATGAGGATAAAATGAAATAGATCCTTTTTATAAACCTATTTAAAAACTTTAAAGCATTATGTAAATACCCTAGTATTACTATTCCAGACATCAGTGAAGTAATGGGAATATATACATATATGTGATTATATAATATTTCTTGTTACTTTTGGTACAATGTGGGACAACACACACGGTTCTGTGACTTATCCAAAAGAAGGGAGCCATCAGTCAACATCCAAGGCCATGAAATCCACTTGGACAGATAGCTGCTAACTGCATTTCTCTCATGCTCTGCATATTCAAGCAGGAGAAATGGGATCTGGAATAGAAATCCAGTCACAGGATGTTTGAAGCTGTCAGCATTTACCAGTGTGAAGTCCGTTGCTATTAGTGGTCCCACCATAAATTGCCAGCAGGAAATTATTAAGTACGCTGTCTGAGATCACCCAAACCTCAGGTGTATCAATTAGTGGGCATCTCTGCCATCCAGATTAACCACCAAAAATGATGGAGAGTCAATTCAGAGGTACAGAGCTCATTTCCAATACAGCCTGAGTACCTTGGTCCTGCTGTCCAGTCTGCTGTGAAACTGCTCCAGGCCTGGTCAGAAAGGTAGGACCTGATCTGTTACCCACAGGATTAATTTGGTCTCCTTCAATGAGGCTGGATAGAGTCCAGGAGGAAAAGAGATACAAATTGCAGAGAAGGCTCTTTTAGCCATGATTGAGGGAGCAGTCTGGGTAGAGAAGTTTGTGTATCAGTGGTATATGTGATGCTTCCCTTGGAACAGAATGGGTTCTTCCTTGGCCCTACGTCACCCTGCATGGTTCTCATATTGATGAGAACAAAAATGAGTGATTTCTAAATGATACAGATAAGTGATCAGATGGTATCTTGATTCCCGAGAAAGAGACTGGGAGTTAAATACTTCAAATTTCATATGTCACTATCAATACTTCAAATTCTCTGTCACTTTCTGAATGTCTTTGGACAAGCCATTAATCCAGAAGGAAGGAAGGAACAAAGAAAGGAAGGAAGGAAGGAAGGAAGGAGGGAGGGAGAAAGGAAGGAAGGGAGGGAGGAAGGAAGGGAGTTAGGGAGGGAGGCAGGGAGGAAGGAAGGAAGGAACGAAGGAAGGGAGGGAGGAAGGAAGGGAGGGAGGAAGGAAGGAAGGAAGGGAAGAGCGATTTATTGAGTCTCTACTAATGGCTAGACACTATGCTAAGTGCTTTATAAATATCTCATGTGATCGTCACCAGGACCTTGGAAGGTAGGTACTATTATTATCATCATTTATAGTTGAGGAAACTAAGGCAAATAGAGGTTTAAAGATTTGTTCAAATTCACACAGCTAATGTGTGTCTAAGTCAGATTTGAATTGTGGTCTGTGTACTGTACCACCTAGCTGTGTCAGTTTCTTCATCTGTAAAATGAGGGAGTTAGATGAGATCATTTCTGAACTTCCATTGAGTTAATGCTTGTTAACTGATTGATCCTCATTTTCACATCTTCAGAGACTGTTTTACTCCATGACTAAAAGTCAGAGTTAACCACACAGTTTATAATAGCATGGAAACAACACTGATGACTTTACTAATACACGGCACAATCAGTCACACCCTCCACCAAAGAGTTGCTTTGGTGCACTTGTCCCTTATCACATAGGCCTGAGATGTCATGACATTTGTTATCCCCCCATCCCCCCATCCTCTGTAACTCTCTCTCTCTCTGTCTGTCTCTCTCTCTGTGTCTCTGTGTGTGTGTGTGTCTCTCTCTCCTCTGTATCTCTTTCTCTCTCTGTCTCTGTCTGTCTGTCTCTGTCTCTCTCTCTCTCTGTGTCTCTCTCTCCCCTCTATATCTCTTTCTTTCTCTCTCTATCTCTCTGTCTCTGTCTCACCCTTCTCAAAGTTACTGTGAGGATAGAAATAATATATATAAAGTGCTTTGTAGATCTCAAAGTGTCACATAAATTTTCATTATTATTATTATTGTCAAATAAATAAAAGTGAGCTGTAGAATGTTGGAGAGCAATAAAGCCCTTATGTAGCTTTTCCTCCAACAGTCTCCTTTTGCAGATGAAGACTCAGAGGCCTTAGTGTCAGACTGATGCTTTCCCACTACACTGTGCTGTGTGATTTGTTATTAAAAATGATCATTGTTTCATGGGCTGGGTTCCCAACAATCTCTATCCTTCTATTCCTGCCAGGTATCTTTCCAAATAATTTTGATTCTTAAGCAAAAAGATGTTGACTCCCTAAGAAAAAAAATAAGGAATTTTTAATGTCCTAAATTTTGCAGTATTTTATATGTAATTTCATTTAATCCTGAAAAAATAACTCAGATATTATTTTAATATTATATCAATTTATTATTTATTTTTTCATTTTATTATGTTTTAAATTTTTGTATTTTCATATTTTATTTTTAATTTATTTTATATTTTATATTTATTTATTATTCATTATATAATTTATTATTAGCTTTTATTTTTAATATTACAGTTTTACAGTCAGTCAGAATTTATTGAGTACCTACTATGTGCCAGGTTCAGAGACATTCTAGGTAATAGTTTAAGATCTGGCAGGAGGCCTCAGTTCTAGTCCAAGCTCCTCATTTTACAGAGGAGAGAATTGTGGCCCAGGGAGGTTACATCAATAAATCATTTATTATATGACTTGTCCAAAGTCATAGGGGTCATAAGTGTCAGAGGACAGATTTGAGTAAGTAACTTTTCCAGTGTCCCACAAAGAGTAACTGAAGTATAAACTGATACCTACAGTTTTCTGACTCCTGAAATTGGATGATTCGAAACTTTGGATCGCATAAATTTCCATGTTCTGCAGGATCAGTTGAGTCCAACCTTCTGCTTGCAAAACAGATATACTTCCCAAAGCACTTCATTGCATTTGGGCAATTTTTAAGCCATGATTTCCTTTAGATGGTCTGAAAAGTTTTGTGGTTCTTGCCATCTCTGCCCCCTTTCCCACTATTTGGCTACCATCATTTCAGGAGCAGAAAGGGCATACTCCACAGGCCTGAGGACCCCTGCCTCTAGATATGCATTCCCACAGAAGGAAATAGTGTGTGTGTGTGTGTGTGTGTGTGTGTCTGTGTGTGTGTGTGTGTGTGTGTGTGTGTGTGTGTGACTATGGCAGGTGTGAGCATGGTAGGTGTGGGCAGGTCACATATCACCAGTGAGGAACTCCAAAGAAAAGCAGGAGTAAAGGAAATCATTGAGGAGGAGGAGATGCACTAGTCAGAGGAACATTCAGAGTGCTTATAATTTGGGGAGATATCAAGGAAGGCTTCTGGTACATTTAGTGGACCCCCTGGGGTGAACACTGGAGAGGCCATGGACATGAGTCATATAGAATGGACCATTATGGATGGTCTGTGATCACCAATGGTAGAAGGAAAAAAAAAATCCAAAGAAAATCTCAGTAGATAAGAGTTCACATCCATCAGAACCTTCTAGTTTTCCTTAGGTTAAGACAAATTCCAGTGTGACATCTTCCCATTACTCCATGTTTTGTCCCATTAAGCCAAGCCAAACCACAATCCCTCTTCCACATGACTGCCGTTAAAACTCTTGAAAATACTGCCATGTCCCCCTAAGTCTTTTCCTAAAATAAGCATTCCTAATTCCTTACAGTTGGGACACACTGAACTTAAATATGGGTTCAGATACTGTCTTTGTAAACCTGGGCATACCCCTTAACTTCTGTTTGCCTCAGTTCACTCATCTTTAGAATAGAGATGATAATTGTCTTTATCTTCCATGGTTGTTAGAAGGATTAAAAGAGTCATTTGCATGGCAATTTATGAACCTTAAAGTGTGGTATAAATGCTAGTTCTTACCAACAACAACAGCAATAAAATATAAGCTTACTACTAAAATCATACAAGATATGCAGAGGAAAACATTGGGAAAGAAATTAGATTTATAAAAGAAAATTATGAAAAACAGTGTCAGTTCTCAACCTGTGGGTTATGTTCAATTTAAATACATCCTGCATATCAGACATTACATTATGATTCATAACAGTAGCAAAATTACAGTTATGAAGTAGCAACAAAAATAATTTTATGGTTGGGGGTCACCACAACATGAGGAACTGTATTAAAGGGTCACGGCATTAGGAAGGTTGAGAACCATTGGTTTAATAAAAGAGTCAAAAAATTACAGAAGAAAACAACACCTTAAAAAACAGAATTGGCCCAAAAGTAGAAGAGGCACAAAGTTCACTGAAGAAAAGAAGTCCCTAAAGAGTAGAATTGGCCAGACGAAAAAGGAGATATGAAAGCTCAATAAGTAAAATAATTCTTTAAAAATTAGTATGGTTCAACTGGAAGCTAATAACTCCATGAGACATCAAGAAATAATAAAAGAAAATGAAAAGAATAAAAAAATAGAAGAATATGAAATATCTCATTGGAAAAAAGCAACTGACCTGGAAAATAGATATTAGAACAGCTAATTTAATAATTATCAAATTACCTGAAAGCATAATCCTAAAAAAAAAAAAGCTGAGATAACATATTTCAAGAAATTATCAAAAAAAACTGCCTTGATATCCCAGAACCAAAGGGTAAAATAAGAATTGAAAGAATCCACTGATCACTACCTGGAAGAGGTCTCCAAAGGAAAACATTCAGGGATTTAATAGCCAAATTCCTGTGCTACCAGGCCAAGGAAAAAATGTTGCAAACAACCAGAAGAAAAAACAACCAGTTCAGGTATATCATGCAGCCACAATCAGGATCAAACAAGATTTAGTGCCTTCCATGTTAAAGGAGTAGAGGACTTGGAATATGATATTCTGGAAGGCAAAGGAACTAAGATTAAAACCAAGAATAATCAACCCAGCAAAACTTCAGGGGAAAACAATAGACCTTTAATGAAATAGAGGACTTTCAGACATTCCTGATGAAAAGACCAGAACTGAATGGAAAACTTGACCTTCAAACTCAAGCCTCAAGAGGACAATTAAAGGTAACCATGGAAGTGAAATAAGGAGAAAGTCAATAAGGCTAAAGTGTTTACATTCCTATATGGGAAGATGATACTTGTATCTCCTAAGAACTTTGTCATTATTACAGTAGTTAGAGTTTATATAGATAGAGACCATGAGTGTGAATTGACTATGATGGGATGATCTCAAAAAAAAAAAAATTAAGGGTGAGAAAGAAGGATGAACTGGGAGAAGGGGAATGGAAGAGGAAAAATGGGGAAAGTATTTTACATAAAAGAGGCATGAAAAGAAGAGGTTAGGGGAACATGGGGAAGGGGAGTGTTGGGCAATGCATGAAGCTCACATGAATCATCAGCATTTCTATGTGTTACCAGCAAAATCCAGCAGTAAGAAAAAGAAATTCCATTTAAAATCAATGCAGACAATATAAAACACTTGGGAGTCTACCTGACAAGAAAAACCTAGGGACCATATGAACATAATCATAAAACAGAGACAAATTAATTTTTAAAATGACAATTGCTCTCAGACTCAGTTAACTTTTCTTTATTTGGTATAGAGATATATGTAATCACACTTACTCCCAGGGTGATTGTAAGATTCACATGAGATTATAATCTAGGTAATGTGTCTTGCAGTCCTGAGAGAACTCTATATGTAAGCTATCATTTCTGTTCAGATCAAGTAGGCTCACAGGGTGAGAGATGTGAATGACATCAGAGGTCATCTCATCCTACCCCCTTATTTTAGAGATGATCTCACTGAGAGCCAGAGAAATGTGATGACTAACTCTAGGTCACAGTGATAAGAAGAAGAAAAAGAAAGATTTGGCGGTGCTTCTGATTCCAAATCAAACATTTTTTCCACATCTTTTCTCTGTAAACTTCATCCTTGAAATGTCAAAGTCGATACTGGTTGAGAAACTATAGACTGAGAGATATTATTTCCTTTGGTTTGCCCCATGAACCCCACATTGATGTAACTAATGTAGAACTAATCATTATAACAAATGATTCCAGAATTTTACAAGGATCTGAGATTTGATACATTTCATTCTCTCCAAGGACCCCACTCCAACTTCATTCAAAATGTGACCGTTATTTATTTGAAGAGAAAATGGGAAAAATGACAACTTTGAGAATGATTGTGGTGAACATACTATTGAGAAATGTCTAAACTTACTGAACTTTAGCTGATCTTGATAGCAGTCACAAAACTTTATGTTAGGAATATTCTTTTTAAAAAATTTTATTACTTTATTTATTTTTCATTTTCAACATTCACTTCCATAAGTTTTGTTAGGGATATTCTTGATGATTTTTTTTCATTTGGTAGAACCTTTCAACACTTGGGCTGTACTGGACCTGCCTACAAAAACCAATGGATAATAACCACTAGATATACCAAGGAACCCAGCATCTGCCAAGTCAGTGGAGCTGACAAGAAAGGAATGTGGTCCTGCTCACTGCCTTCCACTTCAGTTCATACAACTCTTCCCAGGTCTCTCTGAAACCTTGTCTGTCTTCATATCTTACTGCACAAGAGTATTCTATTATATTCGTATACAACAATTTGTTCAACCATTCCCCATCGCGACCAATCTTGAGAATTTGTTTTGTTTCTCTATGCTTACATGATATAAATTACATAGTTTTTTTCCTCTTCCTTTTCCTTCTACCCTCCCCACATTTTCCTTTTCTTTCTTTTTCTTTCTCTTCCTTCCATCTTTCCTCCTCTTGCTTCTTTGTTTTACTCTTTCTCTTTCTTTCACCTCCCCCTAGTGGGCAAATAAAGGTGAAAGGAGAAAAAAACTACTCAATATAATTCAGAAAAAAAAATGTTCACAACAAATAAGGGCAGAGAAAGAGGAGTTTGACGAATCTTCTTATTTTATTTTATTTTATTTTTTGTGGCTCCCAGAAGGTTTTCTATAAGAAGCGGGGTTTGTAGGCTTTAAAGCAAGTTATGACTCAGAACAGGCAGGCTCAGAAAGAAAAGGGACTAAACTGAGTTTGAGAAGGAATATGAGATGGGGTTTTGAGAACAAATCAGAGTCACAAGTAAACTAATACAAAACAAACTCTCATCTCTCCCCAAAGGGCAGTTTATCGCCTCTCACGTTGATTGGCACAATCTTATAAACAGTTTAGAGGCTCCTTCAGCTAGCTTGTAGAATGTCTGGAAGATTTTTCCATTATGTTTTTAAATTTCTCTGATGTAGAAAAGGAAATCACAGACTTTGGTCATTGGAAGGGGTCTATTTAGGCTCACCTTCCATGAAACAATTGATGACTCAATCTGTCAAAGGCACCTGTCATGTGCAAAGTGCTGGGGCCAAAGAATCAGGATGGCATCTAAAGAAAAAGCAAAACAGACTCTGACTTTAAGGAGTTTATCTCCTAAAATTATGACAACAGGCACAGGTGGAGGCAGGTAGAAAACAATTAGTCAATTAATTAGCATTTTATGACATTCAGTCTGTGTCAGGAACTGGGATATTAAAAAATTAACTATGATATTAAAAAACACTGAAGATATTTAACAAATGTGAAAGTAGTTCCTGCCCTCAACGAGCAATTTTTCTAATGAGGAAAATAACCTGTGAATGCAAGATACATACCAGATGCAAAGTAACCTTGGAGAAGAAGTGGTTAGCAACTGGGGGGACAAGAAATGCCATCTGCAGAAAGTGATATTTGAGTTGAATTGAAAGGAATCCGTGAATTGTAGGAGGCAGAGGTTTTGTGGGAGAGCATCTTAGGCAAGTGGTCATTCAGTATAAAGGCAGAGAGGTGGAAGATGGAGGAATATTTTACAGATGAGGGAATTGAGTCACAAGGAGGTTTGAGTGACTTGCCTTAGGTCACATAGTAACTATCTGAGGTGAGGTTCAAAGCCATGCCTTCCCCACTTACAACCAGAATTCTATTTGCTACACCATTCTGCTTCTATTTCTCTTGGATTAGGTTCCTAGATATAACACTTTGGTTGAATAATAGTAAGTAATAATAATAATAATAACTGGTATTTATTTATACATCACTCTATTTATATATAAATTTTACTTATTTGTATATCACTCTAACTTCACAGAGTGATTTAAGCTCATTATCTCATTTGATTCCCAGAATAATCCTAGGAGGTAAGTACTATAGGTATTATAACCATTTTACAAATGCTTGGGGGCATTTGATGATGTCAGAGTAGGATGATCACTAGTCCTGGAGTCAAAAAATCCTGAGTTCCAATATGACCTCAGACACGTCCTAACTATGTGATCCTCACCAAGTCATTTAACCCCATCTGCCTCAGTTTCCTCAAATGTAAAATGCTGATCAGAATCCTACAATTACCCATTTGATAATCAAATGAGCTAGCACATGTAAAGCACCCAACATTGTTTCTGGTACATAGTAGGTAATTAGTAAATGTTGTTTTCCCTTCTTGTGTCCTTCTCCCTTCACTCTCAGAACCCTAAACATCACATTTTTTTCTTAGTTCTAATCACCTCTCTGCTGCTAACTAGTTATATAAATATGAACAAACTCTTCCATTTTTTTTCTCAGTCTCTGACTTTATTTTTCCAATTTGTGCAGGGAAAGGTACTTTCCTGTTCTAATATCATCCAATGTTTGTTCAGTTAGTCTTGTCCTTCCTAATTGGAGTTTCAGCTCTGACTCACTCCCCAGTGGCTGATAGATGAAGACACTTTAATTAACAAGATGTGTGAACAAAATAAGCATTTGTTAGTAAACTGGCTGCTGTAGTCATTAAATAAAATTAACTCATGGTAAAAATGAATGAAAATGGTGAGGACTGAAGATGGGATGTGAGTGGAGGTAGGGGGAGAGGGGCAGGGCTGGCCAAAGTACAAAGTCTTGGGATTTTGACAGATTCTATAAAGAATAAAATAATTAAACCAACCTTGTTGTGTGGTAGAAACAATGCTGGGATGGGAATTGGGAAATTTGAGTTGCCAAGCTGGCTTCCTCAGCAGTTGAAACCATGTCTATGAGAAGCTAAACCACTCAGCTTTGGAATTCTAGCACCAGGGCTGTGCAGTCCTAATTGGTGAGGGCCCAGGCTAACCACAGATTTTCCTAGCTACCATCTTGTGATACTGCTGAAGGCAATATACATGTACGTGCTCATTTTTGTCTTTTGCATTTGGAATGTAAGCTAATGTACACTTCTCTTCTATCACAACACACACACACACACACACACACACACACACACACACACTTTCCTCTTCTTCCTCTGGGAACACTAACCAAATTAATGATGCCAATGATCCCATCACTTTGGGAAAGGGTACATGAATCAATTTCATTACCGTTCCTGTGGGTTTCCAGAAGAAAAATCCCTTCCTTGACTTCCATTTTGCTTCCATATATTCCTATCGCCTCTTAATATATAAGTTTCTTGAAGGCAGGGGTTATTTTGCTTTCCTATCTGTATCGGCAACACAGTATATTGTCTGATAAGTAGTAAATACTCAATAATTGGTTTGCTTTCTTCCTTGCCCCTTTAATCAATCATTCAGTCAATCTTTGATCTAAAGTCAGATAGCTGTCTGTTTTTGTTTTGCCCAGTGAATGGCAATGTTAGACTTAGAAACTGGTAGGATTCGCCAGTCAATGAAGCAACATGGATTTGCTAAATGTTTCCTAGCTACTCTACTGGCTACAGGGTTAAGCACTTCAAAAACAAATATAAAAGTAAAGTAGTCCCTGCCCTCCCAGTACTTTCATTCTAATGAGGTGCACGCACGCACGCGCGCACACACACACACACACACACACACACACACACACACCTCTATGTCTATATGTATGCATGTATGTATATAGGCCACAGAGACGTTAAACATAAGGTGATAGTGGAGAAGAAGGCTCTAAAAGTTAGAGGGAATAGGACAGGCTTCTTTCAGAAGGTGACTTGTGAGGTTCATCTGGAAGGATATCAGAAATTCCAAGAGGTGGGAGAGGAGAATTATGAGCTAGTGAATGAAAAACCTAGAAGCTAGGAATAAAGCAGGTAGGCCTATATAATTGAACCACAGAGTTCCCGGAGGGAATTGACATATAAGAAGACAACAGAGCTGAGATGGCCTTAAGTAAGGGGGAGTTCTAGATGCCAAACAGAGAAACTTCTATTTGTTCCTAGAGGTAATAGAGAACTGTAAAAGTTTACTGAGTAAGTGGATAATACAGTCAGACTGTTCCTTAGGAAAATCACTTTGGCAATTGGCGGTGGAAGATGGCATGAGACAGGAATACCAAATAAGAAGCTATTATTATAAGAGTCCAGACAAGAATTAAAATGGACCAAGAGAGAGAGAGAGAGAGAGAGAGAGAGAGAGAGAGAGAGAGAGAGAGACAGAGAGAGAGAGTAAAAGAATGACACAGAGAGACAGAGACAGAGAAATACAGAGAGAGAGAGAGAGGAGAGAGACAGAGTGAGAGAGCAGAGAGAGAGAGAGACAGAGACAGAGACAGAGAATGAGAGAAAGAGAGAGGGAGGGAGAGAGAGAAAATTAGATCAAGGTTATGAATCTGAGAGACTAGAAGATTCATGGAAACACTCTCAACAGATATATGGAAATTCAGAAGAATTATAGGATTTGAGGAAAACACACTGAGCCCTGCACTGGCTCTGTTCATTTCTTCTGTGCTGTGATTCCATGATCTATGAGCTCTCACAGTATTCCTGAGTATCCAAGCTCTTTGTTCAACTCAAGAAAATCAGTAGGTTTGGGTTAGCTTTATGGCCATCCGAGGAAGTCTAAAAGCTGTATGGGGACTTCCTGAGCAATGTGGCTTTTGGACTCAGTTATAGACACTGCTTGCTTCCCCAGACATGCACATATCTGTCTTCATTTTTTTTAGTTAGTAAAAGCTATTTGGTTGTATTTACTGAGAAATCATTCCCAGTCCACAAGAGATCCAGAAGGCAGCTGAAGCAGGCTCTGTGGAGTACTTAGAGCTTGGCCAGACATTGAAGATGCCAAGGTCATCCACTGCATCCTGAGCCATCCCCAGCCATGTAGATTCTGTCCTGCTACTGAACTGTCATAACTCTGAAGGAGAGAGTGAGACTGAGGACTTCATGCAACTCTGTCTCACTTAAATCCAATTTATGCAGGACTCAAAAAAAAAAATGAGGGAGGAGACAACGAGAGAAGACCTGATAGAAGATTCAGAAATTTACAGCTGACTATTTCTACCTTTGGATTCCCAAATTACAACATGTGAGTAGCAATAGTCTTATGTAGATATCTCCAAAGGAATTTTAGTGGCCAGAAGCAGAATATCAAGAATTCATTTTCACTGAGGTGTTTTGTTGTTTTTTTTTTTAGCTTTTTCGAAACAATTTTGGTCAAGGTATAATTTGGTTTGGTGATTTATTTTATTTTCTTTCTGTTCCATACTGTTTAGTCATTTTAATTCTTCCCCTTCCAAGAATACTCTCCCTCTCACTTCTACTTCTTAGAATCACTTATGCTTGAATAATTTCACAAAGGCAACTTTATCCCAAGAGAAAAGAAATGATATTCAATATTCTCTTCATGGATGTTGAACTACATCTGCACATTTTAATTCCATTGACTTTTTGGATTATTCTGAATGTAAATCTGATCACACTGAGTACATAAGCTTCACTCCCTAATCATAGCAGTAAGAGCACATAACCAAAAATATTTACTTCCGTGTAAATGGAAAACATTTTAAAGTCCATTGAAGCAAGAGTGAAATGAACCATCCACTAGAGGAAGAGTAACTACTTATAAGACTAAATGGGAATGGAAAGAGGGTCTACAGACAAGCCAAGATTATGCTGGCAAACTGAAAATTATACACATAAATAATCCATTTGTGGAAGAGGCAAACATATGCCCACTAAAGGATCACGTGGTGACCAACCTACTATCTCTTCATCAAAACCATGATCATGCTCTGCAACCTAAGAATCACAAATCAGTCAATGTGGTGCTGTCAACAGCCCATCTCTAACAGCACAACCGAAATGGAGTCAGGAAATCTTATCGAAAAGTTCATGGATAAGTTTCCACTTTCCAGACTGTAATACTTGAGATGAAGAGGGGAAATCACTTTGACAGATAAAATGAAACATGGCACCTTTATTCCAAGGATTTGTGAACCGTTTTTTTTTTTCCCTTTTCTTTTAATTTTTGGACAATTATGTTTGATATCATTGGTTTTATTTGTAATCTTCCATACTTTCTTTTAGACATTTTAAAATACTATTTTCAAAAAAGGTCCATAACCTTTTCCAGACTGCCAGAAGGGGTCATTACATACATACATACACATATGCATGCATGTACACACACAGAGAACCCCTACTTTATATCATTTATAATCATTTTATTTTCTTTTGTCATTACACGTAAAAACAATTTTTAACATTCATTTTTTAAAAGTTTGAGTTTTGCATTCTCTCCCTTCCTCCTCTCCCCTCCTTGAGAAGGCAAACAATTTGATATGGATTACACACATACCCAATGTCTTAGTTGAAGGTCATAGTGTCTAAAAGATGTTCCGTCTTTTGACCAAACTTTTGGTCCATCATTATGATCATAAACATAGCTCTCCTGATTCTCAAAGAAATGACATGTGGTTTGGCCCACACCAAATACTGTTATCCATGCATCCATCCCTCCATCCATCCAATCCATCCATCACTCCACCCATCCATTCAAAACATATTCAGTTTTAAGCATGTTTCAAGCACAGTGCTGGTTCCTGGCTCCATAAGCATTGACTTTAAAAAGTCAAGTCCAGTAAACAAGCCATTTATTAAGTGCCTACTGGTGCCAGGTGCTCTGGTAAGCACTGAGGATGCCAGGAAAGGCAAAAGACAGCCCCTGCTGTCCAGGAACTCACACAAAGTCTAATTGGGGGAGACAACATCTAAACAACTGTGTACAATGAAGAAATTGGTGGTAATCTTAAAGGTGGTATTCAAATTAAAGAGGAAAAGCAGAGGTTCCTGGGGTAAGGTAGGATTTCAGCTGAGATTGGAAGGAAATCAGAGAAGCTAGGAAGCATAACAGAGTAGGTAAAGAGTTCCAGGCATTAGGGACAAACAATGCAAGTGCAAGAAATCAGGAGATAGAAGATGTTATAAAAATCATTAAAGAGTCAGTGTCTTGATCACATCAAGAAAGTAAAAAGCCTTTGCTATCTTGGGGTGGGGGGAGGGGACAGAGGGGGAGAAAATTTGTAACTCGAAATCTTGTGGAAATGAATGCTGAAAACCAAAAATAAATAATAAATTAAAAAAACAAAGAAATTAAAGAGCCTTGAAAATCTTAAAGACCTATATAAATGCTAAATATTAAAATTAGCCAACCCATTTTCTGATTCTTCTAATATTTAGGAAAAGTTTCCTTTAGTTAAGCTTAAATTCACCTCTCTACAAAACTTCCATCCATTCACTGTTTGCATTACCCTCCTGGGCTAAGCAGATAAAGTTCAATCCTTCTTGCACATAACAGATCTTGGAGCATCTGCAAGTAATTATGTTACCCCCACACACACACACACACCCCATGCCATACCCAACCACCATGTTCTGTTTTCCTGGCTCAACATTTAGTTTATACAAGCAAAGTCACCAGAACTCTTACCTCTTTTTTTACTCTACTATGGAAGCTATCTAGCTTCAAAAGAAACCAATTCTCATTAATTCTGTCTAGTCAATCCTCTCTCTATCAATGCTTGAAGTGGCACATAAGAAAAGAAGTTTCCCCTTTGACTTAGCAATACCACTTCCAGGGCTGTATCCCAAATAGATCATAAAAATGGATAAAGGATCCACATGTACAAAAATATTGATAGCAGCTCTTTTTGTGGTGGCCAAGCACTAGAAACTGAGGAGATGCCCACCAATTGGAGAATGACTGAACAAGTTGTGGTATATGAATGTAATGGAATACTATTGTGCTTTAAGAAATGATGAGCAGGCAGACTTCAGAAAAACCTGGAAAAAGCTTATATGAACTGATGCTGAGTGAAGTGAGCAGAACCAGGAGAACACTGTACAAGGTAACAGCCACATTGTGTGATAACTAACTTTGATAGACTTAGCTCTTCTCAGTAATTCAAGGACCTAAAACAATTTCAAAACACTCATGATGGAAAATGTCATCCACATCCAGAGAAAGAAATATGGAGTCTGAACGCAGATCGAAACATACTATCTGTTCTCTTTTAGTTTAGTTTTTGCTTTCTTTCTCATGGTTCCTATTCTAATTCTTCTATACAACATGAACAATGTGAAAATATGTTGAAGAATGTATATATAGAACCTATATCAGATTGCATGCCATCTTGGGGAGGTGGAATGGAAGTGAATGTTGAAAATGTTGGAAACTAAAAATAAATAAATAAATAGATAAATTTTAAAAATAACTTTAAAAAAGTTTCTTGAGTCCAGTGAAAGAGAGCAAGAGATATGTCTCTGAATTAAATGTGGACTTTGGAAGATGTTAGAATTCTGGTTAGTTATACCACAGGACAAAAAAAATAAACTCCAGGATCACAAAAATTGAAGTGCTGAAAGTTCCCTCTAGTCCAACCTATATTTGAACAAGTATTCTCTCTATAATGTATTTGGTTTAAATTCTTTTAGGGAAGGGAAGTTACTGCTCTTCTCAAGTCCCAATTTCATTTCGGGAGGGGTGGCATTGTTAGGAGCATTTTTCTTACTTTACCATTAATTAAATCTTACATTAATTCTTAAATTAACTTGTCTGAAACATTTTCCCATTGTTTTTCCTAGGGTCAAGCAGAACACACCTAATCTTTCTAATGAAAATTTTTAAAATATTTTTAAAACAACTATCACGTGCCCCTATACCTTTGTCGTCTTTTTTCTAGGCTGAACACACCAAATTTTTTTCAACTAAAGCTCATACATTTCAAGGTCAAAATCTATCACAAAATCTAATTGCTCTGTTTTGGACCACATACTGCTAGTCAAAATCATCTCCAAAGTGTGGCTGTCAAAAATAGACAATACTCCAGCTTTGTTTTGAATGAACAGAGTACATTGGAGTTACCACCTCCATAGCCCTCACTTTAGATCTATCCAAATGTGGCCTGAACTTAGATGGAAGCCAGTTGAATTCTGGCCAGTGAGTTTACTCCTCTGTGAGCCAATTTGGGAGGACACTCCAGAATGTGAGCATATCAGCTCCTTCTAGGCCCTAGGGTGCCATTTGGATATTGAATCTATAATGTATTTAGTGCTCTCAAATCCTGTGAAATCAGCTTCCTCCCAGGGGGGAAGTAAACAGTTCTATTCTCAGCGTGGAAGGATTTACATAAGTATTTTTACAAATAGAGGGAAGAAAATAACTGTTCAAGTGCTATCAGCAATTTCCAATATTCAGAGTGATCTGACCCCTACCCTCACACCTCAGATGTCTGCCAGTTGGGTTCTCCACATCTGTGGAGCATTGGAATACTTTTTTTAAATTTCAAATTAATTCTTAATTGCCCTTAGCCCTTTCACAAATCATAAGCTTCTCTTCCTGTTCTACCTCACAGGGAGGTTAGGAGGATTAAATTCATTTAAATAAGTAAGTTAAGAATCTAAAGCACCTCAGAGATCTATGCAAAGTATGTCGAAGCAATCATGTGCTCCTTTTATGACTATTAGAAATACTAGCCTTTATGAAGCCAAAAAGAGAAATCATGATTGACAACCTGAAAAATCAGGAGGCACGGTTGTCAGGCTGATTTTTAGCCTGTCAGTCTTTTGTTATTTTATTTTTTTAATTTCTTTTCCCTTTATGAAAGTTATTAATGATAATTATAATAACAGCTGTCAATTGATTGACATTAGGTCCAAATTCTTATTTGGAGTTCTTATTCATTGGACAATGTTGGATCAGGTTCTTGAGCTTTCTGAGACCCAAACAAGCAGTCAGGCAACAAGCAAATGCTTATTAATAAATAAATAAACTTAACAAATATCAAGTAATTACTGTGTGTCAGACGCTGTGCTTAGTACTGGGAATACTCATACAATAAAAAAGGTCCCTGTCTTCAAGAAGCTTACATTCTAATGAGGAAAGAGAATACATTACAATGAGCTGAAAAGGGGAGGGGAGAAAAAGTACCCACGTGGGAGCATGGTGGCAAAATGTGGAGTCAAAAGTGCTGCTGAAAGAGGAATGAAGTATGGCCTACCTGGGGCCATAGAGAAGGACCCCACCATTGGGATAAGTGGACTGGCATGGGTGAGATACATTCGAAGGTGAGAAGATGCCAGGTGCTGTAGAAGTTTCCAGAGGAGAAGAAAATGATGTCATGACATAGCAAGGTATAGAGTCAGAGCCCAGAGGGGAATGACCACATTGATGCTGGACTTAATGAGGGCCTCAAATCATAGCCCACTCAAGCTCAGAACTCTCAAGGTAACAGATGCACCCGCTAAGGCTCCCTGGTAGTTGGGAAAATGGACATGTGCCCCCAAGCCCAGGAAGGCATCACTGATCATTTGCAATTCTTCTCTTGAAAAATGCCCTCTGTTTATAACCTTTAATGATATATCTCATTATAAGTCTGTAAGGAGCAACTGGAAAACCAGTGTTTTGTTTCTGCAGCTGTTTGTAAAGGGTAATTTTGTTCCTATATTTTTTTAGACTAGATGATCTTTAAGTATCTTTTGAAATCTGAAACTCATGATTCAGGAAGGGAGAAAAGTACTTGATTTTTGATTTCTGTAAACTTCTTAGAGATTTGGAGTGCCAGGTTTCTCAGAAATTTTTATGCAAATATTTTCTACAATTTTATCTGTACATATATTCATTACAGACTCATTGTTGGCAGTTATGGAAAGTGTTTTTAAGAACTAATTATTCCATCATTTAAAAATTTCTTCTCAATCATGGTAATAGGTTCCTGTTATTAAAAAAAAATATATCACAGGTATTTTTGATGGAGTGACTTATAAATCTTTATCATGTATGTAGTTACAGTTTTATGGGGGAACTGTCTTCATGTACCTCTTCTTTGATGCCAAAGTCAGTTATGACAATTTCAAATTAAGATTCAACTGTTTTGGTTCTACTGTTTATTCTATTTATGTTTTTTTAAATATTTAAAGAATAAGGGAGATATATAGACGAGTACAAAAAATGAGTCTCCATTTTTTACCTACATTCCACGTATTTTCACTTCTATTAAAATAAATAGTTAAAAAATGGAATTAGCCCCAAACATCTATAAAACACTATAAACTCTTTGACCAAATAATACCTCTACTAGTTCTGTATCCCAAAGAGATCAGAGAAAAGAGAAAAAGACATCATACTGCTCTCCCTTCCTGAATCACTAAATTTCAGATTTGCCTCTGATGATGGATTCCCTCTCCATAAATTTTGGTCAGTATGTGATGATGACGATGATGATGATGATGATGACGATGATGATGATGATGGTGATGATGATGATGATGGTGACAATGATGATGGGTTTATTCTTCCTATGGTCCATGCTTAAACTAACACCTTCTTTAGCAAATCATTTTTAGAAGTATTCAAATCCTTAGCTACTGACCAAAGACCTTATTGATTAGTGTTTTTTTTTCTTTTTGTAATGTATTTTTAAAAGAATAGTTTGAGATGTTTGTCTTTATTTCTATGATGTATTTCCTATGACATTATTTTAAAATTAAAAATAAATTTCTTAACACTTCTACTTGGCATAAAAGAGTAGAAAGCTGTTCTTACAGATGTAAAGAGCTGAATAAAGTCTCCCTTTGACATGTACTGTGTGTATGACATTGGACAAAGTATTGAAATTCCAAGCATCTCCTAGTGCCCTATAAATTTCCAAATAGTTGCCTATAGATCTGCATTGGTAAAAGGAATTTTCTCATTAGAAACTTTTTATACCAATAAAATTTCAGGATTTTCCCAGTTTAGTAATAGTTTTTTTTTCTTCTAACCTCCCTTTTGTAAGAACTCTTCTACCCTCAGTACATAGTTATATCTTCTTAAAAAGTTATTTTTCCTGAATAATAATGAGATTCTTGAATAATTTTGAATTTTAAAGGCTTTTTCAAAGATTGAATTCTTCTATAACAATGCCTGGAATTCCCTTGTTGAGTTAAAAGAAAAAAATATTTTCTCATGAAGAATAATACATGCCCAGTTTTGCTGAGTAGATAATTTGGGGATGCAGTCTGATGTATTTTGATTTTCATTGTTAAACGTGTTAGCACCATTCCCCAGTTCTCAATCCTAATATATCTTGGATATGATGTTGTTTTTTTTTTTTAATAAACATCATGTTTCTTTAACTTTCAAAGTATTCTCTTGGTAATTGAAGTTTTGGAGCTTGACCATGATATAACCAGGTAGATTGGACATAACAAACATTTGTATTAGTATCCTGTGAATCTGTAGATGTGACCTTTTTTTAATTCTTATATAAAAAGGTAAAATAATTTCAAAAATTATGGGAGTCAAGCCTTTCTCTCATCACTCTTATAGGGATATTAATAACACTGAGGTTTTGTATCTGAGTTCAGTTTAGTAATCTCATTGCCTTCTTTGTTGAATTCTACAATGCTAAGGTGTTTTGTGTTTTCAAATTTTGTTTTGCAGTTTGTTCAGCTGCTTCTGACATTGTCTTCAATCAAAAGAATTGTGTTTCTTAGTGAATCCAATATTGTATTAATATTCTCTACATATTGATCTACCTTCTTAAGTAATCTGTTTCTGCATTGCCCCTTTATTGATTCCAATTCCATCTCTAAAGATTTTAGATCTTGTTTATTTCTCTTAATGAAATTATTATCCATGTTGAAGCTCTCTCCGGGCATATGCATTCATTTCTGGAGCCTGTATTTTGTCATTTCACTTCCCCCATTTAGAATTCTTTTTCTTTTCTTTACAATCATATGTATTACTGACTTGGAGTTTTCTCTTTGATGCTTAATGTTTAATATAAATCTTTTCCTTTACTACAAGGCAATTGTTCTTAGGAGAGTTAATTTTTTTCTTTCCATTGACTTCTTTTAGCACTCCCCTCCAATTTTTGAGATCTTAAAAAGAGCTAGACTCCCCAAAATTCTTCTCTCTGACAAGCTTCCTTTTCCTAGGTTAACATTTCATAATTTATAATTCATAATATGATACAGTTCCCAGGTCTCTCATCAACCTGCATATAAATATATATGTATATATGTATATGTATATTCACATACATATATGTGTTCCATATATTTAGATATTACAGAGAAGTACACATATTCGTGTATATCTATCACTGTGCACACATATGCATATTGTGCATAGGCATCTTGTGTGTGTACAGGAATATACACGCAAAATATAGAATATGTCAAATTGTGTAAATATACAAGACATATATACACAAAATACAGATTATATTCAAATACATAACATATGTGCATACACACACATATCTATCTATCTATCTATCTATATACATATATATACACACACATGTTTGTACACATGCACATACACACAAACTCTAATGCCCTCACCTTCACTCTCACCCTCTTTCTTTCTTCCCCTCTCCCTCTATCAGTCCCCATTGGTACCTGTTCTGTAGTTTTCAGGCTTGTAAAAGGGTCAGGCTTGACGAGGGTCACAAAGTTACTGTGTATCAGAGCAAGATCTCAAAGCCATCTCTTCCTAGTTCTGAGGCTTACTCCATATCCACCATGCCATGCTGCAACTAGTCAACATAGTTTTAAAAACTCTTATTTCTGAAATTGAATCTAAAGTAGTCAAGCAGTCATTCAGCTTTGATATCTGGGTTCTTTAAGGCATAGAATGCAGATAAAGAAGAATTTTTCTCACGAATTCCTAAAGTGCTTATATCTGATGATATATAGGATTCCCCCCCCCCCCCATATAGTCTGGATATGTGGACCTGTAGGAGTAAGTAGACCATGAGGTAGAAGGAACTGTGACTTCATGATGAGAGAAACTGTTGTTTGGAGTAATATTTATTTTAATTTGGAATTATTTCCCTATTAGGTGTGCTTTGCACCATCACAGCTGGATATATTGTTTGGATTTACCAAAATTTCTTAGGAAAATGAAAAAAAATTACTTGGTCAGAATACATATGTAATTTAGAGTGTGTCTAACTAAGCCTATTTCCTCAACTATTTAGATTAAATTATTTAGTCAATTCTATCAAATAATCTGTCATGAGGAGTGAAAAAGGGATGGTGACAGAGATCTAAATAGTCAGAGACCAACAGAGTCAGACAGAGACAGAAAGAGATAGGGCTCAGTGAAAGGAATTAGAGAGATAAGAAACAGGAAAAAGTGTGTATGAAGCACCTATAATGGGCCAGCCATTCTGCCCAAGGCTTTACAAATATCCTATTTGATCTTTAAAGCAACCCTGGGAAATAGGTGCTGTTATTAACTCCATTTTATAGATGAGGAAACTCAAGCAGATGGAGGTTAAGTGATTTGTTGGGCCACACAGTACTTAAGTGTCCAAGGATGGATTTGAACTCAAATCCTACTGACTCTAGAACCAGAGCTCTTTCCACTATACCACATAATCATAGAAAGGGATAATGTTTTGGCATCACTATTTTACAATCAGCAAAACATTGTTGAACACCAAACATTATTCCCTCTATAAAAGGTAAACTCCTCAAAGGCATATGGTTGTTGTTGATGGTGGTGTCTCTGTGTGTGTGTGTGTGTGTGTGTGTGTGTGTGTGTGTGTGTGTGTCTTTGCATTCCAAGCACTTAGTACAACACTTTACACATCATAGAGGCTTAAAAATACTTTTTGATTGGTTGATTGATTCCAGAATTTTTTAAAATAGCATTGTTGATGCTTTGAGTGGGATTATAATCCCATGTCTGTCTTCTACAACTTCCAAACTATGTGATGGGGGTGGCTATGTGGTGCAGTGAATAGAGCACTGGCCCTGGAATCAGGAGGACCTGAGTTCAAATGTGGCCTCAGACACTTAACACTTACTAGCCATGTGACCTTGGGCAAGTCACTTAACCCCAATTGCCTTGCCTTCACTCCTCCAAAAAAGCAAAAATATAAAAGCCAACTATGTGATGCCAACATCTAAGTCAATTAAGTGCCTAATTATATGCCAATAAATTTAACAACTGAAGTGAAATGGACGGATATTTACAAAAACATAAATTCCCTAATTTAGCAGGAGAAGAAATAGCATATCAAAATAGATCAATATTCTATTAAACAAATATGATACTGATAACCTAAACCAAGAAGAGTATAAAGAGAAAAAAAAATTATAGACTGATTTTATTAATGAATATGGATGCAAAAGTCCTAAATAAAATGCTAGCTAAAAGATTACAACAACATATAAAAAAGATTATACATTATGATCAAGTGGGATTTATAACACGAATACAGGAATAATTTACCATAATTGATTATATCAATAATAAAACTTTTCAAAATAAAATTATTCTATTAATAGTTGTGGAAAAAGCTTTTGATAAAGTTCAATACTCATTTTTATTAAAGACACTTGAAGATATTGGTACAAATGGATTTTCCTTAAATTGACAAAAGAAAACATTTATCTAAAACCATCAACAAGTGTTACTTGTAATGGGGACAAACTAGAATCCTTCCCAGTAAGATCTGGCATGAAACAAGGATGCCCACCGGCACCAATATTATCCAATATTGTATGAAAATCCTAGAAATAGCAGTAAAAGAAGAAAAAGAGGGAGAAAGAATCAAAATTGGTAATGGAGTAAGATCACTTTTTGTAGAAGATATGATGATATACCTGGAAAATCCCAAAGATTCAAGTAAAAAGTTATATAATTATGTAAGTTAATAATTTTAGTAAAGTAGCAGGATATAAAGCAAATCCACGTAAATCATCAGCATTCCTATATGTCATGAACAAAACTCTGCAAGAAGAGAAAGAAAAAAAAATACCCTATTTAAAATAATTCTAGATAGTGTAAAACACCTGAGAGAACACAGGCCAAAACAAACCCAGGAACTACATAAACAAAATTAGTTTTTAAAAAGCAACTTTTTACTATGCAAATAAAATGAGATTCAAATAATTGGATAAATATTAATTGTTTATGGGCAGGCAGGACCAATGCAATAAAAATGATAATTTTACCCAAACTATATATTCAATGCCATCCCAATTAAATTACCTTTTTCTTTTTTTACTGAATTAAAAAAATAATAAAATTCTTTTGGAAAAAAAAAGACAATGATATCAAAGGAAATAATGAAACAATATGTAAAAGAAGGAAGTTTAGTGGTACTAGATCTTAAACTATATCATAAGGTAGTAATTATCAAAGCTATCTGGTCGTGGTTAAGGAAGATCAGTGGAATAGAGTAAACACACAATTTACAGCAGCAAATAATCATAACAAACTTTTGTTTTTGACAATTGCAAAGATTTAAGATTTTGGAATAAGGATTCATTATTTGGTTTAAAACATTTTTGGGAAAACTGGAAAGCAATAGGGTAAACACTGGGCACAGACAAATATCTTACACCATTTACCAATATGTTCAAATTGATACATGACCCAAATATAAAGAGAGATTTTACAAGAAAAATAGAATATGGAAGATACTACTTATCAGATGTATAGATAGGAAAACAATTTATAAATAAATAAAAGAGAGCAAAGTTAGGTGTGAAGTGGATCATTTTGATTATATCAGATTAAAAGGGATCTGTCCAAATAAAACAAATAAAGCCATCATCAAAAAGAAAGCAGAAAATTGGAAGAAAAATTTTATAAACAGTTTTTCAGATAAATGTCTCATATCTAAATTACATAAAGAACTTTGTCAAATCTTTAAGAATATGAGTCATTCCTCAATTGATAAATGGTCAAAGGATGTGAACAGGCAATTTTCTAAAGAGGAGATCAAAACAATCTATAGTCACATAAAAAATTGTTCTAAATTATTATTGATTAGAGAAATGCGAATTAAAACAACCTTGAAATATCATTTTATGCCTACCAGATTGGCTAAAATTATAGAAAGGGAAAGTGATGAATGTTGGAGGGGATGTGGAAAAATTGGGACACTAATTTATTGTTGGTGGAATTGTAAACCAGTTTGGAGAGCAACATGGAATTGTGTCCAAAGAATTATTAAACTACCCATACCCTTTGACCCAACAAATACCACTACTTGGTTTATTTCCGAAGATAATTAGGGGAAAGGGGGAAAAAACCTCTATGATCTAAAATGTTTGTAGTAGCTCTCTTTGTGGTGGCAAAAAAGTGGAAACTTCAGGGATAGTCATCAACTGGGGAATGAACAAACAATTTGTGGTATATGATTGTGGGGGAATACTATTGTGCTGTAAGAAAAAAATAATCTGGTTGATTTTAGGGAAAAAAAGCATGGAAAGACTTGCTTGAAATAATGAAGAGCAAAATGACTAGAACAAAGAGAGCATCGCATACAATAACAGCAGTTTTTTTTTAAGAATGACTTTGAGTGACTAAGTTACTTCCACTATTACAAATACCCAAATTAACTATAAAGAACATGTGAAGAAAGATGTGATCTGTATCCAGATAAAGAACTAATAAATAGAAGTATTTATAGAATAATTTTACACACACACACACACACACACACACACACACACACACATTTTTGTCTAATAGTAGCCATTTCTAGAGTGGGGGGAGGAAAAAAATATATTTACCTGATAATTTTGTTGTATATCTGAAAGGAATAGCACATTGCGTATAGCAGATTTACAGTTTAACATGCAATTATCTTCTTATTGTACTGTTATGGAAATGTTTGTTTTATTCCATAAATTAAAAATAAATTAAAAAAAAGAAACTAGGTGTAGAGCAACATTTCATACTGCATGCTAATATTATGTCAGATTGGATGAATAGCTTAGATATAAAGGATACTCTCATAAGTAAACTAAGGTAGCATGGAAAGATAGATCCGTCAGATATATGGATAAAAGAGTTTATGACCATACATCATAGAGATAGGATCATGGAAAGTAAAATGGAAAATTTTGATTACATGAAATTAAAAAGCTTTTGCACAAATAAAAGTAACATAATCAAAATTAGAAGTAAAACAGGAAACTAGGGAAAATTTTTTACAGTGTTTCTTTGATAAAGAAATCATTTCTTAAACATATAAGAAACTGAGATAAATTTATAAAAATAACAGCTATTCCCCAACTGGCCGTGACAGGTCAAAAATATAAATAAGTAGTTTTCAGAAGAAGAAATCAAAGCTATCTATAGTCATATAAAATGCTCTAAATCCTTACTGACTAGAGAAATACAAATTAAGACCATTCTGAGATATCATGTCACACCTATGAGTTTGGCTAACATAATAGAAAAGGAAAATGACAAATAGTGGAGTGGATATGGAAAAATTGGGACATTAATGCACTGTTGGTGAAGTTGTGAACTAGTCCAATCATTTTGGAAAGCAATTTGGAATTGCTCCCAAGGGACTATATAACTGTGCTTACCTTTTGACCCATTAATACCACTATTATGTCTCTATCCCAAGAACGTGAAAGAAAAGGGGGAAAAAAACCTGTTTGTTCAAAAATATTTATAACAGCTCTTTTTGTGGTGGCAAAGAATTGGAAGTTGATGGGATGCTCATCAATCTGCTAATAACTGAACAAGTTGTGGTATATAATTGTGATGGAATAATATTGTACCATAAGAAGTGATGAGAAGGATGATTTCAGAAAAACCTGGAAAGATTTATATGAACCAATGGAAAGTGAAGGGAGTAGAACCAGGAGAATGTTGCACACTGTTACAAAAGTATTGTAAAAATAATCAACTGTGAAAGACTTAGCTACTCGAATCAAGACAATGACCAAAGATCAAAGGAGCTATGATGAAATATGCTATTGTATCACCAAGCACCCTAGCATACCCAGGATGGCTGCTAGCACAGGTTCTTAGATCTGCTTTTCTAAAGGAAAGCAACTCAAAATGGGTTAACAATCTTACTTTAATCAATCAAACATATATAATTTACCTAGTTCAGGGGAAAAAGTCAGCACCTTGAACTTCAGAATACAGAATACAAATACAATAGAATACAAACAGAATATAAACACAAGTTATAAGCAGAAGTTACAAGCAGACAGAGAAACAGATCAGCAGACGGGCTTCCAGCCATCTGACCATTACATCTATACCTAGTCAGTTATCAGAGAGGGAAGCATCAACATCTGGGTTTTCAAAGTCGGGGGCTCAACGGCTTCCCAGAGTCTCCTCTGGCCAAATCACGCAACTCTTTCCAAAGTGAGCCCCAAAGCAAAACCTCACATCAGAGTATATATAGCCTTCTCCTGGATCAGAAAATGTCACAGCCTTCTTGACCCACTGCCCAGTCATAAAGTAATAAGGTGTGGGCATTCCTGAAGAACAAGCCTCCCACCACAGGCTCCGTGTGACCACATTCAGCCTATTAGGGGGCAGAGTATAATTTCAAATTAGGTAAGATTCTCAGAGCCACTTAAACCTATCAAAGGGCCTAGGGGCAGGGAAGATCTTCAGATTACCCTAACAGCTATCCATCTTCAGAGAGAGAGAGCTGATGAACTCTGAATGTAGATCAAAGCAAACTTTTTAAAAACTTTCTTTTTTCTGTTTTTTTTTTCTTGGTCTGTGTTTTCTTTTGTAACACAGCTAGTATGGTAATATGTTTGCATGACATCAAATGTATAATTGAGGGGGTATGAGAGGAAGAGAGTGAATTTAGAACTCAAAATTTTGAAAAGGAATGTTAAAATTTTTCTCACATATATTGGAAAATATTTAATGAAGTCAATACAACATGTATTGGACAGGAAAGAGTCAGAGGTGATTCTTAGACATTAAGCTTGGAAGACTGGAAGAATTTGAAATGAGGTGCTTTTTTGGCAGAGATGGAAACCCACTTTTCTGTCTATACAATAGATATGAACGAGTGCAATTTTGTTCACTGTCCAGTGGTTGGCATGGATCCACCAGAGAGTCAAAGATGTATCAAATATAATATAAGTCTGACTGATTGGGAGTTTATTTTTGTGTCTATTTGATTTACAGATTTGTCTCCCTCTCTCTCATGCCGCATAATTCAGATCATGAGGATAATCTGCTATGTGAGAAAATGATCAAGTAATCCTGTATCCTCTGTCAGAGTATAGGCAAAGAAGGCCTTATTATAGCATAAGAGTCAACCTGTTTGCTTTAATGTGCGACCAGGAACTATCTACACCACTTCCTATCAAAGAGACTGGAATTGTAATATTAAAGGCATCACCACTCATTTGAATCTTGTAGGATAGTCTTTCAGATGGGATATGAGAGGCAATTTAACATAGAAGGGGAAATGATGAATTTGAAGTCTGAGGACCTGTGTTTGACTTTTCCATCAGCACTGACTGCCTCTGTGACTTTAGGCAAGACATTTAACCTTTCTTATTTCAGCTTTCCTCATCAATAAAATGAAAGGTTTGGCCTAGATGAACTTTAAGGCCCCTTGTAGCTCTAACTATATAATCCTTTTAAGTGCAAATAGCAGGAATGGCAGTCCCTTAGTTATCCTCTAGCTGAGCAACATGAGCCTAGAGGCATGAATCAAGGGAATGGACAAGTAAAGAAAAGGACAAGTCAAAAAAATGCAAGTGGCAATATGTAGTCACATTTCAGATACTTTGACAGATCCCAGATCTTGTCAATAATCATATGCTCATCATTCTTACTTACACGATTCTACACGCCTTCCAGAGGAAATCTACATTACGCACACTTCAGAGTTGGTATGGGGCTTTTGCCATGTGGCCAATTAATGAGAGAAAATCCAGTGCATGTGAACTTTCTTAGAATTGGGTGAAAAGAGTAAGGATGAGGGGATGTTCTTTTTCCTTCTGGCATCTTAAAGAGTCCTGGAGTTAGAGTTGGAAAGCCTGGATGTGAATTCTAGATCTGTTCTTTGTTAAACATACAACAATGGATGTCATTCTCAATTGAATTCTACAAACATTTGTTAAGGATCTACTCTGTGCAAACACTTGGGCTACAGGGCCAAAAATGAAACAGCCATTCCCTTCAAGAAGCTTGCAGTCTCCTGGAGGAACATGACATGTCCCTAGGTAAATGCAAAAGCAGCACAAGGATAAGTGCAAAATGATCTTAACAGGATTCTTTAGTAATTGCAGAGATCTTAGAATGGCCACTAAAGTTCAATCCCAAGGACTGTAGGACATAGAAGTTAGAAAATGAAGAGTATTCAGGTAAGGGAATTCCAAGGTGTTTTTTGTTTGTTTGTTTTTGTTTTTTTCCTCATCTCTGGCTTCAGTTTCTTCATCTACAAACTAACCAAGCAGCACACATTGAGAACCTATGGGGTCAGGAATTATGGCCAGGACTGAGAGGAAGGGTTGGTCTACATCCAGTCCAAGTTTTTCTCTAGTTCAAAATCTATGATCCTATGATGAGGAGCATTCTCATTGAAAGCTAAAAGGATCAATTTTCACAATTTTTTTTTATTCACTATACCCCAGTGAACTCTGCTTTTCAAAATCTCATTGAGTAAAAGAGTTAAAAACAGTTTCCCAAAAAACAACTGAAATCACAGATCTTCACCGAAAATGCCAAAATAATATGGTGCTACTCATCATTCAAAGAAGGATGAAGTGACAACGTGAAGGTCTTTATCTTGTATTTATGCTTGTGAACAGATGACACAGCCTATGTATCATGAGGCAGATTGCTTCAAAGGAACATAACTACCAAATCAAAATGAGATTGTTTCATAACTCTTGACCTTGTACAAGGAGAAAGTGGTTGAAGAAGCCAGAATCCTACATGAGGACCCCAGAAGGTTGGTGGCATGTAGTATTTTGCACATACCCTCATAATATTGCTGGCTTAGAGAAGTTTTGATTTATATCTCCTCTGAGGTGCTAAAAGTGATAATTCTGCTATGAAGGATTAGAAATACAACACTGTGCAGTCTACTTCTGGGAATCAGAAAGATTGAAGGTGTATAAAGGAATGGAGGTTTGATATGCATGTGTATGGGCAGCTACATGGCACAGTCGACAGAATGCCAGGTGTGGAGTCAGGAAAACACATCTTTATCAATTCAAATCTGGCCTCAGACACTTACTAGCTGTGTGACCTGGGCAAGTCACTGAACCCTGTTTGCCTCAATTTTCTCATCCTGTTAGAGAAGGAATTGCAAATCACTCCAGTGTTTCTGCCAAGAAAATCCCAAATGGGATCATGAAGAGTCAGACATGATTGAAAAATTATTGAACATATGTGTGTATATACATATATGTACATATTGATGCATGTGTAAATGTATGTATACACATATCTTTAGAAATAACTCCTTTTGTCCTCATTGAAATATTTCTCTTTGTTTCTTAATGTCATCCATAAGAAATTCTCATCATATATCATGAGAAGGTCAAAGAAAGAATAAAGATTCCATATACACAAAACCAAAATAAAATAAAGTAAAACAACTTAACACTATCTTTGGTGGTAGACAAGAACTGGAAGGCCAGTTGATTCTCATTATTGAGAGGAGGCGGCTGAAGCAAAATTTTGTATATGAATAGAATGTAATGTTACTGAGAAGTAAATTCTGAGAACCATGGGAAGGCTTAGAATGAGGTTAGTAGAATCAGAAAAGCAGTAAAAATCATAATGACATTTGCAATATGTTTATAAGACCATGTCAGATGTATGTATTCACATTCTGCTTCCTGCTCTTGAGAGCTTCCTCTGTACAAGCCCTTTCTTGTAAACCAGGTGTATTAATGTTTTCCCTTTGCATCCACATTGGTCTCTTATGATAACTCCATTTTTCTGTATTTCTTTTCTTTTTTATTTTTCCCTCTTTTTTTGTAATTTTATTCTTAAGAATTTATCATAAAACCCAATGACTTCAAAGTCACTATGAAAGGTCCGAGTTGGATATCAATTTCTGAACATACCATTCCTCAAAGAAAATGAAATGGAAGGAAAGTGGACACCCATCAGTTTTTCAAGGACTGAGCAAGTCATGCTACATGAATGTAAGGAGATCTAATTGTGCCATGAGAAAAGACAAATGTGAAAAATTCAGAGTAACTTGGATCTATGTGTATGCACCAATGCCAAGAGAAGCAAGCGTAACCAAGAAAAATTCAGCTAACGCCTACAATGACATGAAGAGAAAATGTCTTGAAAGATAGCAGGGCTCATCTCTATGCTATGACCTCTGCTGACTCCAGAGCATTACATCTGTCTTATTTGAGGAGAGGTGATAGATTAAATGCACTAAAGGAGGTATGTGTCATTAGAGATAGTCAGGTTGTTGATTATTTTTGCTTCATTGTACAGCTTTGCTATGAGGAAGGGTAGCCTATATTTCCCTTGGTAGGACTAGTCAATTAAATAAGAAGTATTAGGTGAAAAAAATGAGGAGTGATGTCAAATCAGTGAGAAAACAAATGATTACTCATTGGACCTGGAGCTAGGAGAGAACTTTGAAATTATCAAAAGGAAGTATGGAAATAGCCTGGAAATGGAGTTGTAAGACAGGTCCAAGTTCAAGCCCTGATACTTTCATGACCTGTGTGACCTTAGATAAGTCATGTAACCTCCTTGGGTCTTTATTTCCTTTTCTGTAAAATGAAAGGGGTTGAATAGAGTCCTGTGAAAGTTCTCCTAGTCTAAATCTGTGATTCTAGTCCAATTGCAGCTGGGGAAATGGAGCTCCAGAAAGGAGATTGGAATTTCCCAAGGTTATAGAGCTCATCTGCATCAGTTCCAGTATTCTAAAAAACCTAATTTAGGTGCACTATTGCACCCTGCCAAGGTGCACACAGCCCTCCAAATGGCCAGTTAGGTGGCACAGGGGCTACAGTGCTAGGCCTAGAGTTAGGAAGAGTAGAGTTCAAATCTAACCTCTGGCACATCCTAGCTCTGTAACCCTGGCAAATCACTTAGCTTCTCTTTGCCTCACTTTCAATGGGATAATGATAGCCCCTACTTCCCAGGGTTAGTGTAAAGCTCAAATGAGATAATACTTGGGGAGCACTTTGAAAAGTGCCCAGCACATACTAAGTGCCATATAAATCCTAGCTATTATTATTCAGAGATCTAGCCCTCTTGACTGGTCCATTAATATGTCTGCTGTCTCTGCTGAGGTGCTCAGTCTAGGGCAGTGGTTCTCAACCTTCCTAATGCTGCAACCCTTTAATACTTGTATGTGGGCATATCTGCATGTGGGTAGACTCGCCTGGAGACAAATAGAGGAGCTGTGTCTCAGTTCCTAAGACCACTGGAAATATATGTTTTCTGATGGTCTTAGGCTACCCCTATGACTCCTGTGAAAGGGTTGTTTGACCCCCAAAGGGGTCGCGACTCACAGGTTGAGAACTGCTGTTCTAGGGTGCATTTTCCCAGGCAAAGGAAATGGGAAGACATCTCAGAACTCACTTAGGAGTTATTTACCTTTTGTTTCCCATGCCTTGTGATCCCAACCTCATAATTTCTTCTACATTTTTGCATTACGCTCCCTGTTTTTATTCTTTGAGCTGTTCTAATCTGACATTTCAAAATCACAAGCACAAAAAAATTTGAACCTTCTTTCTGGCTTTTACATACTTTTTTCTCTTATACTTTCTGTTTGGTCATGGAAAGGATAGACAAGGACATTTTTAATAATATCTATTAAAATGGATTTCTTTAGAGCAACAATTTACATAAAATTATTCCATGTATATTAGCATCTTGGTCTAGTTCCTGAAATATGTGTATGAATAGAACAACACATCTATTTATCAAAGAGAATTAATCCCCTATGTACCAGGGATAGTAAAGTAGGATCAGAAATATGCTCATCTCACACTTAAGATTTTGTGACAATCAAGTGCCTAAAAAAAATAGATCTAGGTCACCTGATCTGGCCAACTCTGCTCTCTGTTTCTAGTTAATGTAGATGGAGGGTTCTTGATCTCTAGATCAGAGACTTGGATTATACACTTTGGCTCCCATTCTAGAGGCTAAGTAATCTTTTCCTAAAATATAATACCACAATATTTTCATTTAACTAAAGATAAAATTACTTTTTTTTTCTTATGCTCTATTGTAAATTCCTGTAAATTCAGTATCTGAGAGGAATATCCATAATAATGTGTTTTATTGTTCAAGATTATCCTGAGTGACATTTTTGGTGAGAGAGGTAGGCAATAAGCACTCCACAGAGGGTTGTTTATGTCTTCCTTCTTCAATGAGAATAATAATAGTGATGATAATAACACTAAATGACATTTATGTAAGACTATTGAGTTTAATAGTACTTCATACACATTATTCCATTTTATTTTCTCATTGATTTTTTTTGTCCCATGAAATTAAGGAGTACCTTATAGGACATGAAGAAAATGCCTTATTGTATCAGAAATAGACTATAAATGAAATCAATAGGTACTAGACCATGGTTACTATTTAACAAGACAATATATGTAACTTGTCATAATACTGACATGATTAAAAAACAAATATATTTAGTAGCAAGTATATGAAAGGCAATCCCTCTACCTTTGTTAAACTAGATATCTTAAAAGTTTTGTGGAACATAATTAACTGATAAGCATTCTGGTAGAAATGATGATCAATCCAATTCAGTTTAGTCAGTTCAGTTCAATTAAATACATGTTTTCTATCGACAGAACTCGCTGAACCATCCATATTAATATTCTACTTGGTAGTGGACACCTAGTTATTTGATAGCTACTTGTAATGGACAGTGGAAGAATAGCTCTATCTTTCTACACTCAAACCCAACTAGGAAAAAGGGGGATCAAAAGAAATATGTTGACGTGATTGAAGAAACTTTTTTCTATTATAAAAAGGGTAGGATCACCTGGATTCCAAACAAACTTAGGTGTATGTATTTTTGTGTGTGCATTAGGGCACATAGTATGTCCACCGTACTTCAGATTTATAATGCACAATGTAAAGCATTGCTTCTACTTAAAAAGGGGAGAAAGATGAAAAGAGGTAAAGATCAGAGACAATGAAAGAAAAGAACACAAATATACCATAACAAGTTATGAGGCTTTACAGGAAGAAGTAAACCATAAGAATTAGAAAGGAATAGAATTAGAAAATTTTTTTTAAATAAATGGTTAGCCCTTTTCCTCTCCTAGTATTCCTCTCCCTTCTTCCAGCAAATCATCCTATTTTTTCTTTCTCTTTTTTTCTTTTGCTTTTTTTTTTTTGAAGGGGGGAAGTCAGGGCAGTTGGGTTTAAGTGACTTGCCCAAGGTCACATGGCCAGTAAGTGTTAAGTGTCTGAAGTCAGATTTGAACTTGGGTCCTCCTGACTCCAGGGATGGTACTCTTTTCACTGTGCCACCTAGCCACCCCATATCCTATTTATCTTAATAAAAAGTTGAAGAGAAGAAGAGGGGGGAAAAAAAAACCATAAAACTAATCAATACATCGAAAAAGACCAGATATGTGTGTGATGGTTCATACCCAGGGACCTCTCAAAGGAGTTGGGGGTAGGAGTATCTTCTCATTTTCTTTCTTTGGGATCGTTATTTTTCTTTGTAATTTTGCAACATTCCCTTTGGATCGCTTTATGGTTCTTTCTATTTACATTGTTGCATTCATTGTGTATCTTTTTTCTTGATTCTTCTTACTTTACTCTGCATCAGTTCATGCAAGTCTTTCTATGCTTCTCTCTGTTCATCATAGTTGCTGCTTCTTACTTCACAGTAATATTCCATTACATTCCTGTACCATAAGCTTAGACTTCTTGTTCTAGTTGGTTGAGGAGAATAGAGCCTCTGCTCTAGTTACCTCTTCTCTTCTGACGAGGGAGAAAAAAAATCCTTTCCCTCTCTCTTCTCTCTAGCTCTCTCTCTTTCCTCTCCCCATCATACCCTCTCTTTCTCACCTTCTTTTCATTATTTAAAGCACTATATTCTAACTGGCCCCCATGGCCAAAACATATGCTCTAATGACATGGGACTAAGCTCAGGTAACTGAATTTGCTATAGGTATATGCCAATCTGTTAGCCTTTGGTTTTAGGAACCTGTCCATAATGCCCTTGGAAAACAAAGATAATTATGTGAAAATTGATTGGAAAGGAAAATAAATACGGTTATCTAAAGTATTATTTATCAATTGCAATCTCTCTAAGCAGACTCAGAAGAACTTTCTCATTCACTTAGTTCTCTTTGAATTGAGAAGTAGGTAAAGACAAATAGATTATCTAATTTCCACTTGGTCTTATATATACATATATATTTTTTCCTTTTAAGTATTAATTTACCATTTCTATCTATTATAAATAACCTAACATCTCTTGGCAGAATATGTATCATTTGATATTTGGGCCTTCCAGAGTGCAAACTTCATTAATGCTGCTTTGGCAAATTTCAGTGGGCTGAGAAAAATTTGTTCAAAATGGGATGTAATAAAAGTAATGTTTTAAAAGCCCTTTTTTGACTTGATTATTTTCATAGGTAAGATGGATTTGATTCAGTGCACCAGATAATGGTTATACGATGCATACAACTACTAGACCCATATTATTAGAGCGTAAGGCTTGACCATGGGGCCAAGTAGAATATTCATATTCAAAAACTTACGCATAATTTTAATGATGATGAGTGTGATTCCATTCTCACAGTTGAATGGTCTGTATGTGTAGTGCAAGATAATTATGTCCCTAGAACAATTTTACTTTATGTTCTTTAAGAAAAGTTTGCAAAAAAGCCCAAACCCTCCTCTTATAACAGAATAGTTCTAAACTGGTGGCCTGAGTATTCCTAAGGGAAACCAGGGAGTTATTGTATGGCATTCTCAGATCCAAGGCTTGTCACTGTGACTTTTTTTTTTTAGATCCAGGGAATTAATGTGTATCATCATTTGGCATAAAAAGGTGGCAGCATGTTTTCTCTAGCTATTCTGCAGATGTTTTATGTTAAGACATTGACAAGAGGCACACAGAAGAAGGAGACATGGACAAGTCACATTTTGTAGAGATGGTGGTAGTGCTTGTATCAGATTGTGTATCCAATGAAGCATAGAACTATACCTTCTATAAACATAATAATATCATGTGTATGTGTATAGGTTTTTCCAAGCGATTGCATATGTTATGATTGATAAAATCAAAATATTTTTATAAGCCTTACAAAATTATGAGTACTATTAACTACTACTAACTAGTATTTATACAGGATCTTAAAGTTTATAAATCACTTTAAAATAGTATCTCATTTGATCCTCATGATAACCCTAGGGAAAAAGTGAAAATTATCCCTATTTTAGAGATGAAGAAACTGGCAGAAAGAGGTTTAATGGCTTATCTAGGTTCACACAATTAGCACTCATGATGAGTGTTCCTGTATTTTCCCAAGCAACAGGACGTCAGAGTGTGACATGATGAATAAAGAATTGGCCTCAGAACAAGGAGCAAAGTTTGAGTCCCTCTGCTACATATAGCTGCATGTGTCAATGTGACTGAGTAGGCCAGTCCCTTCATCTCTCAGCACCCCAGATAACTGCCTAAGAGTAGACATTAGAGAATAGGCCTAGATTAGTACTGATAAAGGGTCTTCCTAGTCAGGAATTTACAATCCTAAAAAAAATCATAGGTTTCTTTATTTTTTAAATAAAGAATTACATGGAAAAAATGTGGGACAATTGCTTCTAGATGCCCATGTTTCAAAAGCACATTTGTTCCTCAAGAATGCAGAAAGATCTTATATAGCTGTAATGCCAAGCAAAGGCGACTTCCAAGGTTCAGATTACCAGCATAGTAAACTCCATTTATTCAGCAAACATTCACAGAACAGAAAAAGTCAAAATACAGTGTAAATTGTTCCTTTAGCAAGTTCTCAATCCAATCCAGGTTTTATTCCACCCCTAGTCAGTACATTCATTTAGTCAGTCAAAAGTCTCTTCTCAAATGGAGATTAGTCACCAACCATAAACAAAGTACATCCATTTGGTCAATCACTCAAAGGCTTCCCACCCCTGAATCTCAAAAGGGGCAGGAGAGCACAAAAGGCCATCCACCCTTAAGTTACAAAGGTTAAACTCAGCATTGAATACCCAAGGAAAGGACCTTCTTTCATCTTCACTCTGAGGCAAGCCCTCAGCAATCTCAGTTCCTGGGGAGACAAGACTCAACAAAGCCATAGCC
>CM053582.1:564389960-564418288 GCA_028627135.1 Pseudochirops cupreus | reverse complement strand
CCAACCCTTCCTGGTTTGTCCACCACCTTTTAAAAAAAATTATTTTATTCTGAACTTATGAAATAAAACAAGCTTTTCCATAACATAGTACAAAAGGAATAAAATGAAGATGATGCACATGAAAGTGCAAATCTATTATGTACAACTTGCTATTCCTTTCAAATATATGTTAAAGTTATCATCTCACTTTCTATTTTCTCCATTTTTCTTTTCCCCTAGAGATGGCTGCCACTAGATGCACAGACACACACATACGTATATGTAAAAATAATTCTATACGTACTTCTAGTTATCATTCTTACTCTGTTTACAGATAGTGTTTTTTTTCCATAGGTCCTTGGTGGTTAATTTGGGTATTTACAATAGTTAAAATGACTTAATGGCTCAAAGTTGTTTTTAAAACAATATTACTGTTGCTGTATACAATGTTCTCTTGGTTCTGCTCATTTCACTCTTCATTATTTCATGCAAGTCTGTACATGTTTTTTCTAAGGTCATCGAGCTCATCATTTCTTATAGAACAGTAGTATTCCATCACGATCTTATACCACAACTTGTTCAGTCATTCCCTAATTGATGGACATCCCTCCAATTTCCAGTTCTTTGCCACTACAAAGAGAGCTGCTCTAAGTATCTTAGAACATATAAGTTCTTTTCCTTTTTCTCTAATCATCTTTGGAATTAAATTAAGTAGTGGTGTTGCTGGGTCAAAGACAGTTTAATTACTCTTTTGGCATAATTCCAGATTGCTCTCCAAAATGGCTGGATCAGTTCACAGTTCCACCAACAGTGAATTAGTGTCTGAATTTTTCCACATTCCCTGAACATTTACCACTTTCCCCTTCAATCATTTTAGCCAATCTAAATGTAAAATGATATCTCAAGGTTGTTTTAATTAGCATTTCTCTAATCAATAATGATTTAGAGTATTTTTCATGTGACTATAAATTGCTTTGATTTCATTATCAGAAAGCTGACTGTTTAATATCCATTGACCATTTATCAATTGGGTAATGACTTTTATTCTTATAGTTTTGACAAAGTTCTTTATTTATTTGAGATATGAGACCACTACCTGAGAAACTGTTTATAATTACCCCCGAAATTGTCTGTTTTCCTTCTGATCTTAGCTACCTTTGTTTTATTCATATAAAACCTTTTTAGTTTAAGGTAATTAAAATGATCCATTTTATACCTCACACTGCTCTCAATCTTTTGTTTATTCATAAATTGTTCACCTATCCATAAGTCTGTTAAGTGATATGTTTCATGTTCTTCAATTTTTCTCATAAAATCTCTCTTTATATGTAGGTCATGTATCCATTTTGACTGTTATCTTGGTAAATGGTGTAAGATATTAATCTAGGCCTGATTTCTGCCAGACTGCTTTCTAGCTTTCCCAACAATTTTTACCAAATAATGAATTCTTCTCCCCAAAACTAAAGTCTTTACACTTGTCACACATGAAGTTACTATAGTTATTTGCTGCTGTAAATTCTATGTCTCTTCTGTTCCATTGATCTACTATCTCTATTAGCCAGTACCAGATAGTTTTGATAAATATTGCTGTATAATATAGTTTTAAGATCTGGTACTGCTTAAACCTCCCTCCTTTACATTTTTAAATTAGTTCCTTTAATATTCTTGATCTTTTATTCACCACTTTCACCCATGGAGCAGGCAAACAGAGTGGAGAATGGAGTATTGTCTAGGATAGTTTGAGATATTACCATAGTGAAGGACCATCTTGTTAAAATGACACTGCTTTTAGCTTTGAGAAAATATCCCACAAAGGGCTAGAACTCTGCACCAAACACTGAAGAAGCTAGGGACCAGCCAAGTGGAATGGGAAGCCTCAGAAAGCAAAGGGCTTTGCTTTGTTGGAAGCCAACACTGGATGAACCACTTCTTGGGAATAATGACGAGTATAAAGTCATTTTTGAGGCAAGGGTCAGGTTAGCTACTCATGAAGACCCTCCTCCCCATTAAGAAATTCTAGGAGTCTGTGAGGATCATGGAAACTACACTTTACCTCTTCCCACATTTTCCTGGAGTTGGCCTTGAACTTTGCCTATCATCTTTGGATTGGTAGCTCTTCTCTGACTTTAGCCCAATGGTTAATACTGTATGAAAATGGGAACCTATTCTACAGGTCTCTCATTTTATTCTTTCCTTTTCAAATTCTTTTTTTTTTCCACTAACAAGCATTTATTTTCTTATCTTGCCTCTTTCCCTCCCCTAAGGGATGGAGGGAAGAAAACAAAAACCTTTCTAAAAAGTATCTCTAGTTAGGAAAAACAAAAAATCCCACATTGGACCTGTCCAAAAAGGTATATTTCACTCTGCATGTTCAGTGCATCAACCTTCTGGCAGGAGGTAGGTAGCATTCATTACTAGTGCTCCAGAATCATGGTCAATCAGAGTTCTTAAGGGATAGAATAGAATTTGCTCAGTGAAACATTGCCTTTGTGCCTAACCAATTCTGAAAGGAATCTCATGTATAGCTTAATTAGCAAAAGGTGCAGATTGAGTGTCTGTGACTGGCATTATTAGTCTGTAGACCCTACAGACACCTGAGAATTGCAAAGGATCAGCTGTGCTGCCCAGCTAAGCAATCAAAGCCTCATTGATCTGTCAATCTATAGTAATCCTTAAATCTTTTCAAAATAAAAATGTGCAGTTTGTGATCAAGTGGCATTGGGGGAGATGATGTTTCATACATTACTATAATGATAAAGGCAATATGACTGCCACCTTCTAATGGAGTGGGGATGAGGGTAAACTTGTGATTTCACTAGTACAAGGGGAGTAGAGAGAGAACTACTTGTGTGGAAAGTTTTTTCATAATTACTGATTAACAATTCATTGATGACTTAGCATTGTCACAGTGTCAATGAACCTATATCAGGAAGAGACTTCATGATATTATCCAGCAATAAAAGTTAGACCCAGAGAGGTGGTAAGTAGCCCAAGTCACACCAATACATTGGGTCAAAAGCAGGATTTAGACCTAAATATTTTGACTCCAGAATCAGAAGTCTTAGTCCTAGAGAGGTGCCTGGGTTTAAGAAGGGTTAATTTTCTTGGGCCTGGTCCTGCAATTAGAATGTATCAGAGATAGGACTTCGACCCTGGAATTCCTAGGTCCAAGGTCAATCTGCTAGACATGAAAATAGACTACATCTCCTTATTCCAGTAGATGCTGCATAAGATTCAAATATAAAAGCACAAACATGTACACATAAAATTTGAGTAATGTCAACATGTTAATATTTCTGGCTCCTTGTAGTAAATATAATTTTGTATCTGATTTAAAAATCTAATGAATCTCTTGAACTGAGAAACTTTATACCATCTTTCACAGCTTAACACTTTTATTAGTCCTATAATCTTTGATAGCTTCTCATTGATCTGTTTCATACCTTCTCTTCTCTTAATAATGAAATTATATCAATTTTTGGTATTACCTCTAAACAAAAATCATTCTTTACCATATCACGCTCCAAGCTAATTATTGATTTATGTATTTTCATTCTCCAAATAGATGGTATTTTGAAAAGGAGAGCTAAGTAGCCAATATAAGCAAATGTGACTATGACATGGTAAAAATGGAGAACCACAGAATGACCCCAAATTTCCAGGTTGGAAGGGACCAAAGGGTCCACCTAATGCAATCTATTAATGGACAACAATCTCCTCTATGTTATGCTTACACATCTTTCTTCTGCCATTTTTCTTAATAAAATAAATGAGGGAGGAAGCCTCTATTTCTTGAGGTATCATACTCCAGACAGCTGTAAAAAGAGCCAGGTGGCACAGTGGACAGAGTGCTGGGTCTGGAGTCAGGAACAACAACAGGAAAACCCCAACAAGATAGGAAGTTCTTTTCCTAACACTAGGCCTAAATTTGTCTCTTTGCACCTTCACTTTCCTCCTACTTAAGCTCTCTGGAACCAAGCTGAAAAATTCTAAGCACCTCACATAGTAACTACTAGAATAATAAAACACTCTTTTGGACTATCCCTGCTCCCACCATTCACAACCCCTGTGTTCTCTTGCAATTGCTAAAAATCCCATTCCTTCAGTAAATTCCTATGTCTTGACCTCAAGGCTCCCCATCATCATGGTTACTCTCCTCTGGACACCTACAACTTAGCAGAATCCTCTTTAGAGAATGGTGCCTAGGACTGAACACAGTAATACAAATAAGACATGGCACTGACAGAAGACAGTGAGACTTTCACCTTCTTAAGTCTGGATGTAATATTTTTAATGCAATCTGAGATTACATCAGTTCTCTTGGCTGTCTTTCCACATTAGAACACCACATAGATGATCTGATCTCTAAGGTTCCTAGAGTTCCAAATCCTTTCTTCAGAGATGATCGTTCTCTCCATTCCCTCTTCCTCCCCCCAAAAGAGAAACCTTAGAGAGCAAAATCTTTGTCTCCACTCCTTTTAAGAGTCAAATTGGTGGGAGAGCTGGGGAGTGTGAAAGAACTTCCCAATTGGAAGCCAATCCTACTTCTAGCAATAGTAACTGCTTGGCTTCTATTTCCTCCATCCCAATGTGTCTCAATGTATGAGTTGTTGGAATGTTCCCCATTCAACGTACAGCAAAAGAATAATTTCTGTAAATTGTGTCTAATGGCAAAAAGGGTTATGTTTGTTCTGTTTGAGGATCATAATTGGTTATGACTTTTATTCCATACGATGTTGGAATCATTCCATTACTTTCCCCTATACTTAGTATTTATAGAGGACCGCCTGCGTAGGATATTAGAATTAGAGGCATTAAGGCCAGGGAAGGTGACCAGGGCCATTATCTCCATCTGCCACTGATGTTTCCAGCCATTGATTTCTATGTAGACTTTAAATGCCTTTTTTAAAAGAATAGCGATTCTGCTGCTACCTGAGGGAAATTGCTACTGGGATTTTTTTTTTTTTGAGAATTTGTTCCTCCATCTTCTTTCAATCTGATCCATGATTTTGAGATCAAATTTGTTTGCATTTCCCTTTCAATTTAATCTCTTATTTGACATTCTCTTACCTTTTTTTGTTTTGTTGAATACCTAATTCAAATCAACCAAAATAAAACTGCACTTTTTTCAGCAAGTATTTCACCAGAGGCAAGCACATTATAGTAGATAAGGGTCTAAAATTAGATTCAGGAAGTACATGGGTTTGAGTCTTTCTTCTGATATTTACTAATGGTGCTATCATGGGCAATTCTCTTACTCTCAACATCTTTGTCTCTCACATGAATGTATATATGTATGCATGGGGAGAGATATCATGAATCTTGAACTCCCTGTTTCTGATGGTTATTTTAAGGAACACATTTTGTAAACCTGAAAACATTGTAAAAATATAAGCAATTATAAGTAATTTACTCGAATATTAGAAGATGTTCCTCTGTTGTATAATTTTAAAGTGTTATTCTTCAGTATAAAAAAAATCCTTTTTTTTTCTTTTCTCAAAAATTCTGGCTCTTATTTTCCTGTGGGGAAGAGCATTTTCTCGCTCAAGGACAACTGATTTTTATAAAGTTCCTTTGGTAAATATCGTCTATCTCTTTATACACCTCGATGTAGCACACAGTGCTTTCTAAGCACTTAGGTTATTTGTGTTGCCTAATTATAATGCCCCCCCCACACACACACACACTTTATGATAAGATTAGACCTTGCTCTTACAAACAGGATGATGATAACTATGACAACCATGAGGGCAAGGATTGAACTTTATAGTGATGTTCATTTTTATTTTGGTATGACTGTAATTAGCCTGTTTGAAAAGAAGAAGACTGTAGCTATTTGGTTTGGGCAACAGAATGTTTTGTGAAGAGTGGTTTTTTTTTTGTTTTTTGTTTTTGTTTTTACCAAGGCAATTTTATAAAAGCCTTGAAGAAGAAAATGTCTTTTCCATTTTGGGGAAAAAAAAGAGCAAAAATTTAGACAGGCACTGAACAAACATTTATTAAGTTGGGCATGGTCCTAAGTGCTGGAGACATAAAGAAAGGTAAAATCTTGAGAAATTTGAGGGAAAAAAGCAACCATTACAATATCCAGCACCACCATCAGTGTCTCCATATCCTCATCCTCATCATCACCATCAAAATTGCAACAATGATGATGAATTAACAAAATTTAATCATCAAAATATAAGAACAAGGTTTTGAACAGGCATGTCCATATCAAATATACATAATCTCCAAGCTAGAAAAGGAATTCTCTGTGAATTTTAAGTTTAGGAGTTTTGTCTAGTGAAATGAATCACAATCCATCTGTGTCTATCTATCCAGTGTAACTTTTGCCTATTTCACACACACACACACACACACACACACATACACACACACACACACACACACACAGGAAAATCCCTGCCACGGGGTGTCATTCAACATGCTTGTTATCTCCTTTGTTATGATGAGGCCAACAGTGGAACCTGGCTATCTACTTTTTGTGTCACCTTCTAGCCACGTGACCAATCTAACTATGCTTAATAGTGTGCAATGCCTTGCTTACTAAAGGCAGCAAGGTGGGGCAGCGAATAGCAAGTTGAGCCTGGAGTCAGGGAAGTCTGAGTTCAAATCCAGCCACAGATACTAAAAGTGTCTTATTAGCTGTTTGACTCTGGGTAGTTTTCTTAACCTCTGTCTTTCTCAGTTTCCCCAATCATAAAAATGAGGTAATAGTAGCACCTACATCCCCGTGTTGTTTTAAAGATCAAATGAATAATATTTATGAAGAGCTTAGAATAGTACCAGGCACATAATACATGTTTAATAAATTCCATTTTCTTCCCTCCTTGATTATTTCTTTTACTTCTTTTCTTCAGGCTTATTCTCTACTTATATGTTGTATGCTGCTCACACCTCCCCTGCCTTCTTCATGTAACACTTATCTTTAATTCTTCGGAAGTAGTTATTTTCCATGTCTTATTCTCATATAGCAATACTTGTTCAATATCATGTCTTAAAAGATGGGTCATTGCTTTCTTGTGAAGCTTAGGGTCAGTAAAGGAACTTTGCAATTTCCTGAAGCCAATCCAGTCCTCTGTTTTCTGTTCCAGCCTCAGCTCAGTTTGTCCATCAGCACTTTTGGTCACGAATATATCGCCTTTGGAACAAACTCTGTCAGACGTCTCTCCAAGGCTTTATTGACATCTAGGCAACAGGCATTTTTGATTCACGTGGTTTTCTTTTACAGATAGATCAGTAAAACTCTTTTGAGTGACTGCAGATCTCCTCTAGGAGACTCTGCTGTGGTCTGGGAATTGATATAAGCAACACAAGAAACATCTGGAGGACTTCACCATCCTCGGGGATCCCTTTCTAACCTAGACGATATTCTTCACGTCCTTTATCACATTAGGGAGTCCTTTAACAGACATTTCCTCGTTCTATTCCTCTCCTATTATTTTAGCAGAGTTTCATTGATAATCTTTCCAAATTGTCTGGAGTGATTTTAATATGAGTGAGAGATGTCTTTTTGTAAAAGTTTTTCACTCTACTCAATCAGAAAAAAACCCACAAGGCTACTTAATAAATAATAATAACAGTGGGATCCTATATTTCTTAATCTCTCATTTATTTGTGAAATGATAAATATATGTGGTTTCTTATTGAATATCATTTGTGAAAGGCTTCCTATTCCATATTAATATCCTTATCAAGAATGCTTCCAATTTGGGTATAAATTACTTTTATGGTGATTTAATACAGATTATAGGGTAGGCATGTAGGTTCATATGTTTGCCTCCATAAAGTCCTAATCTGATGCCTCATATCCTGGTGTATGTTATCCTGGCATCTTGACAGCTACGCCAGCACAGTGTAACCTCTCACAGGTTTAATCATGCTAGAAAGGCTTTTCATGGAAGCCTAGTAACAGATTAAGTCTGTTTTCCAAGTATCAGCTCAGCTAACAATGGAGAGGCATATCAATAGTAGGCTGACTATCTTTCTATCTATCTATCTATCTATCTATCTATCTATCTATCTATCTATCTATCCATCCATCCATCCATCTATCTGCCTATCTGTCTACCTTTCCATGACCAATCCATGAAAATGGAAAAAAATAATAAAAATGTTACTATGAACCCCAGTCTGGTGTAGTCCCCTGTAGCTTGGGCAAATGATGTTGGATTACTAGAGGGAAAGAAGGCAAAGAATTATACTTTTTCTTTTTAGAATATCAATATACTTTGCCTTGACCGTTGGTGCTCTGAATGGGATACACTTGTTCAATTACAATAAACACACTGCTGGAGTGGCTAAATAATGTCAACATTTCCATTTCTGTTACAAACACAACTGGAAGAAGAAAGTTGCTACTGTATAGAGAGTTGGCTCATGTATATAACTAGGAGAGGCAAAAGGGAAAAAAAAGTAGGCAAAATAGATTGTGTTAGATACTCAAAGATAACAGGAAACACTATTTCACAGACAACTCCAAAAAGATCACCATGAAGATAATTGCAACTATTGTAAAACATCATTTGCTGAGAGTCAAGTGGTAGAAAATTTTATGAAGAAATTGGTAAGACCCTCCACATTAAATTAACATATGCTCATATACCTGGTGACTTCAGTGTAAACATGGGAAAATAGAAGGATGTAGATAAATATATGGGAAAGTAGGATTGAGGAAGAAGGAGTGAGACAGGTCAAATAATTGAAGATTCAACAGAAAGCTGATCCTTCTAGCTCATGAAGACTTAAAACAACAATAACAACAGTTGGTAAATGTTGGATGTGGTTGGCACCAAATGGTACACAAAGAAAACTAGATTACATTTAATGGACACTTAGATAGGAAGGAAAGGAAAGGAAAGGAAAGGAAAGGAAAGGAAAGGAAAGGAAAGGAAAGGAAAGGAAAGGAAAGGAAAGGAAAGGAAAGGAAAGGAAAGGAAAGGAAGGGAAAGGAAGGGAAGGGAAGGGAAGGGAAGGGAAGGGAAGGGAAGGGAAGGGGAAGGGGAAGGGAAGGGAAGGGAAGGGAAGGAAAAGGAAGGGAAGGAAAGGGAAAGGAGAAGAAAACAAAGAAAGAAGGAAGGGAAGGAAAAATAGAAAAGAAGAAAGAAAAAAGGCTAACAATTCCTCATCAAGAGAGACTAAGATTTATAGATATTCTTATAATACATGACAAAGAACTTAAAAAGCTACAGAAATATTTTTAGAACAGACATCATGTGACGAAACAATGTAAATTCCAACAATAGATAAACTGAATTTTGCCAATGTGAACCAAAGTAATTTATTTCCTTACAGAATTTATGAAGCAGCTAAGATTCAGGTGTGGAATCCAAAGGTACTCCATGGGTGACATTTACCATGAATGAAGGTGACATTCATTAAAAAGCGCTGAAGAAATCAATGCATCATGTTTTTAGAAATGGAAAGGCTTATGTCAGCAATTCAAGATAAGATTATTGTCATCAAAAAATAGAGCAAATTTATCATCAATGAACCCAGAATTAAACATCAAGTAGTCATGAAAACTGGGCAATGTATTTTGCTGCTATCGGGTAGCTAAAAATGCATGAGTGCCTATAGCAGAAAGTTACTATCCTTTATAAGCGAATGGAAGAAAAAATGTCACCTAGCCTTGAAATGTTAGTGAATAAGATGTCCTGTGATTGGAGCATCATTACAACCAATTCTGTGTCCCACAACCACCTGGCCTTTCATTGATGCATAAATATTTAGCAATAATTCTTTAAGTATCAGGATCATGAATATTCATAGTTCCCAAACTACATGGAATAGACATTTCAAAATTCAGAAATCCACCAGAATAAATTAAAACTTAATGGGAAGAAGACTAGGTATATGTCAGTCTCATTATAATGGCTACTAATTGAGATGTTCCAGGTTTGCTTTCAGTTAGTCTACAGAAGATGTGCTCACATTCCAGTAGTCTTATTCAGTAAGAAGAGAAATAGTATATCCACCTGGGAAACAGATCATAGAATATGAAATATATAGGAATAATGGCAGGATAGTGATGCCTTCAGAATATTTTTATCTGAACCCATCAGAAGGGGTGAGAAGAATGAAATAACAGGAATAATGATCACTGGGGCCAAGAAGTAGTTTGATGATCCTTTGCTATGATAAACCATATGTTTAGTGTCTTTCTGTATTGTTAGCTATCTCATACTAACTTCCTTTATAGGCCACAGATACAAATTGATCCTTCTTTAGTTTCATTTCATTCCATTACTTAAAAGTCCCTTAGAATATTTCTCCCTCTATTGAAAAAGAAGTAAAAAGTGATTCTACCTTACCCCAGTATCAGATGATGGACATAAGCTTACTCCTCTAGCCATGGCTGCATTCTGGTTAATATTGAGCTATTCTTTATCCTGTGTTCATTTTTTGATGGAAAAGACAAGATATGATTAAAATGAACAGTGAGTCACCAAAATAAAATCGGGTTTTTATCTACCTCTAAGCTATTTTCAAAAAATATCAGGTGGACAAATAGACTCCAATAGTATCTACTCTGCTCTGACACATTTGGGAATTTGGAGAAGCTGTTAGAAGGAAAGTCTAAGTGTTAGCCCAGGCCTCCAACCCAGAATAGTCTCTCAAAGTCTATTGCTGCTTTTGGAACTGAGAATTAATAGCCATTGCTTATTTGGGCTCTGACTCTACTTCAGGAATAATTACTCTCTCTCTCCAAATGTGGTTTATTTTCCTGACCTAATGGGGTCCCTTATGTTTGTTCAAAGTGAACCTGAGACAACTAGGCTCCCCATAGAAACCCTTAAGGCAATGGTAAGAGAAGCATGGACTCAAAGTGGCACCTCATTTAATTAGCATCTTAATGTTCCATTGCTAGCTTTCTTCCATTGGTAACAATGGGAAGTATATATGAAATCAGGGGGGAAGTAGCTAAGAGGAAAGCATATAGTTCAATAGAGATGCAGTTTGGGTAGCAGAAACCTGAAATCATCTGAAAAGATGTAATTACTGAAAATCGTATTTAGCAGAAATGTTTGTCTACACAATTTATTTTCTCTGGCTTTAATCATAGCTGGGGGATATTGCAGCTGCTGTTATTTCTTTGACGATGTCAGAGAATTTAAATTTACTAACCCCAAATTTGAATTATTTTTCCTCTATAAATTATCAAAGATTTATAGGAAGCTACTTTGAGGCCCTGAAGCCAGGCCTAGTATGTCTAAAATGATTATGGTAATAATATCTTACATTTATATAGTGCCTTTCAACCAGAAGAACCCCAAAGTGATTTATAAAGTCTACTTACAGGAATGATTTCACTTGCTTGGGAAATAAATTCACCTATAGGATTGACATAGCATCCATTTCAACTCTGCATTGGTTACTGGGATGGGAGGTAATGCTGAGCAAACTCCCGATCCTACCTCAGAACCCCCTTCATAAATCACACCATGTAGCATTTCCTAACTTCTCCAGGTTACACTCACCTCTCCATTTTCAGAATTTTTATGACCCATTTGAATTGTCAATAATATTCTGGGTCATGAAGTTATACACGCATACTTCAGTGGTACCAGCATCTCTTTGGTGTGGGTGCTCCTTCTACTCAGGCAGAGCATAACCTATCCATGCCTTCTTCTCTAGGGCAATTATTTTCCATGCCCTACTATAAAATTTCCACAGATGATTTCCTCAAGAAATTGGAGATCTGTCTCTAGGCTTTTTTCATGCTTATAAATACAACAGCTTAACCACCCATCTGTCATCCTTCTTTCTTGGTACCTAAGCAGCCTACTTCCTTTTCTGATGCCATATACCCTTGGGAATGCATTCCATTCCACTTCTTGTGGTCACACTTCTCTTGCTTCTTCTTGTGCATTGACAATTTTTTGAAGCTTTTTTTTGTCCACTCTCTAGTGACCTAGACTCTTCTGACATTAAAATGGCTTATGTGTTGTTATCTACTTTCTTCCATTTCAAACTTTTTCATATTAGCTAGCATTGTATCTACTAAGATGGGCCAATACAGATGCATGAAAAGAAGCACTTTCAACTTAATTTTCCTAATTGGAAGGGGGAGAACCAGTGTTAACATCTATCCCAGGATTGACTGAGTTGCCCAGAATACCTTGCATGTATAGTCAGATAATATTGATGCTGTTATCTTGAGGGAGTCATTTAATGGGGCTGCTCCCCACATAACTCTCTGAGACTTCAAATTGAAAAGCAAGTGGTCTATTGCATTTCTAGAGGACATTTCCTCACTGGTATCCACTAATGAAATCACTGGTCCTGTCCAGAAAAGAGGAAATTTTAAACAGCCTCTGTGGTATGATTTAAGGTTTTTCAGGAAAGGTTCACAACATTCTCCTTCTTCATACCACCAAAAAGAAAGAAAAAAAAAACACTCAAGCTCTCCATTATTCAGTGAAGTTGCTGATGCCTGAAATTACAAAGCTAATGTATAACTTGGTTTGCCTTCTCCAGATATATCTTTTAAAATCTGAAGAGCCCTAGAGGGTATTTAACACTTAAGCCAAAGAATTAGACACCTAGTACTTGGAGGAAATGGTCTGAGATGAGTTTCCAATGTGAACCAGTATGCCATAGAGACAACATGTCTGAAAGTTTCTCTAAGGTATGAATGAATCTGATTTTAACTTTGCAGGCTCAGTTAGTCACTGATGATAGTAACTGGCATTGTAAAGGCACTTAAATGTTTGAAAAGTACTTTGCATTCATTATCAATCTCACTGGAGTGTAACAACAGTCCAATGAGGCTAAGTACCAGAGGTGATACCTCTATGACACAGATGAGAAACGGTCAGAGTTGGGATTTGAACCCAGGCCTTCCTGACTCCTAAGTCTCAACACCTTACCCAGTAGACCTGTAGTTGGAGGGGCATATGGAGTATTCAGCAAGACTAGCACTGTAATGTGAGAGCTTGAAGAGGCCTTTTCAGAGCTGTTCATCTACCCTTGGTGTCCACCTGATTCATTCAACTCTCACCTGTGGCTTCAAGAAGCCATAGCATGTGCAGCAGCCAGACCCTGGTAAATGATCTTGGTGGATAGTCTAAACCAAGTTGAGGGCAACCCGTAAGCCTCAAACCTGTTTGTGAGATAGGGAAATATCTACCCCAATCATGTGAAGGAACAGGAACGGGCAGATAAGAAGAATTAGTTCCAATGGCCATGAAGGCAGCTGAAGAAGGTGTTGTAAGGCACTTTGAGCTTGTCAGACATCAAGATGTCAAGGTCATCCATTGCATCCTGGGCCATCACCAGTCATCTTGCTTTTGTCCTGCCACTGGATGTCCGTGACTGAGGAAGAGAGTGAGGCTGGCGACTTTATGCAAATCTGCCTCTTTTAGATCCAATCATGCAAGTCAAGACTTCATTGTAATGTCATTGGTCCTCTTTGAAAATGAAGGGCAAGCAACAATATAGTCAGGGACCATGTATCCCCTATTGTGCCTTGCAGAATTCTTGCCTAAAACCAGGTGTTTAATAAAGAACCACTGGATAGACTGGAAGAAAAAAGGAGGGCAGAATCACATTTTCTGCAAAGAATCTTCCATTCTGGAGTTGCCCTGTGACCTAGTTTTAACAGTAACTACAAACAGGGTAACAAAAAGGTGGTGTGTATGATATACTTTAAGTTTTATTCCCCATAATTTCCTCCTCTGCCTGCTCACTGCATATGACCTGCACTCCTGAAGGCAATGGCAGTGCAAGAGAAGCTCCAGAATTTCCATTATCCCCATCATGGGAGGTAGGGAACACTCTTTATTTGACTGTATATGATATTTAGATAGAACAATGGTAAAAGGTCAAAAAGAAAAAGGAAATAAACTAGATAATAAAGAAAGACTAATTCTTTCAAGAAGTCCTTCTAAGCCATTTATGTATGATATGGCATTCCTCCCATTCTATCTCTTCTCTGAACATGAAAATCCCATTTCCTCTTCTCCTATGCTAATATTCTATTTGCACTGACTTTTTGCCACTTCCAGCTCCACATATTCCTTTCCCCAGTATATAGTGATGTGGAATATTTCTCATAGCTAAAGGCCATTGAAAGACTTTCAGAGGAAAGAGTAGATGGAAAGTAATCTGTAAAATGAATTATGGGCAAAGCTGAAATAACATTAAAAAAACAAATAAATTCAAACATTGCTGTGTCCCTTCATTTGTATTGTCGAAAGCTACATTTACAGATTTTGAAGCAGTCAGTAAAAATGAAAAGATTTGAAAAGATCAAATGAGATAATGTACATAAAGTGCTTGGCAAACCTTAAAGCATTTTCGAAATGCAAGCAATCATTTCTGAATAGTGTAACAACAAATATTTGTTTGTAACAACACATACTTATTAAATACCTACTTAGAGACACTATAAAATACAGAGCTGATCCATTGATCATCTGTCTTTCTATCACCATTGAGAGATAACTTTCATAAATGACAGAGATAGATGGATAGAGAGCTATCCAGACAGACATAAATCTAAGGTGTACAATATCAATGGACAATGAGATGGTCCAAGAATTAAAAAGGGAGAGAATTTTGGTACAGATTGCTTTTGGGAAATTTCACAATTTTTTTTTAACTACCTCAAATTTCTTCCTTAAATAAAGATCCACTTTTTAAAAACTAATACTCATCCAGTTGTTTTTTTTCAGTTGTGAGTCATGGAATACCGTGAACTCTGAAGAACTGAATTTCAGTATCACCCAAAATTCAATGGAGATGCACATAGTAAGTATGAGAAATTTGAAATCTATAATAAATAATAAATTGTGAAAGACCAATGAGAGAAATGACGAGATCAGAGACACTCATCAAGGTTAAAAGAAACAAACAACAATAAATAAATATATTCCCTATATTCGTTGTTTTGCCTCAGTCTTAATGGAACATAAGTTTCTTGATGGGGTGGGAACTGTTTCCCTTTTGTGGTTGTCCCTAACATAGGGTCCATTATATATATTTAATAAATGTTTGTTGAATGAATACATTCATCCATTTTAGCATGTAGATGCTTAAACACACGAGCAATACGATCTTTAAGAAACTTACCTGGACTTGTATGCCAATCACATTTCTTATTAAGTATCATCCATGTGTCAGACATTGTGCTAAGCACTGACAGTCTTAGGCATCTATTATCAGAATTAGTTGAGGAAACAAGATGTTTAAATGGAAGAAGAAAAAGCTTAGGGGAGGTATGGGTGGGAGAGATAGCTGTTGTCAAGTCCTAATGGACTGTCATGTACAAAAAGGATTAAATTTATTAATTAGGGCTTCAGAGGGCAGCTCATGGCATTATAGGTGGAAATTGGAAAAAACAAATCAAATTTAGGATGATATAAATAAAACAGCAAAAACATAATTTCATATTAGAGCTATCCTAAAGTGAGAAGGGTTGCCTCAGGAGGTAGGGGTTTTTCCACTGGAAGTTTTCGTCAATCAACAGTGATTTCTCAAACATGTATTTCTCAGTCACATGGATGTTCATTTGTAACAAGTGTGTGCATCAGATGATTTGTCTTAAGGCATATGTTGGACTAGATAATTTCTGACTAAGGTCTTTTCCAATTTCTATAGTCAGCAATTCTGTTAATTAAAATCACCTTCTACCTCCTGATTGTTCTTGCATACACTCTTATCCCAGTGTATGCAGTTAAGCTCCATATGGAAAATTTGAAATTCTAGATTTTATGCACATAATCAACCAAAATCCTTTACTTAGATACCTTAGTTTTTTATTGTATTTTTGATATATAAATGAAATTACTTCATACTTAAACCATGATGAGATGACAAATTTTAAATTCACAATCCGTTAATAGGATACTAGTGAAAATTTTGTTTTTAATGGGAGATGTTTTTTTACCAGATATGTTAAAACATTACCTAAAGTGATCTTAAAAGATCACTAACTATTGTGTAGTATTATGCAAAACCCCTGATATTCTTACTAAGGTGGTTGTATTATTATGAACCACAAAGTTATCTCTTGGAGAATTTAATTTTTATGTTTGATGTGTAATTTAGTTTAGTTTTGCTTTTTAAGTTTTTTAGTTTTTTAAATCAATATTGCTAATTTATTTTAGTCATCTTTGAGAAAGGAACAATCAGGTGATGAAGATATAGAGCCTCAGTTTAATCACCTGCAAAGTGGGGGAAATAATTCTTGTTCTATCCCCCTCAGAGGATTGTAGTGTGGTATTTTATGGAGCTTAGTGAAGGGGGGAAAGCACTGGCTGAATGGAGTCAGAGAACCTGTGTTCAAGTACTGGCTCACTCATTAGTACTCCTATGACCTTGATGAACCCTTCAACTTCCCTGAAGCTCCCTCACTCATAAAAACAAGAGGATTGAACTAAATGAGTCCTTCTCACTCAAAATCTATGATCCAATTACCTTAAAGTGCCATAATAATATGAGTAATTATTACCAAATCTTTATTAAATTATGACTGTGAGCAGGAGGCAATACAAATATAAGGTGCACTGTCCCTTTAAGGCCCCCTGTGATGCTATTCAAGTCTCTGTAATGTTAATGGGATTTAAGCTCTTCCCCACCCATTGAGAGGTCTCTGGTGGAGCCCATTAAGAGAAACTTGTTTAGGAGAGGCTTGCTTGAAGGAAGGTTTTCACACCTTTTGCTAATTTGTAATTAGCCACTGAATCACTGGGGGGAGGGAGTGTGTGTGTGATGCCTTCTGACTCTGAGAAGTGGATATATACTCTGAGTTGGTATTTTGCTCTGGAGGCCCCTTTATGAGAAGTATCTTGTGATTCCCTGGTCAAGAATCTGACTGGCTGTATGTTCAGAGATAACCTGTATGGAGATATGTGTACTTTTGTAGTTTTGAGGGAAGTGTTGAGGGGAAAGTGATTTAATGACATTCTTCAAGATCAGCAATGGCAAATGCATGCCACACTTAAAAATCTCCAATAAGTTCACTATAATAAAGAGGAATATAATCTCTGACATCTGAAGATTTCCTTGTCATAGTATACCATAAACTGAATGTGAATTACCTCTCTGATATTATTACTATTCATTATAAAGCCAACATGACATTTGTATACAATAAGAATATGAGACAAGGATGAGACAATTATTCTCACATTTGCTCTATCTTGACCATCTCCTTCTTAGAGTTGTGTTGCCTTGCATTTTTAAAGGGTGTGGGGGTGGCTAGGTGGCACAGTGAATACGGCACCAGCCCTGGAGTCAGGAGGACCTGAGTTCAAATCCAACCTCATACACTTAACACTTATTGGCCATGTGACCTTGAATAAGTCACATAACCCCACTGCCCTGCCTTCCCCCCTCCAAAAAAAAAGCAAAAAAAAAAAGGGTGTGGACAGCATGGCTTTTGAATAGCACATTAGAGATGGAAAATACATTGTTGTTATTTGTCCTTAGTTCTCAAAGAAGATTGGAAGACCAATGACATCAGGAGGGTAATATGACTTTCAAGTGAATTGGATTTAAATGAGACAGCTGCTCAAAGTTATCAGCCTCACTCTCTTCCAGAGTCATTGGAGTCTAGTGGCAAGATGAAGGTCTGTACTACTGGTGATGTCCCCAGATGAAGTGAAAAACCTTGGCCATTTTAAGCTAAGCTGTTTCCCAGGTTTCAATTTGTCTGAGGCAACACCCATTCTGTAATTTAAGGCTAGCTAAGGATTGAGGCAAAAGACGGTCTTCATAAATATGTGAGGAAAGGTGAAGAGAATTGGTAACTAATTGGGAAAAGATGGTATTGATTTGTATCTGTCTTAAATATTTGGATGTACGTGTTAGACTGAAAGAAAAATAAAATCCTAAATGTTAGAATTAGTTAAAGGAGCTTCTTCGATGAAAGTCTGTAAATTGAACAGATCTGCTTTGGTGATCTCTTTTTTGGTTATCTGAATTAAGCAGCCAATTCTAGAACTGGTGTCCATGTCAGAGTTTGGAGGCAGCTGTATCCAATGAGAAGAGAAGTCCTAAGCAACCTGCTTCAAACAGCCAGCCAGTCAAAGAAGCTACTTCATCCATAGGAAAACTATCAGCATAATTAACCATATCAATAATAAAAACAACAAAAATCATATGATTATCTCACCAGATGCAGAAAAAGCGTTTGACAAAATACAAAATTCATTCCTTTTAAAAGCACTAGAAAGTATAAGAATAAATGGGTCTTTCCTTTAAAATGATAAGTATCTAAGAAAAACTATCAGCAAGTATTATCTATAACAAGGATAAGCTAGAAGCCTGTCCAGTAAGATCAGAAATGAAGCAATGAGGTCCATTATCACCACTGTCATTCAATACCATACTAAAAATGCTGGCTCTAGCAATAACAAGAGAAAAAAAATAGTTGAAGGAATTAGAATAGGCAATGAGAAAACAAAATTACTACTCTTTGTGAATGATACAGTGGTATACTTGGAGCATCAGTTACAAAACTCGCTGAAACAATTAACAATTTCAGTCAAGTTGCAAAACATAAAACAAACCCACATAAATCACCTGCATTTCTATATATTACCAACAAATCCCAGTAGGAAGAGATAAAAAGAGAAATTCTATTTAAAATAATCGATAAAAATATGAAGGAAGGTGGCCTACCAGGACCAGATCTTTAACTGTATTATGAAGTGGTAGTCATTAGATCAACCTGATCCTGGCTAAGAAACAGAGTGGTGGATCAGAGGAATAGATTAGGTACACAAGACACACCACTAAATGACAATGGTAATCTAGTGTGCGATAAACCCAAAGATCCAAGCCTTTGGGACAAGTACTCACTATTTGATAAAATTGATAGAAAAACTGGAAAGTAGCTTGATAGAAATTAGGTATAGGCCAATATCTCATACTTTATACCAGGACAAAGTCAAAATGAGCACATGACAGCCATAAAGGGTGATACCATAAATAAATCAAGGGAGCATGGAATATCTTACCTATCAGATCTATGAATAAGGAAAGAATTTATGACTAAACAAGAGATGGAGAGCATTCCAAGATACAAATGGATAATTTCGATCCCATTAAATTAAAAGGTTTTTTTGCACAAACAAAACCAGTACAGCCAAGATTAGAAGGAAAGCAAAAAACTGGGGGAGAAATATACAGTGTGAAATTGAAAATTGAGATCCCACTTTATTTTGTATTTTTTTGATAAGGCTTAGTCAATTTGTTATGTATTAATGATCTTTCCACTACGTATTGGTTGGCCTCTTCAAAATGTGAGTTTGAACTCCCTTAACCTTCAACTCAAATCTATGAATTTAACTCATCTTGTGCAAGCACAAGCAAGATGGGATTTTTATTGTTTTTCTTTTGGAATTCAGTTTCCCAGCCTCAGGCTAAATTGTAAACATCTGAAGGTCTTTGAGTCCTGGCAAGCCATAACTGCAACACACAGGTTGCTGAGGCAGGCTTCAATTCCTCTAGGCACTAAGCCAATTAGATGTGAGGCATGGGCACTTTCATGCCTTAGGGCACTGGGCACATCAGGTGCTGAGTTTCAGTGCTACACACATGGGTTCTCTTCACTTCACCAATTAGGTGACACATGTGGGTGATGCTTTCCCAGCTGAGCCAATCAGATGCCAAATAAAATCGTATATAAGCTGGAAGACTGATATCACCTTGTGGCTCACTTCTGAGAATTCTTGATGTCCTGGCCAAGTCTCTGGGTAGCCATTGTTAAGGGGCCCCTCTGGCTATGAATGTGAACTCAGAGGAAGAAAATAAGCATTAAACACTGAACATTGAATACTGAGCATCTTGTGTGAAGAAGAAGAAAAACAGGCTTGAAGAAGCAAATGAGCTTTGAACATGGAAAATTGAGAAGGCTAGCAGCAGCAGCAGTAGCAGCAGAGATTCACTGAAGGAGCCTCCTGGTTGTGAAAGTAAATTGAGTTTAAGAGCAGAGAAGAGCCCTCTGGAAGGAGGCTTGGCTTTAGCCTCTTTTAAGAGCTGTTATCAAGGAGCCTCCAGGCTTTGAAAGTGAATTAAGATGGGTGCTGGTAATGTGTGTAAATATTGTTGCTGCTTTGTTAAGCTTTGTTTACCTAGTGAAAGAAGCTGGGGGCAGAAGCTATCAGGCAGGAGCAAGGAGAGCTTGGAGTGGAGCAGTCCCTTCCCCTGTGAGCCGAGACAAGGAACAGGAGCAGAGAGCTACCTGCATCAGGATTCAGGCAGAAGCCAAAAGTGGTAGGCCCACAAAGGAGGAGTCACAAGGCTTGGAAGTCAGCCGTGAGTCAAGATGAAAACTTTGCATCAAGACAGGAGTGGTGAGAGTGCCAGGTGGGAGCCTGCAATGGCAGCGTGGAAAGGACACATCCCCAAGGAGACTTTTAGGATTTGGACATTCTATTTTGATTGAGGGGATTGTAACCTACTATGATTAGGGGTAGAGGGTGTTTATGTTCTCTGCTACCCCCGGGGGATGCGCTGTGTTAAGAGGAGACCCTGACCCAGAATCCCCTGATTATATAAAGAATGTATAAAGTGGGTGATATGCTATGCTATGCTATATACTGAATGCAATGATATATGCTGTATGCCATGTACCATACTGAGTGTTATGTCATATACTGGATGCTATGTTTTGTTTAAGGTCATGATGTCTCTCCGGTAATAAGTTGTTATGTTGCTATGGATTGTGAATGTGTTAGTTTCTTGAATAAGGTTTAGTTCTGAATAAATAGAGTGCTCATTATACTTTGCAATTAGACCCTTAAAATTATTTGCAAAAGCAGCCTTCAAGCGTGCTGTGTTGCTTGGCCTTATGCCATTACAGAGGAGGAGTCAACCTGGTCATAAGATGTTTACCTACCAATGATATTCAAATTAAAAACAAAAGACAGAAAGAATGTTAATTCTCTTACATGTAATTGAGAAATACATAATTAAATAAAAATATATTGGAAAAAAGAAAAAAGTATTTGACATTGGTCAAATGGTACTGCATGAAAATTATTTTGATCTATGATAATGTGGAGAAATTAACTTGCACCGGTACTGGAGAATATTTTAAGAATAACTAATGATTTACATTGGGGTAGCACAGGAATAGGAGTCAAACTATTATTTTTAGATGTGCTTAAGCCCTTGGGGGAACCCATATAACCCCAAGGATAAGGACAATTAACACTGGATATTATTTGTTATCAATACTTCCATGTGACATCTATCTGTTTCCTCAGATCCCTAACCTCTGAAGGTCAGGCAGTTTTTGAAAGGTACAACTGAACAACATAATGTCTTAGCCCTAAGGCTGGAGCCCAATTCTCCCCCAGAGACACGTCCTCAGGGTCCTTTGATTTGAGGATGACCTCATTGAATCAGTGAAAGCCTTGTTGGTGTGGCTTATGTTTTTCTAACCAAAAATTTCTAGAGGAAGTTGGTTTTCATAAACCAGCTAACATTCCATTTCTTAAATACCAGAATGGGGTGGGTCCACCACATTTGAAAGCCATTTTCAGTGAAAGCTGTAGGGATTCACCTGCTGGAGGAATAGTCTTTCTCTGAAGAGTTGTGAACTCAAAGCAAAACTCTTTATTAAAATTTCCATTAATTGAGATTGCTAGGGGAGTACCCAATGATGCACAGTCAGGTCAGGAAGAAGGAAGGCATTCCTAGGGACTAAAAACAAACAAACAAAAAAACACTGTTGGCCATCTCCCAATCCTGGTCTTTTGGCACAAAATGGAGGCAAGTTATAAGACCTCTCTATTACTGATGGGGTACAGGTTCTAGGAAACCCCTTCAACTCTGACTGAATCTTCCTATTTGATGAGGCATTTGGCTGAGACCATATTCCTCTCCTTGTAGCTAGGCCCACATCTCTGTTACTCTTAACCTAGCCCTCTATTGTCCAGCTACTTCCCACCCTTGATGCTTTTAAAATATCTATGCCCAAATCTATTAACCTTAAACTAGCCTAACCCTCCATTGTTTGTCATCTCCAGGAAGCCTTTAGCTATTTCCCACCCTTAATCCCATTCCTGAAGTCTGACCTCAGTCCTCCTCAAGATTCCCCTTAGACTCCTCCTCAAGACCCTCCCCAAACCCTTCCTGTAGAGTACTCCTATATCCCTCCCACAGTCCTTCTGTATATAAGATCCATCTTGCCTCCAGGAAGGGACTGAGATTCATTCTAGAGGAGATTCAATATGGCCTGCTTCTCAACACAAGGGTCACAAATACTTAGGCTCCTTAAGAGTCTACCCATTATGGTGAATCTTTAATAAACTTTGCTTTACTTTGGCTAAGAGAGACCTTGAGTTGAATTCATTTGGCAGGACCCAGAGTGTCAGTATTTTGAGGTCTCAAGCACTCCTAAACCTTAAACCTCAACGTTGCCAGGTTTCTTGCCCCTGCTAATAAAGGATATCTTACTTGGATCATTGCCTCTGCTTGCCTTTGTTAAATTCTGGGCCCCACAAGGGGCAGATGCTATTGCTCTGCAAATCCAGCTTGCTAGTGACAGTGGTATCTGAGGAACTTCGGGGTTCATAAGAGTTGCAAGTATACTGCATAACTTTTGTAGAACACCAAGAGCAACACTAAAAAGGATTGAGGTAATGCTGTTCAAATTATGTTAGCTATTTTTAAAGTGCCTTTCGTGTAACCAGACAAAACATACATATACATGATGGAGATGGGATCTGAACCCCTAAAAGGAAAAATCCATGTATTTGTGATCTGGACCCCAAAAAGGAAAACCCCTGGACTTTCCCACCATGGCCCAGGTTCCTGGCATTTGCCTGTGGCACAGGGCCCTTCCCAGTTAATCCTTTCATTGTGGCCTTCTCATCTGCACCTGGTCTCATTCTAGACCACCACTCCTTAATTCCATCTCAATCCTTTCTCTGTTCCCAGACTATTTGGCCACTCCTAGATCACATCCAGATCTTCCCAAAGTCTTACCTAATATGTGTCCATTTTACCCCCATTAGATCCCTCAGATTCCTTAAGAGTCAAGTTAATGGCTCAGATTTAATTTGGCCCACTTCCCAATACAAATGGCACAAAGGCTCAGATTCTTAAAATCTGACCAATAGCATAGATGTTTAAAATCTTGCCCACCCAAACCAGTGCTCTAATAAACCTTGTCTCTGGTTGAAAGAATGTTTGGGCTAAATTCATTCAAGGCAGGACCCACATTGTTTGCCTTCAAATTTCAGGGTTCCTAGCACCCCTAGACCTCAACATACACACATATCTTATGTAAGTTTTCTGTGAGAGACTCCTCAAATAAAGAGCCTAAACACAGCACCTCCTAGCTGTACTTTCAAAGGATTTTGTAAACAGAGGAGAATGATATGTGAGTCAGAATGCTTCATTGTGGGGGAAGAAAATCAGCTTAAGGGGAAAAAAATCACATTGACTTTTGAGTCATAGGATTGGGATCAAATCTACCTGCCACTTAATACCTATGTGACCTCTGGTGAGTTATTTAATATCCCTGGGCCTCAGTTTCCCCACCTGTAAAGTAAGAAGGTCAGGTTGGGCTAAATGATCTCTGAGAATCTAGCAATCTAGATAACCATAGTTTGGATAAAAGATAAACTAGGGTCATCATTGAAAGCTCTTACTAGTCTGTTTTGTACAAAATAGGTTTAGAATTTGTCTTTCAGTGGCATTAGGAAGCTACTGAAAATGTCCTTCAAGAACAGGGAAGGACAGTCCATGTTGAGAAATCTGAGGGAAATGGAGTCTGAAACTGTCCTTTGAAATGCTTGTAGTAGTCTGCTATTGACAAAAATGTCCAACAATGTCTCTTCCTGATGAAATCAGAGGTTATTTCCTTGGACTGTTCTTTACCCAGGCAGAGAACGATCACTTTTTTTTGTCAGTTCTCCATTCAGTGGCAAGTGAGGACAATTCTGAAATAAATGCTTGAGAGCAAATGGAACTAATATTGATTTCCTAGTCCCCTCTTTAATTTTTGTTTTTTAGTTCCTAGGATACGTTAGGTTTAAAAAAACAGTTCTGCAAAGATGTTGCTGCTGAAACCTTGGAGTATTTATGAAATGAATCATAGCTGATAATTCTGAACATCAAACTCAATGGATTTTTCCAAACAAATTTATTTGTTGAGGATTGAGATTCTATAACCATATGAAGTATGGTATATATAACCATGTAAGTATGAAGAGCAATGATTTAAGATTCTGTATGTTACTAGGGAACACAAGAGAAAGTTACCCATCTGTCCCCATCATTACCTATACTTTATAGGTTTAGTATAAAAAGCAACTACAAGATAAATGACTGTACAACTGCCTAGATTCTATGTAACATTTCAATAAAAGGGAAAAATATTTTTAGGTATAGGCAGAGATTTGGCAATGGAAAGAGCATTGTGTTTTGAGGTCTGGTTTGAAATCCTGGCTTTTCCACCTGTGATCACCCATGGCATATAACTTTCCACTCTGGCCCTCAGTTTCCAAACTGTACAATTGGATGGTTGGAGTTGATGACTTTGGGATTCAGTCTGTTCCCATTCTAGATCTAGGAGTTTAAGAAACATTAGGTTCAAAGTTAGGACACCTGGTTATAGGTCTCATTTTACCACTGTGTAATCTTGGGAAAAGAACAATAATTTCTGATGTTTATAAGGTGAAAAATTTTGCAAAGTATACTGTAGACATTTTTCTAATTTATTCTAATTTCTAATTTTTTAAATTACAGCAACCTTTTGAGTTAAAATACTGCAGGGACTCTTATTTTATTTTCCAGAGGAGGAAACAGACTAATGTTGTTTTTCTCCTGACATTGGCTTTTTCATCTAAAAAAAGAGGTTGGGGTGGGGGATCATTGGACTAGATGAGTTCTAGTTTCCTTTTCATTTGTAAAATTCTCTTATTTTGAAAACAGAGGGTTCTGCATGGTAGCCCTTTTGGACAGAGAACTTAAAAATGTGTCTTATAGGTTGTAGAGTTTGATCTGGAAAGGAACTTAGTGGTCATCTAATTCAGAGATGTCAAACTCAGCTGCAAAACTTTCCAGTGAAGCTCAAATCAGATTACCATGTAATTTATATTCAATGAAATAAATGAAAATACAGTATAACATAGAGGTTGTGAATTTGTAGTTTCCTAAGTCAACATGCAGCTATAGGGATTCACTTCTATTTAAATCGGATCCAATTTCATTTTAAGATATAGGAACACTGTGGCCCAGAAAATTGAAATGATTTGCCCAAGGTCTCAAAGCCAGTGTTTAAGGGTGGGATTTAAGCTTGGATCTTCTAGTCTCAAGTCCAGTGACCTACCTACCATATCACAATACCCCAGCCCCATCCACATAAGAATTCATGAGTCAAAGAGGGTCTGATGCATTTCTAGGCAGAGTAGAAGGAACACTGAAATCTTTGGTCTTTTGGGGTTCCCTATTGCTGTTCCTTCATCCTCCCCACCCTCACACATACATAACCAGATTTGCACTATTTCTACCTTGTGGGTTCCTAGCCTGCTCACACACTCAATCATTAGCTACCACTACACACCTCCCACATCCACTCCATCTCTACCTCACTTCTGAACCACACTCTTTATTAAAGAGTAAATTTTTTAATGGACTGGAAATGTGGTCTGGTCTAGTAAATTATGTTCAGTACTTACAAAGTGCTCATTATCTAGTAAAATAAATTGTAGGTAGAAACTTTGGCAATGACAGGCATAAAAAGGGAGAGTATGAAATTGAATGTAAAATAATAAAATCAGGGTTTATTATTCCATTATGTTTCTCATTCATCTTGCTCATTTTTAGGACTAGTTCTAATAAACACTGCAGCTTCAAATCAATCTACCTCACAGAGACACCAAAAAAGATGTTTTAATGCTTCTTTCCAGAAGTTCATAATGCTCCATTAGAGTGTCTTTGTGAGTTCAGAGCCTCTCTTTCTCTTTAGTCAAAGAAAGAAATCTACCCTAGTGGACGTCAGAATCCACATTATGGGTATGGATGGAGCAAATTTTAAAAATGCATCAACGTAGAGAGGTGTATGACTACGGAAGGAGCACTGGCTCAAGAATCAGAGGACCTGAGTTTGAATCTCACTGGTGACACTTAGTATAAACATGACGTTGGCAAGTCAATTTATGCCTTAGGCCTTAGTTTTCTCATCTGTAAAATGAGAATTTTAGACTCCTTGGCCTTTAATGTCATGTCTATCTCTAATTTTATGAGAGTATAACCAGAATTCAAATTCTGACTCTGCCACTTACTATGTATGATCTTGACTAAGTCTGATCATTTCATTGAACCTCAATCCTCTCATCTCTAAAATGAAGAGTTAGACTAGATGGACTTTGAGATTCTTTTTTAGTTCTAGATTAATGTTCCTCTAACCTGGTTTTCAAATCCTGGATCTATCACTTACTATACATGGAACCTTGGGCAAGGCACAACCTCTTTATGTGAGATTTCCTCATCTCTACAACGAGGGTATTAAGCAAGATGCTCTTTGAGGTCCCTCCCAGTGTTAAATGATCCTATGCTTTTGGGCTGCTGCCTATCCTAATCATAGCTGGAGGCTGCCTTGATCTCTCACTCCCACCCTTATTTCATAAAAACTCAAGAATGCTGCTATTTAAAAATATCTGTTTTCCATTCACTATAGGAAATGGGGAGATGGAGTCAGGGGAAAGTTAGATTCACTTTAAGAGGTTTACTTTTTGAATTTTCCTTTGGTCTTACCAGACAAAAAAAAATTGACTAGCAAAATTTATTAGAAGTCTTATTTTAGACATTTTCACAGTTCCCAGGTATCAGGCTGCTCATCTTTCATTCTTCATCCTCTTGAGATGACTACCCAATGAGATATCCCAGAGGAAAGAAACTTGACTCTTGTGATGAGAAGCAAAGGCAACTTTCAAGGTTTGGAAAACCAACACAGCAAACTCCATTTATTCAGTGACAGATTAAGGCAAAACATTCACAGAACAGAGAAAATAAAAATACAGTGTAACTCATTCATTTAGCAAGTAATTTCTCAATTCAATCCAAGTACTACTCCACCCCCAGACAGTACATTCATTTAGTCAGTCAAAGTCTCTCTTCTCAAATGGAGATTAGTTTCCAATCATAAACAAAGTACATTGATTTGATCAATCACAGAGCACAAAAGAAAGTCAAAAGTTTCCCTCTCCTGGATCACAACTGAATTACAGTACCATCCATTAATGCCAAGCACTTTTCTCAAAAGGGGCAGGAGAGCAAAAAAAGCCATCTACCCATAAACTACAACAAGGTTAAGATATCTTTACAGCATTGAATACCCAAGGAAAGGCCTTCCTTCATCTTGACAGGATGCAAGTTCTCAGCAATCTCTGTTCCTGCAGAGACAAAGCTTAATAAAGCCACAATATACATTGCCAGTGTCCTCATTAATTCACTCTCTGCCTGTAGAACAGTCCCAGAACCCCTGAAAACATCAGCAAGACCCTCTTCCAGGATTTCTGAAAACAGACAAAAAGAAAACCCACCTTCAGGGCTTCTGAACAACAGTGAGGTTCTAGGACCTCTGCAACAGCAGCACTGTCCTTCACCAGCAGAAGAATCTGGCAAAACAACATCAAAACAGAGACAAAATATTGGCATCATAGCCATACCTCCTCAGTTCTCAGCAGTTCCTGGTGGCACTTCTCAAAAGTCCTGGGCAGCTCCAACTGGCCCTCAGCAGTCCTCTCAGTAACTATGGCCCCTATCAATTCTCTTCTCTCTCTGCCTCCACAATACTGCTCCCCAAAAGCCCTTCTGGCCTTTCTCTGCTTGGACTTCTCTCTAAATCCACAGCATCAGTTCCTCCCAGTTCAGCCCTCTCTCTTCATGTCAACACGTCCATCCCACAAGTGGGATTCACAAGCTCTGGGTTTTAACACTCAACCCGAAAACCAAACCAATACAGGAGGATTTTTAAATTCCATTACCATTACAACTCTGTAGTCAGAGAGCCAAGATGGCGGCGTAGAAGCAGCAACACATCGCAGCTCTCACATAGCCACCCCAAAATACCCATAAAATAGGACTCTAAACCAATCCTGGAACTCAAAAACGCACACAAAGATACTTCCCACTAAAGTCAGCTCGGCTACGAGGAACCATATCAGCACTGCGAACCGAAACCAGCCTGGCCTGAAGCCACGGCTGTGCCCTGGGGGCGGCTGGACGGGAACAGCTGAGAAGCTTCAGGTGAGCAGATTAGCGACAGCTGTGAACGGGATTTGTGAAAGGGGGAGATAAGCAGTCTAGCCAGAAGGCCTCCAGAGCGGAAAAGTGAAAGGCAGAGGTTTTGCACCTCGGCTCTGCAGCTTCCCGCC
>CM053582.1:564369773-564389460 GCA_028627135.1 Pseudochirops cupreus | reverse complement strand
AAAAAAAAAATGAAATAAAATGTAAAAATAAAGTAATGCTAGGAGATTAATCTTAACTGGAGAGAGGACCTCTAGGTTTAAGATTCAGTCAGGCTAGGAATGGTATCCACTATGGACACATGGTAAATAAGTCAGAGAAGTTATAACGTAGTGCAACCAGATAAGAATTGAGATGATCTGAGCTTAGCTCTCTCCTTAAATGGAGGCTTTGGAGTTCATGGTTCTGCCCTCCAGTCAGAGGGCACATAAATGGAATACTATGGTTGATGAGAACTTTTGTGGTGATGAATTTCAGAGGTATCCCAGGGTAAAGCAGCCATTTAGACCAGACCTGCACAACTTGGCAGTAGGCAGAGGCCAAAATTAAAATAGACTAAACTTCATAGACCAGAGATAGGGTAGACTAGAAACAAATTGATGGTGTTTGGTTGCCACAGGTCACATGACAAAAGGAAAGTGGCCAGTGGCCACCCCACATTTTTCATGGGCCCTCTGAAGTGCTTGGGTGGGATACAAGTGGCCTGTACAAGTTTGTTCTGCAGACCTGCTTTAGACCCTTCCAATAATCCAGTGATCGGTGCTTAAAGTTATCACTAACCTCATTTTAAATATAAGGAAACTGACCCAGAGATGCAAAGCAATCTGATTGTGGTCACCTACTCATCCCAACAATGCACCAAAGAAGGACTTGAATGGAGGCAGAACTTCATGAAATGAGGCAAAACAGAAACTTTCCCAAAAGGAACCTCCCGATGAATCTAACTTTCCCTTCCTTCCTCTCCTATAGGGAAAGAGAACAGGGAGTTTCAAACCCATTCAGCAGAAGCATTCTTGAGTTTTCATGAAAAAGCCAAAGGGAGATGAAGCTCGAATGACTGTCCCATTGGGCTAAAGTGTTTTGTCTCTGTGTGCACCATTTACAATGATTAGCTCAAGGCAGGACAAAGGAGTGGATTGCCTTAGCAACTCCCCCATGCTGTTGCTTGACTGTTTTAACACTGTGTATTTAAAATGCCTTTTCTCAAGTGGAAATATAGACTCTTTTGCCTTCTCCTGTACTTGTCTGCCTCCAGTTAGCTGTTTTAAAATTAAGCAGAAGGAAAATCATACACACACACACACACACACACACACACACTCACGCACACATGCACACAAGCAGTCTATGTTTTGAACCAAGGTCTAAAGAAAATCCAGCGGAGAAATATCTAGCTCAATTTCATGGCAATAGTCTGGTTTAGTGGAAAGGGAACTGAATCCATGATTATGAGGACCTGGATTCAAGTTTCAGCTTGGAAATTTAGTGATACTGGGCAAACCTGATGTGGGAAATGAAGTATAAGTAAAAGCATATTGCACTTGAAGTCAGGAGAGTCCTGAGTTCAAATCCTGGCTGTCAGCCATATAAACTGAGGGACAAGTCATTTATCCTTTCTGAGCTACAGCTGCCTCCTTGGAATGATGTGTACAGCACTCCTCAGGGCAGCTATGGCTTACTGGATAGGGGGCTGGCCTCACTTAAGGATACCTGGGTTCAAGTCCCATTTCTGACAGTTGTATACAATTGTATAATTCTGGGCAAGTAACTTCTTATTAATGGAGAAAACAGAAAAATTCTAAGTTGCAGTAGAAGTGTTCAGCTATACCAGCGAAGGAACAAATAGAACTCTGTGCCAGGCCAAACTGAAAGAGGAGTTCCTACGTTACACAGTTAATTTACCGATCACTCTCTTGGGCAGTGTTACCTCCCTTGGAGAAATTTGGATTGAAAATGCAATTTGGGGTGTTCTTTTTTTCTCATTAAAAGTCTGTCTCCAAAGTCATTAATTTATTTATAATCCTTAATCTCTTATGCTTATGGCAGGTCATGTCCTCCCAGGAGATCTAAGATAGCCAGCTAAGATATGTATCAAAATATTTATGGCAAAGCTTTTTGTGGTAGAAAAAAATCTTTAAAAAAAGGGATTAGGCAATGTATGCTTCAATTGTAGTATATTTAATGTAACAGAATATATTAATAACATCATGGAATATAATCAGGGCATTAAATGTGATATAGTGATCCAGGAAGGCACTAGAAAACTTTTATGAATTGATACAGAGTAAAGTAAGCATCAACAGTGTAACAATATTCACAAGTATCATAAAGAACTGTGTTGGCACAGGAGGATCAACAATGGAAACATTTTCTTTCTCTTACAAAATGTTGCGTATGCTGCCATGCACAGTTGCTGGCTCTGCTGGGTTTGTTTAATTGTTTTTCTTTGTTACAAGAGATGCTTCAAAGGAGGTGGATTATATAGAACAATAATTATACTGGGAAAAAGGTATTGTCAGAATCTTAAAATAAAAAATTTTGAATGAATATTTTAAAAAAGTATATCTTTTCTTTTGCTCCTAGGAATTCAATATCTCAGCAATAATTATTTATTTCTATTGTATTTCCCTGTATTTAAGTATCTTCTTTATAAATTTCATATGGGGACCCATGACCAGTGGCTTTGGTGTGAACCATCTCCCAAGCTAATTGCGTTAAATACCTAGTTGGGAAGAGGAACTTCAGTTCCTGACCTGATCTTTATTTTCCATTACTTAGTGGATGGTACTCATGGATGGCTGATGTATTCTGCAATTAGGCTTTCTGAGTCTCAAGTCTTAAAAAATTACAGAGCCCTAGGATGTGTTTCTAAATTATTCCATTTAAACATGTGGGTGGATGGCAGAAAGAAGGTTGAACGCACTGAGGATCATCCAGAGTCAAAAACCAAATGGTCCATTTAAGAAAATAAATACAGGAAGCAGGAAAAGCTTAAGTTAAAAAAGAAAGAAAGAAAGAAAGAAATTAACACATTTTGCAAATGCTTTAATCAACTAATGCTAATAAATGCCTGGGAAATACTGAACTGGTCTTAGCTCGAGTTTTATTTTTCCTAATCAGTTTCCTTCCAACTTTCTGGTCTAGAGTTACCGCAGCCATACATTGACTGAAGTGTCACTTGAAAAGTTCTTAAAGATAGAACGCAAGAGAGAGCTCATTGTGTAAAGAGTCATTACCATAAAATCATCCCCAAGTCTGGGTGGTTGAGGTTTAATAGCTTCCATGGATAGGCACCTTATCCCTCATTCTCCAAACCTATTCTACTAAGAAATAAGTATCTGAGGCTCTGAGGCTCATTTTGGTTATTTCCCCCTGGCTGAAATAGGTGAAAACCTATTTTCAAAGGAAGGCAAACAGTAAAGCTAGACATGAGAAAAAATAATGATGTTGACAAAGATCACCTTGGAACTTCTCACATGGAAAGATAGCTGGAGTCACTGGATCCGATTTCAAATCCTAATTCTTCCATTTACTGTGTACATCACCTTGGGCAAATCACTTAGCCTCTCCATTGCCTCATCTATCAAATGAAAAGGGTGGTCAAGACAACCTTTAAAGTTTCATCCAACTCTAAATCTATGACCCTGGGAACTCTTGATTTTTGTGAGCTTCTAAATATCTTTAACTGAAATGACTGATTCATAGATGGTCGAATTCTAGACACTATGTTTGGCTGGAAGGGAAAAACTCTCTTTGGACAGGAAGGCACTTGGTCAGATTGCCAATCACAACATCTAGGTGGTAACCTATTCCATCTTTGCTTTTGGTCAGCCCTACCAAGAAAGCTGGGTTGAAATCAAAGTCAGCCAGTGTGGCGAAGGAGAAAGAACCCTGGGCTTTGAGCTGAGAGACCTCAGTTTAAATCCCCTCTCCTTCACTTAACCCCTGTGTGGCCTTTGATAAGTCATTTCTATCTCATACCTCAGTTTCCCCAACTGTAAAACAAAGTGACTGAACTCTATTATTAATCTAAGTCAGTTCTCTTCCCCTTCTCAATATGTGATTTTTGTCTTCAAGGAACTACAAAATGCCTACCAGTTGCTGTACTGATTTCTCAAGCATTTCAGAAGAAACACTGTTCTGCAGAAATTTCTAAATTCACGAAGAATAAAGTTGGAGCTTTTACTTTGCTGGCCTGAGTCAGAGAATCAGTCACAAACTATATATTTAGTGCATACAGTATGCTAGGCACCATGCACTCGGTAAGATAGTTTGGGAAAAATCTGTGGTGAAATTGAGAGATGCTGGTGAGAAGCAAGAAGGAGAAAGTTGGGCTTTGGGTTTAATAGCCTCCCAGTGATCCCTTTCAATTTTCTTATCCCTAATGTCACTCTGCTTTCTTAAAACTTCATATATTCACACAGCCTAAAAGACATTGCTTTCTCACCTCCATCTTATGGAATCTTGCTCTTTCTCAAAGCACAAATGACAGGCAGTGACCTCTAAACATGACCAAAGCCCAGACTCAGAGATGGATAGGACCTTTGGGGCCCTCTCTACCAATCTGGACTTCCATGAGAATCCCCACTACTACAGCCCCTACAATGGGTCATCCAGCCTTTGGAGATATACTGTGATGGGGCTGTCCAGAAGGGAGCCCATCATTTTACTTCCAGAGAGTGTTCGTGGTCAGCATATGGGCATTGTCCTGACATCCAGCCTAAATTCACCTCTTTGTTGCTTCCAACTATTGCTTAGTCCTCTGGGGTCAAATAGTACAAGTTAAATCCCTGTCCCACATGAGCATGCTTTAAATCTATGCTAAATGCTTTTTAAACTTTAAAATGCTACATAGATGCCAGTTATGACTTAAATACTTGAAGAGAAGTCTCAGGTAGCCTTCCCGAATTTCCCATCTTCCAGGTGAGAGTGGCCTCTCCCTTCCTTAAATTTTTGAAATTACTTTTACTGAAATCACTTTGGTTGATTGGGGGCAGAGGCTAAGTCATATCACTTCCATTAGACTATAAGCTTCTTTCTAGTAGGAACCATTTTGATCATTGAATTTTATTGCAGGAGGAACTTGCTGTGCTACTGCATTTGAATCTGAATTATAGTCATCGATGAACAAACATTCAGTGTCAGGTATTGGGGGATGAAATTTTCTGCCCCTGAGGTGTTTATGACCTAGTTTTGAGATCCAAAGTGTGCAAAGATTGGCATACAGACACATGTAAGCACACACATGTGTGTATAATGTTGTCTACATACATATACACAAACATTGGTATGTATACACACAAACATGTATACAGATACACATATACATACATACTTACATACACACACAAATATGATAAAACTTTCTCCAGATGGGCTCAAAATAAGGGAATTACTTTAATAGTAAAAATAACTATGATATTTCTTGTCCATGAGACTTTGGAGAAAACCTTCCATTTGTGTCTATTCTCTACACCACAGGGCAGCTGGCAATGTCATATAACAGGTGATCCAGAAGATGAAAAAGAACATGCTGGCTCTTCTTCTCATGGCAAATGATCTCCTTGTGCTATAATACTAGAGGCTGTGTTGGAAGATGAGGCCAGGACTAAAGAAATTCAAAGGGACTTGTTGATCATTTCCTAGCAAAAGCTTAGAAAAAGTGAACTTAGAAAATCACAGATGACAATGGGGATGCTTTCTAGTTCCTGAAGACTTTCCCAAAGCAGCCCTTTCCAAGGCCTTTGTGGATCTTTGAAACAGCACAGGTGAAAGGGATTCATCAGGTCGGTCTTGCTAGGGTGTAAATAGAGGCGGCTTGGCTGATGATCTCTGGCTCCTCTGAGCTCTCTCTTCTTCCTTGCCCAGCTTGGCTTACAGTGGTGGGACATTGCCAGCTCCCTTATATCCCCCGGGCAAACAGCTGTTGATAAAATACTCTGCTAACTTGCAGCAGCAGACTCCTCATGTTGACTAGAGGTAAAATTAAGCAGGAAAAAAAATAAAACTTTGCTTTTGCCAGATAATTGTTGACTGCAGCATAAACACAAACTAAAATCATCTAGTGAATAAGGAAAGCAAGTATGAATGTAACAGAGATTTAGGAAGTGCATGTGTGTGTGTGTGTGTGTGTGTGTGTGTGTGTGTGTGTGTGTGTGTCTGTGTGTGTGTTATTATGCATCTTAGCAGAGATTCCTTCCCTGAGAGACACTGTTTTGGATGAATATTATTGAAATAAATAAGATATAAGCTGTTTGAATCAAAGACTAAAAGTTGAGAATGGACAGAAAAGTAAGATAAGTCCTGAAGAAAATGAGGTAAAGAAATACCTTTTAAAAAGTCAGAGAAAATGAAATCTTAAAAAAACTAATTAACAAAAAATAAAAGTTGAAGGGTTAGAGAAGAAGAAGGATTTTACTTGACTGCATAAATGATGGGGGAAAAAAAGGAGATAAGTAAAATCAAGAAAGAAAAAGGAAGTAATGAGTCAAGTGAAAATCCAAAGGCAAGGAAAGGGCATCTCTCTCTCTCTCCTTCCCCCTCTTTCATCATATATGAGGTCATTTGTAAAGAGGTTACACATACATACATATATACATATATGTGTGTGTGATGTGTGTGTGGATGTGTGTGTGTGTGTGTGTGTGTGTAAGAGACAGAGAGAGAGAGAAAGAGAGAGAGGGAGAGAGAGAGAGAGAGAGAGAGAGAGAGAGAGAGAGAGAGAGAGAGAGTGGTTGGTTGTTTGTTTGTTGTCCTTCATTCTTGAAGAGGACCAAAATGACATCACTATGCTAGAGGCAAGTTTCAATGAGTCCAATTGTGGCTGATCAGACCAATATGAACTTAGAATGCTCCACCACAGGTCAGACACAAATAGTCCATCTGAACATTTGGGGTAGATTCTCTAAATTTGTGCATCTCATGTTTCCTTTGAGCTGTTTCAATTCTGTTTTGCTTATAGAGGCCAGACTCTTCTCTGATGTGGGCATGCCATGTTAAGCGAGCCTGTGCCAGTGTCTCCCATGTCACACAATCAATTGCAAATTTCATAAGAGACACCTTGAGAGTGTCCTTTTATCACTTCTTCTGACCACCAGGTGAATACTTGCCCTCTGTGAGTTCTCCATAAAATAGTCTTTTTGGCAAGTGTATGTTTTGCGTTCAAACAATGTGGTCAGACCACTGGAGTTGTGCTCTTTGAAGCAGAGTTCAAATGCTTGGCAGTTTAGTTCAAGTAGGGACCTCAGTGTCTTGTACCTTTACCTGCCAGGTGATATTCAGAATCTTCCTAAGACAATTAAAATGGAAGCAATTCTGTTTCCTGGCATGGTGCTTGTAGACTGTCCAGATTTCACAGGAATATAAAAATGAGGTCAGCACAATGATTCTATAGACTTTCAGTTTGGTAGTCAGTCTAATACCTCTTCTCTCCCATACTTTCCTTCAGAGCCTCCTAAACACACTGTTTTTAAAGAAGAAGAGAGAAAAATTCTAAATAAAAGTATTGGAGACAACTAGAGAAAAATATAAACCTATCTCATAACTTTAAATGTGAATGAATTAAATGATCCCATTAAATGGAAAAGAGTGACAGATTGAGTGGGGAAGGGAGATAAGTATTTATGATGTCTATGTTCCACACACGGCACTAAGTGTTTTGCAAATATTATTTCATTTGATAATAAAAATGCCACAATCTATTGCTTGCAAACTACATCAAAAAGAAAAGATGCAAAATAAAAATAGAAGACTAGAAACCAATATTTATCAGATAAATCTAAAAGAAACAAGAAGTGAACTGATGCTATCAGACATAGCAAACATCCAAAACATTAAAAAGAATCAAAAAAGAAAGTCCATTATGCTGAAGGGAATCATAGACAGCAAGCCAATATCCATATTGAATGCATATGCTCTGAATGTCTTAGTTTCTAAATTTATAAAGAAAACATTAAGTGATTTTCAAAAGGATATAGATCAAAAAGATTTCAATGTACCTCTCTAATTTTTGGCAACATCTAAGAGAACATGTAGTATTGAACAAATTGCTGGAGAAACAAGAGCTAAAAGACTTACAAGGTCTTCCAAATGAACACTAAAGAATGTAAATATCTCTCAGCACCACATGGAATTTTCAAGAAAACTGAGAATGTATTAGAGCAAAGAGATATTCACCCTAAAATTTAAAAAATAGAAATAATAAGCACATTTTTATAGAACATAATACAATAATAATAAATGATATTGTTATTAATAGCAACAATGAACTCAAGGAGCACAAGCAAAAGAAATAGACACAAATAAAATCATTTATAAAATCCCAAGTAATAACTCAGTCAAATAATAAATCTTAGAAAAATCAATAATTATGTGAAAAAATTATAATGATGAAATATTGTGTGTCTTTGATGTTTTGGAACACCATGGGAGAGGGAAATTGCAATTGGAATTTCTGACTCAAGGTCTAGTGGACATTATTAGCAGAAAGACAGATTTATTCAATTTCCTCCATCCATTATACACCTTGATCATGTGATTAGTGAAAGAGATTCCCCAAAGGATACATATATTTAATCCATAGTGCATAGAATGCTCAACATCAAACAAATGCCTTCCTTTATTAGTTAGCTCCACAGGGGAAATACTCTTTGTATTCATCTACACACAGTGAAGTATTCCAACTTGCATTGACTATACTTCTCATAATGATAAGTGAAATTTTAATTAGATAGATTCAGACTATGCTGTCTCCATGGGACTGCAGTTCCCCCTGAAATTTCTTTCCATCTGGAGCCCAAATATACCAGTGCCCTAGAAATACCAACTTCATTCAAAACTATCATCAATTTCAGAAAATACATATCAAGACACAGAATAGCAAGTACTGCAGGATTTGAAATACTTTCTGAATCCTTGCTCAATTTTTTGCTTACTAGTCCTGGACTTTTGAACCCCCATCCATGGGAGATTCTGTTTTCAGGAAGATATACTCATAAGTCAACACTTAAATAAGAAGGATGATACCAGGGCAAGGCAAGATTGAAGGGGTTTTTTTGTTGTTGTTGTTGTCACTATTGTTTGAATGATGGATTGGACCTATTAGAAAATTAATTTTTCACTCAGTGATATGACAAGCAATCTGTGGATATCTCAGTTAAATAAAGATTATGTTCCCAGTCTAGTTTCAGTTTGGAAAAATATTCCTGAATTCATTTAAGAAGTGAATAAATCTGTACAAAGATTCCAACATAAGTCACTTCACAGCCCCACATTTCTATTTGTTCTCAAAAACCTAGGAACATGTAATTATAGATGAAGAAGTAAAAGGGACCCCAGAGGTGGTCTGGTCCAACCCCTGCATTGTACTGATGAGGAAAGTGGGACCCACAGAGGTTAAATTACTGGCTTAGGAGTCACATAAATAGGAAACATTAAAAATGGGATTTGATCCTATGTCTTCTGACTAAGAATCAGTTATTTTCCCCCATTGTATCATGCAATTTCTTATTTATCTCCTAGTAAGGTATTACTTCGAGGTATCAGTTTCTTCTGCCTGAAAATTGTTTTTCTAAATGGTTTAGTGTGTGTATGTACATACATACATACACATATGTGCAAACATATACATATACAACACATACATGAATGTATAAACACACAATTATATGTGTATATATGTATACATACCTATATGCATACACATACATATATATGTGTGTGTATATATACACACACCTATATTTCTATGTTCTCGTGAAATTAGCTCAGTTGCTTTTCCTTGTTCATGGCTCACTTCCTCTCACTAACATGCCTGGAATGCTCTCCCTTCTTACTTCCACTTCTTGAAATCCCTAGCTACTATTAAGGTTCAGGTCAGAGGCCAGCATTTCCCCAGTCTTTTCTGCCTTCCCTGATTGTTAGTTCTCAATTCCTCCTTCTCCATTACTTAAACTGACTTTCTTTTTACTTTGTATATATATATATACCTTACTTCTCTGTTTATATGTCGTATCTCACTGATACTGTAACTGTTTCTAACATAGAACATAGCACAGTTCCTGACACATGTTAGGTCCCGAAGAAATATTTGTCTGATGGATGAAAGACTCAATCTACCTAAGTAAGCTTAAATTGAATACTTACTATATGAGAACATGGGACATAGTCCCATGCTCTGGAGAAGTTAAGAGCAGGACCTGAGTTACAACGGAAATTAATGATAAACAGTGGAAATAATAATAATAGAGACAATAATAATAGAGACAATAAGTATAGCAATCAGTCAGTCAGCAAACATTTGTGTGCTTACTATGGGCCAGGCACTGTGCTATGTTTGGAGAATTAAAATAAAAGTAAAATCATTCTTTATGCCCTCAAGGAGCTCATATTCTAATGAGATACAACTACAACATTCAAGTAATTTTATACATAATATATATTTTTATATATATATATACATATGGTTCTTGTATATATTCTTGTAGATCCATATTTTCAATATTTATTTATATTCACATATGGAAATATATGTATATGAATGATGATGAAAAATAATCTTAGAGAGAAATCATTAGTAGTGAGCAGGCACCTGAAAAGTCTCTTGCAGAATAGTGGATTTCAGTTGAATCTTGATGAAAGCCAGGAGGTGCAGATGTGGTATAGTATGAGGTGGCGAGTTTGATTGGACAGTAGAGTGGAAGGGGATTGGAGCAGGATATAGGAAGAGGAGACATACAAAGAATAAGGAATTGAAAGTCAGAAAAGCTTAATTTTTGCCCTGTCTCTGGAGGGCTTAAATTGTATTATTGGATCACAAAGGGAGGGTTGGAAGTTGCCTCTGTATATGAGTTATCCTATTGTAGTGCCTTCATTTTGCAAAGGAGTCAAGATCAAGATACAGGAAGGTATTTCTTCAAAGCCCCCCAGGTTGCAATGATCAGATCCAGAACTCAAGTAGAGATGCTTCAACTCCAAATCCCATAGACTTTCCCTTGTACCAGATGAAACAAAATGGTGGAAAATACTTTATGAAAGTTCTCTCAGTATCACCAGCAGCAGCAGCAACAATGCTACCTCAGATTGTAAAAATTCAGCACATGTGAAATTCATACGACCAAGTAATCAAAATTATACCAGAACCAGAACCTGCTCATCTTCAGAAACAGATGACAAAAGTCCATATTACAAATTCCAAAATATTCTTGAGCATTTAGCAAATAAAGCTAAATTGAAAATTGAGTATTTTCACAACCTTTGATATAATAATTGATAATTGACCATAATACCAATCTATTAAAATGTAGGAATAATAGCTAACTAGCATTTAGATTATGCTTTAAAATTGTCAACTGGATTGGACAAAACCAACCTCTAACCAATGGGTGGTAGGAGCCGAACAGAGCAGGCTAGAGACAGGAGAGTCAGGAATCAAAGAGAACTTTAATTTCAAAGTGAGGGAAATGGTTTACAAGCAAAGACACATGTGCCATAGTCCCAGCACTAGTGTGTGTGGAGACCTACAGCCTACTTTAGTGTGGGGAGATCTCAGTACTTATACCTATGGCTATGCATTGAGTGGTAGCCTTGACAATGACGGGTAACAGCAACAACATGACGAGTTTGATTTGTAGCAGAGCTTCATGACCAGAAACAATCCTGGGATTTTGCTGGGCTGAGATCATACAGAGGGTGAGCTCAAAGGATTGTTGTTATGCCAAGCTTGGGATACACCTTGTTTGCTGGGCCTTAGCTCTGGAAAACAGGGTGTCTCCTAATATCTAGACAAAGTTCACATAGCTTGACTCATCTGATCCTTAGAACGACACTGGAAGTTAGACACTGTTATCATTCCTGTTTTACAGATGATAAAACTGAGTCACAGAGAAGTTAAGTGAGACTTGTTTAATGCTACACAGCTAGTAACAACCTGAGGCAAGATCTGAACTCAGATCTTACTATCCACTATGCTTTAATTGGATACCACCATGCTAAATTCTCAAATAGTCTAAATTACTGAGAATAAAACAAGATTGAAGATATAGAGACATCAAACTTGAAAGTAAAACTATGAGGGCAAGTAGGTGGCACAGTGAATAGAGCACTAGCCCTGGAGTCAGGAGGACCTGAGTTCAAATTCGGCCCCAGACATTTGACACGTTGACTAGTTGTGTGACCTTGGGCAAGTCACTTAACCCCAAATACCTTGCCTTCTCCCCTACCCCCAAAAGTAAAACTATGTGGGACAGGATGTATGACATGTGTGACATGTCATTCCTGCCAGGCCATCTGATGTTGAAATTATTGTGAAGGTGCTCAGTCCTTCTGCACAAGATGAATTTAAATCCTAATACTTTTACTTAGTTATAGCAAGAAGTCATATTATCCACCATTTAATCATCTGCTTAACATTAAACTTGAAAGAACAATCGGATGACAACTTGTACTCAAGATTATTTTTAAGCAACTAACTATAATTTTATATCAGATACATTTGTCAATATATCCCTCTCTCCCTTCCCGTAGAGTCATTTTTAAAACAAAGAATTAAAATAAAACAATTCAACAAAATTAATAAAATGATTTTAAACATTTAATGTTATCTTCAGTATCTATCTATCTACCCATCCATCCATCCATCCATCCATCACTTCTCACCTGCAGTAAACTTGGAGAGAAGTGCCATCCCATATATCTTTTGGAGGCCAAACTTGTTCCTCAAACTTTTTAATGGCATTCTTTGATCATTCTGTTATTGTTCTCTGTTGTGCTCCTGATTCTTTTCCCTTGTCATCAGTTTACATGCCCTCCTCAGCCACCTCAGCTGGTTATGAGGATAAAATGTGGTAAAGTGTGGAAGGTGTTTCACAACCCTTAAGGCACTGTATTGAATGCTCTCTATCTTCATCATCACCCAAGATGGTGATGATGTCTTCCCATGCCTCTCTGTGATGACCACAGTCATCATCTGTACATCTGCTTCTCTCTGACTTCTTTTGAATATAAGAACAACAGCAATAACAATCATTATGCTAAAACTACTAACATTTTTAGAGCACTTGAAGTAATAAAAGCATTTTCCACGTATTCCTTCATCATCTTAACAACAATGTCCAGAAAGTACTATAGTTATGAGTTGGACCCACTTTATAGATAAGAAAAACTGAGGCCCTTTCCCAATGGTCACAAAGCCAGAGTGATGAGGTGAGATTTGAATCCAGGCCATCTTGGACTAAGGCCAGAATTCTTTCAACTCCACACCACTGCCTGATGGTACCACCTTGTCCTGCCACCCAAATCCAGCAGAACCTTAGCTTGTGTTATTGAAAAACCTTAACCTCCACAATGTTTTCCTCTTGCTCTGTGGTCAGGATGAAAAGCACAATCACAGTCTGAAGTATTTTCCCAGAAATTTTACTACACATCACTGCTCCATGCATTACACCTGAATACAACCTAAGCTTTCTTAGAGAATTTCATCCTCATATAATTATTATCTCTATGCTATCTGGACTTTTTTTTCTTATTCCTCCAATTTTCGGCTTCATTTCATTCTCCTCTATTGTTTTCTTTACCAAGTACAACAAAGAATCAATGATTTATCACTGCCCAGCTGCCATGGGTATACGGAAACCTGGTCATTGACTTCATAGTTTAAAAAGGGTTTCTTTTTTTTTCCCCCAATGGTTTAATGCAGAGGAGCAAGAAATGCACGGAGACCAGAGCTACAGTTCAGTGAAGAGGAATCACTCTTAAATGAATAAAAGAGATGAATTCATAAAATCCCCTGCTCCAGAAAATGATAAAAAGTAATGGAAGTTTCCAGAGTTAAATAAAACATCTGAGCAGCCAGCATTCCCCCAAAGGGGAAAAAGTCCCTGGCAAACAGCAAAGGCTCATGAAAGAAAGCCATTGCATGACTCGATTCTCCAAACAACATCATTGTTTTTTGTTATCCTTTAATTTCCTGAACTGAACAAAGTGTCTTCATTGTTCCATGGAAGAGTTTCCAGTTTGAGGTGAGGTGATTTACAAAGTGTGACTTCTTCCATAGCTCTGCTACTTTTTCCCTCTTTATTTGATTGTTGGCTCTTTCACTCACTGCTTGGGTAGTTTCCTCACTTTTCTAATGGAGATATCATTGGGTGGCCTCTAGCACCAGCTCACTCTGCCCCACCTCCCCCCATCTCCCTTCCTAACCAACAATCATTCTGCAGTGCAGTGTGGACTTTCTAGAAGTATTAGATAAAGATCTCTAGGACCAGAGACAGAACTTGAATGGCCATCTAGCCCAACCCCCTCAGTTTGTAGATGATGTAAGTGGGACAAGAGAGGTTAGGTGGTGTGTTCACAGGTACCCAGAGTGTAAGAAAAAGAGCTGGGATTCAAACCCAAGTCCTCTGAAATTCTCAGCAATCTTTCTACTGTGTCTCAATGCCTATGTGGATATTTGCTGATCTCTCTCTCTCTCTCTGTCTCTCTCTCTCTCTCTCTCTCTCTCTCTCTCTTTTTCTCTCTTACTCTCTCTCCTGCAACAGTTGCCCTGCCTCCATGATGCTTATCCCAAGAAGTTCTGACTGTCCAGCTTGTGCTCTTCCTTATACAGGTATTAGCTTCTCCCTTTTCAGCCCTTTCCTGTTACATCCGCAATAGGGGCCCATGCTTCCTGTTTCTTCACAGAGGCTTAATTTGAAACTAGGTGCTAAGTACCTGTCAGCTTTCCAATACAAAGGGATCTTCAAATATTGTTACCATTACACAGGATATAGGGGTCCTCACCATCACTAACTTCTGGCCAGGAACAGATATCCTTTGAATATGTATTTTCATCCTTGAGGTTTAAGAACAACCCTCTGAGGTCTGGAGGGTTTGGGGTATCAGAAAGGGAACCCTTATTCTCATCAGGTTGAAAACCATGAGCCCATGGCTTCCCAGGCAAACAAATTTCTGAGATGGGGATATTCCCATTGGTGTCTCTTTTTTTCTTCATGAAAAGCCCTTATATGACTCAAGGAACTACTGGTATATATGCCTCTCTTACCACTGTAGCAATGGAATACAGACGTCATAAGTAGTTCTGGAATGAAACTGAGACTGCCGATATATGAGAGGTAAATAGTCTCCCACTAAGAGACAGACATTTGGGTAAGAGATTACCTAGCAGTGATCCTTTGACCAGGCTGTATTCAGTAGAGATGAAATATGAAACAATTCATGAGTAATTGTATTGCCAATGATTCAAAGATACATACTACCCTCTTAACTGATGGGAATCACTGCATAATTCCTTATTGCTTATAACTCCCTCTTCTGGATGTGGAAATGATGCTGCCTGCCCTTTACTTCATTCATGTATGTATTTTCAATAATTTTTCTTCCTTCCTCCCTTCTGGGAAAGACCCCTTAGACTAGAACCAATTATCAGATGATTCCTCAGTAAGCTGAGATGGGTGTGGAATTGGAAACACTAGGAACCTAATTTCTGCACCCCCCAACCCCATGAGAAGACAAGCAATCCCAGAATACTGAACCCAGGACAAAATGCAAAGGAGAGAGTCTCTGGTCCTTGTCATTTTAGCCTACTGGTGTGAAAATAACCACTGTACCATAATACAATCATAGATTTAAGATTATATGAAGACTCAGAAGCCCTCTAGTCCAAGGGTTCTTAATCTGGGGGCCATGAACCCCAGATGCATTGGTGAACTTGGATGGGAAAAATGCTTTTTTATTTTCATTAACCCCTAACTGAATTTAAGTTAACTGATGGAAGTAGGGTGAATAAAAAGTAGACCTTCTCCCTTTGCAGGTTTCTGTATCAGTGAAATCTAATCACCGTGAATAATAAAGAGAAGCTTGATGGAGTCAAGAAGCTACAGAATGGCAGTATTTAGCTTGGACTTTCCATAGGACTGGACAGACAGGACCTTGAAATATAAGCAGAAAGCCAACAGCCACTCATAGGCCCATGGGAGTCAAGGGACAATCATCTATCTCAGTCACATAATGGAATTCCACTCAAGAGACAATTATATGCACCTGCTATTTTGAAATCCATACACTAGACATTTGGGAGACAAAAATAAGAGTACCTGTCCTTGAGGGGCTCACATTCTGTTAGGGATAAACACAGAAATGTATGTGAATACAGAATATGTACAGAATCATTTCTGAGGGAAGGGTACAGATTTAATGTGAAGGACAGCTTGTTAAAACTATGACATACATTCCAAAGGGTCCAGGGGAGCAGTAGGGAAGGGTGTAAAGGAGATACTGAGGCTGAAAAGCATGGGTCTGGTGTGCAGCCGAGCCGCCTTCTCTGTACTGCATCCCCACACCAGGCCCTGCTCAGTGTCTTGGACTTCCTGCCCTCCACCACACAGCCAAGTCATGTCTTCCCGCAGCCGAGTGGCCGTGGTGACCGGGAGTAACAAGGGGATCGGCTTCGGCATCGTGCACGATCTGTGCAAGAAATTCTCCGGGGACGTGATTCTCACCTCCAGGAACCCGACCCTGGGCCAGGAGGCTGTGAAGAAGCTGAACGCCGAAGGACTGAAGCCTCTTTTCCACCAGCTGGACATCAATGACCTGCAGAGCATTCGGACCCTGCAGGAATTTCTCAAGGAGCGCTATGGAGGTGTGGATGTGCTGGTCAACAACGCTGGAATAGCCTTCAAAGTTGCTGATACCACACCTTTTCATATTCAAGCTGAAGTAACACTGCAAACCAACTTTTTTGGCACCAGAGCTGTATCTGCAGAATTATTGCCTTTGATAAAACCCCAAGGTAGAGTGGTGAATGTCTCTAGCACCGTGAGTGTATGTTCTCTTAAAAACTGCAGCCCAGAACTGCAGGAGAAGTTTCAAAGTGATAAAATCACTGAGGAAGAGTTGGTGGGGCTCATGAACAAGTTTGTGGAAGATACAAAGAAGGGAGTGCATGAGAAGGAAGGCTGGCCTAACACTGTTTATGGAGTGTCCAAGATTGGAATCACTGTCTTGTCAAGAATCCATGCCAGGCAACTGAATGAGCAGAGGAAAGGCGATAATATTCTTCTGAATGCCTGCTGCCCAGGATGGGTGAGAACTGACACGGCGGGACCCAAAGCTACCAAAAGTATAGAGGAAGGAGCTGAGACCCCAGTTTATTTGGCTCTTTTACCCCCAGGTGCAACAGAACCTCATGGCCAGTTTGTATCAGAGAAAAAGGTTGAAAAATGGTAAACTTAAATTTGTGAATCTATTCTAGTGATATTTGAGTGATACATATCTTGCATTTGATTTAAAAGTGCATTTAGAAAGAAATAAAAATTAAAGCACATTTTGTATATTTACTAATTGTCACAACTAATTACTGTAAGATGCTCTCTTTGAGTTGCCTACCACTTATGTGAGAGATTTTGTAATGACTAAATATCTGTAATGGAGGAAAAATATGCAACATTAATATTGTCTAAGTGAAATAAAAAGTTTACAAAAAATTTAAAAAAAAAAGAAAAGCATGGGTCTGAAGGAGCAGGGAGGCACTAGGAGATGCAGAATCACCTGCAGTCTAGCCATAGGTACATGACTGTGAAGCCCTTCACATCAGCTCACAACACCCCCTTCTTATCTTCCTCCATTTCCACTGGATCTCTCTCCATCTAGATGAATGAAACCTTGTGTAATCACAGGGAAAGCAAAGAATATTGATTTATGTATCAGCGATGCAGCAAGTTACACTGTATTTTGACTTTCTCTGTTCTGTGAATGTTTGCTGAATAAATGGGGTTTACTATGCTGGTAATCTGAACCTTGGAAGTTGCCTTTGCTTGGCATTACAATTTAAAACTTACTTCCAAGTAAATAACCAGCCTTTAAAAGAAACAGCAGGCAGACTCATCACCTAATTCCCAAACTATCAACTCTCATGCCTCTGGGAGGGGCAAATTGTGAGGACATCTCTCTGCTCCCTGGGCTGTTTTTCTTCAGGGCACTCGGGGCTTGGCAGAAGGAGAGGGGTGTTAACATCCCATTTGTTAAACAAACACTGAAGCCTTAATTCTTGGAAGGGCTGCATCTTGGCCCACACTCTGGCTGAAACATTTGTAAAAAGCTTTGTTGGTTTCTCTTGGTACCACATCAGCAAGAAACCTCTTGTTGCTCTTTCCACCACAGGGAATGCTGGCAGCACAGATTTCATTAAGCAGCTGAATGAAAGTCGTGGAGGTCCATCCTGCAAAACATCTACCTAGTTTATTGACCATGGCTTAAGCTGCATCTGTCTCTGTCTCTGCCTTTGTCTCTGTCTTTGTCTCTGTCTCTCTGGCTCTCTGCTTATTTCTATCTCTGTCTCTGTGTCTTTCCATTTGTCTCTGTTTCAATCTGTCTCTTTCTTCCTCCATCTCTCTTTCCTTCTTGCTCTAGCTCCCTCTTTCCCTCCTTATCCCTCTCTGTCTCTCTGTTTCTGTTTGCCTCTGGCTCTCGCTCTTTATCTCCTTGTCTTTGTCTCCCCATTTCTGTTTCCCTATCTTTGTCTCTCTCCCTCTCTTCCTCCATCTCTGTCTCTTCCTCCCTCCCTCCCTTTTCCACCCTTCCCACTCCCTTCTCTCTCTCCCCCATCTTGTTCTGTCTTTTCCCATGACATAAAAGTTCCAGTCTGCTATCTCGGAATCATTAATCTGTTTCTTTCTAAAGTTTTTTTTTTAATTTAAATTTCTTAGCCATTGTAGGGTAGCTGCCATTTGAATGAAGCCTAGTAGTCTTCTATACTCAATAGCATGGCCACATACCCACAACTTTGGCAGGGTAGCAGGAGATTCAAGGAGTGGTTGGAGCAGCAGGAGGAGGAGGAGGGAGAGGAAGAAGAGAAAGAGGAGAAGGAGAAGCAGCAGCAGGAGGAGGAAGAGGAGCAGCAGAAGCAGGAGGAAGAGAAGAAGGAAGAGAAGCAGCAGCAGGAGAAGGAGGAAGAAGAAGAGGAGGAGGAGGAGGAGAAGCAGCAGCAGGAGAAGGAGCAACAAGAATAGGGAAATATTTAAAAAGAAAAAAATACAATAGAACATAGATGATGTTGATATGTTGTTTTCTAAGTCAATATTCTGCCTGCCTGAATCCTCACGAATGGTTTAGTGGCCGCTATTCCTATTTGAGTTTGACGCCACCACTCTGAACCAATGTTAGTCTTGCCAATATCTGTGCAAAATCACTCATGTCGACTGAGACATCTTCTGGACTTTTTATGCTACTTATATCAACTTTTTAAAAACTTGGCTGTCCTTCAGAATAAGTCCTGGCCGTGATTTGACAACAATCATAAACCTTCCTGATAAAATTGCAACCAGTTTTTCCTATCTGTTAACATAAAGAATTATCAATTTAGATCATCATGGGATCTTTGAGGTTATCTAATCCAAAGGCTTCCATTAACAGGCTAGGAAACTTAGGCTCAGACAGGTAAAGGGACTTGCCCAAGGTCATATAGGTAGAAGTCATAGAGTAGGGATTATCTGACCCTAAAGCTTGCACTCTTTCCCCATACCTCATTGCTTCTTATACTATATATATTTTTTTGTTTCGTGTGTGCTATAAGTTGGTCTTTACTATGTGCACAAAGTCTGGCATATTGCAGGTGCCTGATAAATGTTTGCTGATTATTTCTAGAGAAAGCATTCATGACGTCCAATTTTTCATTGCCTTTCTTTTTTTTTTTAAACAAAACTCTATTTATTTTTTTTTAATTTATTTTATTAAAATTTTTTTTGAATTACATATTTTCTCCCCATCTTTCCCCCGCCCACCACCCCAAAACAGCCATCCCAGTGTTTCCCCCCTCCCCCAGTCTACTCTCTCCTATGTCACTTTTTGGTAGGGCAGGATGGATCTCCCAACTGCAGT
>CM053582.1:564347491-564369273 GCA_028627135.1 Pseudochirops cupreus | reverse complement strand
AAAAAAAATGAAAAAAAGAAATTCAACCCTAACTGAGGCATTCCCAGCTGTGTATCCCTAGGTATATCACTGAATAACTGAGCCATAGAATCTCCATCTTTTAGAAGGGGGGGTGATAATGCCATTAATTCTGACCTGACAGAGTTGTGGGAGAAATCCTTTTGTAATTGCATGGGTTTGTGAATATATAGCAAGCACTATGGTCTATGTGGAACACACCAGACTTAGATTCAGGGGACCTATAGGGAAATTTCAGCCCTGGGAGAAACTGTTAACCACCTGTCACCCACTCAGTCACCCAACATTTTTTAGGTGCCTACTTGTGCCAGGAATTGTGCTAACTGCTGCTGGTATATTCCCAGAGGACACAGGGACAGTCTGTTACTTCTCTCTTTCTCCACAACTTCTGTTATCTGCAACCTTGCCCCTTGGTCTATTGTACCATCACCCTGGGAAAAGCTGCTTTTCCCTTCTCTAGTTACAAACCTGATGATTGGCTGAAAGAAGAATGGGGGCAAATTTGTGACAATCATCTCTTTCAAAGACATCTCCATGGATTATCTATAGAAAGCAAGCCAATATGTCACCAGATCAAACATTAATATTAGTGGAGAGTAAATTGAGTGGTAAATCATGATGTCAAATAGTTGAAAATTGATCCTAAATTCTTATCTGGGGAAAGAAAAACTTTATTGCGTCTGTTCTTGGCCAGCTTGGTTCTCCAAGAGCACGAGGTCAAGAAGGGAACTTATGGCCTATCTCATCTGACTCCATACAGAAAAGCAAGTCTTGTCAAAGAGGACAAAATGATTTATGCTAGGTCCCACAGCTAGTGAGTGATGGAATTGGGGCAAATTACCAGGCTTCCTGACTTAGGCCGGTATACTCTTTGCTGTACCCTGCTCCTACTCCTAATGACTAAATTCCTGCAATTCCCTTCTCCCAAATGGAAATTCAATTAGGTTTGAAAACAGTGTCTTGGTGAGCCCTTCTGACCTCATTAATGGATTTTTACAACTTCCAAACAAAAATAGAGGAAACCTGGTATCTAGTTTACAACCCGCCCTGCATAAATGAGATATACCTGAAAATACGGTGCTTTGAAAAAGCTGTACCAATTACCTTTCTGTCCTACTCCACAAACTTGTTTATTTTATTATTATTTTTTATTTATATAAGTAATTATATTAGGCAAGTTTCAGCTACAGTATTTGATCCTTGAGACAATTTATCATACAGGCCTTAACCCAAGAGGATTTTTTTTTTCATAAGCAAGAAAATAAGGAGAGAACATTGGAACCTTTCCTAACAATCACATCAAGACACTCTGAACTAATGTTCACACACGTCTGGGAATTATTGGATAAAGAAAGCAGGAAAGTTGCCAACCTGAAAGATATAAGAGAACTGTCAATAAACCAAGCAACATATATTGCTCACAGCTGCGACATGGCTGAATTGACTTCAACAATCGCTATTAGGCCTATGCTGTCTTATAAAACAATTACCCCACGCTGCAGACAGGGAACTATTTCTAAACAAAGATAATGTTATTGATTATTTTGTGTATGTAAAAGTGACTAATACAGAAAGGAGTCTGGGCTGGAGTGGCGGCTTCTACTTTGTTCTGTGGGGTTTTCACTCATCTCTCTCTCTAAAGTGTCCTCATCAGAATGAGGCTACCCATAGATACCCATTTCCAAACATGGCCAGTTTTAGTGGACATTGTGTCTAGTTTTCTTCCATTCTTGAGTTTGGCTTAAAAATCACAGTATGATGAATATAGATACTTGAATTCAGGCACAAAGTACTGAGTTGCCATATTAACCAGTAGCCTGAAATCTTTTCTACTGGTTTCCATAGGCTATCTCTTCACTAGGTCTAGAGGGCTTTGTTATCAAATATTTACTGATCACCTATTGTTCAAGGAACTGTGTGAAATACAAAATTGCATGTTATGTTCTCTGAGATATATTCAAAATTGCTTTGTTCAAAATCTAATTTCCCTTGGGAATACTGGTATGAATTCATCCAGAGAGGACAAAGACAAGGCAAAAGAGAGCCCTATGGGATGGTCCCAGTGATGTATCATTTATGTTTATTGTCTAACTTTGGAGTGACAGCGTATCACTTTCTTTTTTTTTTTTTTCGATGGGACACGTGGAATTTATTGACCTTAGTGGTCTGTACCATTATCAGCCATATAAAGAGACCTTTATCTCACGCCTAGATATTTGCTAACCCTGGCCAGGACACCATGAAAGTTGGGGATGTCTGGGGAGTAACTGTGAGACAATAAATAGGAGGGGTCAGAAGCCCCAGCTTGAGGTCCTTGGTGGAACCAGCTGCTCAGTCATTGTTCTTCTCAGAAGTGAAGGAGCTGATTTTCTAGGCAAAAGTCTCTGCCACAAGCAGAGGGAAGACAAGAGAGGCATCAGCATAGACCCTACCTGGTTTTCCATCCATTCGGATCTTGCCCCAGGACATAGCTTCATCCGGCCTTGCACCAGAGTCTGAGCCATCAAATTCCTGGGCCGTGTTGATATAGACGGCATAATTGGCCCCATTCCTCATGAGGTTAGCATTGGCAATGTGGTGTTTCACCAGGCCTCCCCCGAGGATGATCATGCCTGTACGCTTGGCAAAGATAGCCTGAGCATTGATGAATGGTAAATCTTCTACAATGTCCAGTATGAGTCGTGGATTCTTATATGAGTGGAAAAAGATCATATCCCCAAGAGACCCATGTGTCAGAGCAGGGCTTAGCACTGGGATGTTGTTCTTCTCTGCCCAGTAATACACAGACTCCAGACTGTTGATCTCTTTGGCCAACCTTGCAATCATCTCCCATGGAGTCCATTTCACCCCCTTTGTATTTTGGTCCAGAACCATCTCGTCCAGAATCAGCATCAACCAGTCATCAAACTTGCAGTAATTGTTATTGGGGACAAGCAGGTTTGCAATCCTATTGATGCCATTTTGTCTCAGGTCCTTGCCCTTCAGGCTAAATTCACCCAGATATGTGGGTGCCAGGCATTTGATCAGATCTTCCTCTACACCACCTGCAATTGTCATCAGAACATCCACCACATTGTGTTGTACCAGGTAACAAATGGTCTCTCAGACACCAGCAGAGTATCACTTTCAAAGATTAACAATGAAATATGTCCTGCCCTCCTTGGCAATGAAGTAGTGAGCTCTAACTGGGAAATGAATTGTCCTTTGTCAATCACCATTATGCTGATTTGTTTTGTCTAGTTCACAGTTTTATGTAGTTTCTTTGTCAACAGATGGTGTTTCCATAATGCTAAATAAATACTTGCTAATTAATTAATTGGCAATATGAAAGGATCTGGGGATTCAAGTTCTATTTCAATCTCTCCTACTTGATGGGTGATGCTGCTGCTGCTGCTGCTGTTCCTCTCAAGAAGAAGATCGCCTCACTTTTTCTTTCAGGTAGAACTTAGATTTTTGGGACCCTTGTTCACAGCTTCAGAAGCACCATGTTTCAACAGTTCACTTTTTCAAAAGTAATCTAAGTGAGCCATGAGTTCATTTTAGAATCCTGGTTAGGCGAGTGATAGGATCATTTATAAAACTAAACTGTGACTCACTAAGCCCCCAAGAGCTTTATGAGCTCCCACTCTAGAACTACAGGGTTTTAGCATAGTGGACAGTATGTGGTAGGGCCTTGAGGCTGTCCCTCTATGCATACTCTGCTCTTGAGTAAACTTAAACCACTGTAAATGGGAACAAACTGATTTATGAAAGGTGAATCAGGATTAGAAAATGTCACCAGCATTGAGGGGTAGTGAAAGAGAACTGACTGGTTATTTTTTTCTACTCAACCTAAAGGCTTGGCTGGAGGAGGAGGGGGAAGAGAAAGAAGCCCCTACTCAGACACTGCACTCTGCAAGGAAGGGTGCAAAACTGAGTACCAACTAGGCCTTCTCTAGTCCTTCTGTAGCAGTCTCATCAACCTGAAGAGGATGGAGTTGCTGGTCACTCCATGAGGCACCTCTTTATTTCTCTCTCCATTAAAGACCATCTATTCTACTTACCAGGTGACCATGTTTCTCCTTCCTCTCTCCAAATATCTCAAACTTCTGGACTTCCTAGATCTCCTTCCCTCTCGAACCAAACCACCAGACTACAGAAGTCAGGGATAAGAAGTCATTTCATTGGTCCATGGAAGCTTGTAGAAGGGGTTAAATAAACATTTCTAGTTCTGGGAATACATCTCAAGTGTATATGAGATGAACATACTGATAGCATGTGAATTTTTTTCACATTTGTTCTGAACTTTCATGAAATTCATTGTTTTTGTTTCCCGAAGTAATGTAAATAAGCTTTGCTGGTATGTTCTCCATGTAAACCAGGTATACAAAATCAAAATACAGTTGTACAATGATGTCTCAGTCTCTATTAGTGCTGACAATGAACCCTATGATGTGCTTGTGTTATTTGAATTCCCACCACATATTTCCAAATTGGGCTGGAACAAATCACTATGTTTTACATAAAGATAACTTTATAATACAAATACATGTGACCACTTCATGGGATTCATTATTTGCACTAATTGGGACCTACCTGTCATTTTTATGCAAAGGCAAGGTCTGTAATACGCACTTATTAATGCTTCTTGAGTTGGACTGAATTGAATTATCACAAGAGTACAAAAGGAACTTTAAAAGCCCATTCCAAATACTACTGCAGCCAGGAAGTCCAATGCTTCAGCACCATTTCTACCTTGAATAACCAACCTTCTGTAGCATATGGTTTAATTGGCTGGTGCTACCAAGGAACTCTGACTTTTAATTAATGTGCAAATTGTTTACTCTGTTATTAATCAAAAGATGTCAGACCATATGGCAAGAACAAAAGAAAAACTCAATTGTTCTAAAGTCATGATGATAGCAAAAATCAGATTGTCTCTTGCATTTTATTCCTTGTAAGTAAAAATAGAATACATATATTTAAATGTAACAGTATAGACATGTATACATACATGTGTGCATACACACATATACATATATGCATACATACACACAAAATATATATGTGTGTGTGTATATATGTATATATATAGGTGCATGGGTAAGATATATGATATTGGGATATCCTGTAAACATATATAATTCCCAACACTGTTTTCCTCTTTCTCTCTCCCAACCCATAGCATTTCTTTTCCTAAAGCAGAATAGGTTTCTGTCACTCGCTGGTAAATATTTTCTTACCAAAGATGAGATCTGTAATCTTAACGGTAGTGAGAATTCTATTTTCAGGTTATCTACTTCAGTTCTACTTGCCTCCAAACTACAGAATAAGAATCTATGGGTAGAGGTCTCCAAGAAGCAAATTTAGGCTTAATGTCAGCAAAGCTCCTGACAATTGCAGCTGTCCCAAAATGCCAAGGGCTTGCTAAAGATGCGGCCAGTTTGTTCTAACTGAAGGTAGTGAAGAAAATATTCAGCAACATGGGGCAGCCATTCTTAACCTGGGGTTCATTAACTAAATTTAAAGAAATCTTTTAATAACTTTTTTCAGTACAATTTATTTCTTTTGTAACTTTGCTTTGTTTTTATGCATTTAAAAACATTCTGAGATGAGGGCCATAGGTTTTGCCAAAGCAGTACATCACATATGTACACACACCCACACACACACCCACACACACCACATTCATACACTATTAACACACAGGTTAAGAATAGAAGACACAGGCAAAACCAAGAGGAGGAAGAATGCCTCTCATCCATCTGATGGCATATATTTGGACTGACATCTGGTCCATCAGTATAATAACTATAGATGGAAATGAACTAATCCCAGAAATTCATGCCAGGAAAAACATTTATGAGTGAATTTGGAAACATTTACAATATTTTCAACATTTTCAAGGTGTCTTCGGGCACCAAGACCATCTTATTTGCCTAAATAACATATTATAATTATGATATAATATGGCTACAGGTTATGGAACACTATAGTTTACAAAGGTTCAGAATTGTAGGTAACCCAAAGGGAAATGAAGCAATAATGCTGGGCTCCAGCTTGTGATTCATAAAAGATGCAAATACATAGATATGGGATAAAAAATAGAGGTGGAAAGGTCTCAAAGGGGAATCCAGGGATAATAGAAATAAAACCTGAATGCTTTACTGAAACTTTTGAAACTTTGAAAGACGGGGCAAGCCTCCAATGTTTTCCAGAGATGCTCAATGGGTGATTTAGCAGAAGATTGGAATTGCGATGAGAAAGCATTGATGGAATGTTATTCACACCAGTGGCAAATGAATGAACAGCAATGTGGCCGTGGAAGTCTTGATGAGTCAGACTCATTCTATTAGTTTCAGGTTTCAAGGGATGTTTGTGATTGCAGAAAGGCTGCTCACATTGTGCTGTCACAGGGTCGATATAGGAAAATATTTTAAGGCTAAAGAAATGTGAGATGTGGGGTCTGGGTGGTGACTCTTGTGATCAATCAACATGCATTAATTAAAAGCCTACAATGTCCTAAGCAGTGTGTTTAGATCTGGTATAACTGCCTGTTGCTGGGCAACAGACTCACTGCATTTGAAAATGCTATCTGAAGATATTTTGTTTGCTATGTGTTTAGAAGCATCCTGAATGTTCACGTATGAAGCTGAACTGACCATGTGGTGTACATATAGAACCCTGGAGGAAGCATCAGAGGATACGGTTTCAAATCTTAACTCTATCAGGTAGCACTTGTGTGACCTTGAGCAAACCCCTTAACATGTGTGGGCTTGAGTTTTCTCAACTGTAAAACTGAGAGTTGGGATTTAAAATTCCTTCATTCCTAATCTATGGTCCGATGATTTTAGAAATATTCTTCTGCTATGTTTGTTTCTTTGTTTGTTTTTATTGGGGAGGAAGATTTTCAAGCATAAACTTAACAACTACCTACAACCTCCTTTCCCTTTTCTCATTAACCTGGTCCCGTTCTTTTTTGCCAATTTGTTTCTATTCCCTTTATTACTTCCCTTACCATACCTACTGCTTTCTTTTCTTTGAGTCATTCTCTTTCTCTTCCTCTGATTCCTCCTTTTTCTCCTCCTCTTGTAGTCTTTCTTCTCTATCCTTTTCTTTCTTCATACTAACCTCTCATATTATTTCCTTTATGTTTAATTGGTTTGTGTTCTGCCTAATCTCATATAGGTCATTTGGCATTTCTGGACCTCAGTTTCTTCAGCTGAAAATGAGAGCTGAGGAGTTAAGGATATCTCAGGGCCCTTTGATTTCTACATCTGTGATCCTCTGATTTATTTCCCCATTTTCAAAGTCATTTAACCATTTACTCTTAATTCAATCACTCCTCTTTCCGCCATTTTGATAAGCTGGTTATGCTCTGTTTTCTAAGTCTGAGCACAATCATCAATTTTCAACCCTCACACAAAGCTAAGGAGGGAAGTCTCCTTATGTTTGTTTGTTTTTTGTAGTGCAAGGTAGCAGAGGAGGATTTATGGAAATGTTCTAATTCTCTCCTTTTGCAACAGGGCTTACAGACCCCTTGAAAAACTGCTCAACAATGAATTGAAAAGCATTCCACCCAGCCTCTGATTCCTGGAGTCCATTTCAGAAAACAAATGGGAAGCGGTATAGGACAAAGTGCTCCTTAGTGTGGGGTTAGGAATTTGAGGACATAGTTTCTTCCCTCCCGTGTCTTATATACTCTCAAACTTGTTCCACAAAGAACATATTCAAGAGAACATAATTTTCACTCAATTATATTAAAACATAAGAAAGGGCAAGTAGGGAATTGGATTGACTGCACTTTAGAAAAGTCCCATAAAGGAGAATAATTTCTAACTTTAAAAGAGCAATTCTCATCTATGGCACTAACGTTGATTCAATAATTCCCATTCTCTCCAATACAGCCTTATAGAGCTGGGTCACCTTACTTGAAGAGATTAAGGAAAATGGATAATGTAATATCTTGAGAATAACTATATCTATTGCAACTTTGAGAATATTCACTGAGCCATAGACAGAGGCCCTCACAGAAATCATCTCTCTGAAGTGTATTGTCTTTGGATTTATAAAGAAATTAACAACTCAACCATGGTGAAATTAGACTAGTCTAAATATTAAACGGGTCTGACCTGGGATGTACCATTAATTGGGGCAAGATCTGATACTCTGGGGTTTCCAGGTGGATTACTGTACATGGAGACAAGAAAACCTGAGTACAAATCCTGCCTCATATCTTATGTGGGAAGCTGGCCAAGTCACTTAACTTGCACAGGACTTAGTTTCCTCATCTGTAAAATAAGAAGACTGGACTCAAAGGCCTCTAAGGGCACTTCTGACTCTAGAGCAGTGGTTCTCAACCTTCCTAATGCAACAACCCTTTAATACTCATATGTGGGTGTATCTGCATGTGGGTGGACCTGCCTGGAGACAGAAAAAGGAGCAGTGTCTCGGTTCCTAAGACCATCTGAAATATGTGTTTTCCAATGGTCTTAGGCAACCCCTGTGACCCCTGTGAAAGGGTCATTCAACTCCAAAAGGGGTTGTGACCCACAGGTTGAGAACCACTGCTCTAGATCTATGATTAAACTATCCATCACTGAACTGATGCTCAGTCTCCTCATTCTTTGCAGCTAACCTCCACCCTTGTATGGAACCTATTCCTTCAAGGCCCCTATCAGGTGTTGCCTCTTCCCTGAAGCCTTCCCTTCTCTCTCAAATAAAAGTGTTTTCTTCCTCTTCATTATTTCCGTAGACCACCTTGAATGTTTCTGTCCTTTTTTTTTTCCTATCACATTCTACTGCAGGCTTTCTTAACATTTTTATGCATTATGGTTCCCCCTAATCAGAATGTTTCTGAATGCATAAAATACAAGATATCATAATACAAAGGAACATACTTATATGGAAGAAGTTATCAAAATATCATATAGTTATAGATGTGATAGAGATGTAGATGGTATAGACAGAGATGATGAGAAAGGCCAGGAGGGCAGGGTAGGAAGACAGACAGAGAAAGACATAGACAAAGACAGAGACAAAGGCACAGACATAGACACAGAGAGACAGACGTGGAGATTCATGGATTCCAGGTTAAGAATCTTGGTTATATTTGTATGATGTATTTGTCCTTTCTCATTCAGTAAGATGCAGGCTCTTTGATACCATGGATTGTCTTTTTTTTCATATTTAAAAAGTAAAAAAAAATTGTCTAGTACATTGTCTTCCATTTCAAAAGAGCCAATATATGTATAAAGAAGTATATACATATATGTATGTATGAATAAATATAATACATATATAATACACATAAAATATATACAAATGTTTTGTAAAACTTAAAGAGCTGTATAAATATTTGGTCTTCTACATAGCAGGCCTTTAGGAAATGAACTGAATTGTTTTCATATCCCAGCTTGAGCAGCTTATGGACTTGGTTGTTCACCTCACTTCTTCAGGAATGGGAGGATTGAGGTTCAGATCCCACTTATGACACTTCCTATCTGGAAGGCCTTCGACAAGTACTTTAACCTCTTTTGAACTGGTTGGAATCAATGGCTTCTGAGGTTTCTTCTGGCTCTAGGGCTATGATTCTATCATCCCAAGTCACAGAATATTCCTGGACCTCAGTTTTCTCACCTGTAAAACAAGAGAATTTTACTAGATGGCTTCGGAGGTCCCTTAGGGTACACATCTGTGGTCCTCAATCAAATGAGATGATTAAATTAATTGAAATTGTTAAATTAATCATCTCTTTAGCTAAATTCAATGAGATGATATTGGTGGAGCACTTATCCCAGTGCCTGGCATACATAGGAGTTACATAAATGCTTACTCTCCCCACCCAGGTCCCTTCTAAACCATTTAATCAACCTGAGTCATGTGTCTTTTGTAGTTGTTGTTGCTTTTTATTGTAAATTGAGAGGATTAGCACCAGGTGGTCTGTGAGTTGCCTCTCAGTTCTACATCTATGATTCTAATATTCAAAGTCATTTAATCTCCCAGGTCTCAGTCTCCTCATTATAAACAAAGAGATTGGAATAGATAGTCCCTGAGGTCGCCCCCAGCTGGAAAGCTATAATAGTGTTAACTTTTCTGAGCCTCAGTTTTCTCACAAGTTACTCATCTCTCAATTACCAGGGCTGATAATTGAACTGCCTACTTCATAAAGTTATTTTGAGATCCAAATGGTAGTAAGCAGCAAAGTACTTTGTCACTTCACTTATTATGCAATGACTTTATAACCATTGTATATGCCCAACACTGTCCATGGAGATGGATTGATGGATAGATAGAAAGACAGATGGATGGATAAAAAAGCATTTGTTAACTGCTTACTATGTTCCAGACATTGAGCTTAGCAATGAAAACATAAATAAAAAATGAGATAGTCTTTGTCTCAAAGAGATTATATTCTAATAGGGAGAAACTGCCCACCCAGTGGAACTGGGACTAAGGAAGAAAGTTTTGGCCTGGGGAGTCACGAGGCAGCTGTTTCACATACCTTTTCCAGAAGCAATGGTAATATTGATTTGATTATTGTACTCAGAGCAAGAGGTAGAAAGTGACCCTTAAGGTGAATGGTGAGATGTCCTCAGCAGAATGACTGGATGCTGTGTACAATATAGTCTGTTTGGAATCACCTACGTCTCATTGACTAGGTACGTTTGTACTCTCTTACTCCACAATCAGGACTGAGAACTCAGAAGTAATGCAGGGATGCCAAAGCTGAGTCATTTCCTGCCCCAAAGAAAAGGTTCATGGTCACTCCCAGTCTGGCTGGGAGATAACAATCCCAGGATGGGGAGAGAAGCACTTCTATGGCAGGACAGATGCTAAGGTGGCCTGGGCTAAAAATGAGAGAGAGCATGAAACATGGTGCTATCTAGGACTAGTCAGACACTGCAGCCAAACATACTGGGAATTGCTGATATTCCAAGTGGCCAAGATCTTAAAAGAAAAACACAAACCCCGAGCCTTCTAATAACTAGCTGTGTGACTTAGAGAGCTTCTTATTCATTCATCAATAAGCATTTAAATTTCAGCTCTGGTGTCAAGACACCATGAGTTCTGGGGATACAAAGACAAAAAACCAAAACCGAAAGTAAATAAAATCACTTTCATGGACCTTAAATTTCACTAGGAGAAATGTCACATATAGAGATAAATAAAAACAAAACAGATACAGAATAATGGGGGGGGGGATGGGGAAAGAAATGCCTTGGTAACAAAAGGGGCACACAAGGGAAATAAAAGTAGGTATTTGTGGAATACTCTAAGCTTGGCAAAGCACTTTATAATATCTCATTTTAGCTTTATAACAACCCTAGGTTGCTGGTGCTTCCCTGTTTTACAGATGGGAAAACTGAGGCAGACAGTAATTGAGTTGCCCAGGGTCACAGAGTTTCTAAGGGTCTTAGGCAGGATTTGAGCTCTATTCTTCTTGACTCCAAGTCCATTAGATGCCTAGGACTTTGAAGGCTTCAAGATTTTCAAAGCAGAGCTGAAGAGGGAAAGCTTTCCAGATATGGGGATGACAGTGATGTCTCAAATAAAGCCTCCTGTTGGGCAGATGAAACGTCACCTAAAGAGAAGGCCATCTTGTCTAGAACATCGACTAGGAAGGAGTCATATGAGACTTCTTAGTGACAAGTCGGTGCCATAGAGCCAAACTTGCAGGGTCTTAGAAATGTGCCATTTTGGCAAACATTAAGGGGATATTAACTTAATTCACTGATTTCAAGGCAATGAAGGTTTCTGCCATTGGTTGCTATTTGATTTAATCATCTGGATCTCATCCCCTTCCCCTCCTCCCCCATTTGCAGCACTTAGTTCTCCATGCCCTCTATGAAATTTCCATTTCCTTCATGACGTTTCTGAAATTCCTCATGAAAGATGTTCTCATAATTAAACACCTTCCAACCCCCATCCCTTGATGTTGTGTGAGTTTCTCTCTCTAGAAATCTTCATTGCAAAGAAAGAGCCCAATGCACTTAAGATAGGCTATGACTTCTGAAACTGCCTGTGATCTATTCAAGAAAACAATATTTGGGAGGAACAATTTCACATTTTGCGTGTTACACAGTGGTGACAGCAAGCTCATTAGCATCTTGTAAGTCCCCTTCTCCACCCCTCAAGGCTTCCTCCAAATTTCAGTGTGGTGTAAAGTGCTCCTACACCACGGGGCTGGCAAAGCTTGGGATGGGGACAGATCCTTACAAGTCAATGAACCTCTGCCTATGGGCCCAGAGATGGATTCTAGGTCTGTTTCATTAGTCCCACCATAGAGAATGTCATTAGAAGGCTGACCACTCAATGATGCATATTTTTCAGGCTATAATTGATGAAGACCACTTATGAAGGCATGAGGAGAAAGAAGAGAAGAGGAATGAAATGATCACTTCTCCCAGTATTAACATTAGTAATGTGCTGTTTCCTGTCAATATACTTTGACAGGGAAGCCATGTGTCATGGTATTTAGAGAGCTAGCCTCAGAGTCAGGATGATTGGGACTGAAATCCAGCCTCTAGCACATATTGACTATGTGACCCTGGGCCAGTCATTTAACTTTTCAATAACCCATGCAATACTCTAAAATAGGAAACTGCAGAACAGGTGCTGATCTAGATTGGTAGAGGGAATCTCCTTACTGGAAGGTCTCTATATCAATTAAATTACAAACCTCCATCGGTCATCTCTTCCATGCCCCAAATAAAAAAAAACAAACAAATACATCTTTGTGACTATAATTCTTAATGATAAAACTTCTTACCAATGAGATATAAATGTACACATATATAAAATGTTATACCTATAATATACCTATATCTTCCTACCAATGATTATACACACACATATATATATAGACATATATGCACGCATGTATATATGCACACATGTATATATGTATATAAATATTTGCACAAATATATGTATATCTCATTGGTGGAGATGTTACACACAAGTGCAATGCATGTATGTGCGTGCGTGTGTGTGTGTGTGTGTGTGTGTGTGTGTGTGTGTGTGTATTGCAGAGAGTTTATGACAGATCATGAAGGAAACCTAACCTGGGGTGAGGGTGGGGTGAAGAGGCCAGAACTCTTTGAGCTCCAGTCTTCAAGTGCTAAGACACCAAAGCAATTTGGTAGCCTTAAACCTTTTCTTAACCTAGATTAGCTGGACAGAGGCACTTCTGGTTAACTCTGGATGGAGTTTAAAAGAGAAAACAGCCATTACTATTCAGTACATGCAATTTAACTCGGAGATATCACCACAGAAGAACTATGGGATCTAATTGTAAATTGAATTGTGGGCCAGGATTGTTTTTATCAATTCAGCCTCTTTTTTTTCATTACTTAAATGAGATTTGTATCCGTCCTCTATGAATCCACAACTCAGAATAATTGTAGCTATGCCAACATTGACAATGGGCATGGGGGAGGTGCGTTTATTTTTTATCATACAGTAAGAAAGAGAAGAGATTAAAATGCAATATTTTTGCACATTGATGACCCAGGTGTTTACTTTTATCTAAGAAAATAAACTTACCTAAAGGGGCCTTGAAAGAAATTTGCCAAATTGAGTTCTGTGCACAGTGAAGTAATTGCTGCACATTCAGTTACTGAAAGTTGCATAACTTCTGGGACAGCATTAAGCTGTGGTTCATTTCTATTTCACTATGAGACCAAACTGGTTAAGGCAGTCTTGGAAAGTAGTTTCCAAAGTACCAGATGCCTACTGAAATTTTTGCCAGGTTAAAATATCCTGCAATCACCCTTTCAGAGTCAAATGTAATCAATCAGTCATCCAGCATCAATATGAGACAATACCCCCAGCAGTTACATGTGGAATTTGGAGGCAAGAAGGCTTCAATTTAAACCAAGGCTCTCACATTTATGGGCTACATAATCTGAGGTATTTATTTAACCTCCCTGAGCCTTGAGCAAGTCTCTAACAATTATTTACCAGTTTATAGCCAGGCAATCTGCAATGGTGGTCCCTGATCAACATTACAGATTATTGGCAGTTTTAAATATTTATGGCAAGGTATGATGGAGCATATTAGGAAGTAGGGTGTTGTAATCTAATGACATCAACACTTGGAGTAAGGGTCACTAATTCCATGGAGCACAAGATTTGTGTGAGCAGACCCCACCCCACGTTGCTGCTGTTCTGGCTGTCAGTTCATTCTCTCCCTCACCAGCATCTTGGACCACAGCCTTGAGATTCCTGGCTCTTAGAGGCTAGCTGTCTTCTAGTCTTGTCCAAAACCAAGTCTCCAGCCACTTTCACTCAATGTTCACATCAGATATCCTTCTCCCACTCCTTTCCCAACTCCCTCTTTCTTCCCCATCAGAATATAAACTCCATGAGGGCAAGGGCTGTCTTGGTTGTTTGCATTTGGATCCTCAGTAATTCGTGCTCTGTCTATAATACAGCAACAACTTAAAAAACAAAAACCTATCCCCCCTCCCTCCTTCCTTTTCTCTCTCACTCTCTCTCTCTCTCTCTCTCTCTCTCTCTCTCTCTGTCTCTGTCTCTCTCTCTTTGTCTCTATCTATCTCTCTGTCTGTCTCTGTCTCTGTCTCTGTCTCTCTCTCTCCCTCTCTCATTACTAGGAGGAAGATACTTTATATGAGGTGTCCCATAAGTCCTAATACTCTTTTTGATGCTTTAATAGCTCTTAAACTTTGCTAGATTAAAAGTGCATTAAGAATTTTGGGACATCTTGTCACCTTGTATATTATAAAGAACTAAAAAATGACAGTTGACCACACTGTCAAGGAGTTAGCAATCTAGTTGAGAGATAGCATTATTAATATATATATATATATATATGTGTGTGTGTATGTATATATACATGCATATATACATACATATCATATATGTGTGTATATATATATGTATGTGTGTGTGTGTGTGTGTGTGTATATATATATATATATATATATATACACACACACACACATACATATATACAATTTGATGTTTTGATGGATCAATAGTTTCTTCAGTGGATGGTCCATCAATACGGTGGCTACATGGCACCTTATAAAGAGTCCTAGATTTGGAGTCAGAGACCTTGGTTTCAAAAATCAGTTCAGCTACTTCCTACCAGTAGGGCCTTAGGCCAGTCATTTAACTTCTCAGATACTCAGTTTCCTCCTGTATACCATAAGGGTATAAAGAGCTTGGTGCTCTTTGAAATCTCTTTCAGCTTGATATCAATTATCCTTTGATTTTCTGCTGCTGTAGATCGTTGCTCATTCATGTCTTCTAGTTTGGGGTGATTCTTGGTCCCCTCCTCTTCACCCTGGCTGTTTCCCATGTTTTAAATTACCTCCTTTTTTACTTTCTCCTCTTGGAATATTTAGTTTCCTTCAAAAACCTGCTCATGGCCCAGTTTTTGAATGTATTCTTTTCTGACCCCCATTTTTCAGATGAGAAAACTGAAACTCAGAAATGTTCAATGATTTTTTTCTATAGTTAGACAGAAGAGGCAGAGGCAGCATTAAAAACTCAGAGCTTGCAAGGTGACACTTTGCTTTACTAGATCATGATGTGCCTATAATGGCTGGTGTATGTCTCCTGAGTTAAATGCATGGCCATCCTTGTGGGCTCCTCAATCAGATCCTTGCTAAATCTCTGCTAGATCCCAGCCAGCCACTCAAGGTGGTCAAGTTTGTAAAGTCCAGTGAGATGAGGGGTCATTGTAAACTGGATTGGCTTTGTCTGATTGGCTTTTTTGCCACTAACTGTTAATAAAACTCTTTGATGCTTCTGATATTGTCCCTTCGACCTCTTTCCAAAGCACAGTAGTGACTGATATCACTTATGCTTTGTCTTCCTCTTTATGTGCACTGTGCTTTAGACTCATTATCATGATTTTTTGAATTGCATTCAATGTTTTTCCTCTGACACCTGCAATATAGCTGTGATACTTTAGAAATTATCAAAGGATCCTTAGCCTGTATGCCATCTCCAATGTCCCTGATATGCAAAGCTAAATAAGAAACATGGCATCTGCTGCTCACAGCACCGAAATCACTTTCTTCTTTTTGTCTAGTATAGAGCTGTTGAGGATTTTTAAAGACCCAATTATTTTGCCTTACAGTTCTAGAAATATTTCTTTCACAAAGGAACTGATCCTGACTGTAGGATGGCAGGAAAAGTAAGCTGAGATTCATTCATGAAACATTCATTCAACAAACACTTAATTAGATTACAATAAAAATTTAACCAGAGAGGGACCATGGCAAAGTGAATTAGGGTGTCTTTTAAGCCAGAAAGACTAGGGCTTAAGTCCCTCCTTGGACATACTAGTTGTGTGACCTTGGGCAAGTCATAGAAATTCTCAGGGCTCAAGTCAATTTTCTAAGAGTAAGAATCCCAGAGAAGGTTCTTTTTTAAATGATTTATTTTTAGTTTTCAATATTCAGTTCCACAAACTTTTGAGTCTTAAATTTTCTCCCCTTTCTTTCCCTCCCCCTCTCCAAGACAGTGTGCAATCTGATATAGGCTCTACATATACATTCATATTAAACATATTTAGTCATGTTGTAAAGAAGAATTATAACCGATGGATTGAACCACAAGAAAGAAGAAACAAGACTAAACAAAACAAAAGGAGAGAGAGTAAATAGTACATTTAGATCTGCATTCAGACTCTGCAATTCTTTCTCTGGATGTGGGTAGCATTTTTCATCATGAGTCTTTTGGAGTTATCTTAGAACCTTGCATTGCTGAGAAGAGCTAGGTCTATCAAAGTTAGTCTTTGCACACTGTGGCTGTTACCGTGTACAATGTTCTCCTGGTTCTGTTCCCCTCACAGAGAAGTTTTTGACCAACATTAGAAGAGGGAGGTTCATCACCCAGGAGTTGCATATATCAATGAAATCACAGGTCTTCTTCTCTTTGTTCCTCTCCCTAAATTCCTCTTATTCATGAGCTTTATTTTTCGGTCTTAAAGATTCAAAGATAAATTCAATATAGCTTTTGCTCTCAAGAGGTGTACAATTACTATAATTGAGGATTTTAAGTATTTATTATGCACAAGGTGTTATGGAGAATATCAAGAAATAGAGTGTTATAATCTCATGAAAGCTAATCTTGAAATAAGCTGCGTGGAGCATAAGAACTACATGACCATCCCCACACCATGCTGCCACCACTGAGGCCATCAGTCCATAATTCCCTTCACCTGAATCATCAAACATCCTTGGGACTCCCGGAATAGGGAGGAAAGGAACCAAAGATTGGAGAAGGCCATATATTCTGCTACTTATTTTGAAAAAGGGAGAGAGCAGAGTCTTCCAATTAGAGACCAACAAACCAGGTTTATCTCATTCCCTTTGTTTGACAGCATTATTAAACTAGCATATGAGAGTAATTCTGTGATTATAACATGCCTAAATTTTGGTAAAGCTCTTGATAAAGTTTGTGGAAAATATGAAGATACTGGGATTAGACAATAAAGCAATTAATTCAGAACTAATCAGATGATCAGACTCATAGGGCATTTGTCAATGATTAATTGTCAATCAGGCAGAAGGTCTCCAGTGTAGAATCCCAGGGCACATAGTGTGTCTCATATTACATAAACAAAGATATGAAAGATCCACTGTACCCTCTTCAAGCCTCATTTGGAGTAGCTGTTCCATTGTGAGTACCACAATTTAAGAAAGGTATTGGTAAGCTAGAGAACATCCAGAGGACAGTTACCAGGATGGGGGAAATGGAACAGGAGAACAGAAGGCCTGGAATAAAAAAGAAGTGAGTTCAAATCTTGCTCAGACAGTTACATGTGACCCTGGGCAAGTCATTAACACTGTTTGCCTCAGTTTTTCATCGGTAAAATGGCCTGGAGAAGGAAATGGTAAACCACTCTAGTATCTTTGTCAAGAACACCCCAAATGGGGATCAAGAAGAGTTGGACATGACTGGAAAAATGATTGAAGAAACTCAACAAGGGTCCCAAGGTCATGATTAATGACTTGTTTTGCTGTTTCCTATTTGATCCCCCATTATGTTCCTTGTATTACAAACAAACAGGAGAAATCAAAGGTTACTTGGTAGTGAAATCCAAAGAATCAAGAAAGACTAGGGGAAGCCAGTTCTCAAGAGAAAATAGGAGGTTTTGGTGAGTGAGACTTATTGCACAAATAGTTTTTCGTGTCAACACAGAAATGGTTTCTGTCAGAAAAGGAAAATATTTTTAGACTATTTAAGAGCTCCACTTATAATTTTGGTCATGGCCTGTGATTTCATCCTTGTCTAAAGCTGGGAGCAGTTCAACAACTAGTATTTGAATGAGGCTCTTAGCAAGTAGCCTGGGGCATTGAGATATTAAGAAAACTGCCCAGGGCTATCCAACCAAAAGGACTCAGATTCAAGTTTGGAACTGAGGTCTTCCTGAGTCCAAGGCCGGCCGTCTGACCACTGATCTGCAAAGCCTCTTCTTGGATTTGGTTATGAATAAAAATGATAACTCCCATTTCCAGAATGCTTTAAGACATTAGGGGGTGATTTCCCCCTAATGACACTATGAAATGGATAACTACTATAGTGAATAGTATGTTGGACTTGGAGTCAGGAAGACCTGAGTTCAAATTTGACCTCAGATGTTTACTAACTGTATGACCTTGCATAAGTCATATGACTTCACTCAGCCTCAGTTTCCTCATCTGTAAACTAGAGATAACAATAGTGTTGACCTTCCTGAGCTGTTTTGAGGATAAACATGATACATTTGTAAAGCACTTTGCAAACTTGAAGGTGCTTATATAAATGTCACTGATGCCAAAGATGATGAGGATGTGACTTGCCTTCTTCATGAAACTCGTAAACATCAGAGTCAAGAATCCAACCCATTTGGCTCCAACTCCAGACAATTCCATCTCAATGATTCTTCATGCTAATTAGGCCTAGAAGTACATGAAGAAAGAATGGGAACCATGGAGCTGAAAAGGACCTGAGAAACCTCTTTGGCCAATCTCCTACCCTAGGTGGTAAATTGCTCCATGGCTACTCTGGCAGGGCTGAGTGGTCCAGTGATTCAAGCAACAGTGGAGCAAGGGCAGAGGCTGATTAGAAGTGAGGATGATGGCTGGGAAGGCAGGACAAGGCACCACACCAAATTAGGGATCTAGGTGAAATCAGGGTTCAGGGCAGTATCACTGAGGGCTATGAATAAGGATAGCATTAATAATAGTGAGTATTTCAATAGCTCTTTAAGATTTGCAAAGCCCTTTACCTAAGTTATCTCATTTCAACCTCATAAGGGGCCTGGAAAGGAGGTACTATCATCATGTCTATTTTACAGATGAGAAAACTGAGGCAGAGGGAAATGACTTGTACAAGGTCATATAAGTAATATCTAAGGGAGGATTTGAACTTAGGTCTTTTGACCTCCAGTTCAGTGTTCTGTCTGCTACACTTCTTCACTGAGTAGGATAGGAAGAAAAGAAGGAAAAGTCAGAGAAGAATGCTGACAGGACAAATCACAGGGGATTAAAAACAAATTTCTCTTTTTGTTCTATCTTGTCTAGTGCTAAGAACTGAGAAGGAGAGTACAGATAAATAAACTGAACAATTCTGAGAACTAGAGACTGGATTGGAGGGAGACAAAGGGTTTAAAGGAATTGGGAAACTTTGTTTTAAAGGATTTTGCCTTTGTCCAATTCCTCCTCATTGATATATGTTGTCCTGGATGGGCTGTATTTGTTTACTACCAAGTATTTCGTGCAAGTCTGTATTAGGATTTTATTACCTCTTCATCATCATTCTGGGGCCAACAGCTGGCAGGAGTCTGTGTTCAGAAAGAAAAGAGACATAGAATAAAGTGAAGCCCTGCTGCCCTTAACCCAGCCCACCCCTCAGCTGGGGTCCCTAATTGATGCATTATGGAATTTTGAGTTGGAACCCTTTTTGATTTAGAGACTATTATTTCTCAAAAGAGAAGCTGTGGGGAGACAATGCAGATGATAAAGCATTCACCCACAGCTGCTTCAAACCTTCTTTGCTCATGAAGGGCTCCATTTTTCCCCTAAAGGACCCAGCAAATTGATATTTCCCCAGAGCTCTTTGTATTTGGGCTTTATTCACCTGATTAAATTGGGGAGGGGGGGTGTTCTTTTAAAACATCTTCATCCCTAAAATGATTTTCCCCCGTGTTGACTATAACAACTTCCCCAGCTCTACATACTCTAGACAAGCCCCAATGCCTTCATTTCCAGCAAATATTGCTCATTTTTTGTCTCTTCCCCTCAGGAGCTAGGAACCTGTTTTCTAAAGTAAGGGCTGGGAGACCACTGAACCCCACAGTCAAGGTGGGAATCTCCTGTTAACTTTTCTTGTGATTCTGGACAAGTCACATAATATCTCTAAGCCTCAGTTTCCTCATTTGCAAAATGGTAGCATTGGATTAAATGACCTTTAAAGTCCTTTCCTGCTTTACAATTCTGTGATCCTTCATCTATCATCTACTTTCATGGATATTTCAAATGGCTAATCAATGTTCTGACTAGAAGGAAATATTCTATTGTACATTAATTAAAATTTAAATTTAATGAGAGTAAAAAGACATTTTGAATCGCTTTCTGAGATAGAAAAGGGGACAGGAAAGGAGATCTTAAAAAGCTAGAAAATAGTTCAAACTTCTGGAGGGAATCAAATCATACTGAGCCTGTATTGGCTTTTAAACCTTGATATTGTTTGCTCTTTATAAACTGTCAGGGAGCATTTTCCCCTCAGAATGATAAATGTTTGTAATAACTAAAGCAAAACAGACAGAGAAAACAGACAAGTATCTTCTGCCAAATTTAGGACTAGAAAGCTGTGTGACCTTGGACATAACACTCACTCTCTCTGGGTCTCAGGTTCCTCATCTACCAAATGAGATGGCTGGACTCTCTAAGAACCCTTTATCCTCAAGTGCTCAATTATTTATGAACCTGAGAGTAATCTATAGGCTTTCAGATGGGAGAACCTGCATCCTCACCCGTCTTAGAGCTATAGTACTCTAGCATTTAACATAATAGCTTTGCACAATGTTAGATGCATTAATGTGATTCAATGATCAATTTTATTGATTTTTATGGATGTAGTCCTCTGAATTATATGAAACTATAACATATTGTTTAAAAAAATAAAAAGCATGAGCATTTATCCCTTTCTTAGCTGCCTACTGCATTGAATCTTTGGATTATGATAACTTAACCTCCTCCCTCAAATTTTATAAAAGGCAGAACACTGTATGCTACATTCCCATGTGTCAAGTTGAGTGAGTCTCACTGGTTGGAAGAATTCTCTATTGATTGCATTTCCCAGGAGGTTCTCCATGAGCCCACAGAGTAATCTTGGTTTTCAGTTGTATTGGTAATGGAATTTGGAGATGCCCCTGTATTGGTTTGGTTTTTGGGTTGAGTGTTAAAACCCAGAGCTTGTGAATCCCACTTGTGGGATGGACTTGTTGACAAGAAGAGAGAGGGCTGAACTGGGAGGAGCCATGAATTGGGAGAGAGGCCCAAGCAGAGAGAAGGCCCAAAGGACTTTGGGAGAGCAGTATCCAGTATCATGGAGCCTGAGTTGCTGAGAGAAAGACAGCTGAGAGCCCGTGGGAGCTGCCCAGGACTTTGAGAACTGCCACCTGTAACTGCCAAGGACTGAGGAGGCATGGCTGTGATGCTGGTATTTGTCTGTCTGTTTTGATGTTGTTTTGCCAGATTCACCTGAGGGTGAAGGACAGTGCTGCTGTTGTAGAAGTCCTGAACCTGTTGGTTCAGAAG
>CM053582.1:564331580-564346991 GCA_028627135.1 Pseudochirops cupreus | reverse complement strand
AAAATCTGGAAATTAAGTGGATGCCCATCAATTGGTGAATGGCTAAACAAGTTGTGGTATATGAATGTAATGGAATACTGTTGTGCTATAAGAAATGGGGAGGAGGTGGACTTCATATTTACCTGGAGAAGCTTATACAAACTGATGCTAAGTGAGAAGAGCAGAACCAGGAAAAATTTGTACACAATCGTAGATACATTGTATGTGTGATGATCAACCTTGATAAAGTGAACTCTTCTCAGCAACGCACAGCTATAAGACAACTCTACAAGTCTCAGGATGGAAGGAGATGTCTACATTCAGAGAAAGATCTAGAAAGAACAGAGTTTAAATGGAGACTGAAGCAAACTACATGCTATCATTCTTTTTCATGTTTGGTTCTCTTTCTTTTTTCCCATTGTTCACTCCATCAGTTACAACCCTTCTATATAACCAGACTAATGTCCAGTGTGAAAGTATTTGCAGATCCTATACCTAATTGCATGCCGCCATGGGAGGGGGAAAAGAGAGGGGGAGAAAATTTGAAACTCAAGGGATTCTGGAACTGAATCTTGTAAACTAAAAGTAAATAAATCAATTTAAAAAACAAAAATAAAAACCCAGTGAGGAGAGTGTCTATCAATGGTGTGAAATACTGAAGAGAACACAAGAAAATGAGGAATGAGAATAGAACTTGACTATTACCAATTAAGGAATTACTTGTAGCTTTGGAAAATCCTGTTTTAGTTATGCAGTGAAGTCAGAAGCCAAATTGCAAGGGTATAGAGGCAAATGAGAAATTAGAAAGTTGAGCCAAGATTCCTCTAGGAGTTTTGCTGAAAGGGGGATGAGATATATTGGCCAATAGATCGTCCAGTGAAGGGGTCTTGGTTGTGGTGGTGGCGGTTTGTTTCAGGATGGAGGACCCTTTGTCATGTTTGAAGGCAATAGGGAAGAGCCTAGAGAGAAGGAAGGGAAGGTGGAATCAGCTGGAAAAGACAGGACTTAAATAGGATCAAGAGATCATGTAATGGGATTAGTTTATAGTTCCAAGGATCTACTTATAGTTAGACAGTTTCTGAAGAAGTCACCAAATCTTGCTCCTTTTTTCAAGTTGTCAAATGTCAGTTTCTTAGTAAACAGCCCAAAGAATAGTACAGTGCTATACAAAGAGTGCTGAATTTGGAATCAGAAGACCTGACTTCAAATCCTTAATTTGCTTCTTGTTGCCTGTGTGACTACATACAAATCTGACACCCAAAGAAGAAATGAGCTGCCATGTTTTTTTTTTCAAATTTTCATTTCCAAGACCAAATGTCAGAAACTAGAATTTACCATCCATCCATAAAATCCACTAACATTCATTGAGTAGGACAGAGCATCCCACCCTAAATTAAAAGGATATTGCTCCTCAAGATCTGTGGCCAAACATTTGATGCCATTAACCTGTGACATTAATTGACATGATCATAGGTACGTAATGGCTAATAAATGATAGGAGAGAACAAGCTAAGGTTTCTGCATGGGAAAGCTCTGTTGAACAGCCCCGTATGAACTAGCCCAGGATGAAATCTCATTCCTTGCTGGTCAACTTTTGGAGACCTTCTGTTGTGAGCACACAGACCTGATGATTCTACATATAAAACAGCATATGAAATCCTTTCAGAAACAAATTTTCCCTTTGAAATTCACAGCTGAAGTGTGCTTGCTTTAGGCCGACTTTTCCAGAGAAAGAAGATAACCATTCTTCAGGAAAAAATGCCTTGTTTTATAAAAATTACAATTAACCAGCCTCTGAAAATCCCTGTTTAAATGAAGTCTCCCCATCATCTTTGCTATTTCACGTGTTATGGAAATTAATAAGTTGAAAGTAAGGTCCATGAAGATCAAAGACTGCACAGAAAGTGTGTATCCACCGGAAACCATTAATTATCATTAGCTTTTTAAATTGTCTGAGCCCAAAATGTGCTGAATCACAGTGTACTTTTTTTTTTTTTACATTTTGAAGCTTTTATGTACATTGTTTTTACTGCACCTAGTGAGGGAAAAACAAAATCTTCTCGAAATTAGCTATAGGTCAAATGAATGCATGTTTATTCTTAGATTGTCTATAATCTGGCACACTAGTTACCTTTAAACAACATTACATCATCTACCTCCATACCAGGTTACCCCCTGCTCATGCCCTGAATTCTCTCCTTCCTCATTTCCATCTAGAAGCATGTTACTTTCAGAGCACATCTCAGAGGCTATCTACTACAGTAGACCATTAACGATATTGTCCACAAGGTTTGGAGACAGAGTTTAGTAAAGTTCACTTTCCTGGAGGAAATCCTTTACCAGAAACAGGAGACAGAGAACACTGTCTACCTTTCCCTCCCCTCCCTCCCCCTCCCCTCCCTTCCTCTCCCTCTCTTTCCCTTCCCTTCCCTTTTTTTTCTTCTCTTCATTATTTTTTAGTTAGTAATGTTTGTTTATTTGCCTACTTGTTTCATTGCTTATTTTTTTAATTAAAGATTTAACTCCCCCATCTCACCTAGGCTCCAATTTCCATGGTGTAACGGTAGTGGAATTTGAACCCCACAATGGGATAGACTTGTTGATGAGAGGAGAGGGGGCTGAACTGGGAGGAGTTGGTGCCATGAATAGAGAGACAGGACCAAGCAGAGAGAGGCCAGAAGACCTTTTGGGAGCCAACATCTGGAGGCTGTTGCTGCTGCTGCTAGAGAGAGAGAAATGAGAGCTGAGGACTTAACTGGGAAGAAGCATGACTGTTGTGCTGTTGTGTGACTGTTGTTTTGATGTTACTTTGTCAGATTTGTCTGCTAATAGAGGACTTTGCTGTTGTTGCAGATGTCCTGGGACCTTGCTGTTGGTTGAGAAGCCTGAAAGAGGATTTTGCTGTTGTATGTTTACAGAAATCCCAGAGGAGGGTCTTGCTGATATTTTCAGGGGTCCTGGGACTGTACTGATGATTTGTGTTGACTCCTCAGACCTTGTTGGTGGGTCTAGGTTGATTTCACAGGCAGAGAGTGAATTGATGAGGACACCAGCCATGTGTATGTTTGTTATCGTGTCTTTGTTAAGCTGTGTCTTCCCAGGAACAGAAACTGCTGAGAACTTACCTGAGGTGAAGATGAAGAAAAGACCTCTCCTTGGGTATTGAATGCTGTGATGATTTTGTAACCTAGTTGTAACCTTGGGGTGAATGGCCTTCCACTGCCTCTTAAGAGGGTGCTTGGTGGTGATGGACGGTATTGTAATTCAGTTGTGATCCAGGGGTGGAAAACTTTTGGCTTTTGTACTTTGTGACTGACCAAATGAATGCACTTTGTTTATAATTGGAAACTGATCTCCAGTTGAATAGAGAGACTTTGTGATTGACCAAATAAATGTACTGCCCAGGGTTGGAGTACTTGGACCTTAGGATTTGTTTTATAAAAATTACAATTAACCAGCCTCTGAAAACCCCTGTTTAAATGAAGTCTTCCCATCATCGTTGCTGTTTCATGTGTTATGGAAATTAATAAGTTGAAAGTGAGGTCCGTGAAGATTGAGTGAATTGTGGATTTACTAAATTACTGAGTTATAAGTGACGAATGCTGTATTTTGATTTTCTGTGAATGCTTTGCCTTTATTTGTTGCTTAATAAACGGAGTTTGCTATGCTAATCTGCACCTGGAAGTTGCTTGTCTTGGCATTACACATGGCTACCGTGGACCATTCCCACCTCAGATGAGGGGTTAGGGAGGACTTGGCCTTCTCTGTTTCTGCCCTGGGCCAGCTTGACCCTCTCTAGGCAATTTGATGGCCCCATCCTTTGAAGGACTCACCATACTGATGCTACACAATGCAAAGAGCCCCAAAGACAAAGTCCACTCCAGCTCAAAAATCCTGAACTCAAGAGGCCCTCTAGCTTTAGACTCCCAGGCAGCAACAACTCTAAGTATGCATGCCCATGACCAGCTAACACTACCTTTATCAAAGATGCTTTAAACATATCCTGACAAAAAACAAAATCAACTCAGAGAGAGAGAGCTGGGGGTCATTTTAGATTTGGAAAAGATCCTAGACATCATGTAGTCCTGTCCTTTAATTTTAGGGGTGAAGACACTGAAGCCCAGCAAGGATGAGTGACTTCCTCAGGGTCAGATAACTAATAAGAATCAGATCTGGCCCTGAATCCAGCTTGTTGTTGTCATTTTGGGTCAGTCATTTCAGTTGTCCCTGGCTCTTTGTGACCATTTGGGGTCTTCTTGGCAAAGATGCTATCATTTCCTTCTCCAGCTCATTTTACAGATATGGAAATGGAGGCAAAAAAAGTTAAGTGCCTTGCCTAGGGTCACACAGCTAGTAAGTGTCTGAGGCCAGATTTGAACTCAGGTCTTTCTGAGCCCAGGTCCAGCACTCCATTCACTGTGCCACCTAATTGTCCAATCAACCCAGGTTGTCTAGCTCCAAATCTTATAATCTTTAGAGAGGTAATATGGCGTGGTAGATAAAATTCTGGACTTGAGTACAGGAAACCCCAAGTTCAAATCCTGCCTCTGACACTTCCAATCTGTATAGGCACTGGATAAGCCACTTAGCCAAACTGATTTCCTTATTTGTAAAATAAAGATTTTCTCCCAGGGTTGTGAGGTTTAACTGAGATAAGCATGTAAAGTTACTTGTAAACTGATAAGTGGTAGAGAAATATGTCATTATTTATACCACATTATACTTTGTATAGTCCTACAGCATGAATTTAAACTGAATGTTTTATGTGACTCCTTATTGAAGGTATAATTATAAACATCCTTTTAATGGAAGTCCAAGATCCCTTGTACTTTTCTCCCGTCCTAAATTGTCAGATTACCAATGCCATATTTTGGCCATGCTTTTAGGACATTAAGTTGGAGATTATGTCATGTATTTGAGGCACAGAAAGATGCTGTTAAATTAGCCTTGGATTTGGGATCAGAGAAGCTGGATTTGAATCCTATTTTTGCCAATTATTAAATGTGTGACATTGAACAAGCTGCTTCCTCTTTCTAGGTCTCACACTCTAAAGTGATGGATTACACTGCATCACCTTCAAGAGTCCTTCCAGCTAGAAATCTTGGATCTAATGTAAGGGGCATTTTGGTGCAGTGGACATCACATGGAGTTTGATATTAGAAGACCTGGGTTTGAATTTTGATCACATTTTATTAACTTTTTGAACCTAAGCAAACAAGTACCCCTCCCTGAGCCACATCCTGTCTATAAAATTAGGGCCTTGGACTAGATGGTTTTTAAGGTAGTCTTCAGATTGAAATCTTCATAAACATGCACAGTTTTCTCCATTTCAAAGATGGGCAAACTTTTGGGTCTAGCTGATTTTTTGAAAGCAATCAGAGCTTTAATTAATTATTTAATAAGTAACCATTATCGAAGCAAATTCCTTTCACTTAAAGGTGGTTTACAGTCTTTTGACTATCTGTGTTCTCTGGTATAGCCTGTCTTATGAAAAAAACAATCAGGTGAGGTTTGTTTGCTTCGTATCAACTGACTCAATTATAAACCGTTGTAAAGCTATCATTATAATCTATAATCATTCAGTGATTATAATTGCACAACCTTACATGCAGTTACATCTGAGGTTTATGTAAGGCTTTAAAATTTACCAAATGTTTTATACACATCTCATTATGTTACAGTAACATTTTTCTTTTGCAAGGAGATTGATCAATTGGTGCGTCTCCATCTTCCTACAGAGTATAATCACATGCATTCTTAAGACCTTTGACAATTCCTGATGGATTTCCAATGACTGAAACTGATCCTTGGTTATTGACCAAAGCTCATAGGAAAGAAGTGACAATACAGAGTTTGGGTTACACCATGCACCTTCCAACATGCTTACTTGGGTAGGGCATAAACACGAAACTCAAATGTTATCTCTAAACCACAGCTCTAACAATGGCATTCTACTGTTCAAGAATCTTCAGTGACTTCCCATTGCTTCTTGGACAAAAAAGAAAGTTGTTTATCATGTACACACAATCACCATATACAACACCTAACTTTCTGACCTGATAACACATTATTGCCTAATATACCCCATGTTTGGCCAAATTTACCAATTTCCCATTCCTGATGCACAGCACTGGATGTCCCCTCTCCAGGTTCCATGCCTTTACATAAGTGGTACCCTGTGCTTGGGTAAACTTTGGGGTTTGCTCCTACCTCACCTCCACCTCTCACACTCTCTGGCTATAATTTAGCTTAACTCAAGCACCACAGCCTAAAAGAGAGATTTTCTAATCCCCCTTTTTAAAATTTTTGGTATTCCCCACCACTCTAAAATGACTCTCACCCTTAACTTGGATAGATTTTATATTGACTTACCTGTTGAAATTTGTTGTTGCTGTTTTCAGTAAATTTAAATTCCCTTGAATGCAAACATTTGTTTCCATTTCTTTTTTTGGCACACCCAGTCTCTATTTCATTTCTGGACACAGAGTGAGCACTTTTTAAATGCTTATTGGATATAATTTCCCATGGAGACAGTATAGTTCAGTGGAAAGAACATCCAGGCTACAGTAGAGTAAGAAGCCTTGATTCCTATCCTGGCTATATTGCTCATTACTCAAATAGCCTTCACAAGTCACTTCCTTTCCATAGGTCTCAATTTCCTCATCTATACAATAAGGTACTTTTATTGAATTATTCCAAAGGACTTACTGAGCTAGAAATATTGTCATCCTGTAAATGATAAGTTCAAGCAGTTGTTTTCCCCAAGTCATATAAAGAGCTGATGTCAAGCTCTGATAAATTCCTCCCAATTTTCCATTTGCTATCTTTCCATGTATTGTTAACATCATAGGATTTTGGTCTGGCAATCCAAGGATAGCTTTTAAACAGAAATGTCTCTCACTCCAGCATTTTCCCTATAGGGAGCATAGAAGGAAAAGCCCAAGAACGCATTTTGGTAACAGGGAGCTACCAGAAGCAGCATCAGGCATCTTCCCTGATAGTCTCAGTCTTCACCTCCCGAACATAGAAGACCTTTTCCTTTTTCTCTTGGAATATTTTCATAAAATATTCAACGGAGGGTAAAAAGAGAAAATAATATAATATGTGATTCTAACCTGATGGCATTGTGTTTGGTTGACTTCACTCATTAAGTGAATCCAAGAAATTAATACAAAAGAGATGGGACTCTTTGGTCTTCTTTATCAAGAAACCAACAAATGAGAGATTATGTGTTAATAGGACCTTATAGACCTCTCATTCCAACTCCTTCATTGTATAGGTGATGAAGTTCAAGAAGCAGAATGGTGAAAAGATTCACTCACAGTCATGCAGGCAGTAATTGGCAAAGCTGGAATTCAGACCCACGTCCTCTGAGTAGAGATCTAGAACCCTGTAGCATCAGAATCTAAGAGCTCAGGGACACTCTTTTTTAAAGTATGAAATATCTTCCACAGACAATTGTAGGTCCAGATTCTTGAGCCAAAATTGGCATGTGGTTGAGAGGTGTATAATACAGATGAGAAAGAGAGAGAGAGAACCTTCCAACAATGCTGTGATATAGGCACTATTGGGAAAACTGAGCAATAAAAAGGCTAACTGATTTTCCCAGGGTCATGGAGCTAGTAAGTATCTGAGGATGGATTTGAACTCAGGTCTGATCCTGCCTCTGGATCCAGCTCTCTATCCACAGTGCCATCCAGCTGCCTCTAAGCACCCCAGTAGTCACTTAAGGACAAGAAGAGTTTCATCATGTTGCTTTTGTGTCCCCAGAACCTCACTGTTGTCTGGCATAAACAAGGTACATTATAAGTACCTGATAAACCAAATGCTAAGCACTGAAAATAAAATCAAGCCAAGTAATAAGGCCACTAAGGCTGGAAGATTCTAAGAAACATAATATTTTACTTTTGTTAAATTCCCCTTTCTTGTATTAGGTTTCCAAATCCACCTCTCCGAGGTTATTGGAGGAATTATCAAACTAGCCAATTGCTTGACTGAATTATGCAATTTTCTCAATTCTGTCTGCAAAATACCTATAAATCCAGCAGTAGGTGGTTGGGTTCTGACTACAAAATTACATTTCCCCTTTTTTTTCTCTTCTTACCCTTACAGGACCATCACTTTGCATGAACTACAGACTTTTTACTAAGAAACCCAAACACAGTAATGTTATTGCATTAAAACAAATATAATTATTGGGTAATAGTGATTTGGGTAATTTATAGTATTAAAAAGAAAAATAAATCAGATTTGAATAAATAACAGACTAATTAGTTATTAGTCTTTTGTCTATATTATCTTATTTGTGGACAGAAAACTGAGATTCAAATGTAATAAGAAAAGAATTTTAATATAAGGAAATATTGAATTCAGGAATGGAAAATATTAGACAGCAAGGATCCAATTATTTTGTTCAGGCCCATTTCAAAAAATGCATGCTTAAATAGCTTTACAATAAATGAAGATGAATCATTTTAAAAGCCATATTGATTGAATAGTTCCACTATGGCAGTGCTCTGATGATTCGGAATTTCTATATTGTTGAAAACAATGCAATTGTTGTCATGTGGAACAGCAAACAAAGTAGTTTATTTTTTGTTATGTAGAAGTTGTTCAGGGGCAGCTAGGTGGTACAGTAGATAGAGTGCTGGGCCTGGAGACAGGAAGACTCCTCTTTGTGAATTCAAATCTGGCCCCACACACTTACTAGCTGCGTGACTCTGGACAAGTCACTTAACCTTTGTCTGCCGCAGTTTCCTCAAACTGTAAAATGAGTTGGAAAAGGAAATGTCAAGTTATTCTAGTATATTTGCCAAGAAAACCCCAAATGGAGGCACAAAGAGTAGGAAACAACTGAAAAATACCTGAATCAACCAACCGTCCAAAAAGTTGTTCTACTTTACCCTTGTGTGGGACTGGCAGAAATCATGCTGCCAGTGAATGCATCCCCTTTTAGAAGCATCAGGATAGGTCGGTCAGTCACCCAAGCACTTATTAAGCACCTATTTTGTGACTGGTACCATTCTAAGTGCTGAGGACATAAGGGATGAAATATAACAAGACAGTCCTTGCCTTCAAGGAGCTTGCAGTCTGTTGATGGAGATAACATACAAACTGCTAGTAAAGAAAAATATGTACAAGATAAGTTAAGGATAACCTCAGAAGAAAGGCATCAAATTTAGAGAGGCTTGGGAAAGCCTTGTGCAGAAAGAGGGATTTTAGCAGAAACTTGAAGGATGAAGACATAGAAACAGGAAGGCACAGGTTAGGAGGGGAAGAGTTTCCCGCATGGGGACAATGGATCTGTTCTTCATTTTACTCATGGCAGAAGGGAAGACAAGGATAGATAGATTCTAATAGCAATACTTGGTGTCTTCATGTGATTACCAAGCTTGAGTGATTCCCAAAGGGGGAAGAAGAGGATGCTCCGCACTGGAACTATTCTGTACCATGAATATTTCTTGTGTTAACTTGACTTTAAGTGTGTGTCAAGACAAAATCCCCATGTTGTTTGATGTAAAATATACACAGAAAATTGGAATACACACACAAACACATACACACACATACACACATAAAAATAAAGAGGAATGTGGTATATGTACAGACATACTATTTCAAATGCATCATTAAAAAAGGCGTAAAGCAAACTCATGAACCCAAGTCAAGTCAACCACATTTATTAAGAGCTTAAGAGCTTCCAGTGTGCCAGACACTGTCCTCAAGATACTGGGTGTGTAAGGGATACTATGTGTGCATGTATGTGTGTGTATAGATATGGATAGAGATGGATAGAGATAGATAAATATACACATATATACATACTGTCTATCTATATCTGTAACTATATCTGTATCTATACATACATACACACACACATACACATACATGGGCAGAAAGAGAGCCTCTGCCCTCAAGGAGCTTAGATTATACTGCAGAAGTTCAAAGACTAAGAGAAAGCTGAGGTGGGGTGAGAATAAAAGGTACTAGTCAGGGAGCATGATGGAGAAACTATGAAAGCTTATGAGTGGAGGCAGGAGATGAATGAAGACAGAGTTGACCTGCTCACTTTTCTTGAAATGGATGTTCTTGAAGGAAATGACCAAGCAGAGGAAGGGTGCACTGGGGCAGGGGGAACTTGTGGGGTGAGAACACTGCTATAGCATGGAGGAGAAAGTCCAGAGAGGTGGGAGTAGAGTCCAAAGTGAAGGGAAGTAGATTCAATTCATGATTGGCACCACTCCTATCCTCTTTAAGGCATTTCTTCCATCTACTTTTTCAATCCCACCTTCCAAGAGCTCACATAGTTCTCTTATATCAACCCCTGTGATCCATTAACCTCACTGAGTCATTAGTGTGAGCCATAGACAATTCTCAGTCTATGACAGTTTCCCTTCCTTTCATTAATTGTCCCAAAGTTCAACTAAACAGTTTAAGATGATGGATTAACATGCAAACAGGTGAAATTCAATTCAACAACAACCAGAATACATCAGATAATATTTCTATGAAGGGCATTGTGTTAGCAGCTGAGGACAAAATTGTTCCTGCCCTCAGTCAGCTCACATCATTACGGAGAAAACAGCTTGCACACATATCCAGTAACACAAATGCTGACAATATCAATACACTTTTTTGGTTGTTTTCTTTTGTTTTCCTTTTTATCTGAGGCTATCAGGAGAGACAGTCACATGAGCTAAACCTTCCATGCATTTAGGAATTCCAGAAAGCATTGCTGAGGAGGCGAGGCATTCCAGGCATGGAGAATTCCTCACGTAAAAGTGCAGAAGTCAGAGATTAAATATCATATATTTATAAGTTGAAAGAAAGAAATGAGGAAGGAAACGCATATTTATTAAAGAATTCCTATGTGTGAGGTACTGTTCGAAGCCCTGGGCATACCACTACAATAAAAGACAAAGTCCCTGCCCTCAAGGAGCTTCCACTGAAATGGGGCAAGATAATAAACAAAAAAGAGCTGAAAAGCTGAGAAGGAGGTGGTGAAGGAACATGGAGGCATAGTTTTTAAAGTCTAGAAACCCAGAACAGGGTCAGGAGGGGAATGAACCTGGCCCAGGTCTTTCTAGAAAATGGTGGCAACAAGAGGCACTCACCAATGGGAGAAGGGGTTTGACAGTGTTCTCACCCCACAAGTTCCTCCTGCCCCAGTGCACCCTTCCTCTGCTTGATCATTTCCTTCAAGAACATCCATTTCAAGAAAAGTGAGTAGGTCAACTCTGTCTTTATTCATCTCCTGCCTCCACTCATAAGCTTCTAGATTTTCTCCATTAGGCTCCCTGACTAGTACCTTTTATTCTCAGCCCACCTCAGCTTTCTCTTAGTCTTTGAACTTCCATAGTATAATCTATAATCCTGAGGATTTTTCATATAGAAAAAACCACAGTGGTATTTTGGTATTCCAAGGAGAGGAAGGCCTCAGGGCAGAGGCAAAGTCTAGGATGAGGCACCATGGATTGAAAATTCCAGAGCCCAGAGCAAGGTTAGGAAGGGAATGGAAAATAATAGTAACCATTTACATAGGACTTTTAGGTATATGAAATGCTCTGTAAATATTATCTCATCTGAATTTCACAACCACTCTGGAAGGCAGATGCTATTATTATAATATAACAATATATGATATATGAGAAAACTTAGGCAAATAAATAAGAAGTTAAGTGATTTGCCCTAGGGAAACAAAGCTAGTAAGTGTATGAGTCTGCATCTGAACTCAGATTTTTTCCTGAATCTAGAGCCAGTGCTCTATCAACTTTGCCACCTAGTTTCCAGTTTAGTCAAAAACAAAGAGTATCTTAAGGAGATTCATGAGAAATTATTTGTCCAAAATCACAAAACTAGTTTGTGACAGAGTAAAAATAGCTCCCTATGCACCTAGTGCATCACATTTTACTGTGAAGACAAATGTGGAAAGAGGGGGAGGATGGAGGAAGACATGATTCCCTGATCTAACTTCCAATGGCTTTATAGGGACAATATTGCTCACTCCTCCTCCAGGCTACCTAATATTATTCTATGGAAGTGAGCCAACTCACTTTTAAGGGTATAAGTTTCTACTTGGTTCAAAAGAGCAAATGGGTTCAGGTAGATGATTTCTAAAGGCCCTGATCAATGTTCTATAATTCCGGAACATTTGTAAGGCTGTGCTTTTGCATTTTCTCTGATTTATTTTAATTAATCACTAAAAGGACTACAGAATTGCTTGATTGTTTGATAATTCTTAAAACAAAGTTCATGAGGGATACTGAAAGCAAGCATACTTAAATATTGGGAAAATCAATAAAAAATCAGGAACCTTTCCCTCTCTCTCTCTCTCTTTCTCTCTTTCTCTCTCTCTCTCTCTCTCTCTCTCTCTCTCTCTCTCAATTCTCTGGGTGTGTCTCTCCCTCTTTCTCCCTGTCTTTCTCTCTGTTTACCTTATCTCTTTCTCCTTCCTTCCATACTCTATGGCTGACCCTAAATCTGTGATCTAATCACTTTATGTAACTCCCAGTAAGGAAAAGAATTGAGAATTGTATTAGCTCTGTAATACACAGTCTTAGAAAATTGTCTCAGGATATTTCAGAGGCAGGACCTGAACCCAGCTCCCTTTTCATTCAACCTTGCTCCCCCAAAAGAATCTCTACAAATGAGACACTAATCAGTTATGAATAGATTACTAGAGTAATGAATTGGGTCTATATCTGAAGGGCCTGGTACAGTGAAGCACAAAGTAGACATGTAACTACAGAGTCCAAGGCCCTGTTTTCTAATCTTTCCTCTGAAACTGATACACTGTATAACTTTGAACAAATCACTTAATGCTACTATTCCTTAGTTTCCCCATAAAGGGTTAGATACATTGACTTCTGAGGTCATTTCTAATTCTAGATGTATTATCCTATTATCACAAGTCATGAAAAGACCTGGAATTTGAGCAAAAGACCTTAGTTAAGTTGTAAATTACCACACTTTAGGAAGGGTATCAACAAGCTATCAACATTGTAAGGAGACTGGATACCATACCATGAAGAAGTGACATAAAATCAACCAATCAACAAGCATTGATTAAACAACTGGTATGTGTCAGACTCTGGTCTAGGCATAGAATTAAAAGGAATTACTAACTTGGATAATAGCAGACTTACATGGAACATGGTATTGAAGGCCAATTATATCTAACAAGTATTACATTTGTTTTGATTGGCTCCAACAGGTAGAACCAGTAGCAAAGGGAGGGAGTTGAAGGAAAAATTTCAGCTGGACATCAAAGGAAAAAGTGATCTGACAAGGAAAGTTATCCAAAATGGAATTGCTCCCATCAAGGGGTAATCATATTGCCCTCACTAGAGGTCTTCCAATAAAGACTGGAATTTCACTTGGTGATGTTGTGGAAGTGATTCCTTTTCAGGTATGAACTAGTCAATAGGGCACCCGAGGTCTCTTCCAACCCTAAGATTTTTAGTTCTTGTTGAAATCCTTCCTGTTACTTATTCGGGGATGTGGGAAGCCCCTGAGACTTTATTTCTTCATCTATTAAATGGGGAACATGGCTGGGCCAAATAGCCTCTAAGTTCCCTTGTAAATATAAAATTCTATTATCTAAGGAATATTGAAGAGAATCAGTGGTTCACAAGAGCCTGCTTGAGCTGACTCCAAACCCCAGCTTTATATCATTGGGATAATTTTAGCTCTCTGTTTCCATGGCAATGATCTTTCCTGTCCAAGGTAGTCATAGATCACATTTTAAAAAAATCTGATAGCAGAGTCTGTTCTTATGAAACGATCATTTAACTGAATTACCCAAGTTCTTTGAATATGATCTCATTATTTTTGCTATCAGTTTGATAACTTCCATGACACATGGCCCTGGATGATTTGGAGAATGCTGACTCTAAAGTCCATTGTGAATTTTCTCAAATTCAACATGGGCTGCTTAGTGTATTAATTCTATTAATCCCAGTACAAGTCCCCACCAATGAAATATTCTCGAATTGTAGGCCAAGCTAGGAATACATTCAATAGCAAAAGCATTTAATTGAGACAAACATAATGCAAGTAGCAAGAGGAAAACAAGCAGAAAGGTTTTTTTGTTTTGTTTTGTTTTGATTTGATTTGATTTTGTTCACTTTTTTTTTTTCCAACCTCCCTATACAAATATGTACAAACCTCTTACAGGTTATAGTTCTTATTCAAATACTACTTTTCTCTCCAGGAATCATCACACTTTGGAACTCATGTCTCAAAGCTAAAAATGTTGGGTTCAATGTCTTTTGATTCTGAAAGTGTCCCTGAGAAGGCTTGATCTCCCTCTGCTTGATTTCAGGATTGTCAGGATTCTTCTGAGTTACCTGAATTCCAGAATACCTTGGAAATACAACTCCATGCTGACCTTCCACCGACCAACTTCACTCGACTATGAATAGTTTCAATATTGTACACAGCAGAGGACAAAAGAAAACATACAAGGAAGCAAAGAAAAAATGGATAGGTTTGAAAATAATCTATAATATTCATTATATTGAAACAGAAATTTTTTGCTTTATATTGAATCCTTTCTTAGGTTCTGCTGTGTGCATGGCAATTTTTTTCTTTATTTTATATTTAAGTTTAATATGAATTTTAAAACTAAATAAAGATTGATATAAAATCACACCTTCTAAAATATTTTTTGCTCAATATAGTTCTTTTTACCTGATATTACATTAAAATTTGGATTACCAAAGACAAATTATTTGTTTTTCAGGGTGGAAATTAAGATCCAGAAATGTTTTCTATGTATTTACAATTCACTGGGAAAATAATAACAGTGAAGAAAGGACTTCTCTTTGTGGTACAACCTATCCCTACATTTCTTGACTTCCTTCAGGAATGGTCTAGGAAACTCTCAGAGTAGGCATACCTCTCCATGTATTGTTATATCAAGTAGCACAATGAAATGAGACAAGATATGCAAAATGCTTCATAAGTCTTAAAATATCTATCTGTCTGTCTATCTATCTGTCTACCTATCTATCTATTTATCTATCTATCTTCTATCTGTCTGTTGGCAGATATATCTGTGTGTATCAGATACCCATATAGCCATATATATGATATCTGTATGTATATGTATGTATATATGCATACACATACATGTATGTATATATGTATATCTGTGTGTATATATACTTTATAGGCTACTCTCAAAATCTTATTATTTATGCATACATCTACACACATACACACAGCAACTATTATTTTTTTTTATTAAATTCTTTATTAAATTTTTTTGAGTTACATCTTTTCTCCCCGTCTTTCCCCCGCCCACCACCCCAAAACAGCCATCCCAGTATTTCCCCCCTCCCCCAGTCTATTCTCTCCTATGTCACTTTTTGGTAGGGCAGGATGGATCTCCCAACTGCAGTGCCTGTGTATCTCAAGTTCCAGTTGGAT
>CM053582.1:564291723-564331080 GCA_028627135.1 Pseudochirops cupreus | reverse complement strand
TGTGTGTGTGTGTGTGTGTGTGTGTGTGTGTGTGTATCACTCTTAGATCCATATATTCTGTTATCCCAACAAGGAAACTGTCATGGGGAGATACATGTTGGATTTTTTTTTAATTGACTTGTTTATTTACTTTTAGTTTACAAGATTCAGTTCCACAATCCCTTGGGTTTCAAATCTCTCCCCCCCCCCCCCATAGTGGCATGCATTCAAGTACAGGATATGCAAATATTTTCAAATTGGACAGTAGTCTGGTTGTATAGAAGGGTTGTAAGCAATGGAATGAACAATGGGAAAGAGGCAACAGGATTTTTTTTTTAAATCACTGTTAGTAGGCTGCAGACTACAAATAGGTATTTCTATACTTTGCAGAGAAGTTTCTTTTTGGGAATGATACTTAACCTAGCTTCCATCATGATGCTCCAAGGCTCCATCTTGCCCTGTTGCAATTCTCAAAGCAGGATGCCTAGGGTATAGAGAGAAAATGGCTCCCTTTACTTTGATTCCTTCACAAATTCTCATCTGCATTAAGTGCACCTGGAGTCTGGGAGCATTCCCACTTCATCTGGCTCTTCCACAGAACGTTTTTCATGCCTCTTCTATGGGTCTCTTTTTTTCATCTAATTTTAACTTTATCATTGATTACATTTGTTTTTCCATCAATTTTGCTGCTGAATGCTTCCTCCCTCCCTCCTTATCTTATGAAGCCCTAGAAGAAAAGTCTTTCAAAGACTTTTTTCCCTTGGACAATCACAGATATGAACCTTAACAGGAGCTTAGATAAGGAAACCGAGGGCCAGAGAGGTGGTCACTCCAGTTAGTGATCCATTGTAATCAAGAAGAAAAAGAAAGAAAGCAGTTCAATGAATCAATCAACATGTCAATGGAATCTACCAGTACATATATTTCAAGACCACATACTGCCTTCTTCCTGTAAAGAAAAAAGTGGTAAATGTTTTCTCAGCTCTTCTCTGAGTCAAAGTACAACCCTAATTTTACGGCATTGAGGGTTTTTTTTGCTTTTTGTTGTTTGCTTTTGGAGGGCCATTGGGGTTAAGTGACTTGCCCAAGGTCACACAGCTAATCAAGTGTTAAGTGTCTGAGGCTGGATTTGAACTTAGGTCCTCCTAACTCCAGGGCCAGTGCTCTATTCACTGCACCACCTAGCCACCCTGTATGGCATTTAGTTTTGTATCTGCTTTTTAAACTTTCCATTTAAATTCATTTATTCATTGTGTAGATTGTTTTCCAGGTTCTGTCTGCTTCCTTCTATGTCTGTTTATGCAAGTCACCTCTTCTCCCACTAAGTGGCTGTGGAGTGTTATATAACTAATCCACAGCCTTTCTCTGAATAAAATTTGTAAAATTTTGTGTACTTGTAAAATGAGGAAGTTGGATTGCATAGGAATAAGTTACTCTTCTCTAATAAGTTAAGTTTCTTTAGACAGCTGAATGAGTGGAGTTGGCTAATGCCTGGTGCTTTTGAATCACAAGAAAAAAGTTATAAATGGCCCTGGAACTATCGTGTTAAACAACTATCAAATTCATTCCTCTGTTATGTCGAAAGAGGCTAAAAAATAACTGAATCTCACAAATGTCACAAGAGTCACAACAGCTGAGGAAATACCCCATTGCAGTGAAAGTTACAAGCTGAGCCTTTTAGCAGACACAATAGTACAACAGCCATCTCCAGAAAACTTCAGTGACTTTCTAACCACCAAGAAATATGTTACCTCATATTTGCACAAGCCTTGCTGTGACCAGCACAGTAATATGGCCCAGCAACCAGCTAAATAAAGGAGAGACAGGGATGTATTCGATAGTCTGTTTATTATAGAGCCATTTCATACAGAGCCAAAGTACAAGAAAATCACAGGGTTTATATATCTTATAGCAGAGACTCAGAGGTAATTGAAATGCAAGGACCTTTCTTTAGTCCTGATCACTCCCTACCCTAGCCCAAGGCTCAATCATTCATCAAGACTCCATCCTAGGACCATGTCCAGAGGCATAAACAAACAGGGAGTCACAAACAAGACTTGCAAATTAACTACCCTGTACTTTCTTTTAGTCATTCATAGATCCAGTGAAAGCATCCACCCAACAAGATTATATTCTTTCTGCATATCTGCCTCATAGAAGAGGGGGAGCATGAAAGTCTGGTCTACTACAAAGCCTGAACTAAGTTTTCCTCCATTTGACTTCCTCCACACATGTGCCTAATGGTATCACAGGAGGGCCTGTGTGTATCCCTCCACCACTCATAGTGTGCTAACCTATGGATGAGTGGGGAAATCTTTCCTATTACTTACCTTGCTAAGCTGTGTAATTATGTGCATTTTGCTTTTAAATAATGAGTCCTCTAGTTGGATGGTAGAAGACAAATATCAGTCAGGGCTCATGTCGTCTGGTTTTCAATTGATGCCGATTCACACCCAATTTGTGTGTTGATTCTGGTGTAACAGTTAGTAGGGATCTATGAACACAAAGATGATTAATGGTTTTTATCTCTACCTATCTTTTGTCCTCCATCACCAGTAGAATGTAAGCTCTATGAACGCAGGGACCATTTGTTTTGGTTTTTTGCCTTTTCATCTCTTAAGCCTAGCACAGTACTGTCCACATAGTAGGCACTTCATAAGTGCTTGGTATCATTATTGAACCTACTATGTGAAGGTCCTTTCTCTATTTCTGTTAAATGTGAGTTAATGTCCTGAACATTAAGAATCTTACAAGTTACTTGCTATTGTCCTTATTCAACAAGCTATCTGCCACCACCCATTTGGTTCAATGGACTTTAAGTAAGAGACCTAGAGTTGAATTGCTGGTTCAGACACTTCCTATCTCTGGGACCTTGTGCAAATAAGTTAACCTAAAGTGAATTGTGCTTCTGTATTCTCATTTAAATAGAAAGCTAGAGTAAGGCAGAAGGTAAATGTGGACCTCTATGGTTTGGCCTCACCCAACTATTCTCCTGTTGTCATGAAAAATAGGTTCTACAGCAAACCAGGAGTTTAATGACATAAAACAACTGGAAGATTTGTGGTATTTCCATTCCTATTTGTCTCTAGTTATATTTATCAACATTTCTCCAAGTGCTGAATTAGTCAAGTTCTAAGGTAGTTATTGTTCATCTACTATTGTCTAGCATTATATTCAGAACTGGAAAAAAAACAGAAAAAAACTGAGACCAGGGTCTACTTTTTCATTTAACAATTTAACAAAATGTGTTAAGTGAGAACTATGAATAGTTCCTAGTACTAAAGGTACAAAGATGTTAAGAAAGACCTCAGTTCCCATCCTGGAGGCAATTTGAGTGTATAAGGCTGGAGTGAAGAGAGTAAAGGGACGGGCAGAGATAATGACATATTTAGAAAGAAAGAAAGAATTCTAGGTAGGCTTGGATGGGGGCGAAGGAGAGATCCTAGCAAACTATTATAGGAAAATGTAAGAAGAGGAAGAATACTTTCTGCCTAACTTTGGGGGGTTCTTAGAGAAGATTCTTCTAAAAGAGAGCCAGCTAAGTTACAAATTCCAAGATGAGAAGCATCCTGAAAGACAAAGGTAAGGGAAGGTGACATCATAGGCCATGGATTCAGAGTAATGTATTTAGAGTTAGAAAAGACTTTGAAAGTCACATAGACTGATGCCCTCATGTGATTTTGCTTTGTTTTCAGTTGCAAATTCTTTCCTCCCCCACCTATTGAAAAGGCAAGAATCACAATACCCTACACACACACACACACACACACACACACACACACACACACACACACACACACATGCACCACCACCACTACCACCACACCGCACACATAAAAATACGGTTATGGAAAACATATTTTCACATTAGCCATGCTCCCTCATTTTATAGATGAAGAAACTGAAGGCCACAGTGATCAAGTATCTTGTGAAAATCAAAGGATGCAGACATAGATTTAGCTACATGGATAGATTTATAGATTTATAGACAGAGAGGTATGTAGATAGATAGGTAGATAGATGATGGTTAGATAGATAGATAAATAGATAGATAGATAGATGATAGGTAGATAGATAGATGATGGATGGATAGATAGATGATAGATAAATAGATGGATGTTAGATAGATAGATAGATAGATAGATAGATAGATAGATAGACAGACAGATGGGTAGATAGATAGATAGAGATAAAGTGGCAAATACAGGATTTGAACCCTGTTTGTCTAACTCCAAATTTCCTGTACCAGACAGGAAAGCACATGGCTTCATGAGTCTGGGGATTAGCTAGTTGAGCACTTTGATTTGTTATTCATCCTTTCATTTATTCTTTCCACCTACCATTAGTTAAACCCCTATGTACAGGAGTATTGTAGACACCACGGCTGTGTCAATCAATCAACAAGCCATTATTAAACACTTACTTGTGCCAGGCACTGAATTTAAATAATTAATACATAGTGTTTTCCCTTAAAGAGCTTAGAGTTTGCCTTCAAAATGTTAGTACCCTCTTAGGAGAATAGCACCAGACAACATAAAATCCATTTTATATCCAAATGTCCAGAATCTGATCCAGAGTCATAGGGGTCCAGCCAAAAAGTGTCACAGCAGTTCTGAGACAGAAGAGACCCAACAAGGCTGGAGGACCCTGAATGGGAGGTGTTGAGTTTTTTTTGGTTTGGCTTGTTTTCACGTAGCTGACTTTCAATGTAAAATCTTCCAACAGCAAAGACTCAAGACTTAATGTGATGCTCTGTTTGTTGGTGTGACATTCATTGTGAATTCAGTAAAGAATGAACCTTTTGAAAGCAAGTTGCTCTGTCATGTTTGGGAGCCCAGGGGGTGATGGAGTTTGATAGGAAATGTTGCAGTAGCTGGCTGTCATGCAAATGTCCTCTCTGGGCAGCCTCATTGCCATCATCTGTTTCTGAAATTGTTTGCTCTCACCAGCTGTCAAATGGAGTTTTACATTTAGCCACAAGAAACAAATGCATTTGGACACCAGATTTCCTTCAGCATCCATGGATATCTATCATATGACTTCTAGAAAAGGGGAAAGGGACCAACCAAAATTTGTTATATAAATTCCTTTGAGTTATTTTTTTTCTTTTGTTGTTTGTAGGGTCATTTTTCCTCTTTCCTTTCATGGGTCTAGCAAATACTTTCTCTATTAAAAACATTTTAAAATGGTTCACTGAAAAATATCAGTGAATTTAGCAAATGAAATCTCCAGACAGAGACTGACATCAAAACCATATGGCATACAAAATTGCTAAGGATAATAACATCACATTTATTTGAGAATATGGGGGGGATGTAAATTTTCCAGTTAAATGAAGCTCATATTGATGTAGTGTAGTCAATTGAGCAATGAAATTAGAGGTAAAAGACCTGAATTTAAGCCTCAGTTTTTTTGGTTCAGTGGGAAAAGTCTGAAATTTGGAGCAAGAAGACTTGAATTTGAATCCTGTCTTTGCCATCTTTTGTTGGTTTCTCCTCAGGGAAATCATTTAATGTCACTCATTCTCAGATTCCTAATCTGGGAGGGAGGTGGGATAAACAGCAGTAGGCATGATGAATTCTAAGATTATTAGCTCGATATCTATGATTCCATGATATGTGTGACTACAAGGAAGTCTTTGAACTTCTCATGAGGCTAGTTTCTTCACCTATATTGTAACAGTAGTATTTCTGCTTACTACCTAACAGGGTTGTAAAAATGTGTCAATAGACTGTCTGGAACATTGTACTTAGTCCTAAATACCATATTTATGGAGGGCATTGAACATCTGGCGAAAAGGATAGGTACCTTCCACACAGCCATAGTAGAGAAATATAAAAATAAATTCAAATTGAGTCCAACTGGAGAAGTCAAAGATTTCCAAAACGAGTGAAGCCCAAGAGCTCCCACTCACACTGATGTTGGACGTCTTCAAGAGCAAGGCTGGCTACTGCTTCTTTTCAGTATTCCAGTGACTCTCTTGAGAAACATTGGAGTTTTTTTTTTTTTATTCTTTTAAGTTAATCTCCCATGTTGGTGTGTCCTTCCCAATGTCAATCACTAATCAGCTAGTATCCACTTTATACTATTGATACCCTCTACTGATTATCATTCCAATTTCAATCAGCATATTAACATCAGTTTGTCTTACAATGAGGCATTTGTCATGAAGATATAGCAAGAACCTACTTTACAAAGTATTCTTCCCAAAGTGCATGGGAACGTACTTTCCTCTCCCATATTTTCTTCCTTAGGGATAGTGGGTGGAAACTTAAACCATTTGCTACAAAGCAATTTCTGTACTAGGTTCCCCTCTCCAAGCAATATAGCCACTAGATGAGTCACTATTGCTTCCTCTTGACTTTCCCAAAAGTATCCTGGGACTGGTATACTACTTTGTACTTCTTTGTCTTCATCAGGATATACTGTCTGCAAAAATTGGTCTGAAATTCATTCTGGTAGCCCATTGCCTTCACCTTCAAAGTTCAAAAATAGCCTTCCTTAACCTAACAGCAGGAAATGTAGAGGCAAAGAATTGAGGCCTATATTCAGAGGGCACATGTTGACCCAGATGAGGAGGGGCCCACATTTCTCTCTATCCAAATGCCTCTAGCTTGCCTTTTTTTCCCCTCAAACCAGCCAGACAAGAAAGAGGATCAAGTTGCCTCATGTGGATGTCTTATGTCTGCCTCCCATTTATGGTTTAATAGCTGACCAAAAAGGCCCTTCTTCGTGAGGTAAGAGTACAAGAAATAATCAGAATCCATTCTCTGGATAGAAGAGTACAGTCTTTTTCCTACGTGTCATTACACATTTCCAGAAAGAAACCCCTCCCCCCCCACAGACTCTTAACACATGGTCATGAGAAGAGACTCCGTTGGCCCATCCATTCATTATGCAGCAAAAAAAAAAAAAAAAAAAGCATCACAATTAAAGATCTCCCAAAGTGGATTGGATTGTCTCATGAGGTAATGGATTTCCTTTCCCTAACAATTTTTAAGTGAAGGACTGATGATCATTTGCTATGGATGGTATCGAGAGGACTCTTATTCAGGAGTGAGTTGGTCTCAATGGAATCCAAGGATACTTTGGACCCTACAAATCTACAATGCTGTAAGTATGAAAAGGCTTTCTTTACATTTTAGACTTTGTATCTATGTCTTCCTCAGCATGAATTCTCCTTCCATCAGTGAGATTGTAATCTCACTCCGTGCTTTAGAATAACGTGAAGTTCTAGGTAACTACGAATAATCATTATTAGTGTGGTTCTTATTTGAGTGTTGAGACTCATTGAAAGTTTAGAAACATTATTCTGCCTATAGCTCTAAAATATATTACTCTTTTTTGTGTCTTCTTACCTGAAGGATGTTGAATCCATCAGTTACTAAATTTCTGATGTGTAATGCCAAACAATGTAATTGATGAGAGGCACAACTGCAATTTGCAATTTCAAATGTGAGGAACCCTGTGCCTTCAAGGAGCTTACCTTCTACACACATAACTTTGTCTTTTCTTGATGGCTCAAAGTGAAACAAGAGCAGCATAGCAAATGTACCCAATCCCACTGTGTAGTAACAGTGTGATCTTTTTAAAAATCTTTTTAATCTTTTCCCTCTATTCTAAACTCTCAGCTGCTATTTCCCTAATTGTCATTCCACTTTTACCTACCACTCCTTCCTAACCTCCTCCTGGTTTGTTGTATTTCCTCTGGTCTGAGGTAGGAAACCAGGAGTCATAGGATTTTGTAGTTGTTGGGTTTTTTTTTTAATTATCATTAACTCAGCAATCATCAACAATTGAAACTTCAAGACGTCAAGAGAACACAGATGATGATTATACAGGACATTTTGGAGTTCCACCATGTATAGTGATTTCTAAAGGAATTACATGTGACAAGATATATAAATACATACAAGTACATATGCATGACTAAAAGGCAGTTAAAAGCATTTATTAATCATTTACTCTGTGGCAGATTCTGTGCTAAGTCCTGGGGATACAAGAAAGGCAAGATCAGTCACTGCTCTCAAGGAGTATACATTCTAATGAGGGAGATAACTGCTACATCACTAGTATGTACAAGATCAACCCAGGATGGATGGAAGGTGATGTTAAATAAGGACACTAGCAGATGGAGTTTGAACTGTCTTTTTGCTAACTTCAGGGCTTGCAGAATCCTAGGATGGGAGACAGCTAGTACAAAGGCACAGAGATCGGAGAGGGGTGCCATGTTAAGGAACTGGAAATTGATCAGTACAGCTGGATCCTAGAGCACATGGAACAGAATAAAGTATAAGAAAATTGGAGATTTGGAAAGGCTTTTAAATGACAAATAGGGGAGTTTATCTTTGATCATGGAATTAATAGGGAGAGAATAGAGCTCATTGAATTAATAGGACATGACATGATCATACCTACACTTTAGAAAATCACCTTGGCAGCAGAGAGGAGTATAGACTAGAGAGGCGCAAATGCCTGAGGCAAACAGACCAGTTAGGAGACTGTTGGAAAGGTCCAGGTGAAGGTGATGAGGATCTGAACTGTGGCTTTAGCTATGTGAGTGAAGGGGACATACACATTTGGGATTTGAAGTTCTTCATATCTTTGCCTCCTTCTGTTTCTAGTCGTAAATTTAGCTCCCTCCACATATTCTTTCTTAAAGTTGCTTTCTGTTTTTATTTATTTTATGTAAATTCAGTTTAAAATGAAAGGGTTGAAAGAAACATAATAATAAAGACAAACCACAAAAGCATTAGGGACAATGTCAACAGTTACCACTTTGAAGATCATAGCCACAAAATAACTACTTATATACCTTCCTCAACATCTCCAAAAGATACCTTTGTACAAAAAGCACTGTCATAACACAAGTCTCGGTCAATGTAAACCTAACATCAAGCAGCAACTGACAATGTTTTGTTACACATCACACAGTATTTACTAGAAGTAGCCATAAGCAGCAGTATTTGGTGAATGAGCTGCAGAGAATGGAGCTTTGGGGATATAGGTCAAACATTCATCATAAAATAAAAGGCAGCCAATGTTTGCTAACAGATTTTTAAACCTTCTACTAATAGTTTTGAAAGAGAATTAAACTCTTTATGCTTTTTAGGTTGAAAATCATAATTTATCTAATCATTGAAAGCACACAATATCCCCCAGTGTTTAGTCTAGCCTTCACAGAAAAAACCTAGTCCAATAACTGCTTCATACAGTATTGTGATTGCTACTCACTTCATTATTGTGACTTCAAATAAGGAAATACTTGCAGTCTGGCAAACCAAAACCTAAAGTTACGTTCACTAAATGGGGTATGACACTAAGGCATACTTTTTTAAAAACACAAATACTACTTTTTATTACATTATTGATTTAAATGATTTGTGTTTAAATTTTTTCTTTTGGGGGCAGCCAGGTGGCTCAGTGAATAGAGCATTGGTCCTGGAGTCAGGAAGGCCTGAGTTCATATTCAGCCTCAGATACCTAACACTAGCTGTGTGACCTTGGGCAAGTCACTTAACCTCAATTGCCCTGCCTTCCCCCCTCCAAAAAGACAAAAATAAAAGATTTTTCTTTTGTTAAAAATAAAAAGATGATCTATGTTTCACACTTTACAAAGTGTATTTTGGCAAAAAAAAAAGTCAAAACATTATAATAGCATAATATGTTCTTCAGCACTCAGACCTCATGAAATTCTACACTTTTTTACTCAAACAGAACCTTGACAGTTTTGTGTGTATGTGAGCTTACACAGCCATCTGTTATAGTTAGGTGTTATAGGACACTGGCCAAAAGTCTCTGAACTAATTGTTTCTCATATTCCTATAATGCATTTACACCTTCATTATCAAATTCATTAGAAAGATTTCAAATTCTGTGAATACTAAGTTAGCTTACTATGAAGATGAAGAGTATCATTTAACAGTGTTATTCAAAGGATTAGTGCTTTGGCATCTAGTTCACAGCATTGCAACTGTTCTGGCTAATCTTCATTCAAGTAACTACCTAATCTACAAAGCTACACATATCATCTTAGATAGAAGGAAAAGACATTTCAGGAATGGAGTCAGGGAAAGAAAAACAAAGCTCAAGTTCTGAACAACAGAATTACTCTCCATAGTACTATACATTTGATTAAAATAAGTATTCAATTCTAAAATTGGCATCTGCTTTCTCACAAAATGAAAGTTTGGTTCAAGGTCACCATCATGTTAAGCAGATGAGAATTCAACTAATGAAGAAATCTTATATTCTGATTTCTATATTTTACAGCAACAAGACTTTTGAAGCTTGAAAATGATTATAGTCTTTTCCTATTGCTCTCCTTAAAAAACTAGAAAATACAGTAAAGGGTCCAGCATTGTTCAGATGAAAAAGAATTGCCAACAGAATTAGAAAGTAGAAGTTAATACTCCACTAAGCATATAGGATTTGCCATCCATTTCTTTTTCCATTTCATTTAAGAAAATGACTAGAAATATGTGTTCTGAATGCTAAACCAGTAATAGGATATAATATGGAAATGTGATATTTCCTTTAAAAAGGGACAGTTCTGGGGGCACCTAGGTGGTGCAGTGAATAGAGCACCAGCCCTGAAGTCAGGAGGACCTGAGTTCAAATCTGACCTTAGACACTTGATATTTAAGCTGTGTGGGCTTGGGCAAATCAGTTAATTCCAATTGCCTTGCCTTCCCCTGTCAGGAAAAAAACAAAACAAAACAAAACAAAAAAACCTATGATCCCCTTTAAAGTGAGAAAGAGTAAAAACATGGATACATTAAAAAAACAAAAAAACAAATAGTCCTGGAGAGAAAAGGTTCACTTATGAAAAAAAAAAATAGGAAAGGTCAACTGATCTACACTGTGACCTCAACCCACCCCCCCACCTACTGTTTAACCCAGTGACAAATGATCCAGTGACTTGCTATTGCTTACATGTGTACATGGCACACCATCTCCCTTTTCCATGCCTTTGTACTGGCTGACTCCTGTAACACTGTCTCCCAAGTCTGGACATTTTCATTGGCTGTCCCCCATGTCTTGAATTTTCTCCCTCCTTATCTCCATCTCGTAACTTGCCTAGATGCCTTCAGTTTCCAGCTAAAAATCTTACCTTCTACAGAAAATCTTTCCTAATTTTTCTTAATTCTGGTTCCCTTTCTTTGCGGACCATTTCATATTTATTTTGTATGCATCTTATTTGTACAAATTTCATCCATGTTGTATTCTGCATTAAAGGGAGGCCTAGTTAAAAGCAGGGATTTTTTGCCTTTGCATCCTGATCATTAAGCCCAGTGCCTGCCATTTAACAGATGCTTGAAAACATTTATTGAGTGATTAAGAAAAGTAAACCCACAATTTTCAAGGGGTGCCCCTAAAACTCTGACCAGAAATGTCACTAACTCTAGAATAAGATGAGAATATTCATTACAAGGAAACAAGAAGCCAGAGACTCACTGGGTTTAAGGGATGAGTAGAGCTCTGGGTTTGAGTTAAAAAGAACCAGTCCTGAAGTCTACTTTTGTTAGTTACTACTTATGTGACCTGGTACTAGTTACTTAAAACATTTAGGACTCAGCTTCCTCACCTGCAAAGTTAGAGAATTATAGTAGATCAGCTCTAAAGCCAACTGTCATCTTCAGTCCAATACCCTGTGACTAACCCATAACTCTTGTTCTCAGTCCTCTGTTCTGTGATTTACCTATCACTATAATCTGAGAACTTAATGGTAAATGATTACACAGTTAATGAGTATCAGAATTAGGTCCCACAACCTCTTTTTTCACTAAGTCCCTTGATCCCTCCTCTATTCTGGGGAACTGTAGGAAGGATTGGGGGAAGAGGAAATCTGGACTTGAGATTCATCAATGAGGTTGAATTCCCAGTATGGAAGTGCCTCCCTTTGATGAAAACAAGCAACTCATTTGTAACTTATAGTCTTAAAGAGCTTCTTGAGGCACATAGAGGCCATGACATGTTTAGGGTCATATAACCAGTACGTTTAAGTAGCAGGACTCAGACTCCAGGCTTCCTGAGTACAAGTTGGGTCTTCCATTAGCTATGCCATATCTCTGCTCATTCCAAGAGAAACAAAATGTCTATACTCCCTTGGACTTAACAGCTTTCTTCTTGTTGTTCAGTTTTTCAGTTGTGTCTGATTCTTCATAATTCCATTCAAGGTTTTCTTGGCAAAGACACTGGAGGGGTTTGCCATTTCCTTCTCTGGCTCATTTTATAGATGAGGAAACTGAGGCAAACAGGTTAAATCACTTGCCCAAGGTCACACAGCTAGTAAGTGTCTGAGACCAGATTTCAGTTTAGGAAGATGAGGCTTCCTGACTCTAATCCCAGCACTCTATCCACTGTGCCATCTAGCTGCCCTATCAGCTTGCAAATGAACCAAAATGCCTTCTAGTAAAATCCATGTAGTTCTCACTAGGTCTGCCCCATCTTACCTAAGCTTTATCTTCATATCCTTTTAATTTGTTAGCATGGCAAGCTGGGCTGATCCCTGCCATTCAGAAGGAAAGCTCCCTATGAGAAAGAGAATGAAGGAGGTGATGCCCATCCTTACAAGGAGGCTTTTGATCATGTTTAGGTGGGCATTTGAATTCTCTTGGAGCAAATCCTAGAAAACTTAAGGTCATTTCTTCCCATGTTTGGCAAAGAGCATCAGAAAGTTAGTTCTGGATGCTCAGCCCAAGCTGTGATTCAGTTTCTTCTGCAACCCAGAGCCTGAATGGCTCTCCTGCGCCTCCTGGAGGGCATATTTTAGAGCTGGGCTTCTGCATCAGGGAATGCACAGAGAAGCTGAGCATGAGGGGCTGCAAGGGGAAAATGGGCCACTAGCAGCAAGGAAATCCAGTCATGGCTGGCATATTTCATAAAGAGTCACATCTATTTCTGTCACCTTTCTTTTCTTTTGTTAATTTTAGAAGTACAAATTCACAAACACAAAACTCACTGGAGAGGGAAGAATTTGGACATAATTCATGTTCAGTAAAAATCACAGGATAGCAATTAGAACTAGAAAGGATATTAAGTAACAAGCATTGTTATGATTATTAGCATCGATACAGTACCTAATATGTGCCAGGCTCCATGCTAAGGCTTTACAAATATCTCATTGGATCTTCATAACAATAGTGAGAGCATTGCTATTATCCCCATTTCACAGTTAACAAAACTGAGGCAGACAGAGGTTAATGATTTGCCCAGGATCACAGAGTTAAGTGGTTAAAGTCTGATTTGAGCTCAGATCTTCCTGATATCAGGCTGGGCATAAGGATCCTTTATCCCCTGTACCACCAATTCCCTCATATGCCAGGTGAGGAGACCGGGGCACAAAATGGAAATGTCCGCCTAAGACCATACACAGGAGTAAGAAGCAGGGGCAGGATTTGAACTCAGATTTAATTTGATTCAATAAGCATTCCCTGAGTGTGTGTTGTGTGACAGAAACTGTGCTGGGAGCTGGAGAGACAGAGACTTAAATGAACTAGTTCTTTCCACATAGTATAGTGAAGCAAGTCAGAGAGAAGGGAATGTAAACCCTACTGAGTCACATGCAAGCTACATGTCACTTAACCTCACTCAGTATCAGTTTTCTCACCTAAAAAATGGGTAGAATAATAGCATGTACCTCACAGCATTGTTGTAAGGATCAAAAGAGATAGTTTATATAAAGAATTTCACAAGCCTTAAAATCCTATATAAATGTAAGCTATTATTAGAATTGGACAGTTGGGTGACACAGTGGATAGAGCACGGGGTCTGGAGGCTCAGTTCAAATTCAGCCTCAGGCATTTACTAGCTATGTGACCTGGGCAAGTCACTCACCCTTGTTTAGCTCAGTTCCTCATGCACAAAATTAGCTGGGGAAGGAAATGCAAACCATACCAGTATTTTTGTGGAAAAAACCCCAAATGGGGTCATGAAGGGTCAGACATGACTGAACAACAATCATCATCACCATTACCATGAGAAATAATCATGGCAACAACAATAATGTTCTATCGGACCGAGCCATCTAACTCTAAACTCAGCGTCCTTTCCATAGCACCACCTGTACTTGACAAGTTAGGCCCCTTGTTAGGTGAGTCACCCAGGAGAAAAGAACTTGATGGGGGTTCCAATCTATGTGTAATACTGAAGAACATGAAATGTCTCATGGAAAAGAACTCAGAATCTAAATCTAGGCTCAAATTTCGGCTCTTTTACTTTCTAATCATGAAGCGCAACATCGTTATCACATGAGAACAGTTGATATTCCTTCTCTGAAGAATGAAGGGGGGGGGGAACTAGATGACATCCATGTTCCCTTGAGGTTCTAGACAATATTCTAGGTAACAGTCATAGATAAATGTAGTTAGCATTGTCTCAATGAGCAGGTATTTGGTGCAGTGGATAGAGCACCAGGCCTGGAGGCAGGAAGACCTGAGTTCAAATCCAGCCTGAGGCACTTCCTAGCTGTATGATCCTGGGAAAATCACTCAACTTCTGTTTGCCTCAGTTTCCTCATCTGTGAATTAGGGATAATAATAGCACCTTTATCCCAGGGTTGTTGGGAAGATCAAACAAGAGAATAATTGTAAAGCATTTTAGCATAGTGCCTAGTACATAGAAGAGTTAGAGTTAGCTGTGTTATTATTATTAAATACCATCCTTATAACAACCCTTTAAGACAGGTGCTATTATAGTCCCTATCTTTCAAACTAGGAAACTGAGTCTCATACGGTTAAGACTTCCATGCCACTTCTTCCCTCTGAGCCTAAAACATCTTATATTTACTGAGAAAGTAGAGGCCACATTTCATGAACTCTCTCTGAGAGCCTTCATTCTCTCCTGTTTTACTCCCACTTCTGATGAAGGAGTCACCCTTCCACTCACTAAGGTCACTCATTCTACTTATACCTTGGATTCCAGTCTTTCAGGTCTCTTCCAAGAGATTGCCCCCATAATCATCTGCTCTCTACCTGTGATCATATGTTCTTTGAGTGTGCTGGTGACCCAATGTAATGCCATTCACAAGCAGCTTCCCAAAAGAATGCTACTGTGAACAGCTTTTAAGGTTCTGATTACACAGTATAGTGAACACTCTATTTATTCCATTACAAATCAAGGAAAACATTCACAGTATATCACAATATAATATTCACAACATTACATCTTTCACAGAAAATCACAATATAATGTTCACAATGGTTTAACATTAGAATGGCCACATAGTTTTCACCAAAGTGGTCATAGTATTTAGAACAAGGAACAAAACAATAATTATCTGGGGTCCCTAAGGGGGAAACCCTCCTTAATTATTCAATCATTTCACAATGCAAGTCAATCTTCCAATCATGGAGCAATTATAGATTAACTTAATTCATCACTTATCTACCAATCAGTCACTAAGTATCATTAATCACTAAATACAGTCATTAGAAAATTACACAAGCCCTCTACCCCTCGGTGGCAGACAGCTCCCCGGTTCTTGTCCAGTCCTCTGGGCCTTTCTTGTTACACACTGAAGTTCGCAGGGTGCAGCACGTCTCAAAACCTTCACAACTTCTGTTGCAGGGAACTCAAGGATCAACCAAGCCACAAACAAATAAAGTTTTATCCCGGTCATGCTTCTTCAGTCCTCCAGCAGTTTGGCTGGCCTTAGGACCCAGAAGAAATCTCAGCCTTCCAGGTTGCCTTCTTGGCAGCAACTTCAACCTTCACCAGATTCTGGTCTCATAGAAAGCTCCAACTCAGTTTTCAGTTCAGCAAGTGGCAGCCCAGCTTCCAGATTCTGTGAAAATTCTGTTGCCTCCACCAGGAACCGCCAGGAGGAACATTTTGATTCTGACTGCCTCTCTCTTGGGTTCTTCTTATACACACACACACACACACACACACACTGGCTTCCTGTCTCAGCCAACCCCTTCCTGTTATGTTAGCAACAGGAGACAGATTTCACACCTTCTGTTTCTTTCACAGAGGTAGTTAGCCCTTAATTACTAAGGGCTAAGTACCTGCTAAATTAATTACCATCACACCCATCAATGAAGGAAAATATACCATAGTGGATGACAGATTCAGGACCCAAAAAGACATCAACAGGCTAGGGCAACTATCTGATGGTCACAAAATAAAGTTCAGTAGGGAATAATACAAAGTCTCACATTTGGATACCCACCTCCCCCTCCCCCCCCAAAATCAACTTGATGAGAAGAAAATAGAGGAGATATAATTGGATGGAAGTTGTTTTGAAAAAGAAGTGACAATTTTAGTGGACTACAAGCTAAACATGGCAGAATAAGATTCTATTACCTGAATTTACTATATTTTAGCCTTTGTTCTTCTGACCTCCTCTGAAGCATTTGACACTGTCATATACTGATATACTGGATATGCTCTCTTCTCTCAGCTTGCGTCTCTCTCTTCTTAAATCTCCACCTGCAGCTAATTCCTCCTTTTTAGTCTCCTTTGCTGTATTAGTATCCATAACCCATACCCTACTTATTGATGGACCTCCAGGCTATGTTCTGAACCCTCCTCTTACCTCTTTCAGCCCCCCACTTCACCCCCATGATGTTCCCAATCCTAATGGGCTCAATCACAATCTGAATGCAAAAGACTCACATATTTATATATGTGGCTCTAGTTTTTCTCCTAAGCCTGTCTCCCTAACTGCCTGTTTGAGATTTCAAGCTGGTTATCCTACAGTCATCTCAAGCTCAACAGGTACAAATTAGAATTCATCATCTTTTCTCCAAAATCTCTTCATTCTCAATTTCTTTTCTTCTGTCAAGAGTACCACCATCCTTCCCATCAGCGAGACTCTTAAGCTCCTTGTTCTACGTTACCTCATTGACATAATTGATTGCCAAATCTTCTCAATACTATGCTTATGCCTCTCAAATCTAAAACTTCTCTCCATTTGCACAGTTGAGACTGTACTCCAGGCCTTCATTTCCTCTCATCTAGGCCATTGCACTAACTTCCTGAATGTCTCATGTCTCTCTGTCCACTCCAATCTATCTTCTTCCTTCATTTCCATCTCTTAGAATTCCTAGTTCCATTCAAGACAACTCAAGCACTGCCTCTTACAATTGATTTTTTTCAGTCTCTGTAAGTGCTAAGAGGTAGTTTTGTACAGTCAAATAACCCTTGGCTCTGTAGGGTAACAGAGGCACTCTTTAGAGTACAGTACTCTTCAGAGTTAGAGTGCCAGGGTTTAAATCCTACTTCCCGTTTTGACACACTTGATATTCCAGAGTCTTCATTTCCTTATCTGTCAAATGAGAGGGTTAGACAACTTGATCTCTGAGGCACGTCTTAGGTCTGTGATCCTCGAGTCTTTTAAGAGACACTGCCTCATCCTCATTATTCTACACATACCTGTCTACATGTAGTCTTTTTCTAAGTGGAATGGAAACCCCTTGGGGCCAGGAACCATTGAATACTTTAATTCTTTGCCCACTAGTAACTAACAGCTACTGGCTCGCAGTAGGGATTTAATAAATATTTGATTAATTTAATTAAACATTCTAACATTTAGTTATCCTTCTTCCTATGCAGAATCAGAATTGATGTCATCTGAGGATCCTTCCAGCTCTAAGATTCGATGATATTTTTTCAGGTTTAAAGGAATTAAGTTTCTAAAACATTTTTCAGTCGGTTCGAATCAAGAGAAAAAAAACCTTTTTTTTTTTTCCTTTTCCCCTTGAGGATTATTTAATAGGGTTGCCATGGTACCTCTAGGGAAGAGATGCTGTGTTTTAAATGGATGAAATTACAAAGTCACAGAAGCATAGGGCTGAAAAGGAACTTTAAAAACTCAGTGTTGGAGTGGATAAAACCACACTCCTTTTCCCCTGCATTGTTTGTCATGGAGAAGATCTGCTGCCTCATCCAGTATACAAGTCAGTAACATCCCATTATAATGAGCACGGCTAGATGTTGAAATTGTGTTGCTGTCATGCAATTTTGTAAAAAAATACATGTCCATTGGAAGAGCCTGCAGACCCAGTACAAGGGACTGAAAAAAAAAGCCTTGAGAGAGAGCTGGGAATCAACAAATCTGCAAATGGAAATCTTAGGAACTAAAAGTTGTTGGGATTTTTTTTTAAAGAAAAATCCTTTGTGTGGGAGTAGTCAGTGGGATCGTTGCTCTGGGCTGGTGGGCAGGGGAAAGACAGGGAGAAAATGTGCAACTCAAAATCTTGTTGAAATGAATGTTGCAAACTAAAAATAAACCTGAAATTTAATTTCAAAAAGAAAAAACCTTCTTTTCTTAATCACAAATATTTGAGGGTGGGCTTTTCTCAAGTTTCTAGTTAATATTACTTCCTGGTACCCTCAAATGGCAATTTATAGGAGTATTTTCAACATTGTGGATCAACATGGTGGCAGAGAAGCAGAGCAGAGAGAGTTCTCTGTGTCCCAGTGTTCTTAGATGCAAAACTTGAATCTCTCAAGTTTTTTTTTTCCATCTCTAAAGTCTCATGGGAATGAAAGACAATGCCTAGAACATAAGCAATAATTAGAGCTTGTTGGATGAAATTGAATTGAATGAGGATTGTTCCATTCACTCACAATCTCCACCTTTTTCTTCTAAACTTCTGATTGTGTGTGTGTGTGACAGAGAAAGACAGACAGAGAGAGAGAGAGAGAAAGAGAAAGAGAGAGAGAGAGAGAGAGAGAGAGAGAGAGAGAGAGAGAGAGAGAGATCTTTGTCTTGGTAGAGATTTTAGGTAGGTCTTCTTTGGACATAATGAGTATTTAGAATATGAATATATGTGGGGGTTTGAATCTTGATTTCATTGGTATAGAGATCTCTGAGGAAAAAGAAAATCTCTTTTTCAAGTCATGTCTGCACCTGATATGAAACATAAAGTCTCAGAGAATTCTCCAGCCTCCTAGGGGATTAAGTGGATCACCCAGGATCACAGAACCAGTATTGAGAGAAGTGAGATTTGATCACAAGTCCTGATTCAATTCAATTTCATCTGTGAATTCACCAACTTCATCTTTTTTAAATTAAATTTTATGTTTATGTTCTTGTCCCTGTCTGACTAGTCTTACTTAGTCCCCTTTGCTGATTCAGTTTCTGTATTCTTCAAGACCCTCTCCTGAGACTTTCTTTTCCACTTTTCTCTCCATACTCTCAATTAGTGATCTTATTAACTTCCAGGGGTTCAATGACCATTGCTGTATAGATGATTTCCACATCTATGTGTTTAGTCCCAGTTTCTATTCCTAGTTTTAGTCCCATCTCATGGAATTCAGATTGGTTTTTTCAAACTCTGTTCGTCATCATCTCAAATTCACATATATCCACAACAGAAATCACTATCTTCTCTCCTCAAATCTGACCCACATCTCTAACTTTGCTATTCCTGTTGAGGATGTCATCATCCATTTAGTCACCCAGGTTCAGAACCTCAATGTCATCCTCAACTTGTTCACTCCACAAATCCATTCAATTGCCAAATCTTGTCACTTCCATCTCTACAACATCTCTTACTTTCCTCTGTATCCATGTATCCTTCCTTTCTACTTAGAAAGAAAATATCCTAATTCAGGTTCTCATTGTCTCCCCTCTGAATTTTTGAAAGAGTTTTCATTTTGGTTTCCCCTAAATCTCTCCCAAATCCAAATCTAATTCATACTTCATACAGGCAACCAAATGTTTTTTTTTTTTTCTAAAGTATAGGTATTACCAGACTTTCCCCTGCTTGGTAATTTCCAGGGGTTTGATATCTCTAGGATCAAATATGAACTTCACACTTTGACTTTCAAAGTTCTCCAAAACCCTCTACAGACCTTCCTCTTCAGTCTTCTCACATATGACTTACCTACTTACACTCTGCAATCCAAAACCACAGGGGCCATGATATTCCTGGCATTTCATCTCAAACTTTTCCTGGGCTCTCCGCCCATGATTGGGACCTGATCTTTCCTTCTGCTCACCTCTTTACTCCCTGGTTTTCATGTAGACTTACTCAAGGAGCATCTTCTACATGAAGCCTTTCTTGATTTCTCCAGCCAGTGGCAACTTCCCTTTCAAATTACCTTATCTTGATTTTGCATGTGTACATGAATACAGACTACATACATGCATATACATATATAGATGTACATACACATTTATACACCTGTTTCACCAAGCACCCTAGCATCCCAGGATGGCTGCTAGCACAGGTTCTTAGATCTGCTTTTCTAAAGGAAAGCAACTCAAAATGTTAACAATCTTACTTTAATCAATCAAACACATATCTTTTACTTAGTTCAGGGGGAAAAGTCAACACCCTGAACTTCAGAGAATATAAAGAGAATACAAGCAGAAGTTACAAGCAGACAAAGAATCAGATCAGCAGACAGAGCTTCCAGCCATTTGACCATTACTTCCATACCTAGTTAGTTACCAGAGAGGGAAGCATCAACATCCGGGTTTTCAAAGCTGGGGGGCTCAATGGCTTCCCAGAGTCTCACCTGGGCAAATCACACAACTTTCCAAAGTGAGCACCAAAGCAATATCTCTCATTAGGGTATATATAGCCTTCTCCTGGATCAGAAAATGTCACAAACCTCTTGACCAACTGCCCAATCACAAAGTTATAAGGTGTGGGCATTCCTGAAAAACTAGCCTCCCACCACAGGCTCCATGTGACCACATTCAGCCTATTAGGGGGCAGAGTATATTTTCAAATCAGGGAAGGTTCTCAGAGTCACTTAAGCCTATCAAAGGGCCTAGGGGCAGGAAAGATCTTCAGATTCCCGTAACAACACCACATTTCCTTTTTCTATTTTCCATTGTCATGGTAATCTTTCTAATCCCTTGATTTTTAGCTGCAATGTTGCTCATAGTCTATGGGGTAAACCAGCTAAATTTTATTTCATGGAGGAAGAGAATTAAAGGTATCCATAGACATATATTATAATTTTTTCTATAAGAAATCATTATATTACCAGAAAAAGGTGAGCAAGCTATATAATAGAAACAAACATTGACATACATGTAATGCCAAAGAATCTAAGTGGATGTACACAACATACTATTAGGTATATTCCTGTGAGAGGATTGATAATCATGCTTGCATTTTAATCTACAATATTAAAGGAAGGTTCTAAATAAACACTTTCATGGATCCATCAATCAATTGAAATCTCCATTGCAAAGTACATTCCAATGTGTCCTCAAGTTAGGAATGTGGCTTGAGTAGTGCATCACTCTTTCAAAATTATATGATACCCAAATAATCTTATCAGTTCTAGAAGGAATAGAAATTGTAATAAACTCTGTTCCAAACATTAGTAAAATGTCAACAAAAAATATTTGGTAGCATTTATAGAGCATATAGGCAAAAAGGAGCTTTAATGATGATCAGGTTTGACACCTTCATCTTTTAGATGGTATTACTGTGGCACAGAGGACTTGTCCAGAGTACCAATGGAATGATACACATGAAGGATTTCTTATTTCATCAATGTAGGGAAATTTCAGCCCAGATTGAAACCCAATGACAGCTTAGTTATAAACTCCAGAGAAACCCAGAGACACATAGCTAGTAATTGTCAGAAATAGGATTTCAACCAACATCTTCATGAACTCTCAGTCCAGATGTCTTGTTGCTATACTGTAATACACACACACACACACGCACACCCCATATGTGTATATATATATATACATATACATATATATTTACGTATATATATATATATATATGTGTGTGTGTATATATATATATATATATATATATATATATATATATATATATATATATATAATGTTTCTACTTTTGTTTTAAGAGCTTCTGTATGCCTTACCCTGAAGCTGGTATAAATAATCATTGCTCCATTAAATTTATTTTCATTAATTTGAAAAGTAATGTGGTATAGTAGAAAGAACACTACTAGTCAAGCAACAATGTTTATCAAGTGCCTACTGTGTACTTAAACACTGTGCTAAAAACTGGGATACAAAGAAAGGTAAAAATGAGTCTGTGATTTCAAGGAGTTCTCAGTCTTCCAATTCTAACATCAGAAGATAAGGGCCCAAATCTCAGTTCCAACATTCTCTAGCTATATGCCAAATTGCAAGCACCTTCAGTTCTCTGCAATTTGGTTTTTATGCCTGTAGAAAATATATCAAATATATACCTTCTCTTTATCACAGGATGAAGGAGGTATTATGTGAACATGAGCTATTATTAGAATGACTTCTTCAGTTAATGCTCCTGCAACAGTCAGTCACTATACCACAGAGGAAGTAACTTGTATGTTCTTTGTATAATCCTTCAAATAACTCTGGCTTGCAATCTAAGGTCCATTGTCAGTGCTTGCCTCACCCTTTATCCCATAAGTTACCAAGTCCTCTACCTCCATGACATCACTGGCATTCCTGCCCTTGTTGCTACTGTTATTACAACTACTATGGTTCAGCTCCTTATCACTTCTCACCCAGACTAGTTGCAATACCATACATTTAATTCAACAAGCATTTATAAAATGGCTCCTAGGACTGAGGAATTATTCACTCAGGACAAAAAAAGTCATGCAGTTCTGGTTCTCAAGGATTTTATAATCTACTGACAAAAATTATAGGAAAACATAGGGTTCAGTTAGTACAAAGCTTATTTCAGGAGAAATTTCAAGAGGACAGTACTAACCACTTCAGCTCTACAGAATGTAAAACAGATAATTCTGATTATATTAAATTAAAAAAAAACTTTTGCACAAACAAAACCAATGCAACTGAGATTGGAAGGAAAGCAGAAAGCTGAGAAACAACTTTTACAGCAAGTGTCTCTGATAAAGGCTTCATTTGTCAAATATATATGAGAGAAATTTGTAAGAATACAAGCCATCCCAATTGAGAAATGTTGAAAGGATATGAACAGGCAGTTTTCAGAGGAAGAAATCAAAGCTATCTATAGTCATATGAAGAAGTGCCCCAAATCACTGTTGACTAGAGAAATGCAAATTAAAACACTGAGGTAGCACTTTATACCTATCAGATTGGCTAATATGATAATAAAATTAAAATTATAAATTTTGAAGAGGATGTGGAAAAATTGTAACACTAATTCATTGTTGGTGGAGTTGTGAACTGATTCAACCACACAGAAAAGCAATTTCAAATTATACCCAAAGGGCAAACAACCTGCATATCCTTTAATCCAGCAATACCACTACTAGGTCTATACCCCAAAGAGATCATAACAAAGGGAAAAAGGATCTACACATGCAAAAATATTTATGACAACACTTTTTGTGGTGACAAAATATTGGAAATTGGGGGGATGCTCATCAATTGGGGAATGACTGAACAAGATGTGGTATATGAATGTAATGGAATAATATGGTGCAATAAGAAATGATGAGCAGGCAGACTTCAGAAAAACCTGGAAAGAATAGCATGAACTGATACAAAGTGAAATGAACAGAACCAGGAAAACATTGTACACAATATTAGCAACATTGTGTGAAGATCAACTATGCATGACTTAGCTGTTCTCAACAATATGATGATCCAAGATAAGTACAAAAGACTAATGATGGAAAATGCTATTCATATCCAGAGAGAGAACTGGAGGGCTATGAATGCAGATTGCAGCATACTTTTTTCACTTTATTTTTTTTGCGTGGTTTTTCTTTCCTTTTGATCCATTCTTCTTTTGTGTGAGTAATATGGTAGGGAATATATTTTATGTAATTGCACATCTATAATCTTTATAAAATTGCCTACCATTTTAGGAAGAGGGGAGGAAAGAGAGGAAGAGAGAAAAAATTGGAACTCAAAATCTTGTAAAAATGAATGCTAAAAATTTTCTTGACACAAAATCAGGAAAAATAAAATGCTATTAAAAATACAAAGTCTCAAAAAATTGCACAAAATTCTGTCTTCTGTAAGAAGCCTTCGTCAATCTCCATTTGTAAATGCCTCGGGATTCTGTCTGAAATTATCTCCAGTATATTCTGGAGATTTTTGTCCGTAGTTGTTTTTGTGTGGTCTCCTCACCACGACATTTTAAGTTTGTTGAGAATAAGGACTGTTCTTGCCTTTCTTTGAACCCCCAGTGATTAGTACAATATGTAAGAAATAGTATGTGCTGAATAAATACCTGATGAATTGACTTGTTGACTTAGAGAAATTTCTGTTAAGTGATGAAGTTGAAAACCAGATTGTAGGTCTTAAAGCAAGTGGACAGAAAGGAATTAGAGACACTGAATGGAGAAAACTTTTTTTCATTATTCCTTCCATGCTACAAGGGAAGAAATCTATAGGATGTCAGTTACAGGAAATGGTGAAATCTAGTAAGGGAATGTTTGGGGAATGGCGAAGGTTTACCTTTGTAGGTGACAGGAGCCAGCTGGTAGGAAAGGAATTTTGTTTTCTCATCTGTAAGAGGAGGCACTGGAATTGATTACTTCTTACCTAATTCAAAATCCTCTGATGAGAGGACATAATTAACTCACTCAAGGTTCCCCCAATTAAGCGCTAGCAGCAAGCCTTGAACTCGTTTTCTCACTCCAAGTCCAGATCACTCAGCTGTTCTCTAGGACATGAAAAAGAGGAAGTAAAAGTAATTCCATCTTACTTTTTTCCAGTCAATGTACCTGAAGGCAACAATATGAGATTTTTTTATGGTGATATAAAAGATTTGGATAAAAGGTTTAAAAAATAAAAGAGATTGATGTTAAAATATCCTTAGTATTTTGCAAGAACCTCAGTTCCTCAAGAATCTTTTACTGCCACCTATCAGGGACACATGCTGGGCATTTTCAATTACTTTAATTATGTGCCATGCTTATTGATGTACTAAACCTTGCCTGGGCTTTCCACAAAGGTACTTTTAATCACCAGCATTTTCTTATCTACATTCAAAGAAAATGGATGTTAAATTATATTTTTTGCATACACACACGCACACACATATACATACACAAAACCAACCACCTTCACTTAGATTAAAATTTAAGATGAGAAGTCCCTTTCTCCTTTCTCCTTTGCAATATAATTGTCACTGTGTTATTTATTCTTTAACCAGGCAGCTTGGTGCATTGTTAGACACTAATAGGACTCCATTTTCCTTCTGTTCTATACTCATAGGTGTCGCAAAGCAAAGCTTTTAACAACAGCATGGAAAGGTAGAAAAGCTGCAGTGATGCCAAACTTTTCCGTCATCCTCCCCACCCCCAACTATTTATATTTGGGACTGGAATAGGGACAAAAGATTAATTTTGCTAAACATAGACTTGGAGCTTCTGAATATAAAAATGGAATGAATGCAAATTCAGGTAAATAGACTTGAGAAAAAAGTATTTTGCAAAAAAACAGAAAATCTGGCAGATTAGTAACAATAAGATGTCCATGTTGGAGCCATGTTTTCCCCATGTGTGCACACAGAACCAATTGAGGTTGAAAATGGTAAAGTGAGAAGATGAAAGTATAAAATGAAGGGGACAAGACCTCCATCCTTGGAGAACATGCTGTGCCTTGCTCCATTCTGTAAAGAATAGAAAACTTTATACCTCTCCAACATTTATAGGATCATAGATCAAAATGTGGAAGCAATCTCAGATGTTGTTGAATCCAAACCCCTCATTTTATAGATAAGGAATCAGAGGACTAAAAAGGGTAAGTGACATGCCTGAGATCCCACAAGTAATAATAGTATTACTAGAAGTAGTAAAGAGAGCAGAATTATAACCCAGGCTTATGATTCTAAATGTAGAACACATTCCAGGAAAACAGCTGAACTTTTGCCCACTAGTCAATAAATTAAGCAAGTTCTTGGTGTCAAGCACTATGCCAAGTTCTGGGGATACAAAGAAAGACAAAAGACAATTCTGCTCTAAAGGAGATCACAGTCTAATGAAAATGTATATGTAGTGATCAGCTGTGAATGACTTAGCTATTCTCATCAATATAAGGATCTAAGACAATTCTGAATGATTTAAGATGAAAAATTATATTCCAAGAGAAAGAAGTAATTGTGTCTGAATTAGATTGAAGCACACTTAAATAAACAAACAAAAAAAAACCCTTTCTTATTTTTCTTGAGGGTTTTTTTTTTGTCTATGTTTTCTTTCACAACAACTTTCACAGGCATGTCTTGCATGACTTCATATGCATAACTTATATAGAATTGTTTGCCTTCTCAACGAGGGGGCATTGGGGAGGGAGGAAGGGAGAGAATTTGAACTCAAGGTTTTAAAAATGAAAATTAAAAATTGTTTTATATGTAACTGGGGAAAAATAAAATACTAGAACATTAAAAAAAACAAAACCTGTATGTAGGTTGTATACATGTGCGACTCTCATTTTGTCCCTCTTTTTTTTATCTTTCATGATTTTGTGCTTCCTAATATCAATTTTCTCAATGAAAGGCATTTTTTCAAATAATATTCCATATAAACCTCATATTTGTTAGCACATCATTGAATATATCAATTAATAAATGAATGTGTAAAAGCTAATTTCTTGAGAACTTTTTTATGTTAAATATGACACTAAGAATTGTGGATATGAAGAAAAAAAGTAAAGACAATCCTGAATCTTACGGTATTTACATTTCTTCATCATCCAGTATTGCTGTTACTGTGTATGAAGTTCTCCTGGTAAAGTTCTTCTGTAAAATTTACATTTTAAAGGGCACATATATAAAGCAGTGGTGGCAGGGAAAGGTGTTTGGTTTTTTTTCTGGAAAGTTAAAGTTAAAGGACAGTCCATGGGCATGTTATTTTGAGAATCAACAGTAGTGTTCATCAGATTATTCTTTGCATTGCAAGACATAGGGGGTAGAAAGGGATGCATATGGAATCTGGACACATAGGAAGAGGTTGGAATACAAGTCTATGAACAATTTATATTATCTAGAGACTATGATCTGAAATTAAATATATACTTTATAGAACTTACCCACAGGTATATACGTATGAACGTACACACATCTGATGTATGCCTTATATGTACGTGAACTATGTATATGTATGTGCCTATATACAAATATATGTATATATTGCATGCATACACATAGAAACACATGTGTATACGCACATAGACCTCCAAAATTTTGTGTCTGTGAGAAGAAGAAAAAGAACGATAGAGTCTCTAAATATTAAAAACTAAGTATCATCCCTAGGGAAGTGGACAGATGCATATTAGGTATAAGCTGGCTGCAACTCATTATATACAAGTAATTATGAAATTGGAGTAGGCTAAAATTTATTACCAAAGAAATTCATGAGCAGAAAAAAGATGGGATGGCCTGATGGTAAAAGCAAGAGATAACTTCTTGGGTAGCCTTTGTACTTCATTGGCATCTTTTCAATGTCAAGAGAAAAAGAGGAAGGCACCAGGAGTGGTGAATGGACATGCTATGATAAACTCAAGAGAAAATATGGACAAGTGCCACTCACGATGGGTAGAAATTGGCAGGCTGCTATCTATGTCATTGGAGGGACAATTAAGATAACAAATGCATTCTTCAAATGTTTCAAAATCAATGAGTTATATAAAGTCATAGGTAGCGTACTTATCTGACTTGCAGATGTCATAAAGTTTGCAAAGAAGTTAGCATACTGGAGGACAATGAGGAATGAAAAGCTCTAAAAATTAGGGACATTGGTTTAAATGGAATGCAATGAAATTTTATAAGGCTGAATGTAAAAATCATATATGAGCTTTTTAAAATCCTCAGAAGAATAAGACAGTGGAAGTAGGACAGGGCAGCCATTCATTTGAAAAAGATCACAGAGTTTTAGTGACCTGTAAGCATAACATGAGTCAATAGAGATATATGGCAGTCCAGTCAATGTGACCCTAGGTGACAGTAGGAGAGGTACAGCTTTCTGGAATAAAAATACAAGAGGTCTATTGTTTTCTGCCCTGTTCAGAGCACATCTGCAGTGCTATGTCTAGTGCTGATGTATTTTATGAAAAATTTGAGTAAGCTGGACAGCATGGAGAAAACAGCAAACAGACTGGCCAGAAATTAGTCATGTTTAACTTGGTGAAGAGAACAATTAGGAGATGAGAGACTGATGTCCTGCTTAAAGGTTTTGAGAGACTTTTGTGTAGAAAATAGAAGGAAAGAAGAGAAGGGGAGGGGAGGGGAGGGGAGGGGAGGGGAGGGGAGGGGAGGGGAGGCAAGGGAAGGGAGCAAATAAAATACAAACAAATGACTCCCATAATTTCATAAACAGTAGGTGAATTTCTGGTCAGATAGGTGGTACAGTGGATAGAGTGCTGGGCCTGGAATCAAAAAGACCTGAATTCATATCTAACCTCAGACATGTACTAGGCATATGATTGTAGGTAAGTCACTTAACTCTGCTTGTCCCAGTTTTCTCATCTGTAAAATGAGCTAGAGAAGGAAAAAGCAAAGCACTCCAGTGTCTTTGCCAAGAAAACCCCAAATGGGCTTCCAAAGAGGCAAGAGTGACTGAACAACAACAACAATGTGAATCTCTGTACAGAGAAAACAACTCTTCCCCCCTTCTTCATTGACAGTTCTGAAAGTAGTCCTTCAGTGCAATTATTTTTTATAAATTACTACAGGGAGCCAGGAAGTATTTTGCTATTATTTGTGTATGTGTTTTGGCAAGCAAGTGAGTACATCCCTGGGTACAGTGGAGATGAACAGGTTGGAATATAAAGCAGTAGATGTGTATATCAGTCTTGTCAGTGGAGTATCCTCAGCTGAGTAAGTTAGCATTCATTCACGACAAACCCCTGCTCAGATTTGGCTGGGAGAGGCATGCTTTCCACCACACCTGGCATGTGTTAATATAATAATGAACCCTATTCTTTCTAGCAAGAGAATAGCTCGTGATCCAGGCCTAAAGAGCATTGTGAAGCAGGTGGAATTGGTCCCTATCTCTCTTTTGAGTACTGTTTTTACCCCTTTTGGTAACCTTTCCCCTCATTTGATAATACTCATAGACTTCCTGTTCTCACCTTTAAATGCTAATCCAAGGGATTCATACCAAGGTATAAATGATGGAGGCCTTTAAGTGTAACCTCACTCTGGGATATACAATATGGGGAGAGTTCTTCAGCAGATGGGACAACCAGAGAACCTCAGAGAAGTGGGTCTCAGAGTCTGTCCAATTTAATTGAACGATTCTCTCTACAGCACTCAACAAGTCGTCTTTCAGTCTTTACTTGAAGGCTTCTGGGGGGGGGGAAACTCACTCCTGCCCAACGCATCCCATTCTTCTTTTTGATGGCGCTAATTGCTAAGAAGTGCCCTCACCCTACCCCAGTGAACCTAAGTATTTCTTTCCGTCTCCATCACTTGCAGTTCTGCCCTTGGGGGCAAAACTGAATGAATTTACACACTCTTTCACTCAAGTCGGTTCAAGGACCTTCTAATTTTTAATTGTTATACTTAGCATTGAGAAAAGAAACAATCCTTGTCAGAAAAGATTTTACACTCCATTCTACAGAATTGATATTTTCACAGGTAAATAAATGTGAAGTATGTACAAGGTAACACAAAATAGTTTCAAGACCCAGAGAACAATAATATTCAGTTATTGTACTGGGAGAAATTCAGGAAAAACTCCTTTGCAAGGAAACATCTGAACAGTGCTTTGGAGGTAGCTAAGTATTACACTAAGTAGGCATGAGGAGAGAGGGAATTCCTAATATTATGAACCCAATGAGCAACAGCAGAAATTCAGGATATTAAATGTGTTGTATTGAATGTACGTGGAAAAGCAAATCAGTTAATTTGACTGAAACCGAAAATAATAGAGAGAGGAGTGATATGAAATGATGGCAAAGACAACCGGACACCAACTTGTGCAGGGCTTCAACACCAGGCTGAAAACTTTCTATTTTATCCTAGAGTCATTAAGGTTTTATAAATGAGGAAGGGAGAGTTGAAATGACCAATATGTGTTTTAAGAAAATCAATTTGACATCTACCTGAATGATGGATTGGAAAGGGAAGAGACTGTAGGCAGGAAGACAAGATTAAGAAGCTAATGTAATCATGAAGAGATGATAAGGCCCTGAACCCTGATAGAGGCTATGACTAAAGGCAGATGGAAGGGATTCTATGGAAGTAGGTTTGGTGAGACTTGGCAATTGATTGTAGAAATTGAAGGAGTAACCAGAAATCATTCCTACATGGCAAAACTTGGTGACTAGAAGGATGGTGGTACTGACCACAGAAATGGGAAAGGTTAGAAGAGTCATGAGTTGGGGGAGAAGTTGTAAAGAAATTCCTCTTTGTACCAGCTGATTTTGACATGATTACAGGATATCCAGTTGGAACTATCCAGTAGTGAGCTGTTAACAGGAAACTGGAGAAGGAATTAGTATTGGATACACTTAAACAGAAATATCTTGTACACTCCGTGATCTTTGTTTCTACATGATAAACATTCCTAATCTCTTTAACTTATCTTCATATGGTATGAACTCAAAACATTCCACATCTTGGCTGTTTACTGGCTTATCAAGTCTCCTGAATTAAACACCATGTTCAAAGTGTCATCTGACTGACAGAGTTGTCATGTCTGGTTGCAGGTTCTTAACATAGCCTAGGAGCCTATGAAAATTTGTGGCTGCTACATCAGACTTCTGAGCCCCCCAGGCAGTGGAGTAGATTTGAGCTGGACAGCCAGTAAATTGATTAACAACAACAACAACATCCATATAGTGTTTACTATGTGCCAGTCACTGTGCTAAATGCTTTACCATTACCTTATTTGATCTTAACAACAGCCATAGCAGGTAGTTGCTATTATTATCCCCATTTTACAGATGAGGAAACTAAGCAACAGAGGTTAAATAACTTTCCCAGAGTCCCACAGGTAGTAAGGGTCTGAGGCTGGATTTAAACTCAGGTCTTCCTGACTCCAGGCCTGGCATTCTAACCACTGTGCCACCCACATTCCAATGTTTTTCAGATGTACCTGGAATTTTTTGTTAAGGGTACTCCTCAAAGAACCTACTGGATTCTCTTACTTGCTCCATAGCTTAATGGATTATCAGGTAAACTGAGTTTTCAGCATTTTTAGAAGCTTCTTATACACTTGGGTAGCTTCTAAAAGTCTAGCTTCTGTCCATCATCCCCAAATAACCTTATGGTTATTTATGTCTAATTCTATTACAATGTGGTGTGAAGATAAAGTATTTATCATTTCTGCTTCTCTGAATTTCCTCAGAGTTTCTTTATGCCTAAATGCATGATCCTTTGGGGGAAATTCCAAATATACTTGAAAATATGTGCATTCCCCTTTTCCTAAATTTATTTCATCTCTGGGCTAGGAATCAGATGAATCGAGGGTAAATACTTTTAATCTGTTATTTACTACGTATGAAATACCTGACAAGCCATTAAGCTTTCCTCAGCCTCAGTCTCCTGGACTGAAAAAAAATGAGAAAGCAGAATTAGATGATTAAAGAAACTTATAATCTAGTCCAATTCTCTTGTTTTAAATTGCTAACTCTGTGGGTTGAGCCACCTCTTTGAAATTATAGAAGCTTTTCTTTGAGGAAAGTTCTCCTCATTTCCTACCTGATTGGTTTAGCAGTCATTATTTGTTATGAGCTTCAAATAGCTTTTCATTTATAAGTCTAAACATATTTAAGCTTCTCTCTTTTTCATCAGCAGTATGCATTATACTGAAAAAGTCAAATTATCATTTGTTTCTATTCTCTGAAAAGCTCATATATCTGTCTTTAATGGTCTAGTCTTTATGATGAAATGCTTAAACTGTCATTCTATTACTTTCAAGAATTTCTCCATCTGAAAATCTGAAATTTCTCCCAGATTATTTGTAGGTTTCTTTTCTGAGAATGGGCTGGCCAATAAATTCTGGTTTTCTTCTAGGGTTGTGAAAGTGAGTTTTGCTTAACCTTGAAATGAAAAGTTTGAATTTTCAGGCTGTGATGGTTTGGGGGCTCCAAGACAATAGCAAATTAATAAAACTGACCATTTGTAAAGTTCCCTCCTCTTTTACCATGTTTCTACAAAAGAAACCCTATCAAGGAAGATTAATTTTAACCTGGTCTGGAGTTTCTCCAGACCAAAGATATCTGGAAATTTCATAGGAAGGGACCATTCAAAGAAGTGTGTGTGTGTGTGTGTGTGTGTGTGTGTGTGTGTGTGTGTGTGTGTGTGTTTGAGTGTATTGGAGGATCCTGGAGTCATAATTTCATAGATGTAGGGAAACTCTTGAAGAAAACTCCTTCTACTTATGCATATGTGTGACTCTTCTGAAACAAAGCCTCAGAACACAATCTGGTGCTGCATTGAGAATTAAAGTGATTTTCACAGGGTTATGCAGTCAATATGTATCAGAGACAGAAAATGAACCCAGATCTTCCAGATTCCAAGTCCATTTCTCTATTTACCTTTGCATAATGTAACAGAAAGATATCTTTATCTAGAGTCAGATGGCTTGGATTTCAATCCCAGCTCTGGTGTTACATCAATGTGAACTTAAGCATGTTCCATATCGGATCCTGGGAATCCTTAGTAGATTTTCCCTAAGGCTAGGATCATAAAATGATAGTTTTGGAACTGCAACAGAACTCCACATTTAACTACTTTTACATCTTCATTTTACAGTTGAGCAAGATAAGTCCCTGGGGTTCAGTTATGGAACTTGTTTAAGGTGTATCATAATTTGGCTTATCAAACAAAAATTCCTTAGTTTAACCATTCCATTGGCACTAATTTCAAATATTTATACACTTCTTGTTGTTTTCCAAAAAGAAATTTGGCAATCAAGCATTTCCTACACAATTTTAGAGGCCCTTATCATATGCCCTCCTTGTTCTATTTTGATATTTGAATGTATTATAGCATTGTTATTTGTGGTCTACTTGTGCAAGACATAATCCATTCTTGGTTTCTCATCATATGTGATGCTTATCCTTTAAATCTTCCATACCCCCTCTGGGGTCTGCCTAGAATATTGAAGACTTTTTCTAGATCTCTTGACATTATGGAGATACCTTGAGAAAGACCATGTCATCTCATTTCATGTTGTGGGCTGCTCTTAATATGTTGTGGGCTGTTTGCTCCTAGAAATGTTATTCCTGTTCTTTCATTGAGATGCTCTGAATGGATGTACAACACTGTGTTGTTCTCTCAATGCTCAAACTCAATCCAAACCAAACAGACTATGAGGTTCCTGGCTCTTATCACAGACAAATACCTCTCCCCACCATGGGAATGCTAATCAGTGGCATTCCCTTCTCTTCTTCTAATGTGAGAACCCATTCCTTCAGTCACCTAGAACCATTCTATCTCCTTTTCTACCTTCAATGCTCCTCCCACAGTGCCTCTCTTACCAAGAAACTAGAAATATTACCTTTGCTTCACTGTTCAGTCATGGATTCCAAACTTATGCCTCACCCTCTGCCTCATCTGAAAAGAGATTTTCTATAAACATGCATTTATTCACATATAGTAGGTCAAGGAATTTAGTCTGAAGTCCATCGGTTTAATTGTGTCACTGACATATCTCATTTTTTTATGCTTTTCTTAAATTCTTTGCCTCATACACTATGTGTACTGAATAGATCAGTAGGGAAACCTGAGTTTGAAGACCACTCCCCAATGCCTTCTAATTAGACAACCCCAGACAAGTTACTCCTCCTCAATTCAGCTTTATCATTGCCTAAATGAGCACAATAATTGCATCTACCTCACAGGGCTATCATGAGGATCCAATGTGAACACATACGTAGAGGGATTTACAAATCTTACAGTGTTAAGTACATGTTATTTTTATCATTATCCTTGATCTTTTGTGTTCTTTTATCAAACAGGTGGAGTGTTTTTTTAAATGAGATAATTGAAATGTTTTTCATTCATAATTTTACTTATTTAGTTGCCTTGCATTTCTGTTGTTTGATGTGCTTAGAAATACAACATTCAGCTCATATATGTTTTATTTTGTTCACTTTATTTTTTGTTGTTTTTAGAGGAACATATGAAGTGCTTCCTGGTTGCTAAATAATCCTTTCATTTTGCATTCAGGCAAGCGTTTACAAGGCATGTCATCTTGGGTTTCAGGTTGAAGTTTTTGGCTTCTCCAAACATATTATCACATTCCCCCCTTTGGTTTCTCAAGAATGTGGAATAATTTTAGGTCATTCAAATTTCATTTCCTTTATTATTTAAGGCCTTTCTTCTGGGTACTTATAAAATATACTGCTTGTCATGACAATTATTATATTTATTCATCATATAACTGTGTGTTAAAAACGCATTTTCTCATGGCACTCCATAAATTTCCCCAATTGATGCTTTGTTACCAATATTTCCTAAATCTAGATGATTTTCTTGTGTTATTTCCCACACTACAGCGTTAGGTTGTTGTTTTTATTTGTCCTATTCTTCTGCAAGACCTAGGATTCAGAAGTTCTTTGTGCACATCTAGCTCCAAGTTAAGTGATCTGTCTTGTATTAAATTCATTTCATGTCTTCTTTGAATATTCTGACCTCTATTCTGTCAAATTTTCAACAATTGTTTTCATGTTCCCCATATACTAATCTCTTATAGCTTCTTCTTCTTCAATGAGATTCTCCACTGTGGATTTTTCAATTTATTAAAATTATTGAAGTTTTAAGTTTCTGAGCTTTATTTTTATTTTTTTACTAATTTGCAATTTTATAGATTTTGTTTCTCTTTTAAACCAGTCTGGAGTTGTTTTTTTTTTTAATATTGTTCCTTGATTGCTGGACAGTCCATATAATCCTGTTTATTATTTTTTTCTTTTTGTTCAAGTTAATTGACCACATTCATCAGCCACTGATTGATTTTTCTCCATATATTTAGCATTTTAATATTTTCTTTACATTCCCCCACCACTCACTCTCTTGCCCCTTCCTATTAACTGATCTATGGATGTCCTGAGGCTAGACAATCATTTAGGGCTCAGCCTCATTGTTTTGGGGGATAAGAAGTTCACTTCTCTGAGTTCTTGTCATGAGGAACCTCTGGGGAATATGACTGGCTGCTACTGAACTTCCAGCCCCTTTACCATCATACTTCATACAGCTGGACATAGTGCCACATTTTTAACCTTTCTGCTTTCTCATTTCTCTTTCTGACTTTACTACAACATATGACTTGTTGTGAACAGATTCCATTGTTTCTTCCAGGACTGGGAATAAAGAGTGTTTGGACAACCACTGCTGTCGCTGTCGGCGTTGGGACCCCTGTCACAAAGCAATACTTTTTCAACCTGCCTGATACCTCTTTGTTCTCCTCTTTCCTTCATGAGTCTAGACAGAATCAGTCTGCTGCTTCTTGGAGTGGGTCTAGTTGGTGTGGGTGGTGTTGAGAGAGAATCACTGCAACAAACCGGTACCCTTTCATAAAGCCTAGGTGCTCATTGACATATGGGTGGTTAGAAACATGAGGCAGCATCAGAGTGAGACATCTGCATGTTAAATTTAATGTTAACACATTTTGTGACTTTCCTGAGTGAATTCTGTCTTCCCATCTTGTGGATTTGCCTGTAATTATTGTACATCTGGTGTATAACACCTTTCTTCTGAGGTTGAAACATGAAAGGACTTTTCAGAAAACATCTAACCTGCTAATTGGCCTTTTCATGTTGGACCAATGTGTATATACTAATAGGATCACAGAGGCTTCGTTAATTATGCCTCACTCTTGCTAGATGACCAGTTCACCTTCTTTTGTTCTTGTGCAACCCTCCAGCATCCTTTACATGGCTTAACTGCATAACCCATAATGAGTAATGCATATAGCCTACTCATACCAAGAACAAGCCCCTGCAGTGCCTTCTGAGTAACTGTGAACATTATTTTTTTAGAAGCTACTGAATTCCATCACTTGCATCCTGGACTTGGGGGTGAAGAAAGAATAGAATTTTTTTCCCCTCAAATTTTAGTGATAAAGACTACTCTGGCTAGAAATGAAGTCAGCAAAGTGCAGCATCATAGCTAGGTAAAGAACCTTTGATGTTATCCAGCAAAACTCTTTAACTTAAGGACCAAAGAAGTTGGAAACTTGCTGGGGATTATATGGTTGGTGAATAACAGAAAGTTACGATTTACGCACGAGGCTGATGTTCTAAAAAAAATTGATCTCTAATCTGAAACCACAGTTTCCCATTCATAGCTATCTGAGATGAAATCAATATGACCTAGATTGATTTTGGAAAGGAAATGACCACTGATGTGCTGATAAAAGACAAATCCCCTCTGCCCTTCACTCTTTGTATGGCCTTGAACAAGTCACTTCATTTCCCTGGGTAATACTTTCCTCATCTGTTCTATCGAGAAGAAACATGACAAGATTTCCTGGGAACCTTTCAAATCTTCAATTCTGTGATGTTATAATGTGGTTGACTGAAGGTGCCCCAGCGTCAGGTGTAAGCATTCTTTGATGTGCATGATGTGACAGTGAGAGCAGCTGCCTCAACACTCATGAGTGTGACTGTAGGGAGCTGGCCTCCATCTGGAAGTTAAGCAGTAGTTCTTTCTAAGAGAGCCATGTCTAAATGGCTGTCTGTTTGAATTTCTCACTAGCCCTCCTTAGCATACCTTAAGCTTCAAGGTCATGGGAAAACAAATCTGAGCCCAGAACCATCAACCCACTTTTGCCAGAAACCAATCTAGTCTCATTCATCATACTGGGAAGGCAAGGAGACATGAGGATTTTCCATACGCCTTGCCAGCAGAAGGCTGGTGTTATCTACTGTCACAGCTAGTTGCTCCTCCAATCCTAAAAATAAGATAATTAATTTAGGAGATGTGACAGTTCTGTTTGTTCCTATCAACTATTTTATCTTATATTTATCATTTTGAAGAAGCCTCCTGATAATGTGGAGAGTGCTGATTGGGTAACAAGTCTAAGTTGGCAGACATTCAGAATGGTCAGACAGTATTCCAGGGCTATTGCTTGCCCAGGAATCACAACCCCTAAATTGACGTTCTTCACAGATAAGGGAATTGCTCCAGTAGAGAGTCAGTATTGTCCAACTCTTTAGTTTAAGGCCCTAAAGCACCAAATAGCTCATTGCACCACACATAAGACATTAGAATGGCATAATCCCACATCCTATCTGGCCATACTATGAGAAGTTGAGAACTAACTCTCTCTGTCTCTCTGTCTCTCTCTGTCTCTCTGCCTCTCTGTCTCTCTGTCTCTCTGTCTGTCTCTCTGTCTCTGTCTCTGTCTCTCTCTCTCTCTGTCTCTCTCTGTCTCTCTCTGTCTCTCTGTCTCTGTCTCTCTGTCTCTCTCTCTGTCTCTCTGTCTCTCTCTCTGTCTCTGTCTCTGTCTCTGTCTCTCTGTCTCTCTCTGTCTCTCTGTCTCTCTCTTTCTCTCTCTCCTGCCAGCCTAATATCAGCTCATAGACCTATCCATGTTAAACAGGATAGAGGCTGGTTCCCTCTGTAGGTATCTTGGCACAGGTGCTGGTTTCATGTCCTCACAGATTGAAAACACTGCTACTCTAATAATGATAAAAGATATGACCCAACCAATAAATTCTATCTGTTCTTCAAAATCATTGGCACGGCTGTATGGAAGTGCCATATGCAGAGACCTGGAAATAGTGGAACCATTGCTTTGTTTAGGTGGGCAAGATGGTCATAAAAGTTCCAGAGATATTGTCTCTCTCTCAGAATACATAGATATGGCATGATTTACACAGATTTCTTTCAATATTTTTGACCTTTCCATGATCTCTCCAAGCAAAGTTAGAATCAATCTACTCAACTTTAAAAGAGTATAATGAGAGATTATGGAATCAAGTGATGAATGACACATACAACATTCTATTAAAGATTCACTGATATTTTCTCAGCCTTGCCTCTATTCACTCTCATCTTTGACTCAACATCTGATCACTTAAGTATTTATTTGATAATTCGCATACGAATATGTACACACATATATGAATGTGTATACATACTATACATGGAGGGGGGGGGAGAGAGAGAGAGAGAGAGAGAGAGAGAGAGAGAGAGAGAGAGAGAGAGAGAGAGAGAGAGAGAGAGAAGAAATAGGTGACCCTGGAAAACTGTTAGATTCATGATGTTTGTACAGTTGAATTTTATTTTTTCTTTATTCTTCAAACTTCTTTTGACAAAAATATATTTCTGCTCAATCTCTCCTTCCAGTTGGATATTCCCTTGGAATGTTTGGCTTAACAGAAAGAGCAATGAACATAGTGCTGGGTTGGAGGAAAACAACCAATTCTCCTAGATTTATGATTTCTTTGTAATATTAGCCACTGGCTGAAGAAAGTAGGCTAAAATTTAGATTAAAATCCTCTGCACTCCTAGAAGATAACAAAACCATCTTCTGGTCAAATAGGGGAAGGTTAGATTTAAGACTAAAGCCAAAGGCATTCCTTCCACCACAGCACTACATCTTGGACATTTCATCTCAGAGGTGTTTGCTAGAAGGTTGCACTTGCTCCTGTCTCAGAAAATATCCTCTTTTCAACTCACTTAACGGTTTATAAATTATTTCAGACAATGGCCAAGGGTTCTTAATTCTATCAAAACGCCATTCTTTCACAGAAGTTCTCCAATTCCAAGGGCTTCTTTCACTTACTCTGAAACCTATGAATGAAATGAATTTTAACATCTTCCCAATTATTTTAAATGTAGGTAGTATGACAATTTATTTGTTCAATTGCTATGCATATGTACATACATGGTATATATATGTATGTATATACACATATATTCATATAGAAATAGATATAGATTTATGTGTATATTTATATAAATATGTATTTGAGTTATATGCATTGTTGTTTGTCTTTTCTTTTTGAAGAGGACCAAAAATATCATGCAAGTTACATCTTGACTTGTGTGTGAATCAGACTTGATGAGGCAGAGTTGTGCAAAATCATCAGCTTCAGTCTCTCTTCCAGAGCCATAGAAGTCCCAGGGCAAAAATCAAGACCACTAGTGATGGCCCAGGATGCAGTAGGTGACTTTAGTGTTTTTGACTAAGTACTCCAGAACGACTGCCTCAACTACCTTCATAGCCATTAAAACAAATTATTCTCATCAACCCATTGCACCTAGAGAGACATCTTCATGAGCTTGGGATAGACATTCCCCTAAACTCACTGACAGGTTTGAGGTCTGCCAATAATTCTCATCCTGGTTTAGCCTGCGTGCTGAGACAGGGTGTATCTGCTGTGAATGCTACAGCTTCTTGCAGTCACAGGTAAGAGTTGGGTAATAGATGAACCCCCAAAATGGATGAGCAGCCCTGGAAAGTGCTTGGCAAGTTCTCACTCCAGAGGGGCTAGTTTTCACTGAACAGCCCATACACCCCAATCTCTCTCTCTCTCTCTTACACACACATACACACACACACACACACACACACACACACACACACACACACACACAC
>CM053582.1:564235714-564291223 GCA_028627135.1 Pseudochirops cupreus | reverse complement strand
CAGCTGGACTGCTTATCTCCCCCTTTCGCAGTGCCCACTCGCAGCTGCTGCTAATCCTCTCACCTGAGAGGCTCCTCCGCTCCTCCCGTCCAGCCGCCCCTGGGGCACAGCCGCGGCTTCAGGGCAGGCTGGTTTCAGTTTGCAGTGCTGATATGGTTCCTTGTAGCTGAGCTGACTTTAGTGGGAAGTATCTTTGTGTGTGTTTTGGAGTTCTAGGATTGGTTTAGAGTCCTGTTTTATGGGTATTTTGGGGTGGCTATGTGAGAGCTGCGATATGTTGCTGCTGCTATGCTGCCATCTTTGCTCCACCACCCCCCCCCCCGGCTCCCTCCTGAATCCACCAAACAGTCACCTGGATTCAGAAGCAGACAGCTCCCAGGTCTTTGTCCAGTCCTCAGGGCAGTCCCTGGCACACACTGAAGTTCCCATGGTCCAGCGCATATCAAACCCTTCACCATTTCTCTTGCCTGGAACTTAAGGATCCACCAGGCCACAAACAAACAAAGTCCTATCTCGGTCATGCTTCTTCAGTCCTCCAGCAGTTCAGCTGGCCCTAGGACCCAGAAGGAATATTGGCCTTCCTGGCAAGCCCTCTCAGCCTTCCAAGTGGCCTTCACCAGATTCTGGTCTCAGGAAAACTCCGTATCAGTTTTCAGTCAGCTTCCAGATGCTGGGAGAGAAACTCTCTCTCTCTCTCTCTCTCTCTCTCTCTCTCTCTCTCTCTCTCTCTCTCTGCTTCAGTCTCCACGATTCTTCCTTCACCAGGAGCAACATTCCAATTCTGTCTCTCTGTCTCTGGAATTCTTGCTTATATACACACCTCAGCCAATCCCCTTCTTCCACATCAACAGGGGAGTTCATGCCTTCTCAACAGTGGGACAGAGTTAACACCTTCCATACTTAGCCCCAAGTTACCAAGTGCTAAGTATCTGCCAAATTGATTGCTGTTACAGTCCCACAGTTTAACTGTGAGCTGCTTGAAAGTAGGGACTGTTGTTGGTCTCTCTTTGTATCCTCAATACTTAGTACAGTGCCTAGCACTATTAGGCATTTCATACATGCTAATTGATTGATTGACAATATGGAATCCAGTCGTGGGGAGGAATTGGAGGCCTGATTTGCATTGCCCAGAGAGTCAACCCAATGAGCTTTTAATTTTTTGTTGGTTTTTTTTGATGAGGTTGTTGGCTTATTGTTTCTCCAGAGGCTGGGGAGGGTGTGTTAAAGGAACTTCTTTACCTTATGACAGCATAACGCCTCCACCAATGACCTTTAAGCATCAGTTAAGTGAACTTGCCACTGCTCCCCATCAGTTCAGAGTAGAAGAGGAAGTTTCTCTGGCAAAAGAATAATGAGAATCAAAGCAGGCATAGTTAGCTGAGGAGAAGCATCATGGATGAAGCTGTTCATTAAAAAGAAAATAAATGGGCCTCAATGGCTGCAGTCAGTGGTTATCAGTTTTTCCATGTGTGTAGGTGTTTCCCTGCTTGGTTTCTGTAAGCAGATGAACGCTCTCCCCTACGTGTGCACTTGTGAGAGAGTGTGACCCAAGCGTGGACAGTGATGTATTATTGTTGTATTGTCTTTTGAGTAACTGTGAGGAACCGATGTTATAATACCTTTAAGTAAACATATTATGCATGAAATTGTGTCATGAAGACTTTGTTTTTCTTTTATGCGTCTCCTTTTAAAACTGTATGCCCTAACTTGCCATGAAACCTGCTCCTTGTATCTTTTCAAGTCATTGCCCTTCCCTCAAGAATAGATTCCCACGTGACCAGCCCAGGTTGTCTCTTTTTATCACATATTTATCACATAAAAAAAGTTTTAAGTGGGAGGAGTTAAAAAGAAGATAAAAAAATTATCAATTGAAAAAATAAATTTCAATTTAAAAAATAATGAGGTCCTTGTCACTGAGGGATTTCACATATATGGGAAACAAACATGGAGTGGCTAAGCATCTACATGACAAATAGGAGATTTTCATCCCTCTCCAAAGCAGGGATGTCTCTAGGACTCTGTATGACAATTGTCTTTCTCTGGAAATATTGAGGGCAAGGTGTAGAGAAAGAACAAGGGCATCATGCTCCACAGAAGTTCTAATGTGGGGTCCACATCAGTTCATGCCAAAGAGGTACATTCCAGGTATTTGGTCTATGAACGCAAAGACACAGAGATGGGAGATGAATCATAGAGCTTGGAGGAGAACAAGAGGGCTAGGCAGGCTGGAATGTTATCAGCCTCACTATCATATTAAAAAACAAAGTAAATGAAAAAAAAAATCATCTCTCTGGGACCATGAGCTCCACACAGGCAAGCAGGCAACCCACTGAGCTGGTGCATCAGGACATCTTTCTTGGACAGTAAATGCAGATGGACAATGGGCTGGCCAGGAATTGAAAAGAGAACAGCCTGGATCAAATTTTGGGAGGCTGCCAGGTGCTCTCAATGATCCTGAGCTTTTTGATTTTGTGAAAGTCAGTCCTTTGAATACCAATATCCCACTCTGAAATGCTACATGGCTATGCCTGTGAGTTAGTAAGTGTCTCCTTTTAAAACTGTATACCCTAACTTGCCACGAAACCTGCTCCTTGTATCTTTTCAAGTCATTGCCCTTCCCTCAAGAATTAATTCCCACATGGCCAGCCCAGGTTGTCTCTTTTTAACACATATTTCTTTTACTCAGTCATTTTTTTGTCTCTTCTGCAATGAATTCAGTGCCTGCCTCACTATTTTCTTCTCTGTCCCATACCCTGTTTTTTTAAACTTCCTGACTTCGTATTTCCTTAATCATTTTACCTCCCATCATCTCTGTTGCTGATTCATGCTATACAGATGCTGGAGTGTTCATGTGTTAGAATGCCTCTCACAATTCACCAGCTCAATAGTATTTTCCCTCAGAGACTAACATTCCTAACAGTGGCAATTGTGAGTTGAAACAGGTAGCCATCTGAGAGAGAAACAGTGGGAGCGTCACCAAGGAGGGAGACAAAGGTACCTGAAGACATGTAGCACTATGAAAATGCATGGCAATTATCTGAGCAAAAGATCAACAGAGGAAAGACAACTTTTTATAAGTAACAGATGATGGAAAACACCTGTGAATAGAAAGGAACACACATACACACACACACACACACGCACACACACACACACAAACACACACACACACACACACACACACACACACACACACACACACACACACACACACACCATCCCCCTTATTCTGTCTGCTTCCTCAAGAGCTGAATAGTTGAAGCTTGGTAAGTCTACAGAGGATACATGGACGAAGGGTGGGGAAGCTTAGGCCTCGAGTTCACTTGTGACCTTCTAGGTCCTTGGGTATGGTCTTTTGACAGAGTGCAAGTTTTATAGAACAAATCCTTTTATTAAGGGGGTTTGTTCTATGAAATTGGGATTCAGTCAAAGGGCCACACTTGAGGACCTAGGGAGCCATATGTGTCCTCGAGGCTGCAGGTTTCCCACCCCTAACTTTTATTCCACTAGAAAATAAGATCTTTTAACCATCTGTACAAAAGTCTATAGAAAATTAAATATAAAAATAGCAAGATAGTGACTTGTCTTCATCTGAATCTCATTTAAAAATGAAGAACAATGAGATGATAATAATAGCTACAATATATTCATTGCACTTCAAATACAGTATTTCATTTGATCATCAAAACAACCCTGTGAGGTAAGTTTTATAGCTACTAATAATGAGAAGAAGTGGAGTATCATCATCAGTCAACCAACATTTATTAAGTGCCTACTGTATTTCAGCTACTGTGCTAAGCATTTTTAAGTTTATAAAGCATGCCTTACAAGGATATTTAAATATTATTAATATTTATGGTAATAGCAGAGGTGGTGGTGGAGGAGGTGGTGATCAAGGTGATGGTGGTGATGGAGGTGGTGGAGGTGGTGGTAGTGGTCGTGGTGATGGAGATGGTGGTGGAGATGAGGGTGATCGAGGTGGTGGAGGTAGAAGTGATGGTGGTGGTGGTGGAGGTGATGGTAGAGGTGGTGGTGATGGGGGTGGTGGTGGTGGTGGTGATGGGGGTGGGGGGAGTGGGGGTGGAGGTGGAGGTAGAGGTGGTGGTGCTGGTAACAGTGAAAATGGCAGTGTCATGGTATAGTGTTCAAAGTACCAGATTTAGAATCAGGAAGACCTGGATCCAAATTCCCCCACTGGGTGTGATGTTTGCTTACTGGGTGGCCCTGGGCAAGTTCCTCCACTCCAGTGTGCCCTACAATTTCCCCATGAAATTTGAAATGGATTCAGTATGCTTAAGTGGAACAATGTTGACTAAATCCCAGACCCCTGTGTTTGAGGTTGTAAAATAGCCAAGGGCCTTGACCCCAAGTCAGAAAGGTAGGGCTGAGACCCAGGTCTCCCAGTTCCCAGACCAGAAGACACTCCTCCACATTGCCCTGCCTTTTCAAATTCTGACAGTGGCAAAAGTCATCACGTGGGGACACTGGGCATCTAGCCATTAATACAATGTTATAAAGAATAACTAATGCAAATGAAATTGACAGAGTCTGAAACTGATATGGTTCTAAATAAGAGCAGATGTTATCCAAGTTTCCTTATCTAGCTTTTTATTGCTATCCTGTGACTAACAGGTATTACCATGGCAACTTTAAATTTTCCTGTGAAAAACAAGTAATAGTTAAGTACTATCATTACAAGAACTGAAAGTTTTGTTTTTTAAAAATAATAATTACATCATGAAATTTTAAATGATTTGAAGAATTGTTTAACCTAGTACAATTAGAATAAAATAAATTAGAACAATGATGTGGCTTGGTACAATGTAAAGACTCATGGATTTAATCCAAGGCTTTGTGATTTTAGGCAAATCACTTATGACTACCCCCCAGTCCCAGTTTCCTCAATTTTAAGAAGAAAGATTGGATTAGGGAATCTCAGAGGCCTCTTGCAGATATAAACCTATAATGCTACACATACTGGGAACAGACAGTAGATGTCAGATTTTAATTTGCATCTGAAGAAGTCAAAAAGGACAGAAGCCCACCCCCACCTTCTCACCCTCACCCATCTCAAACCTGAGATAGAAGTTGAATTCTTGTAGCTTCTTGATTTCCTCTTGAACATGAAAAGGTCTTGAAGTATTAAAAGTTTATGACCAACACTTGAACGCAAGAACTATAAAACACAGGTGGAAAAGGTGAAGGGAAATGCTATTTTCTTTTGCTCGTCTCTCTCACTCCTCTTTGATATTTCAAGGAGTGGACTCCAAACCACTGAAGTCAAACAATGGTCCTGAAAATCTCCTTTAGGAGGATACAGGTTAGTGTGGTGAGTGATATGCTCACCTCAGAAAGATGAGAATCATGTACAGAGAATAGAGGAGAAAATGCACAGCATGAGGGGAAACAAGAGATAAATCCAAGAATGACTGGAAAGTAATTTGTCTCATGAACTAAAATATCTTTCCTAGCTGCTACTATCCCACATGCGTCATCTCCCCTAATTAGAATACCTTCTCCTTGAGGTCAGGGAATATCCCACCTTAATGTTTCTACCCCCAGGTCCCAGTAGGGAGCCTGGGACATGATAAATACTTAATAAGTGCCTTTCAATCATTCACTTATTGATTCATTTGTTCATCCATTCATACTTGATAAGAGACATTAAAATTCCTAGAGGAAAGTCACTTCATCTCTGTGGGCTTTCAGTCTTCTGCAAAATGAGAGGGTCAAATTCAATGGAATCTGAGTCAATTCCAGTTCTAAAACTATCTAAGGCAGTGCTTCTCAACCTTCCTAATGCTCTGACCCTTTAATACAGTTCCTCATGTTGGGGTGACCCCCAACCATAAAATTATTTTCGTTGCTACTTCATAACTGTAATTTTGCTACTGTTATGAATCGTAATGTAAATATCTGATATGCAGCATGTATTTTCATTGTTACAAACTGAACATAACCCACAGGTTGAGAACTACTGATCTAAGATCTTTTGATTCAAAACCAGTCAATGTGTATTAAGTGCCTACTGTGCCCAGGCTGTCCCATGTCTGAACACATTCCATCCTCGTATCCATTTCTCGTAATCCTTTGCTGAATTCAAAGTTGAACTAAATATTCCATGCTATAAGAGGTTGTTCTGGATTCCCTCCTCTCCCCACATGGATCCAGTTCTGTGTGCTCTCTACATCTTGAAATCCCTTCATATATACACAGCATCTCTTCATAAATACCCTCTCCCTAGTAAAATATAAGCTTCTTAAGGACAAGGAGTGCGTCCTTTTCATCTTCGTAAAGTCAGGGCTAAGCATAATTTTTGAACATAACAGATACTGAATATAATCCTCATACAATTGAATTGAAGAAGGGTGATGTGTTCATCTGACTTGGTTTAGTCTGTTCTTATAATAACGTGCTCACATTCACAGCCCAAGCTGAAGGAAAATGATGAAGTAGGAAAAGTTTGTTTTCTTTGCTCCTCTAGCTTACTATCAATGGTTCCTTCACTTCTTGTAGATCCTTTATTAATGATCTCAAGGTCACAGTGTTACAGGCTTTCATGTAGACTACCAAGGGATTAAGACTGTAATGTAGCAGACTCCTCTGTTCTGCACAGCCACAGTCAAGCTCAAGGCTTTAAAGAATCATTTTGAACACTTCAGATCAAAAAACAATTGCAGAGAGAAAATAGTGTTGACCATTATTTTTATCTCAAATAAACTGATATTTGCTATGCTCATAGCACAATTCCCGACACACATTTGGCATCATATGAATGTTTGTTCCCTTCCCCACTTAAAAAAATATCAACAACTTTTCTCTCTAAATGAATCAAAGACAAACTGGCACATTTTGAGAATACTTGCAAAACTGGAGAAAGGGGATTGAAACTACAGGTCCAAATACTTTGCCTTGAATTTTCAGGGAAATTTAAGAACTGCTACCTATATAAACCACTTCAGATCATCTTTATTTTATGGACATTCATTCCACATATTCAATTCTGTCCATTTGAGAATAAAAGTCAATGAGGTTTTTAATTGAGTCCTTACATTTTAAGGATATTTCTGAAGACTAACTTTCTATAAGAGGCAGAAAAGAGGAGAAAATTGACTTCAAAAGCAGGAAGTCTTGGAGTCCAGTGCTCTCTGAGGCTTTTTAAGACAATAGCTCATCTAGGCATTTCTATTCTTTAAGTGATTAGACCATTCTCTCAGGCAACCATGTTACACAGTATATGGAGCTTTGGACCTGGACTCAAGAAGATCTGAAGTCAAATCCCACCTCAGATGCTTACTTAGGTATCTATTACTCAGTAAATTACTCAACTCTGCCTGCCTCAGTTTCCTCATCTGCAAAATGGAGATAATAATAGCACCTACCTCCCAGAGTGGTTGTGAGAATAAATGAGATAATGTTTGTAAAGTGCTTTACAAACCTGAAAGTGCTCTATAAATGCTAGCTATGACTATAATAAGTTACAGCAAAGATGCTGGAATGCAGTAATATAGTTTTCTCATTTGAGAATTCCCATACCAATGATATCACAAGTCTATTTCCTATCCTCTAATTTACCAGGAATAAATAAATATATTTAATGCCTTCCCTCTGTTAATTATTTCCTATTTTTATCCTGTATATAACTTGCTTTGTATGAATGTCTTTGCATGTTGTCTTTCCTACTAGATTGTAAGCTCTTGAGGGTAGGGATTGTCTTTGACTCTTTTTGTATCTCCAACATTTAGCACAGTGTCTGGCCCATAATAGCCAATTCAAAAATGTTTTTTGATTAGTTGATTGCTTGATATTGTGTCAGGCTCTGTGGAAGAGATAAACAAGAAATATACATGACAAATCAGAGAAAGCAACAGAGAATATCAACTAAGAGGAAATGGAAAAGAAATCGCTTTGAGGTATACATAGCTGTCCGTATCATTGCTCCCCTCAGATACCAGATTCATTGACAGAGCAATATCCGATCTCCAACAAAAAAAGATGCCATACTAGGGTACCATTCCATCAGAGAGAGTTTTTGAGAATACAGTGTACCTTAAAGAGATATATAGATGCAAGGGATGGAGCCCAACAAGAGACTCTTAGACATAGTCCTATGGAAAGTCCTGTTCTACCAATAAAAATTCATTTTTACTTCAAAACAATTATGCACATCCAAGAGCAAGGTTCTTTCCAGAAGAAAACACCAGAGTCTTAGAGCAAGACAGTATTTTTTGAGATGCCTTTAATTTATGATATCATTAATTACAACTCCTTCATTTTATTAATGAAGACATTGGTTAGTCATTGGAGATATGGGTCCATTAGAACCCCGATCTCCTGCCTTTTGGACCCATCTTCTTCTTTCTCACCACATGGGCCTCCTACAAACATTACCTGGGCTTAATTCATCAGGCTTTTATGAAATCAATTTTTATAATGTCTATTAAGTACAAATGTGCAAGGTGTTAGGAATAAAAAGATGCAAATAAAAGTGCCAAAATGAGGCAAGAATTTCAGGTTTGTAATCAGGAGGATCTGGGTTTGAACTTAGACTCTGTCATATTACTTACCAGCATGGCCCTGGGCAAGAATTCTTGAGGATTCGATTTCCTCATTTGAAAAAAAGAGGGAATTATTCTTGATAGCTTCGCAGGGCTTTTTCAGTTCTAAATCTATCTCTATGGTTCCACCATCAAAAAAACTTACATTATTCTGAAAGAAATAAGATCTGAACAGATAAATAAATATAGTGTGACTAGAAGAGAAAGAAAAGCATTGAACTCTAGCCACATGGGAGGAGTTGAAGAAATGCTTCCTCCAGGGAGGTGTCTGAATTGAGCCTTCAAAGAAGATTGATAGTGTCATAGATTTAGTACTGGAATGGATGAGGAAGACCACCAAGTCCAAATCCCTCATCTAAAGGAAGGAACTGAGATATACTAAATATTACAGCTAAAAGGCATTTAAGGCAGGATTTGAACTCAAGTTTTTAGGATTGCAAGTTCATCATTCTAATCACTGCACTAAGAAATTGACTCTAAGAAACTGAGGTGAAGAAGTAATAGGTGAAGAAATTAGGGACAAGAGAGCACTTTTCAGGCACGGGGAATGAATTCTTCAAAATGTCAGAGGTGAGTGATATTATTTTGTAGATAAATTTGAGTGAAACAAAGAATGGATGAAGGGGAGGGGGAATTTCCCAGCCCTACTTAATGTTAGTGCCTGCCCACTATGATTATCTCCAATATATCTTACATACATACATATATGTACATATACACACATACACATTGTTTGTATATTATCTCCCTCATGAGATTGAGAGCTCTTTGAGGTCAGGGAATGATTTTACCCTTTCTTATGTTCCCAGTATTTAGGACATTTCCTGACACATAGTAGGCATTTAATAAATGCTTGTTGACTTGTGCTGACAAAGAAGGGTGGAATGAAGTCAGATTATGTACAGCTCTAAATGATAAACTCAGGATTTTATATTCTTTCCTGAAGATAATTTTGAGCCTCTGAAGATTTGGGTGGGTTTGGGTGGAGGAGACAATTGAATCAGATCTGTGCTCTAGGGATATCTTCTGGACCTTCACATCTATTTGTCTTTAGAGTTTCTGCAACATGGTTTCCTCATTGCTGGCCAAGTACTCACTTGCAATATGGGAAATTTTATACAGTTTTCCATTAAGTACAAATGATGATAAAAGCAGTTTTGTAACCCTTCTCACACATCCCTGATGTTGTCAAGCTAGGACATGATTCAAGAACAAAATCAACTCATCTTTTATACTGTAAGACAAACAAAAGTACGGAAACTGCTCCTGGAATAGTTAAGTTCAGTCATCACTTAATTTCTTTCCCAATAATCAGGAAGCTGAAGGTGACAATAGTAAATAGTTGATAGCAATCACCACCTCAACAGCCTTAGCCAAGCTCTCCAGAAGTTCCAGCCCCTCGCAACTGAAAAGAATGTGTCTGAAATGGAAAGATGATGGTGACAGTTTGGAATATCTGTCAGCACGTATTTATCATCCTCCTCATCCACAGGAATTGCAACTTGGAGGATGACAGTCACACATCACATACAATTTTATTGCCAACCTTTGAGAATGGAGTTATAAATAGGGACAATAATACAATATGTCCATAAGAAGGTACTTTTTGCTATTAGCCCCCCAAAAGCTATTTTCTAAGGGAATTTGCCTTAAATGACAGCTGCTTTTTATTCAGCACTGGCAGTAACAAATGATAATGCCAAGGGCAAATCCATTTGGTCCCTTAGGAATTATGGGAATTATGTATTTAAAGAAAATATCAGCCCTTGGTTCTTATCTTTAAAATGAAATAAAATGGTAAAGTTTGGAAACGGCTGTATACTGTGCCCCTACTTTAAGATCTGTGTTTCTATATGCATTTAGTAAGTACCAGTGGAGATCAAGAACTCTATCAGGAACTGGAAACACAAAAACACAAATAATGTTATACAGGTTTTTGTCAGAATATAAAATATTTTTAAGCTTGTTTCCACGTTTAGTGTCAGAGTCATGTCCTAGCTTGACAATAAATGTTAAAAAGTTGAAAAACGGATTTTGTTTTCATTTATATTTAACAGAAAACTGTATAATATTTGAGACCTTGTTCTCAAGGTTATAATCTAATTGGACAGACAGCACAGCTAGATGAGAGACAGAGATACACTATATATGAATATGTGTAATATGTGTATGTATGTACATACATACATACATGTAACCTTAATGGGGAGGGAAGACAACGAGAGGTCTCAGGCAGAAGGTTATAACTGCTAAGACTTTAAAGATACTGGAGCTCCTATGAAGCCAAAGTGAGAAAGAAAAATGTTATAGAAAGGGGAAATGGGGCAGCCAGTTCAGAGGCAGAGAATGGGAGAAACATCCCATATAAGGAACAAGAAGTCTACTTTGGTTAGAGAAAAGGGAGATTTATATGTAAATGAAACATCATAGGAGGGATAGGTTGGAGACAGGATGGGAAGAACCTGACACATCAGAGGCATTTCTATCCCATCATAGAAGCAATAAGAAGCCACTGGAGTGTGTCGAGTGGGAGAGACAGGAAATCATGTTGGTAGCTGCATAGAGAATAGCTTGGGGGTGAGGAAAGATAGGAACTTAGGAGACCAGCAAGAAGGCTGTTGCAGTAGTCCAAAAGATGATCAGAATCCCTCCACAGTCATCATGAATTCTTGTAATCCCTCCAGTTTCTGAATTCTCATCCTTTATAATTTCTCTGTAGCCTTTGACACTGTTGACCATCCTCCTCCCTGCATTTTCTTCTTTCTAGGTGTTCATGCCATTATTCTCTGCTGGTCCTGCCCCCATTCCTTCTCTAGTCATTCCTTCTCAGTCTCATTTGCTGGATCTTTGTCCAGGCAATGGCCTCAACAGTGTCTGGCTCCCAGGGTTCTGTCCTCGGCTCCCTTTGGTTTTCTCTCTATATTTCACTTGTAGATCTTATAAGTTCCCATGAATTAAATTATCATCTCTTTGCAGATGATTCCTAGATCTACTTATTGAACTCTAAACTCTCTCCTGACTTACATTCTTATGCCTCCAACTGCCTATTGGGCTTCTTAACTAGATGTCCTATAGACATCTTAAAGTCAATATATCCAAAACTTAACTAATCCCCCCTCCTCAACTAGGTCCCCTAATTTTCCTCTACATATTAATTTTCCTATTACTTTTGAGAACGTCACTATCTTCCCAATCACCTGGGCCAGGGATGGGGAACCTGCAGCCTTAAGGCCACATGTGGCCTTCTAGGTCCTCAAGTGCAGCTTTTTGACTGAATCTAAATTTTACAGAACAAATGTTTGATTTCATTCAAAAGGCCACATGTGGTCTTAAGGCCACAAGTTCATCACCCCTGATCCTGGGCTTTCTACCTAGGCATCATCCTCAACTCCCCAATATCTTATGTCTTTCATATTTGATCTGTGACCAAATACTATCAATTCTACTTTCATAACATCTTGTACTCATCTCCTTCTCTCCTTTGGTACTGCCACTCTCCTGATCCATCCTTCATCCCCTCACACTTGCGCTATCTCATTCATTTGCTGTCTGGTCTCTCTGCCCTAAGTCTCTACATTAGAGACCACACACTTCCTCTCAGCGTCAAATTAATCTTCCCAAAGTTTGGTCAAACCACATAACTCCCCCATTCAATACACTCCAATGGCTCTCTAATGCCTAAAGGTTCAAATATAAAATCCTCTGTCAATCAAAGTCCTTAATAAAATAAACCTCTCCTACCTTTCCATTATTCTTACACTTATACCTTCCTCCCTCCCATGTACACTGGATTCAAGTGACACTTGCCTCCTCACTGTACTTCACACAAGATACTTTGTCTTTTGACTTACTACATTTTCAGCGACTGGCCCTCTTTTTTTCTGAAATTTTATTGTTATTTCATTCTTGTGTGTGTGTGTGTGTGTGTGTGTGTGTGTGTGTGTGTGTGTGTACGCATGCATGCACACGAGCACATTTTTGTATGCTCATGTAAGATGTCTGAAAATTTCAATTTTAACCTATTTGAGCTTTTAGGCAAGACAATAAATGCTCGTTGTCTTGTCTTGACTAGGAAAGGTTAAGATGAAATAGTTTTTTAGTTCATGACAGGTATTATGTCTCAGAAGAAGCAGGATAATCCAGGCAGGTCAGATTCTTATTTCTGAATCTGTTCCCTTCTTAACTATTCCAGTATACAAACAGAAAACATCAGTCAACTTTACTTGAAAATCTTTGAGGGCAGACACTACAGCATGCTCTTCTGTTTTTTCCCATAGTAAAACATAGTCTTTGGCTCACAGTAAAAGTTGCATGTTTAATATATGTTAATTCATTCACTTAATTCTAAATGTGTGTATATACCAGCCTATGAAATGTTCAGAACATTTTTTTTTACTTTCTATGTAAATGTGTCTAATCTCTTTCAATTTGAGCTTGAGGTAGAGAAGACTTATGAAGGGACCCTTCAATTTGAAATGCTAGAATATGGACAAGACAAAGATGTGCTCTGCTTGGCTCCCAAAGGACAGAATTGGAAGCGTTGGGTAATGAGGAGAAACTAATTTATGCTTTATTGAAGGAAAAATCAATAATTAGTTTCCCCAAAGTAGAATGGGGTGCCTAGAGACTTAGTGGTTTCTCCCTCCTTGGAGATCTTTATAAAGAGTCTGACTGACCATTTTAGAGAGATGCTATAGGATGAATTCCTATTCAGAGATGTGTTCAATTCATGGAGTTCAAGAATTCCATGAATAATGAGGTTTCATTCTCAGTCTGGGATTCTATAATTCAAGGAATGTGACAGTTGAGACTCCCTCCATCTGCAGAATCATCAAAGATTTCCAGTAAGATAATTCCTAGCAAGGACAACACTTACTGGCTGAATCACATGAAAAGAGATTTTTTTTTTTAACTCTGATGAAAGAAGAAAAAAAAGAAAAAAGAAAAATACATCTTTAAAAACAGACATAATAGCTGTTGATTTCTGAGGCTCTGATAGTCAGTAGAAATAACTAAATTATTCAGAGTTTCAGCAGCAAGGTATTTCAGCAGGGGCAGGTCATTAATTAAATGAATTCCAAACACCAGGGCTAGTGGGCCCTCCATGAAACTGGAGTTTTAAGACCCAAAAGGGTCATTCAAAATGAGCAAGAGAATAGAAATGAAATGGTTTCATTTCATAGGGCACCAGTAGTTTAACTCTTATGAATATTCAACTTGAAGATTAGCTTTAAATAACAGAAAACACCAAATTTCATAAAGCCAGCAGGAGGACAGCAAGGGAATCAGTAAACACACTCAAAAAACCTCAAATAAAAAAAAAATCCCCACAGTGTGAAACTGACTGGAGTCTTGGATTTCTGAGTACAGATGCACTTCTTGGGAAGATGGGATGCTTACTAATTTTCCTTATTTTCACCGCTCCTGTTGTGAAGAACAATCAATATCTGACCTCCATAAAATAGATCCAATCCCAAGTTTATATAAGGAAACTTGAAAACCCAGGGATGGAGGGATTTGTTCGTTTGTTTTCAAAGGCAGCCAACAGCATTCATCACTCATCTCTTTTGCTTGGATTGGAGGCTTCTCTGGAAAGGAAAGGGCATTCAAACTTAGAACCAGGACCTTACAGATAACCTTGTTTAGCAGCCTTCATTTTACGGACAAGAAAACAGTGGTGTGGGGGTAGAGAGAAAATGGCTTGCCCAAGATCACCTAGGTAGGAAGTAGCAGAGCCAGATCCTTGACCTGAGGTCATGCCAGTACTAGTGTTCCTCCAACTATCTTTTGCAGTCTCCCCATTTTTATGGTCTAGGAGAGGCTGGTTAGGGAGGGCCTTGCTCCTTCAGGTGGTAGAAGCAGATCTCCAGGGCCACCTTTGGATTCTCCAGTCCATTCTAAGGTGGTTAGCATGGAGTGTAACAGTTGTATTGTCACTCAAAGCTCCAGTCTCTCCCAGGAAGGCTTTATCAGAGACTCCAAAGCAGATGACAAATTCTAAACCTAAAATGGCCAGTGAGGAGGATCTATGCCTAGCCCAGCACAACAGATGACTAAACTGGGGGTGGGGACAGCAGGTAGGACAGGTATGGGACTCTGAATCTCCCTCCTAGGGGTTACCAATCATGAAGAACTGTGACCATGTTGGGTAAAACTGAGACCTGGGAAAGACCTTCACTTAAAAAAGCTAGTCTCTCACTACATCTGGGGTCATCTCCAGTCATCTTGAGCTATATCGGGTCACTGGACCCAGATGGCCCTGGAAGAGAAAATAGGACTAGTGACTTTATGCAGCTCTCCCTCACTTAAATGCAATTCACTTGCAAGTCATGGCACTCCTTCCTGATGTCATGGACCTCTTTGAGAATGAAGGAGAAACAACAACAACAAAAACAGCTGCCTCCCCCTGCCCCTCAGAAACTTACAAACCAGGGAGGACAAATGTTTCTATCTAGAATGTGAGAGAACAACAATAAAACCAGGTTTAAGCCTGTTAGATTTAGTTATTTTGTCTGGTTAAGGGACCAGAGGAAGAAAAGAAAAAAGTTAACTCAGAAAGGAGAGTTGTAACATGAAATAGAGAGAAAAAAAATATCTTCTTTTGACATCAGGACAAATTTTTTAGATGCAGCTGAATGATATGAAAAGAAAGCTGCATTTGGAGTGGAAGGCTATAAGTTTGAGTCCCAGTTACAATCACCAAGCAGCATTTAGCAAACACCTACTAGGTGCCAGGTAATGTGTGTGTGTGGAGGCCCTCAAGATACAAAGACAAAAATGAAACCGTCCCAGCTCTCAGGGATCTTATCAAGTGTAAATTTTCAGAGGAACCACCACTGACTGTATATGTGACCCTGGACAAGTCACTTAATCATTGGACCTCAGTTTTCTCATCTGGAGGAAGAAGAGGTTGGACTCAGTAAAGCATAAATTCTCTTCCCTATCTATGATACTTTGATCCTAATTGAGTTGTGTAGGATGTTTTGATGACTATTTAATGGAGTAGAAATACTCAATCCTGTAATCCTGTAATCCTAGTGCTATCACTACATAGCTGTGTGATCTTGGGCAAATCATTGCTCCACACTCTACCCCAGTTTCCCCATCTATGAAATGAAGAGTATTGGACATAATTACCTCCAAGGTCCCTTCTGACTAGAACTATGATCCCGCTTATAAAATTCTTTAAGTAGATTTGAGTCTTCAGTTTTTGTGATATAGGCACTATAGGTTATCATGCTCAGGTTGCAGATGTGAAGACTGAGGATCTGAGAGACTAAGTGAGACCTCCATAATCACCCAACTTAGGAGTATTGGAGGTGGGATTTAAGCCCAAATCTTCCTGATTATAAGTACAGAATGCTGCCTTCCATTACTGACACTAGAGAACTGGACCTGAGAGCCTTAACTATTAATATTGAGAGCTGTAAAGAGGAAATGGTTACTAATTAGATATTTTTTAAAGAAAGCTTGCCAGTATATCAGACTGTCCATGGGGGAAAGGTCCTGACAGTGAAGAAGAAAAGAGTATAGGGAGAAAAATTACTGAATGTCAAGTGGGAAAAGACCTCCTTGAACATCCATTTGTAGCAAAGAAACTTCCCTGTGACGTACCCAGTAAATGATTTCTCCAGCCTTTGAATGTCACCATCCAGTTTAAAAATAACACATGGAAAATGGGAAGGCAGAAAAGAATAATTGTACTTATTATGACATTTTCCCCTGGTCCTGATGACATGCTTTGTCAAAGAAGAAAGAGATGAGTGTTCGAACTGTACAAAAGAGTACAGTAAATGGTCTGATGGTAGAGTGACAAGGTTACAGTTTTAGGGAAATTATGACTTGAGTAGACACCAAAGACATCTTCATAAAGTACAGAGTTGGGGAGAGCTCTCTGACTTTTAAATCCAAATTTCCAGGTCAGAAGATCTCGTCATTTAATAGCATTTTTATTTTGTTTTCTATGGGAAATTACATGTCTGTTTGTTTGCTTGATGTTTTCTTAATGTCTAATTCCATAGAGAAAAAATACTGCTGAATACAGTAATTAGGATAGGGGCAAAACTTAGACAAAATCATTCCTCCATAAAGTCAAATTTTCAGTTTCCCTAGTTGACCAGTGCATCAATACCAGGTTATCTTCAGAGGTCAGTAATCTCCTTTATTTCCTTCCTATCATGTGTGGCCAGTTCCTGTGAGCAGCTGGCTTGACTGCTTTTGATGAGAGAATTCTTCAGAACTCTTCCCCTTGATGTGTTCTTTAAAGCCCCAAAGAACAGATTGCTAATCTGACTGATGGATGAATCTGGATCAGAGTATCAAGGGGAAAGTCCCTGTCCAGCCTGATCTCCCATGATGACAACACATGCTTTGGACAGACACCCTATCCTCCCCACCTTTGCTCGAGCAAAAGTAACAATCCTGATGAAGACATGTAGGGGAGAAAGGATGAGACACTATGGACAAGAGCTGTTACATACTTTGGCTACCACCAGTAACTACCAATTTTGGTCAATCTCATGATTTCTATTTTGCGCTCTGCTGCTTAAATTTCTATGTATCAGGAATTAGCTTTTTTGGTCCCTTACCAAAAGTTCAACTTCATGTCCCTCATGTCACCATCTCCTTTCAGCATTCTGCCTTCCCTTAAAGTATCTCATGGAAGTTTGTCCCAGGCAATGCCACCACCAGTCAAGGTTTGGATCTGAAAGAGATATTAATGCTAGCTTAATCCTAGCTCTAAAGCTAATCTAGTCCAATGCCCTCAATTTCTAAAAGAGGAAACTGAGCTTCAATGAGGTGAATTGTCTTGTCCAAGTCAAGTTGATATGGTTTTCCTTGCTCCATGCTGCTTCTCACTAGCAGGAAATGCATAGTTTATTAACAGAGAAGGTTAAAACTTCCATGCTGATCAGTAATGTGATTGAGCACAGGAGTGGGTGCTGGACTTTCAGCCTAAACAAGATAGGGAGACCCAGTCTCAATTAATTAATTAATTGAATGACTATTAGCGATAATAATAATTTGGGAATATAAAATGGCACCTTACCATTGAGGACTTTGAATTCTGAAAAGTGGGGGTAGAATTTTAATTGGTCCTAAATAGGGAATAATAAAGGATATGAGCAAAGGAGATTTTTAAAATGGTGTATTATTCCACAGGTCCTAGTTGGTGTCCATGAGGAACTGTAATGAAATGATGACAGTAAGCAAAGAAAGGAGGAGAAATATATAATGTGTGTGCATTTCATAGAGAGAATTGGTAGGATTGAGCAACTAAATAGAATATTAAAAATAAGGACAATGGGAAGGTCAACTTTCTAACAGGGAAGGTTAAATGAATGGCACAGTTTTATAGGAAATGATAATACCACATTCTAGTCTGTTGAATTTGAGATGCTCAAAGCTGTCTAGGAGGAAATTTCATCTAGATCATTAGAAATGTTGCTCTTCAATTTGTGAAAGAGGTCAGGGCTAGAAACAAGGACTTGGGAACCAGCAGTGGAGAGTACAGTTGAAGCCATGATATTTAAGATGGCCAAGGGAGAAGGCACCAAGAAAAAAATTAGCTCCTGTGATAAAAATCTGGGAGAACACCCACCTTAAATAGTGGTGAAGAGGATAAAAAGGCATTGGAGGAGTCAGAAAAGGAACAGCATGAGAGATATAGAGGAGCTGAAAGGAAAAGCTGGTCCTAAGCTAAAACAAGATCAAAGTGGAATACCACCATTTCTGTAAAGTCTTGGAGCACCACTGTTTCCAAACAGCTAAAGATGAGCACCATTCAATAGAGAGCAAAGGAGATGTCCATGGTAGGTGTGAGAAGGCTTCACCCCAAAACCAAGAAATAACTTTAGAAGAAACAGGATTTAAGGATTTCATCAAGGAATTTTATGACAGAAAGAGAAGGTGGGCTGGTTACAAAGTGAGAGAGATTAAAGTGGGTAGCCAGAGAACTGCATCAACATCTTCCTTATGGCAGGACACGACAAGAAATGTCTTCAGCACTTTGGGAGGACTGCTTGTGGTGGGCTGTCAGGAGGGCCTCTGACAGCATGCAATCTTCCTTGTTGGAGGAAACTCCATCAAGGGATCAGATCGCAAATCCACTCCAGTATCTTAGAGTTTCAGTGCACATGATATGCAATTAAAGAAAATTGGGACTTTAGAAGAAACCAAAAAGAGGGGAAAAAACCCTCTGGTGCTGATAAAAAAAAAATCTGAATCTCATATTAAATCCAACTCCAAGGAGATACAGATCCAAGATACATTTTCCTGTTAGAGGCAGCCTGGAGCAAAGAAAGCCATATCAAAGTCATCAAGTTGAACATTTGCCACTTGTGTGGCCCTAGGAAAGTCCTTAACCTCTCTGAGGCTCCGAGTCCCCCATCTGTGATAATAATAGCATTACCTACTTTTCTGGGTTGTGGTTGAGAAATCATTCCACCAATCTCTAAGTTTTATTTTAATGACGACCTCTTCTTAAAACATGTGTTATATTCCCATAAAAAAAAAAAACAACAATCTTATTTAGGTCTGGCAGAATTCTGGAAGCATTAGTGAATAAAACACAGTGGATTAAAAAAACAAACCTCTTGAACTCCCAAGTGGTAATGGGATGAACTGAAAACTCTCTCCTGCCCCCAATAATGCCTTAGTATGTCACAGAGGAAATGAATCTTATAAGGTGAAGTGATTAAGTGGCACAGCAGAAGGCCCAGGACCACATTTGGGGGCAGAAACTCTGCATTCCAGCTTAACTCATTTCTCTATGTGGCCTCAATGGACCCCAGTGTTGTCCTCCATAAAATAAAGGGGTTGGACAAGCTTATATCTACACTCTTTCCATCTCTACACCCCCATGATCAACTAATGCTGCTCCCAATTAGAGGCCATAATCATCTCATGCTTGCCCAGCAGGCTGGAGGTGATGATAAGAGATACAGTATGCTTAGACAGCAAAGTGACAGATCAGAGAGAGCACCTGACTTAGGGTCACAGAGGTCTGAGTTCAAATCCTGAATCCCACACAATTACTGGGTACATCACTTAAACACTCAACCTCTGTTTTCTTATCTGTAAAGGAGGAATGATTGTTCCTACCTCACAGGAGAGTTGTGAGAATCAAATAGGATAATATATACAAATTCCTTTGTAAACTTTCAAATTCTATGAAATGTTCATTATTGTTATCTGAAAAAATGTGAGATTTTGTTTTGAATGAGCTTTATGCTGTATTTAACAGTAAGCTTTTTATGTTTATCTTGAAAGGTTTTACTGCAAAATTTTCATCCAAATTTTCTTCAATTAAAACAATAATAACAAGACAGCTCCCATCACGCAAGAAAAGAGCCATAGCCTTAAGCAATCAGCCATGAGGAAAGAACGTGTCTGCAAATCCATGCACTGGGGATATTTGGGATTTCAGAAGAGAATGTCTTTCTCTCTAACTTTGAGGTAACAGGGAATGGTAAAACTTTAAAAAATTTCCTCTTTCCTTCCTTCCTTCCTTCCTTCTCTCCATCATATTTATATAAAACCTCAATCAAGTCTATTCAATCACCATAAAATAAAGAAATGAGCATTTAGCTCATAAAAATTCATAGAATTCAGGCCACAGATTTTAGGCAGTTGTGTTCAGCTATTCTTCTTTACCTGTCCCTTTAATGGATTTGTCCTTTTCTTTGTTTCAACATCTTTGAACATAAGATGTGAATTGTGAGATTTTCCCCTCATGTGCTTGGGGAAAGTCTTATTATACACAATACAATGTTCCTTTGGAGAGTCCTGATGGAGAGATGGATTTCATTTAAACCCTTAAACCAGCTTATCTAAAAAGGCCAATTTATGGAATACATTGTCAGGTAAATAATTTTCTACCTTCTCCAAATTCATTTTTAATTCATCTACCAACTTTATGTCTTCTACTATCTCTTAATGCCTAGCTCCAGATTTAGGCATAATGTATCTACTAGGTACTGGAGAAATAACTGTGGAATTAAAATAAGTTACAGTATGCTTTTCTCTTCATGTGAAAAATCTAAGAAGCCCTGCCCTCCAGGAGGTTACAGTTTCATGGATAGATCAATGATATTTGTACTGAGTAGAATGTAAAATTATATTGATGTTGGTGACAATTTGAAAAAGCTTATATAGTTCTATTGGTTGACATGAATATCACATCCTAAACTTTGCAGAGTGATCTCCATAATCTCAAATGCTTAACCACCCTGGGAAGGAGGTACTATTTTTACCTTCATTTTATAGAAAAGTAAACAAAGAGTGTGAGAAGGTAATCAGTCCAGAGACATACAGTTTGTGTCTAAATCAGGAAAGGTTCTTTTAACTCCAAGTCTAAAAATCTACCCCTTATGCCATTCAAAATATAACAATAAGTAGAATGCCAGTAGTTTGAGGATGAGACAGAGTTTTTTTTTTAGCATGAGGGGACAAAAGTATAGAAATGGGTAGGGCTGATTTGAAGGGCTGACTGTGGAAAAGGAATCAAACTCCATCAGTTTGTCCCCAGAGGAACCAGGACATATGAGGAATTTCCAAGAGGGAAACTGAGGTTTGATTCCAGGCAGCAAGGAGGAACATCACCTATTTCCCAATAATTAGACATAACCAAAAGAGGAATGAGTTACTTGAGAAGCAGCTGGCAGGGCTTTGGGCTAACACTGGATGATCTCTTGTCTGATCTGTTGTGGAAGGGATTCCTTGTCCGGTACAAGGTGGACTAGATAGTCTCTGAGTTCCATTCCCCCAATGAGATTCTTTGACTTCTCATTAAGATTGTGGAACCCCATAATAAGGAAGCAAAGACATGCATTCCAATCCCATTGACATCTGTAATTGTAGAACTTAAGCCACTCCTGTAGTGTGGTGGAAAGAGTGCTCAATTTGAATTTAAGGGTCCTGGGTTTGAATCCTACTTCTCCTTAATACCTGTATGACCTTGTACATCTGATTTCACTTCACTGAGACTTAGTTTCCTCATCTTCTAATGAAGAGACTGAAATAGCTGATCTCTAAAGACCATACCAATGCCAAATCTATAATACTATGATATTTCTGGACTGTCACAGGATTATAAACTTTGAAGTAGGAAGGACTTTACAAGGCACTAAATACATTTTTTTTAATAGATGAAGAAAAGAGGCCTGTAAAAGTTAAGAAATGTGTCTGTTGTCACACTAGTATAAGTGACCAAGGCAAGATTTGAATTGAAGTCTTCCTGATTCCATGGCTGATTCCAGTGGAAAGACCCCTGAGCCTGGAGTCAGGAAGACCTAAGTTCAAATCCAGTCTCAGACACTTACTAACTGTGTGACCCTGGGCAAGTCATTTACCCTTGCTTGCCTCAGTTTCCTCATCTGTAAAATGGACTGGAGAAGGAAATGTCAAACTGCTCCAGTATCTTTGCCAAGAAAACCCCCATTGGGGTTACAGAGAGTCAAACATGACTGAAAATTACTAAACAGCAACACATTTCCTGATTCCAAACCTATCCTACTATCTACTGTCACACTATAAAGTCAAGGTTTTGCCTTTGATTCTTGAATACCTTTTAATATAGAATTTGATGTACCTGCAAACACTGTAGAATGGTTGATTGTTTGCCAGAAGGTTGAGTTTGTACTCATTTGGGTCTGTCCATTAATACAACTGCATCAAAATCACAAACTTACAACATTCCCACAAGAATCTTTGTTTACTTTGATAGAAGCTGAAAATCTATAAGCTGGAAAAGATATTTGTGTTCTGTTTGCAGCTCATCAGGATATAATGGACTAAATATATCATCCCCTGGATTTCTAAACCAATCTCCTCATGATGCAGAAAATAGAACCAAATCCAGGAGGAAAGAAAAGTGAAATCTCCTAAACATATAATTGATACAGACATTATCTTTACATTATTAAGATGGAAACAGCCACTCAGAGTCATTGAACAAATGGAAAATCAAAAAATAAAACATCTGTTCTTTTGAAACAGCAAAATTTCCCATTCATTTTGAGGTGGCTATGGTCGAGCACTTGTGAAATGGTTCCGAAAATATTACTTACATTAGCTCTCACACAGAGCGTCAGCTGTGTTATTGGAAACACAAGAGGAAGTAGTGAGGGCCAAGCCACCTTAGATGCATGAAGCATTAGGCAAATATAACTAATGAGACAGGAAATATTGTTTTCCCAACCACATGTAGAGAAAATGCTTTTGATACTTTACCATGCCTTAAGAGCAACTTATACTCTGCTTCTGGGAGCCATGGGTCATTTGAAGCCAAATGGAAATATTTGTTTCATCCAACTTGCTGTATGAACCAAACGCAAGCTGCACTGTGAGTGTTTCCAAGTCATTGCCATGTGACAAATTCTCAAACACAAATAAGGAGAAATCATAATGGCCCAATATCCCCAATGCATCATGTTGTCTACACTTCCACAAACGTGGTTAGAGTTCAATTGGAAATCTGAAAAGATTTTGGCCAATGTGTTCTTTGGGTGCTCGGATTTTTAAAGCTTCAAAATATCATATACTGGGCATACACACATGTTCACACACAGGTGTATGAATATGCAAATATACACATATATACACAATAAACATTTGTGTATGCACATCTATATAAGTGCACATATTTGTATAACTTCATGTGTACACAATATGTCCCTAATTACATGTATTTATGTGTGTGTATGTGTGTCCATATCTGTACATTTGAACCTGTTTACATTGCATGATGTGTATATGTATATCATGCAATATATGCATATATGTATTTTTGTAGGCATGAGTAACTTCTAACCTGTTAACAGCAAAGAATTCAGTAGGACAAATTATGTGAACAATACCTTTAGAAAGAACCATGACTATAAATATAGATAAGTTATTCTGATAGCATAAGCCTGGGTGATTCTTGGGCATCCTTGGGCGACAGATCTAGGGCAAGAGTTTGTAACACATGTTTGTGTATGTGAGAGTTGTGTGCATGTGTGTATGTGTATATGCATGACACTGCATGTTTATATATGTGTCTATGTATGTGTATGTATGTGATGGACTCATTTGGTAGTATGGTAAAATCTATGAACTCCTGCTTAGATCAGTGTTCTTAAATTCATAAAAGAAAATATATGTAACTAGAAAGGAACCCAGAGATTAGTTGAGGAAGGTGCATTTACCTATCCAGTTTCATGGACTTCCCTGAACTCTCTCTATGGGCCACTTGGGGAGATCTGGGCACCCAAGTTAAGACCCTCGTATATAAAGGAATATCCCCACTCTGTGGAATGGTGTCATACAAAGAATTTATATTAAATGGCTAAGCATGAGGTATCCATATCTGAATACATTATAAAACCACTGATATATCAAAGCGTGCATACTATGATGAATATGAGAATCCCTGAAAATTTTATACCTTAGTGACATTTTAAAAGGAATTAGTATATTAAGACATTCCATTTCCAAATATTCTCCATTAATTTACTTCCACTTTAAGGCTAATATTCCTTTCTCAAAGTTTTATTGACTCTATGCCTTCCACTTTCACTTTTCTGTTCCTCTTAGAACACATTGAGTGCTTCTTACTGGATACCAGTCCACACTGAGATAGAAATACAAAGCAGCAATGCCTGCATGGCTACTATGCCTCTATTCTGAAGGCCTCAAAACACTGTAAAGGCCTTCTTAAGTGTTCTTTTCATTTGTAATAATAAAACAACAATACATCACCCCTTCTTTTCCCTTCCTCTCCCCTCATTTACCTTTCCTTCCCCTCCCCTCTATCTCCTCTCCCTTCCTCTCATTGTCCCTTTCTCTTGTCCCTCCCCAGTCATTCTGTCCCTTCTCCCCTCCTCTTATCTCTCCTGCACTATATTTGCATGAACTTAATAAGTTGTGATGGGGCAGCCATGTGGTGCAGTGAATAGAGTGCTGGACCTGGAGTCAGGAAGATTCATCTTCATGAGTTTAAATATGGCTTCACTAACTATCTATATGACCCTGGTCAAGTCACTTAACCCTTCTTGCCTCAGTTTCCTCATCTGTAAAAAGTGATCTGGAGGAGGAAGTAGCTAACCATTCCAGTACTCTTGTCAAGAAAACCCCACATGGGGGTCACAAAGAATCAGACGCAATTGGAAAAATGATTGAATATTATCCGTTGTGCTATGCTGATAAGTTTCTTTTATTCATTTAGTTTCCTATTGTAGCCAGACCCTAGACTTATTTTTTTTAATTCACTTACATAATTCAAGGGGACTATTGGCTACATTTCCCCCTTAGCACTCTAGAGACACCCTAAGGAGTTGTGGTGATGTGCTCTCTAATTCTATCCAGCTAAGCCATTGTTATAATATGTTCTCCCTAATATCATTTGCCAGTAATTTCTACCCCTCTTTCATTTAACCATTTAGTATCAAATAACTTTTACAAAGGAATATTTAATGAGAAAATGTAGCAATAAGAGAAACCAGCAGCACCTGAGGTGATACTATTTGTCATATAGCTTCAATCTCAGGAAGAGTGGTCTTAAACCTAAAGCAGTTTCCAGAAGACAATTAACTCCACCAAGTGCACAAGCCTATCACTGAAATGAATTTTTAAATAATTTGAATAAAAATTGGATAGCCATTTTCTGAATGTGCCATAGCTAAAGGCTGAGTCCTTGTTGGTAGAATCCAGAATCTTGGAAGCTATATCAATCAATTGCCAGGCCAGATCTTGGTCACTTCTTTGATAGCTCTCAGGTATATGGTGACTCATTCTCTTGACATTTTCAAAGCTCACAATACCCAAAGCTAGTCTAATACTCCTTCATCTAAGAGCAGAAAATCAAAGATGTAGGAAACAGAATCAACAAGTGGGTTATAGGTCATGGACTACATGGCAGAGAGGGGAGAGATAAATGCCTGATGCCTGTCTCCTCTCCTGGAGGCTTACAGTAGTTCTGCCCTCTTTACTTGAATACAGCCAGGTAGGAAAGAGAAAACATGTTAGCCAGTTAGTGCCTGTAGAATAGACCGTCGCTGTCCATTCAGCACTCAATCAAAAGGTTCTTCTTCATTTAGTAAGCAAACTGGAAACAATGTGTGTTCGGGCTCCCAAATAAGTATAAGAATTATATTAACAGAATACACTGCATGTCCTCATGAAAACTTGGATTAGTGGCTGGTGGCTATATCATACTGTAATAACACTGCTTAAGAGATCTATTCCCTCCATGTTCTCAAAAGATTCACACATAATAATTCTGTAGAGCCTTACCACAAAGGGGACACATAGAAAGAGTAGGGTTTGGGCTTTCCAGCTAGAAGAAAATACTGAAGAATCATGGGAGCCAAAGGCACAAAGCATAGAAGAATTCAGGGAATTCTGGAACTCTGAATGTTGGAAAAGAGGTACATGCAAAGGAAAGACATGGCTATCCTGTGTTTAAGGAGTGACCAACTTAAGGACTAACCTCCCTGGACAGAATTGATTCTCCAATGGAAATCAGGTGGGTTTGTCACCTTTTTACATCTTTCCTCTACCCTGACTCCATACTGCCTGGTAGAATGACATAATTTGCCCCTAAATATTGTTTATTTTCTGTATGTAGTATTATATTTTTCACACCAAGTAAAGATATATTGACTTTTACCACACTCTGAGTGTGTGTGTTTGCTATCAGTGAATGGATTTAACTATGGAGGTTAGGTGGCATGGCAAAGGAAAAAAGTCTGAATGAGTAGCCCTAGAATTAATTGAAAACCTCTCTCTCTCTCTCTCTCTCTCTCTCTCTCTCTCTCTCTCTCTCTCTCTCCCCTCTCTCTCTTTCTCTTTCTCCCTTTCTCTCTTTCTCTCTTTCTCTCTTTCTCCCTCTCTATCTCTGTCTCTTTCTCTCTATCTCTCTCAGCATCATTAGTTTTTTGTACATTTTCTCATTGCTACTGGTAGACTTTTTAAACCACATTTCTTTAACCATCCTTCCTATTATTTAGATTTTTTTAAAAGATCCAGGGAATACTTACTTTCTACTGATGCTTTAAGTCATGTGGCTTAAAGAGACATAACTAAGACTTGATCAACTGGGCATAAGTTTGTCACTAATGTGAATTCAAAATAATTTGACCAAACTTGGTCAACTAGTTGCAGCTGTGAAATTATCACTCCTTTATTTTATTATTAGGTACTTTTCCTTCTTTTTGCTGTATGAGATAAAGGACATTGAATAAATATTTTGATGCAATGGAAATAATTTAGGGCCATGTTTGTCATCTCTAGCTTATGAAAGATAGGAAGAGATGGCTGACCATAGTGCTAGCTTCCACATACAGAAAATAAAAGTACTTCACCATCCTAAGTAAGCATCAGGAAATTATGAAATGAGCTTGAGCACATGAGACTGAAAGAAAATGTCTTAGCAGGTTCCTGAGATGTTCATTTTGTGAGTTGTTCTACTGCCACTCTAACAAAAGACCTATAAAGTAGTTGAATAGTCCTCTGGTGTGTTGGCAGGAGCAACTTCACAAAAGAGCAGTCACACTCCTTTTGAGGAAGAAACTCTAGTGACACATTGATGCTTCAGTAGAACCCTAGGAGTGTGAATTACCCAAGAATACTTCCTCACCCACTGTTATAGGAATCTGAGAGAGGTTATATGCCTTTAGGTATGAAAACTATAGAAAGATTCCCCTATTTGATTTTCCTTGCTTGTTTAGTTTGCTATCTAGTCTTAATTTAAAATTATGTGATTTGATTTGAGGTTCCCATCTGCCCTTTTGATTGTTTGGTGACTCAAAACATAGTTACTTCCTTGAATACTCCAAACACCTTAGACTGAATTGGTAATGTTAACTGGGTACAGAGTTTTATGGAACTCATGGGGTTTTGGTAATGGAAATCCAATCATCTGCTCAGAAGAAGAGCATAGTCTATAGCTTTAGGGCATCAAATTCAGGACACATTTCAGACTGAGGTATAGTACTAACTCCCTGGATGCCTCTTCATCATGTTACAACTTTCAGTTCTCCTTTTCTTGATTTTTTTTCTTCTAAGGAAAGATGTCTTAGACCCTGCCTGCTTCATAAAGATGTCCTGAAGATGAATGAGATTCTATTTTCTCATCACTTAAACCAGAGTAGGTTGGATATACAAAGAGGTTCTATTTCTTTTTATGTTCCTTTGGGAAATTACAAAATTATATTTATGACCTCAAGTTTTCTCCAAAAAAAAAGAAAAAAAACTTTAAGCAAAATCTTCTTCTATTGATGTTGCATGGCTACAAAATATAGAATATGGGTATTTATGAAGCAAATCAGAGTGAGGAGTGTCCAAATAGTAACGGGAAAGAGGATGATGAGTGTGATCATAGAGTAACACAAGATGAATCATGCATTCTGTAGGAAAAACAAAGTAAAGAATGTCTTCAGAGAAGTGCATTATCAGAAAGAGAAAAAAAAGATGTATTTCCTAAGGAGAAAAAAGAAAAAAGTAAAAAATGATCTATCTGCTCTATTGGTAGCTATTCAATGTCAAGAGAATATAAGAGAAGGCCCCAGCATGGTAGGTGGAATCCCTATATTGGAATTGTAGTTGGGCATACGTAAAGAAGGCATAGGATAAGCAAACCTGAATGGGCTTCAATCTGTATTGTTGGGTGGAATACTTTTTTTGAGGTGATCATGTACCCACTGGAGTATTACAGCATCATCATTTTTTAATACAATAGCACCTATGTTCACTCATTTATTCATTGTAGGGTTTAAAAGTCATCATGGGCTTACAGGGGTCTTTTAATTATAGTAATTTCATCAGCTATCAATTATCACAATCCAATTTAATCTTAGGAATTCGGGTTAAGCAGCTCAGTATGGAAAGGTAAGAAGATTATACTAATTTATTGCCTACAATCTCCATAGCAAGGATTAAACCCATGAATGGTTTGCATTATTGGGAGAATGTATTTCCATTACACATTCTTTGGGGAGTATTTCAGATGCCTCTTTGCTCTCATACAACCAGTTGATTTCTGCAAGTGATAGCCTGGCTGCAAACAAAATCATTTTAAGTCCAAAATAATTGGCTGAATGGTCTTCATTAGTACAAGTCTGTCATTTCTATTTACAATGATTTGAGGTGAGGTGTTTCACCTGAACATTTTACCTCAGGGGCTGCCATTACACTCAGGAATGTAGATAATTTCTATGCTATTAACTTGACAATAGACGGTTCCCATTTGCACCATGCATGAGGATGTGAAAATGGGATAACACACAGAAGAAGACTTTTTATTTCATTCTGTCCCACTCCCTGCTTGGACTTAACAGAGCCTCCTTTTTTTACTTCAGCACTTGTTTTCAAAAGAGTTTCACATACCTTCCAAAATAATAAAATGAATTTGATTTATAACTTGCTTATTGGAATTTTAACAAGTGTATTACTTTAGGAGAATTCAAGGTTTTATTTTACATTTTCTCTTCACTTAGTAATGTAGAAAGTGACTCCCATTTTGTGATTCCTCATTTGTGACTGCTCCAGCTTTATTGTTCCCCTCTCCCCACACTGCTGATCCCAAGTGTAATAGACCTGGCTTTGGATTTTAAGGCTGTGGGTTAGAATCCCAACTCTACCAACTGGAGATGCTTGAACAGGGAATCAGAACATAAAGTACTAATTTAGAATGGAAAGGAATCTAGTTCAATTCCTTCCCGTGCCCCCTTTTCATGTATCAGGCATTTGAAGTCCAGGGATGATCACTTGCAGAAATCAACTGGTTGGATAAGAGCAAAGAGGCATCTGAAGTACTTCCCAAGGATTTAAAGTAACTTGCCCAAGGTTAAAGAGGGAATAATCAGCAGAACAAACTGTCAAATCCAAATCTTATGATTCTAAACCCAATGCTCTTTCTTTGCTTTGGAACTTCTTTGGACCTCTCCATCATCCCCTTCCTTCCACAGGAAACTCATCATTGGGAAATCTCATTATGCTTCAAGGTAGATGAATCAGCCTTGGTTTTTACTTCACCTAAGGGCCCTCTGCCCCTCCAACGGGAGGGCAGGAGCCATGGGCTCCAGGACTTCTGTTTAAAGGGAGGAAGGGGCTCAGTATGGTCTTGTTCCCATTTCCCACTACCTACACTGATGTGGGACTTCCTTGGAAATCTCCATCGTACCGTCCCCTTCCCAACACAGCTGTCACCTTTCCTTTGTGTATAATCTTCCACTGTTAGATTGTAAGCTCCCTGAAGGAAAAGGCTGTTTCATTTCTTAGCATGGAGACTAGCACATAGTAGGCACTTGATAAATGTTTATCTATTTATCTTTCACTGCTCTAGGCTTTCCTGATGATAGAACAGCCAACATTTCTATAGTGATCACTGTGTGCCAAGCACTGTATAATTTATATAGTATATATGACTAATCACTTAATCCTCACAACAACCCTGACATATAGGTGCTCTTATTATCCCTATTTTATAGATGAGAATAATCAGGCAGAGAGAGGCTAAGTGACTTGCCCAGGGTCACACAGAGGTAGAGTTTGAACGTAGGCTCTTGGCACTCTAAGCCCAGCACTGTCTCCACTGTGCCACCTGGAATGCCAACTGAAGGTCTGATGTTTATTGACTGAATGATCTTTCACTGCCCTAGTCTTTCTTGATGCCCCCCCTCCCCAGCTGCTTTTGCCCTTTCCACACAAACCCCACAAAGTACTTTATATTAATCTTGTCTATACTATATATGGACAGCAGCTAGGTGTCACAGTGGATAGAATACCAGACCTGGAGTCAGAAGACCTGAGTTCAAATCCAGTCTCAGATACTAACTGTATGACCTTCCCCAAGTCACTTAATGTTTTTTGCCTCAGTTTCCTGATCTGTAAAAGAAACCAGATAAGGAAATGGCCAACTGCTCTAGTATCTTTGCCAAGAAAGCCCCAAATGCTGTCATCAAGAGTCAGATATGGCTGAAACAACTCAACAACAAAAATATCTGGAGAGATACCACGACATATTGCAGAGAATTCATTTCCTCAGAGTGAGGAAGATCTGGGTTCAAAAAATGCTTCTAACTAGTGGCCCTGGATGACTCATTCAATCTCTCAGTCCCCACCCCCAATGTATTCTCTAATACTATAAGTTATAGAAGAGGTGCTAACCTGCATTAGTAGATGCTCCAATCAGGACTCTGATATGCATATATAATAAGTATATTTTACATATTCATTTATGTTTACTCATTGGCTTCTCTGATAGAACATAAGGACCTTGAGGTCCAGGACTGTTAAATTTTTGACTTTGCATCCCTATTATGCACATATCTAGCACACAACAATCAATAAACACTTCTTGATTGGTGACTGATTGATTATTCATTAGACACCCTTGTATGGTACTTTATATTAGTCATTATACTCTCTTTCATGTTACTTCATAATCTCATACACTGATTTCATCATCTGTGAAATGAAGGGGATAGTCTGGGTAATATGACAGAAAGCAGTTAGTCCTATTCATGGTAGCAGATGAATGCCATCCCAAGAATCAGAGTCCAGGTGTCAAATTTCCCCCAATCCCCGACTCCCCTTGAGGTGTCTTGCACAAAGCTATCCTGGGAAGGAAGCAAACTATGGTTTTCTGAGTCATCATACTATGAGATCATTAAGATAGTCTTCTAACCAAAACTCCTAAAGGGTCTAAAGATCACTTGGAAAAAGACGTGCCATGTTCTACTAGTGGTCTCCACCATGCTCCAGAATCCAGAATAACCCCAAAGGAAAGCCATGGAATTGATGAGTTCCTATGCTAAGACTGCAGAGTGAGGATTATCTAACACTACCTAATATCTCAGTGCCATTTTCCCTTCCAATGAGAGACAGTGGCATGGTGACTTTGGAATCGGGAAGACCTAGGTTCTAGTCTTACTTCTAATATGGATTGTCTATGTTATTGAAATTTTCAAAGCCCTCAGGAAACTCTCTGAAATATTAAGTTCCAAATCACTTATGCATTTACCTGGGTCATTTAATTAGCAAGCATTTTTTAAAAGTGCTTATTATATATCAGGGAGTTTCCATACCAGCAGCTCCCTAGGCCAATGATATCACAAGTCTCATGCCTTCTCCCCCTTAAAATAAGTCCACACAATAACTCTCTCCTATCTCTCTCCATGAGTGGTCCATGCCTCCTTCCTTTCAGAGACATCTTAGACTCATTAATCCTCTTATTATCTGACAACTAATATAATTACTTCTAAAGTTCTTTCTAGCTCTAAAACATGTGATGTTAAAATCTGGAAGAAAATACTTCTCTCAAGAGCTACCAAAACAATGAAAATCAAAGGGCAAGACCCAGTTGTACAAATATGCCCTTGAGGACAGTGTTTGCCTGCAGGCTAATTAATGTTCAGAGTTAGCTAGGCACTAGGGCAGGGGAACGACACTGAATTACGAACCAGAAGCCTTGGATTCAAATCTAAGTTCTGTCACTGATGATCTGTGTGAACAGAGCCTTACTCTTTCTGGCCCTCAGAATTTTGATCTGTTCATCCTAATGCCTTACAAACAATTGAGTATTCAAACTCTAAACTTTGTTCCTCCCTACCTAGATAGACTCAGTCATTTCTTTTTTCAATTTTATGATTCAAATTTATTAAGCACATAGGCATCATAGTAGCTTCTCAGAAAAAAAAAAAGATGAAAAATAATGGATAGCCATTGCTTATGCACTGGAAATGGCAGAACCAAAGTGGCCAATAGGGAATTGATCCTGAAGAAGAGATACTGAGAGTCCCTAGCTGCCCTTGGTGAACTAAAGATCCCTGGTCCAGATGCAACACATCCTTGGGCCCTCAAAGAATGGAAAGATGTGATTGCTTCAGCCATTGTCAATAATATTTCAGAGATCATAGAAAATGGTATCTATGACATATTTAACCTAAGACCAATTAGGTTTTATTTAAAGATCTCCCAAAATAGGTAACTCCCAAATCCCAGGGACATCCATTCCAATTTTCACGTGGGTCTAATGATTTGTTTGAGGAAAATTTACTTCTCTGACATTAACACTCATTGCTCCCAGTTCTTTCCTCTGGGGCCAAGCAGAATAAATCATTTTTTCTCTGTATGGAAGTCCAGCTAATTCTTAAAGACAGTTGCTATGCCATGCACCACACCTGAAGCCCTCCCCATTAACTATCTAGGCAATCATTCAACTGCTGTTTTCCAGTTCCTTCATCATTTCAAGACACTGCCTCTAGACATACTTCAAAATGTCAAGTTCTTTTGAAAACACAATACCATCTTCTTCTAGATATTGGTCTAATTAAGGGTAAAATGTAATAGTGTGATCACCTCCCTTATTATGTCTCCATGCAAGCTAAACAGTAGCTTAAGCTACCTGAGTAAATCATGAAAGCCTTCAAGGAGAAAAAGGCCCCTCGGCTAAGTTTGGGAGGGAAGGAATGGACTCAACAGGAAGAAATTGGCATGGTGTTATTTTCAGGCATGACAGACCATATCTGCAAATTTAGGGAGATAGCAAAAGTCAAAGTAGTCTCAGAAAACTAGTATTCACTTTGACTAAAACAGGAGAGAATGGGAGAAATGGGAGATAAAGAAAGACAAAAGTTAGATGTATTGTTGAGGGCTGCATCTGCCACATAAAATAATTTCTATTTTATCCTGTAGGGAATGGAGAGCAGCTTAGGGGATTTCAGCTGGGATGGTGGGATCCTGAGGTGTGAGACGTCCTGCTGCATATTTTGGCTTTTGTTGCATAGATTTCAGGCACAAAACATGAAGAAATGAAAATGACTCACAAAGTTAGGTCAATTTGATCCCAACTATTCATGCATACAGAAATACTCTCCACAATTATTTTCTTCCTATTCCACTTAGTGAAGAAGAAAAGGAAGTTTGAATTTAGACCGCATTCCCATTCTGTGGAATAAAGGCAGAGGAAGGAAAAAAAAAAGAACCCCATCCTATAAATCTCAAGTGTGACCAGGATTCAGATGAATAGAAAGAAGGAAGAGGCCAGAAATCAGAATTAATCCATCTAGTGAAAAGCCAACTTAAACCAGGAATGACAGCATATGCCTCTAATCCCAGCTACCGGGGAGGCTAAAGCTGGCTGATCTCTCGAGCTTGGGAGTTAAGAGCTTCAGTGGGCTGATGCAGCTGGTTATCCGTACTGAGTTCAGCGTTAATATGGTGAGCCCACAGGAACAGAATAGGGGGAACCAAGCTGCTTTAGAAGAGGTAAACTAAGTTAGGTTGCAAGTTAAATCTCCTATACCAAGGGTGGGGAAACTGTGGCCTCAAGGCCACATGTGCCCTCTAGGTGCTCAAGTGTGGCCCTTTGCCTAAATCCAAACTTCACAGAACAATTCACCTTAACAAAAGGACTCAGTCTGTAAAGTTTGGACTCAGTCATAAGGCTGCACGCAAGGACCTAGAAGGCCACATGGCCTGGAGATCACAGGTTCTCCATCCTTGTCCTTTACCAGAGTAGAACTAGATTGGTGAGGAGCCCCTTACTTCTAGGCTTTATGAGATAAAAAGTACCAGTCAAAAAAAAAAAGCCAAGTATAGACTTAGATCTGCTTAGAGCAGGCCTGACCAATTCTCAATCACAATAGTACTAGTTGGAGTTGTGAGAGTGTGAAGATGTTAGCTCCTCTGAATTTCCATAAGCCTCCTGGCCCACAACAGAGGGAGAGGGGGATGAGAGGTGAAGAGAAAAGCCAGAGATGGATAGAGAAACTGAGAAAGATGAGAAGAGAAGAGATAGAGAAACATTTATTAAATGTTTGCTATTTGCTAATGTAGTTTAACATGATGAGATCCCAAATTATCTAAGGAGTGTCAAACTACCTCTGGGATGAAAAGGAACAAAAATACAAGTAAAGAAGACAGTGGGAAAGTGGGGGGGGGGGGGCGGCATTCATAGCAGCAGGGGCTGAGGGTGGAGTGGGACACAGCATGGAGATGACCCAGAAGTGTGGGTAATGTGGTGGATCCAGGCCAGTCAGAGATCAGGGTGGTTTCAAGGATGGAGCCCAAGTTTTGGATGAGGAGGATATGGGGGTAATGATTTTAGTACAGAAGGCATGCATTTAATTCAGTTTTTAAGCATTCATTAAACATGTTTCTCTTAATGAATGCAATCCAAGATTTTATCAACTTTCTTAACTGCCATATCATATGGCCCTAGTTCAATCTATTGGCACAAGCTTTTCTTGAGGACGTAATATGAGAATTAATCGATTGATGAATTTCCAATTTGTCATCCTTTCTGAAGGCTAGGCAAACAAGACAAAGTGAAACTATCTCTACCCTCAAAGAGTTTACTTTTTACTAAGGAAATACAACTCTGTACACAAACAAAAAGCCAGAAGTTTTGTTTTGTTTTGTTTTTTTTACAAAGCAATAGAAATAATTTGCAGGGGGGAAAGGACTAATAACATAACAGATTTATAGTTGCAAGGGACCTCAGTAGGCATCTAATCCAAATGCCTCGTTAACTGATGAGGAAATTAGAGTCCAGGGAGAAGCTCTTTACCATAGGTCACACTGGTGGTAAGACTCAAACATGGGATTTGAATTCATGTACCAGAACTACAGAGACAGCATCCTTTTCATTTCAATGTGTTTGTTATTAGATATCACTAGGTTGCTCTTGTTTAATTTGCGGTAAGGGAGCTGTTTCTGATGCAAAGTTAAATGCATGGAGAGGTGCACTAACTTTCAATACCTTAAGGAAACCATTTATTTGTCGGTTTATTTATTTAATTACAGATAAAAAAGAAAAGAAAACAAAATGGGAATCCACCGAGCAGATGGAGCTAAGTGGCCGAATCATAATAAATCAAGAAGGCAGCTTAACTCCCAAATGTGTCTCTTCAATTATATGACATCTTAAATGTGCTGACACTGAAGAGATTTCTTTTGCGATAATGAGCATATCAGATGTACTATTCCTTTTTGAAAGTGATCTTTCTTATCAAAAATCACATTTTCACAAATCGTTGAGCTGTTTTACCCCATCACTTTATAAATTCAGGCATTATCTAGCTTAAGTTTTCTTTTGATGTCGATTCCAGCATCTTAAATCCCACAAATAGATGCCAAGGGTCTCCCACAAAGAAGCTGGAAGAAATCCAAACAAGTTGTCTCTACTAGTTCTCTCTCTTTCCTCTCCCCCTTTTGTAGTCTGTTGAGATTGAATATGTGGAAGGGAATCTCTGGCACCGGGATCCTCCTCTGCTGCATTGATTCAAGTCACCAAGCATTTACTAAGCACCTACTCCATGTCAGAGACTGTGGTAATGGGGACAATGGGGATAATGTGCACTGGAGATACAAATAAAGGAGAAAAGGCATCCTACTCTCAAGCTGCTCACAGTCTAAGAGGACACTATGTGAAAACAGCTACATACAAACAAGAAATGGACAAGACAAAACAGAGATGATCAGCAATGGGAAGACAACCAAGAGTAGCAAGGTTTGAGGGAGATGGAACAGTCCTGAACCCTAGAAAACATGTTGCACAGAAAGCTAGAAGAGGTGAATGCCCTCTCTCAATCAGTAGCAGATTTAACTATTTTGTATCTATTCATTCATTCATTCACTTATTCCTTCCTTCCTTCATTTATTTATTCATGGACAGAAGGCAAGGCAATTGGGGTTAAGTGACTTGCCCAAGGTCACATAGCTAGTTAAGTGTCAAGTGTCTGGAGCTGGATTCAAACTCAGGTCCCCCTGACTTCACAGCCAGTGTGCCACCTAGCTGCTCCTAGTTTGTGAGCTGCTCCTAGTTTGTGTTTATTTTGCATTAATTCTGAATAAATAGATTCTCTACATACTTGTATATTAGCATGTTGTCTCCCACAATAGTTTCTTCAAGAATGAGATTGTGCAGTTCTTTGGATTTGTATGCTTGGAGGCTAGCACAGTGCCTGGCTCACAGTGGGTCTTTAATAAATGCTTGTTCACTGACTGTGAACTCCTTGAAAGAAAGGACTTTTTTTTTGCCCTTTCTTTATGTTTCCCACACTTTACACAGTGTGTTGCACGTAGTAAGCATTTAATACATACTTTTGATGAACTATCTAACTACCTAGAACGTAGCAGTTGTCTAATAAATGCTTGTTGATTGAAAGAATGATTTTTCTATCTATTTGTGATGCATTTTCTCAAGGCCCATTGAGTTGATGTCTACTTGTGCTCATTTTTGTTGTGTTGATTTTCTTGAACTCTCGTAAGATAGTAGAAGGCATGACAAACTTGAGTCTTACTCCAATGACCTGTGGTAACTAGGAACCACAAGAAATAAGCCTAATAAAAAGGAATCAGAGTTTCTTTTCAGTGGGGGATTGATGGTTCATCTTGTCAACGGACGCATTAATGATGATGGATCTGTTCCATTAGGGTACAGGGTATATGCTATGTTTGTCTTTCTGCCTGAAACAATCACCAATTATGGATGCCATGAATTCAACCTATCTTCCTGAAAGATGACAAAGAAAATGGCTTAGATGAATGTGGCTTTCATCTATGGCCTATTGGAGAAGATAAAAGGACTGAGGATGTGACTGGAGAAAAAAAATCAAAGAAGGTAGAGTTTTTTCAATGCATACCAAAGGCATAGAAAAGAAACGAAACCTATCTCAGGAAGGTAGTAAGTGGAATTATGTGATAAAAGGAGAAAATCTGAACTACAGAGTTATTGGGCAGGCAAGAAGCTAATTCTACTTATGGCTGGTGAGATTAGATTTGATGAAGAAGGGTCATCCCAGTTCTTCATAGAAAGAAGACAAAGAGCATTTGCAAGTAGAGAAATCCTATAAATATCCTTCCTCTAATCCCTCCTCAAGAATAAGAATTAGTACATGGGTTCTTAAACCTGGGATTCATGAACTCCCAAGGGGCTCATGGATAGATTTCATGGGGTCCATGAACATGGATGGGAAGAAGTGTGTCCTTATTTTCACTAACTAATGCAATTTTGTGTTTCTTTCAAATATTTAAAGACATTATCTGTATTGCTGCTTAATAGTTGTTGATAATCTATGGTCTATGCATTTCCAGACCTGGCATCAGTAATCAGGAAGTATGCCATCTTCCCAGAGAATAGTAGGAATTGTTTGGGCTGGCAGTCATGTTTGGATCAAGAAATTAGAAGGATTGCAATGTCCTAAAAATTTCTAATAAAAAGAGAAGGTCTTATTAATGTATGTTAAGATAAGTGTGCTTAAAATCTCTTGAATACAAGGGCAGACATGAGACAGAGAATTATTAGAATGAGGATAAAAGAACAGAGAAACAAAAATGACATCCCAACACTCCTCTTCTAAAAAATGATGAATGGTGTGGCACCTTTTTTAATACAATACTTGTTTTAATGATGCAATCAATGTCAAGCTACTAGAGTAATAATTGACTTCACCCTCTTGACTAATGTTGGAAGGTAAGTATCTGAGTATAATAAATTTAGAGCTCAAAGACCCAAAAGATCATCCATCCCAACACTCTCATTTTACAGATAGAAATATTAAGGCTCAAATTGCTTAAAGGATGCCCTAAAGGTCAAGCAGGTAAGATACTACTTTTTCCCAGGGATGAACAGTTGATAAACATTCGATGTGAAGTATATCAAGTAAAAGGATAAATTTTGCAGGGAATGGTCTCTGGTATGGACTAAATTGCTTGGAGAATTTCACTGGTTACTGTCTGATGAATAAACTATGCCATAACTGTGTTGATTAATGAATTAATGTTAACCTGGAGGGGAATCTTCAGATGCTTCCCAGAGGGTTCTGTCTTTATAGAATCACACAGTATAAGAAGAAAAAGCCCTAGAGACCATCTCACCAAATCCTCTCATTTAAAGGCAGAGGAAACTGAAGCCAAGAAAAATTCAGTTACTTGGTATGCTTTGTGCCTCTCAGGTCTGTGTCTTTTGCTTCACGCTAGTTAAGATCAATGGTTCTGATGAATAATGGAGACACCTCATGTACTAATGTGTGGCTATCACAAAAGGGTAGGGAGAGCTTTCCTGGTGGAGGGCAAAATCAACATGCAAAATCACTATGCTGGGCCAGAACAGTAAACTCGAATCACTAGGAGGAAGACGGTGTAGAAAAGTCTCCAACTCCTGTTTTAGGGTTAAAAATGTCAATAGTCCCTGTAGAGAATTAGAAATGCCTGCTCTCACATTGGCTCTTACAAAAGAGAATTGGGCCTTTTGTTGAAACACAGAGGTCAATAAAAGCCAGTAGTAGGAGCTTCCTGTTCCAAAGCCCTGAATTTCATCAATAGAAGCCAAGTGTCTGAATAAAGGAAAGCGCCATTGTCCTCTTCAGGTCAACTTATACAATCAGAAGTTTTGTCAATGTGTTTAGTTCTTGGCAATGTATTGTTTGGGCAGCACAGGAGAACAGCCAGGGTAAGGGGCAGGTGCGGGGGAGAGGAGTAGGAGACAGCAAGGACAATAGTGAAGGGTCTGGAAAACATATCATATGAAGAACAGTCAGAATAAACCTGGCAATATTTGGAGGAGAGGAGAAAAAATTCTAAGTTCACTAGCGTAAGCAATTCTTAATAACGAAATTCCTCTGTCACTGTCTATATACTACTTCTTTAAGGCTTAGTCTTAGAGTTGTCTGAGGCACTAGAAGTGAGGTGACTAGTCCAAAGTCACACAGCCAGCATGACAGAAGCTGAATTGGAATTTGGTTCTCGTCAATCCGGAGTCCAGCACTCTGCCCCTTTTACCATGCTGATGCTTATCTGAACAAAATTTCCCTCTATAATTTACCAGACAAATCTGTCAGTCACCAAGTTTTATTAAGCAAGTCACTTAATCATTGGACCTCAGTTTTCTCATCTGGAGGAAGAAGAGATTGGACTCAGTAAAACATAAATTCTCTTCCCTATCTATGATACTTTGATCCTAAGCATTTCCTATGTGCCAGGCACTGTGACAAGAACTGGGGGTACGTGTACAAGTAGAAAGAAAAGCAGTCCCTTTACACAAGGAACTTTCATTTTTACATTCACCGGGGCTTAGCACAGTTTCCGACCACAGATCAGGGCACTTTTGTTGACTGACCAATGGGAGAAGACATATATAAAAGAAGCTGGGAGAGGGAAGAGAATAAATGAAGGGATGAGAAAGAAGGTCTGGAGAGCAGCTTGGAAAAGAATGAGATGTGGCTGGCATAGACACTCCCTTTAAATGGAGTTCTGGGAGTAGACATTCAATCAAAGGGAGAGAGACCACAGGAATGGAAAAGTAATCCAAAGTGAGAAGTGGTCCTGTGGTGAAATGAGTTCCTAGGGTGAAGAGGAATCAAAAACCTGGTAGAGAAAGTCCCAAGAAATGTTGGAGAGAAAAACATCCAACTTTTTCTTGAAGAACTCCAGTGAAAGTCAGTCATTACAACCCGAATTCACTTTAGCATGGGTCTGATGATTAGTCAAGTTTCTGCTGACATTTGCTTAAATTTCCCTTTTTGTTACTTGCACCATTCCTTGTGGTTCTCTGCTCTGGGGTGAAGTCGAACCCGTTTAATCCTTCTTCCACATGACAGCTTTTTAAATAGCTGAAGACAGTCATCATGTCTCCTCTAAATCTCCTCTTCTCTAAGCTTGTACTTTAGTTACATTCAATCACCAAATACCCCTTGCTCAGCACCTCTGCCCTTATTTCTTCCTTTTTCCCCCTGGTCTCATTCTGTTTGACTGCTGTTAAATTCAGCATCATACGTACCCTCACTCTATGCTATTATTGCTCTTTTCTAACACTCTACATTTCCTCTGGCTGTTTTCCCTTCTCAAGAATTGATTTCTAGTGAATTGGCACATTGTTCTTTCTTGGAGAACTTTCTTTCCTTACCCTTCTTCTCTCCTTTTGAAAAATGTAACTGGAGTAGGGAAAAGAGGAAGGGCAGAAAGTAATCAATGGAATTTCTCTTTACACAAACATTGGCAGAGATTTTCAAAATTAATTGGTCCATCCCCAAAAGTCTCCAAGGAGGAGAGCTGGTCTAGCCTCACAAGAGAATGGGAAGTGCCAGTAGTTTGTAGAGTCACAGCTTATAAGAGGCAGTACCTCGGATACTAATTGTTCCAACCATTTTCCCAACCTGTTGGGGTGACTTCTCCATAACATCCCCAATGATTTCATCATTCTGGAAGATCATGTTAGCCCTGGTACCCATACCTCATCAGTACATTTGGCCCCTATTATGAGAGGGAAAGCACTTTGATTGGAGAGCTCCTCCCTGAATATTCACTTAAGTAGGGTCCCAGTCCAGTTATCTCTTTATTTCCCACCTAGTGATACTCCTCTGGATTTCTCCAACATGTCCCCCACATCAGGTACCTTCCCTTCCCCCACTATTGTCAGTTTCTTTTAGTATGTTGCCTTACCCCTTTAAGTTTTAAGCTTCTAGATGGTCAGGGCTATTTTTCTTTTTCATTTTTGTTGTCACAGCATTTAAGACAGTGACTGGTACGTAGTGCTTAATAAATATTGACTGATTGAAAACAGCAATAACAATAATGTAACAACATATACTAATTATATACTCCTTATTATGTACCAGGCACTGTGCTAACTGCTTTTTAAGTATTATCTCATTGAATCTACACAATAACTCTGCAAGGTGCTATTATTATTTTTATTTTACAGATGAGGAAATTGGGGGCAAACAGAGGTTAAATGACTTGCCCAAGGTCACACATCCAGAAAATGTCTGAGGTTGAATTTGAACTCAGGTCTTCTTGACTCCAGGTCCAGTTTTCAATCAGCAATTCCACCTAGTTGCCTCAAAATGCAGAACGTTCTCTGTGTGACATCCCCCACAAGTGAGTATCCTGACTCCAACTAAGTACTTTAAGTGAGTATATCATTTATTAAGGATCTACTAGGTCAGACACTATACACTGGGGATGCAAAGGAAGGTGAAAATCGCCCTGCTCTCAAGGGGCTCATTCAGCAGATTCCACTGTAAGTGAGGGCAGAGCCAACCAATCAATACTTCATCAACCTATTCCTCTGTACCAATGGTTCTCAACCTTCCTAATGCCACGACCCTTTAATACTCGTATGTGGGTGTATTTGCATGTGGGCAGACCTGCCTGGAGACGGATAGAGGAGTGGTGTCTTGGTTCCTAAGACCATTGGAAAGACCATCGGAAATATGTGTTTTCCAATGGTCTTAGGCAACCCCTGTGAAAGGGTCATTTGACCCTCAAAGGGGTCTGCGACCCACAGGTTAAGAACTGCTGCTGTATGCCATCTAGCTTCCTCTCAAATGGAGGAATTGAATCAGCAGTCCCTTCCAATTCTAATACAATAATAACCATTCATAATAATAATAATAATTGTTATTAACATCATCATCAGTAGTAGCAATATATAACACCTATTATATGACAGACTGCGCAGAGCTTTAAAAGTATCTCATCTGATGCTCACAATAATCCTGTGGGGAAGGTGCCACTATTATACTCATTATATACCTGAAGAAACCAAGGCAAACAAAGTTTAAGTGACTTACCCAAGATCACACAGCCAGTAAACATTGAAGGCCAGTTTCAAACTCCAGGTCTGGCACTCTATCCACTGTACTATCTGGCTGACTAATTGGCTTCCCCCAACCCTGAACCTTAACATGTGAAATGAATTTTGTACTAAAGTCATAAGATGAAGCAAGAAACTTATTTTCATTAAGATATTGCTCAAGAAAAAACTATGAGCAGAAAGGGGCTGTCCTAACATTTTCTTTTTCTTCTCAAATGTGACTTTGATTCTTGGTTGGATTTCTCCTTTCCCCCAATTTCCCAGTACCTTGAATTATGCTGATATTCATGTATTCCAAAATGTTTCCTACTTTGAGGCCTGAGTTGGTTTATTTGATGCTTTTCATATCCCCAGTGCCTAGAAGTATCTGGCAATTCAAAGCTGTTTGATACACGTTCAACAGAAGTTGAAAGATTTGAATTGTTTTCCCAACATACAATTTGGTTTCCACAACATAGTGCTAGGTGTTATAAATCTATTCTTTCCAAATGGTTCCCCCAGAAAGATTGTGACCATCTAAAAGGGTTTGGGTAGGTCACTCATGAATCAGAGACTTTGACATTCTAAGCTTCCACAAACATATTTTTCTTCTGGAATAGGACACTAAAAGAAGAACACTGTCTTGGAATCATTTCCTAGCCCCCTACCCTCTTTTGTGAATCTACCTTCTACTAATGAGCTCCACACACATGGAACAGGCTCTGGACAGTGAAAGTTTAAAGAGTTTCTCCAAATTTTATGCCTTAGAATTAATGAAGGACCTATATTCTGTCTTCTCAAGTTAGACCCTCAATTTCAGTCTGCTGATTACTCATACTTTGTACATTTAGATACAGACATCTGAGGCCATGGATTTTATTGCTAACCCCATTCTTGGATCTTCTTTCCTGTGAATCTCTGGAAATCTACAAATTTCTGGAGATCTTTTAATTTCTTTCTTTAAGTCGGTATTACTCAAAATAGAAGACATCAAAGATTCATAGAAGTTAATCTCCGTCTTTCATAAGTACAAAGTGAGTCATTATTAGGCCAGAATTATTTCTGCCTAAGCATTGAACCAAGGAGGTACTCCTGGGTTTTATGCCTAGTTAGATGTGGACCCCAATGATTATAGGAAGCCCTCCAGAGGGGTCAGGATGATAGGAGCATAGGTTTACAGCTTGAAGGGATCTTAGAGGTCAGGTAATACAAACTCCTCATTTTTCAGATGAGGAAATTAAGACCCAGAAGAGTTAAATGATTAACCCAAGATCACAGAGGTACTAGGAGACACAGCCAGGGTTCAAATTCAAATCCTCTGACTTTGAATCCAATATTATTCCCACTGTATTCAGCGGTTTCCTAAAGGATCAATGATATAAGGCCTTTTAGATGCAAAACTTTATGTGGAAGTCTTGAATTAAATGGCTTCCAGATCCTGTATTTATCTCTGTACAAGAGAAATTACATCTTCTCATCTACCAATGGCTCTCTGAAGATAAGAGTTTTCTAATCTGGGAAATGAGGAATTGATATGCTACAGACCATAAATCAGTATTTAGCCAGTTTTTGAAAAATGTGATTTTTTTTTAATGCCTGAAAAAAAATTGGTGCCTAAATAGGTACAGAAATAAAACTATATATGATTTGTTTTCTATGGAATTAACTGCTTCCCTGAGAATTTTTCAGTGAAATCTGCAAATTGCAAAAAGGCCACAGGGGTACAGTCTGAGAGCTTTCAACCAATGACTGAGGTACTTTGTTCCTCCCTGCACTAAGGCTACAATGAGATCGTTCATCAGAAATAACAGCGAACATCCTCTGAAGGCTCACAAATGTAATGGTGACAGAAACTTGTCTTCCCTATTTTCTCAGCTAATTTAGTTTATATGTAGTTAAATCTCTTTCTTTGCTTCAGTTCTCAAGACTTAACATTTGATTTAATGACTTCCCAGAATTCTAGACTATATTTTGAAAGATGAGTGAATTGATCCCAAAAGGTTGTATGTGGGGAATGGAGGGGTAAGGAAGAAGCAGAGGATTCCATCTCTAATTCTTTGAGCAGAGCAGAGGTTCCTATCTCTAAGTCTCTGAGTCAAAGATTCCATGAAACTCTCTGATTCTCACAGCATGACCAGACAACCTCATCTGTGGTCAAATCTATACCATCCAACTTTTATAGTACCTCTTACCTGAAAGTCATCATTGGTAATAAGCAGTAGCCTGCTATTACTTAACATACCTTCCAATTCCTCAAGAACATTCCCTTCCATCTGGTGAAATGGCAGCCTCACTATACATCCCAATCTGTCAAATTCTTTTTTTTTTCCAAAAAATTCCATAGAAAAACTATGCATTGCACTGAAAGACTTTGTCTTATTTTGATTTCTTCATTGGTACAAAATCTAGAGTGAAGCAACTAGATGATATAGCATATATAGTGCCAGATCCGAAATCAGGAAGATGTGAGTTCAAATATGACCTCAGACATTGACTAGCTGTGTGACCCTGAGCATGTCACTTAACCTCTGTTTGCTTCAATTTCTGTTATTGTAAAATGGGAATCAACTACTGAGTGGTAGGCATTGAGCCAAATCCTTATAAGTGCTTACAACAGTACCTCCATCCCAGGGTGGTCGTGAGACTCAAATAAGATAATATTATAAAGGGCTTAGCATAGTGCCTAAGATATAATAAGGACTTATAAATGCTTGCTAGGTCTACTGAATTTTAAATCAGTGGATCTGGATTCTATTTCATACTCTAACACTTGCTACTATACTGCAAAAGATTTCTTAGGCAACTACTATGTGCCAGTAATTGTAGTCAGATCTATGGGCATGAAAGCAATAATGAAAATAGTTCCTACTCTCAAATGCTGACATAAATGTAGCATTTGTGGCTACAGGAGAACAACGTCCCTTCTTAGGTAATGACCAGAGCATAATCAAGGAGAGCAATGACCTCATCTCTCTTTAGATTATATTACCTTAGAATTCCCTAAAATTTACAGCACCTTCCCCCAAACTAACTATGAAAACAGCAGCATAAAAAACTCGAAGCCTGGGACAGTGCCCCCTCCACCCTGGGAATAAAGCCCAACTTTAACATAAAGTTAAAAGTCAAGAAATAGATTAGAAAAATGAGTAAGAAAAAAATAACCATAAAAAATTACTATGGAAGCAAGGAAGAACAAGACCCAAACTCAGAAAAAGAAAACAACATCCCCCAAAACTACAAGTAAAGCCTCAAAAAATAACAAGAAATGAACACAAGCCCAACAAGAATTCCTGGAAGAGCTGGGAGGGAAAGATTTTTTAAACTCAAATAGGAGAAGTAGAATAATAGTTATGGAAGTGAAAGAGAGTGATGAAAGTAAGTTATGAAAAGAGAATCAAAAGTTCTGCAAAAAGAGGCCAAAAATACTAAAGAAAATAACACCTTAAAATGCAGAATTGGCCATACAGTAAAAAGGAGGCACAAAAATACACTAAAGAATACTTTAAGAAGCATGTATGGCCAAATGGAAAAAGATATACAAAAGTTCACTAAATGAAATAATTCCTTAAAAACTAGAATTGGGCAAGTGGATACTAATGACTCCATGAGACATTGATAAATTAAAAAAAAACAAAAGAATGAAGGAATAGAAGAAAATATGAAATGCTTCATTAAAAAAAAAAACAGCTGACATGGAAAATAGATCAGGAGAGATAATTTAATGATTATTAGACTATCCAAAAGCCATAATTTTAAAAAGCCTACACATCATATTTCAAGAAATTATAAAGGAAAACTTGTCCTGATATCCTAGAACCCAAGGGTAAAATAGAAATTGAAAGAATTCACAGATCACCTCTTGAATGGGATCTCAAAATGAAAAATCTCATGAATATAGCAACCAAACTCCTTAGCTCTCAGATCAAGGAGAAAATACTGCAGTCAACTGGAGGGGGGGTGGGGAATTCAAATATTGTAGACCCACAGGATTACACAAGATTTAGCAGCTTCCACTTTAAAGGATCAGAAAGATTGGGTTATGACTTTCTGGAAGGCAAAGGACTGAGGATTACAACTGAGAAAAACCTACCCAGAAAAACTGAGTATAATTCTTCAAGGGAAAAATGCATATTTAATTAAATAGAGGACTTTTAAGCATTCCTGATGAAAGGACCAGAGCTGAATAGAAAATTTTACTTTCAAATACAAGACTCAAGAGAAGTATAAAAATGTAAATATAAAAAAGAAGCCATGAGAAAATCAATAAAGTTAAACTATTTGGGAAAATGATACCTGTAATTCCTAAGAACTTTATCATTATTAGGTCACTTAGAAGTAGTATACATAGACAGCATATTGGTGTAAGTTTACTATAATAAGATGATTTTAAAAAATTAAATTAAGAGAGATGCACTGGGAGACAGGGGAAGTGAGAGGTAGAATAGGGAAAATGATTTCACATATAAGAGGCTCAAAATGAAGGACTTTTAAAGTGGAAGAGAAGATGGTAAGTGGTGGTAGGCAGTGCTTGACCCTTATTCTCATGGAAGTTGATGAGAGAGGGGATAATACACATACTCCACTGGGTATCAAAATCTACCATACCTAACAGGGAACTAGAAGTGGAAGAAGAAAAAAGAAGAGGTGAACTGATAGAAGTGAGGACCAATTAATGAAGACAGTGGTAAGCAAAGAAAACAGACTTTTGAGGAGGAATAAAGAAAGAGAGAGAAAGACAGAGAGAGAGAGAGGGAGTAAGAGAGAGGGAGAGAGAGGGAGAGACAGAGACAGAGACAGAGAGAGACAGAGAGAGAGAGGATAAACAGGAAAAATAGAATGGAGGGAAATATGCAGTTAGCAATCATAACTATGAGTGTGAATGGGATTAATTTACAAAATAAAAATGGAAGTTGATAGCAGAATGGATTGAAAACCAAAATCCAAAAATATGTTTTACAAGAAAAACAATTGTAACAGAGAGACCCCCAGAGAGTAAAATATGGTCCTGGAGCACAATCTGTTATGCATGAGCTGAAGTTAAAAACTAAACAAAACAAACAAAAAGAAAAAGAAACAGGCATAGCAACCACGATTTCAGAAAAAGCAAAAGTAAAAATCGACCCAACTAAAAGAGAGGAGGGAAACTGTGTTTTGCTGAAAGGTAGCATAAGCAAGGAGGTAATATCAGTACTAACATATATGAACCAAACGGCATAGTACACAGATTCTTTTTTTTTTTTCTTTTTGGAGGGGGGAAGGTAGGGCAATTGAGGTTGAATGACTTATTGAAGGTCGCATGGCTAGTAAGTGTTGTGTCTGAGACCGGATTTGAACTCAGGTCCTCCTGACTCCAGGGCTGGTGCCTATTCACTGTGCCATGTAGCTGCCCTGAGTATCTAGATTCTTAAAGGAAAAATTAAATAAATCACAAGAGGAAATGGATAATAAAACTATACTTGTGGGTAACTTCAACTTTTCCTTTCAGAAGCAGATAAATCTAACCACAAAATAAAAAAGTTAAGGGAATGAAGAGAATTTTTTTTAAAGTTATGATAGATACGTAGAGAAAATTGAACAGAAATAGGAAAGAGTATACATTTTTCTCAGTTGCACATGGCACATACACAAACATTGAGCATACATCAGGGCATAAAAACTTTACAACCAAATAAAGAAAAGCAGAAACATTAAATGCATCCTTTTCAGACCATTATGCAATAAGAATTATTTTCAATAAATGGCTATGGAAACATAGATTAAAAATCTGTTGAAATTAGATAATCTAACGCTAAAGAATGAGAGCATCAAAGAAGAAATAATAGAAACAATCAATAATTTCATCAAAAGGAATGATAAAGAAACAAGAAGCCAAAATTTATGGAATACCACAAAAGTAGTAATTAGAGGGAAACTGACTTCAATAAAATAGTGAAGAAACAGATCAACAAATTGGGCATACAACTAAAAAAAGCTTGAAAAAGAATAAATCAAAAATAAAAATTATTTAATTAAATTAACTGAATAAAAATTAAACACCCAATTTGAAATCTTGAAAATCAAAGGAGAGATCAATACAAATTAAAGAAAGTTATTGAACTAATAAATAAAACTAGTTATTGGTTTTTTGAAAATATTAACCATTGATTAATTTTGTTCAAAAAAAAGGAAACCAAGTAACTGGTATTAACAGAGGAAAAGCTGATTTCACCACCAATGAAGAGAAAATTAAAGCAATTATTAGGAGCTCTTTTACCCAATTGTATATAAATAAATTTATAATCTAAGTGAAATGAATGAATAATTATATGAATATAAATTGCCCTGATAGAAGAGAAAATAAAATACTTAATTATCCTCTCTTAGAAAAAGAAAATGAGTAAGCCATTGATTAGCTCTTCAATGAAAAATCCCCAGGACCACATGGATTCACAAGTAAATTCTACCAAATATTTAAATAATAATTAATTGCAATAGTATCTAAACTATTTGGAAAAATATACAAAGGAGTCCTAGAAATTCCTTTAAAGATACAAACATAATATGTAAACCAGGAAGACCAAAAATAGAGAAAGAAAACTATAGACCAATTTCCCTAATAAATATAGAGACACAAATTTTTTTAGGAAAATACTAGAAAGGAGATTACAGCAATATATCACAAAGAATATACACTCTGACTAGATGGTATTTATACCAGGAATAAAAGGCTGGTTCAGTATTAGGAATGCTATCAACATAATTGACCATTTCAATAATAAAAACAACCAAATCATATGACTATCTCAATACATGCAGAAAAAGCTTTTGATGAAAAACATCACTCATTTCACTAAAACACACACACATACACACACTCAATCACTCACACTCTCACAAATCAGAAAGCATAGGAATAAAAGGAGCTTTGCTTAGAATGATAAGTGATATCTGTCTAAAACCATCAGCAAGCATTTTCTATAATGGGGATAAGCCAGAAGCCTTCAAAATAAGATCATAACAAAGCAAGGATGCCCATTACCAGTATTATTATTCAATAATATGCCAGAAATGCTAGCTATAGCATGAGAAAGAAATTGAAGGAATTAGAATATGAAATGAGAAAACAAAACTATCACTCATTTCAGATGATATGATAACATTTCTCAAATATATAGATAACTAAGTCAAATTTATAATATTAGTGACTTCCCAATTGAAAAATGGTCAAAAGTTATGAACAGGGGGTTTTCATAAGAAGAAACCAAAGCCTATGCCCAAAGGACTATGAAACTATGCATACACTTTGATCCAGCAATACCGTTATCAGGTCTATATACCAAAGAGATTTTTTTTTTAATGGAGAAATCCTATTTGTACAAAAATACTTATAGTAGTTCTTTTTGTTGTGTCTAAGAATTAGAAATCAAAGTGATGTACATCCAGTGTGGAATGGCCGAATGAACCGCTGGATGTGATTGTGATGAAATACTTTTGTGCTATAAGAAATGACAGGCAGAATACTTTCAGAAAAATGTAGAAAGACTGTTATGAACTGATGTAAAGTGAAGTGAGTAGAACGTGGAAATCACTATATACAATAATAACAATGTTGTTATAATAATACATAGTAACATATAATATAATATAATATATAATAATAAGAATAATGTTCAACTGTGAAAAACTTCACTATTTTCAGCAATACAATGAACCAAAACTATTTGGAAGGATTTATGATTTAAAAAAAAATCTGTCCACCTCCAGAGAAAGAACTGATACAGCCTGAATGCAGATTAAACCATACTCTTTTTTTTAACTTTTTTTTTCTTGGGTTTTTTTGGGGGGGGCAGAGTTTTAGGAGGAAGGGGGTCCAGTGTTTTTTTTTTTTTGCAACACGGCTTATGTGGAAATATGTTTTCCATGACTGTGTATGTACAATCTGTATCAAATTGCTTGCTTTCTCAAGGAGGGGTGAGAGAAGAGAGGGAAGGAGAGAATTTGGAACTCAACTATTTTTTTTAAACGAATGTTAAAATTTTTTACATGAAATTGAGGAAAAAAAACAAAAAACAACAAATGGGGGGGAAGATTTTTGTATTTTAAAATACTGTTGTCTGTCTGTTATTCACCTGCATTTTGGTAAACTAAATTTTGCAGAATGAAATATTTTTGAGATTCATTAAGCCTTCTATTGTTTTGATGACTTTGTATCACTTTAACTTTGCTAAGAAATTGTGATTATTATAGCCCATGTCTTCATCTTTTTTCATTTTCCATTTCATAAGGTGGACAATACATTAAAAACAGTTCTTATATTTGTTTGTCATGCCTTCTCATCTTTCTGTCTCTCTCAGATTTGGTGTTTTCTCTAACTTTTGCTGAAATCAGTGAAATGACCACCATTTCTGTCATGTGCCATATTCCTTACATTACGGTTAATTTCACATGTATGGTTTTCTATTATGCTAATTCTTCTCTTGTAAAAGAAAGTATTTATCATGCACAGGAGTGAATTTTCAGAGCAGTATGCAAATCTTCAGCCTTATTTCCTGATCTGCAAGCTGGGATGTAAAATGCTATAAACATATGAAAGTGAAATATAGGTGAGGATATAATATGCAAGAAAACCCAATGGTAAAATCTTGAATAGACACTAGCAGTGCAATCAACAGTTCCAACACTCTCTACTGCATTGATTATGAACTCATTCTGTCACAGAAATACATACCTTGCAGAATCTTGGAGCAGGAAAGGACCTCAGAGGCCGTCTAGGCCAATATATAATATTTAAAGAAATGCCTTTTACAATAACCCTGAAAGTATGGTTTCATCTTTGGTCTGAAACCCTCTAATGCAGCGGTTCTCAACCTGTGGGTTGCACCCCCTTTGGGGGTAGAACGACCCTTTCACAGGGTCACCTAAGACCATCAGAAAGCACATATTTCTGATGGTCTTAGGAACTGAAACACAGCTCCTCTATCTGTCTTCAGGAGGGTCCGCCCACATGCAGATATGCCCACATATGAGTATTAAAGGGTCGCGGCATTAGGAAGGTTGAAAACCACTGCATCTAATGTGTAGGAGATTATCCATTTGACTAACCAAGGCAATCTATTCTATTTTCAGAATTCTAGTTGTTAGAAGGTCACCATCATAGAACCCATCTGGTTGATTAGGATCTCCCATTAGCAACATGATTTCTTGGAAGCCACATGCACAGTTGATCATCAGTGTCAGATCATGTCTCTACTGTCAGAGCCAAGTGCTGCCCTTAAATAGAAAGGAAGGATTTTCAAATGCTCTTATTTAATTGTATTATAAGAATTTAGGAATAGTTAGGCATTTCTTGCTATTTCCTTTGAAATCAAAATCTTCCGTAAAACTAAAGGCTAAATGTACTTTGGAATAACTCACCAAAGCTTAACAGTCCTCAACAAATGAAACCAGCAAAAAGGTGAACAAATGATGGGACTTTGGTTGTAGATTCTGGCCCACGGCAAATAAACTTTGCCTGGGAAGTGTCAATAGTTTTTAAATGTGCATAGTAATTGCTGAGGAGGCCTCTGTGCCTCAGCAGAATTTCAATCATGTTCCTAGTTTTTTTCCCCTCCAAACCTTATATATGCTTATAAGACTTTCTTCAGAAATGAAGTCTCATTGGTCCACCAAGTTACTGTACAGTCTCTAATGTTTCAATTTTATGAACCATAGTTCTGTTCCAAGCTCCAGAGCATCTTATCAACTTGCTACAGAAACTTTCAACTTCAATTCAAAGCTTCTTTATCTCTTGGCCCTCTGAGTCTCAAACAAGAATTAGTTGATAACTAGTTCTCTAAGTGTCTCCCAGAAGTTGGAATATTTCATCTGAAGTCATAGAAGTGCTAAGCCATTGCCTCCAAAACAGAAGGAGAGAAGAAGGAGGTTCTCAGAAACCAATAGAGTTGAGGATGCCTTTGGTGCATGGCAGTGACATCCAGAATCAGAGGAATTACTGACCTACCAAAAATATGTATGATCATCAGAACTTTTTTACTCTTTAAAAACACTGTCCTTTGGCTTAGATGAATTTTTGACAATGAGCAAAATGTAATAAAATTCAAGAAATTGGAGCTACTTTTTGTTTCTAATCAAATAGTAGTCATTTTTTTTCTCCTCCATTTTTAAGTGAGTTACATTTACCCTTTGCCCCTTTCCTCCCTTGTATTATTCTTATCGATGAGTATGTATGCCCTCAATAGGAAGTATCAAAGGGTCATAGATGGGAGAGCTGGAAAGCACCTTAACATGGCTAATGGTCCAATCCACTCATGTACAGATAAGGAATCTTAGGGCCAGAGAAGAGACTTGGCCAAAGTCACACAGGCCAATAGGTGGGTGATCCAGGATTGAAACAACACCACTGACTCCAAAACCAGTGACCTTTCAATAATAGTAATAACAATAGTGGTAATAGTAAGAATGTTGATGTCAATGGTGTCAGCGTGTAATATTTCTACATCCACATAATTTTTGTGAAGTGCCTTAAATATCTTATCTCCCAAGTTCTATGAGGGCAAGAATCATTATTTTACGTCATTATAGCCATTCCAGGCTGTCACAGGTACACGTGTAGCACTTAATAGATCTTTATTTTTGTTGTTTGGACTAAGCAGACATAAGAATGGAACCTTTTCAAATATCATAAAAAGTACATCATATATCATCTGGACCCCATGTTCTTTGCCTTCACGGAACATATTATCTACCCTTTAGACCAGGGGTGGGGAACCACATGTGGCCTTGAGGTCACAGGCTGCCCACCCCTACTCTAGACAATCCACTAAGATGGTACCCTATATTCTTACAGTCATACCGTCTTGTCTGTCTGAAAGCAAACTCCCAAAGGGCAAATATTTTTAACGTGTAACTAGGTAGATATAGCACGATACAGGAGACAGGCTGGGCTAGGAGTCATAAAGATGCAGGTGCGAGTTCTGCTCCTGACACATATTGGCTGGTGGAGCTGTGGATGGAGGACTAATCAGGAGTTGAAAGGCATCAGTTCAAATCCTGCCTCTGGTTCTAACTAGCTATATAACCTTGGACAATCCATTTAACTTCACTTGCCTTCAGGTTCTTTATGGGTAAAATAGACATCATCATAATAGCACTTGTCTTCCATTGTTCTTGTGAAGATCAAATGAGATAAAATATAGGAAAGAAACAAGCATGTTTTAGGCATTCATGTGGCAGGCATTGCTCCAAGTGCTTTACAGTTTTCTTCTCATTTGATCCTTACAACAACCCCAGGAGGTAGTTGCTATTTAGATTCCCTTTTATAGTTGAGGAAACTGAGGCAGGTGGAGGTGAAGTGACTTGTCCAGGGTCACACAACTAGACAACATCAAGATAAGATTTGAACTCCTGTCTCCCAGACTCCAGGACCAACACCAGATCCACTTTACCACCTAACTGCCCTGCCCCAGGTGTTTGAAAAGGTCTTTGAGAACCTTAAATGGCTCTGTAAATGCTAGCTAGTGTTATTGTTCCCTTTATAATGCACAATATGTGAATTCACTACAGTTAGTCACTAAATCATTTCACGAGGCCCCAGGTACTTAAGACTCCAAATCACTGAGCAGTTACCAATCTGTGGTAGTAGAAGAAATGTGTAAAGTAGAGGTACCCCCACACTGATAAAATCACAGCTCTAGATCCTGCCTTGGAAAAAACCATAATGCATCATAGGATTATGGACAGAGGTCTCAGGGGTCATCACATCCAATAGCCTTGCTTACTTTAGAAAAAAAAAATTGTGGCCCAGAGAAAATAAGAAACCGACCTAGCTCACACTGAGAGGGAAGTGGCAAAGTTCAGATAGAAATCTAGGTCAGCTGACTCCAAACCTAATGCTCTTTTTATGATATTAAACCAGGAGTGGGGAACCTGCACCTGGAGGCCATACATGATCCTCTAGGTCCTTAAGTGTGGCCCTTTGACTGAATCCAAATGGTTTGTTTAGACTAAAGACTAAACTGTCTTCCCCAGGCATTCTTGGCTTTGGAAGACTGGGGTCTTATCAACCATTAGGGTATTTGTGGGTGTGTTTGGGTCTAGGCATATGGTGTGGTATGTCAAGGCAGTTTGTGTGTATGCTCTGTGTGCATGTGTCTGCTTATGTGTTCAGAGAAAGTGCATTTTCATGTTTGTACGTGCTTTTTGTTCTTCATCAAATGATAAATAGTAAGAGAAAAGTGAATTAATAATAAAGTGGCTCATCCAATCTGCGTTTATTAATTAATAAAAGAACTGAAACTAGTCTGATTCCATTATTTTTTCATTTGACTAGATTATAAAGCCTATTTATAATCTTCCCAGGAGTTGTCAATCTGGTTTAATAAATACCTATCAAGCCTGCAGAGTTTTGTGATCCCAGACTCAATAGATTGGCCTGAAATTTCTGGTCCCTCTGTCTATTTATATGCCAGGTAAACACCCCCAGTAACCCCTACTGCCAAGCCAGAAGGCCAGATGCTAAAGCTTCAGCCATGGTGTTCTCTCTCTCAATATTTTCTCTGACCCTCCCCATTTTTGCAATTCACACCTGCACTAACCTGTCTCCCTCCTCCCAATTTCTTCCCTCTTCATCTGCCACACAGATACCAACATCATCTTCCTAAATCCCAGGTTGGACCCTGTCACTCTTTTACTCAAAAATCTTCAGTGGCTCTCTATTTCTAGCCAAAAATACAGTATCTTCAGTCTGAATTGTAATATTCTCCTGAGTCTAGTTCCCACCTGTCTTTCCAGTCTTAGTTTCTGAATCCTTTCTGGGAAGAGTATATTCTAGCTAAATAGACCTAGTAGTGACTCCCCACATTGGGTATGCCACCTTTTATCTCAATACCCTTGACTGAGCTCTACTAAATTCCTGGAAAGCACTCCCTCTACATCTCTGCCTCTAATAATGCTTAGCTTCTTATAACCCTCAGCTGGGGGGCCACCAATTCGGGGAACACCTTCCCAAATTGCCAGTTCTTTTTACCTCCTAACAGCTTAGCTTTTATTTTTGTATGGAATAGAACCATAGCTTTAGAGCTGCAAATGACAGCAGAAGCTATGAAATCTATTCCTCTCATTTTACAGATGAGGAAACTGAGCACAGAGAGGTTAAATTGTTTACCTAGTCACATGCCTGGAATGCTCTCACTTCTTGCACCTCTGCCTCCTGGCTTCCTGGCCTTCAAAACTCTAATCAAATCTCACATTTTATAGAACACATTTCCTATTCCTCACTGCCCACCCCCACCACCATCCCTTCATTCTGAGATTACCTTTCAGTAGACTGCATATATCTTGTGCATTCCCAATTATTTGTCTATTATTCTCCCCACCTTTAAAATGGAAGCCTTTTGAAGACAGAGACCATGT
>CM053582.1:564217917-564235214 GCA_028627135.1 Pseudochirops cupreus | reverse complement strand
GAACACAAAAGGCTATCCACCCTTAAGTTACAAAGTTAAACTCAGCATTGAATACCCAAGGAAAGGTCCTTCTTTCATCTTCACTCCAGGCAAGCCCTCAGCAATCTCAGTTCCTGGGGAGACAAGGCTCAACAAAGCCACAGCCAGTGTCCTCATCAAGTCACTCCCTGCCTGTAGAACAGTCCCAGAACCCCTGAAAACATCAGCAAGGCCCTCTTCCAGGATTTCTGTGCAGGTACCAGAAGAAAATCCTCCTTTAGGGCTTCTGAACCAACAGCCAGGTTCCAGGACCTCTACAACAGCAGCACTGTCCTTCACCATCAGATAAATCTGGCAAAACAACATCAAAACAGGCAGACAAAATACCGGCATCACAGCCATGCCTCCTCAGTCCTTGGCAGTTCTTAAAAGTCCTGGGCAGCTCCAATAGGCTCTCAGGAGTCTTTCTCTCAGCAACTCAGGCTCCACAATGCTGGATGCTGCTCTCCCAAAAGTCCTCCTGGCCTTCTCTCAGCTTGGGCCTCTTTCCCAATTCACGGCTCCTCCCAGTTCAGCCCTCTCTCTTCTCATCAGCAAATCCATCCCACAAATGAGATTCACAAGCTCTGGGTTTTAACACTCAACCCAAAAACCAAGCCAATACAGGGGCATCTCCAAATTCCATTACCAATACACTCCCCAGAGTAAATATCTCAGCATAATGACCTACCATCTTGAAATTTTCATATGTACACATACATATATACACGTGTGTGAACATGTGTACATGTGTGTTGTGTGTTTATATGTTTGTGTGTGTGCTTGTGTGTGGGTATATACGTATACATATATATACTTATATGTATATGCTAATGTATAGACAAACACACACATACATACATATCCCAAATGTGTGCATAGATATATATATATTTATATATATATGTGAGTATTCTGATATGTGTGTATATGTGTGTGCATACATGTATACAGGTAAATATGTGTATATTTACAGGTGTGCATATGCACATTGTATCCCTATATGAGCTTATATGATGTTTTATATTTAGGTTACACATATATTCGTAGTAAGTGGTGCCATGGATAGAGTACCAGACTTGAAGTCAGTAAAACTCATCTTCCTGCGTTCAAATCTGTCCTCAGACACTTATTAACTGTATGACCCTGGGCAAGTCACTTAGCCCTGTTTGCCTTGATTTTTGCATATGTAAAAAGATCTGGAGAAGAACATGGCAAAGCACTGTAGTATCTTTGCCAAGAAAACCCCAAATGGAGATGACAAAGGTGAATTGGACACTACTGAAATGACTGAATGACAATACATTTTGAGCTTTTTGAGTTATACCCTATAATGTATTCATGTAAGTGTTTTTCTGTCAAACTTCTTTCTAATTTTTTTCCATCAGTTTTTAGCAAATAAGCTATCCTCTTTATGGTTTAAATACTTGGGTTCATAAAACAAAGAATTCTTTATCTGGGGACTTTGGGGTGTTCCTTATCTAGTCTGGCTTACTGAATTATTTTTCTATTTTTAATGGGTATTAAATAGCCGGGATGCTTACTCTTTGTACTATACTTGGAAACAATTGACTTCCTTAAAGGATAATTTTATTTACATTTCCTTCATATTCCAGGCATTACATTAATTAGTATAGTAGCTAGAGTGCTGGCTCTATAATCGAAAGAACCGAGTTTCAATTCAAACTCAGGTACTTATTAGCTCTGTGACCCTGGGCAAGTCATGTAATTGAGGATAATAATAGCATCTACCTCCCATGATTGGGATGAAAATAAAATGGGGTAATATTTGTAAAGAACTTTGAAAACATTAAAGTACTATAGGATTGCTAGCTCTTATCAATAATTACATAAATTAATCTATCCTTATCCATTTATTTCTCTTGCTAACATCATGCAGTATCTTTCCTATCACATGTGTCCCTTTTGGTAAGAGAAAAAAAAATACTCTTTGTTCTTCTTGAAGATCGTGAATTTTGACATGATTATTGAGAAGGAAAACCTAAGTCAATTCATCCATATCACATGACTGAGGGTACAGAAAAGATAATAATGAACCTAATTTAGCTACACTAACCAGCTGAATGGTCCGATGAAGAGCTACTTTATTGAACTTGTCTTATTATTACATGTTTATGGTATTCACCATCTGGGGAGAGATTCCTTCATTTGGCCATTTTTAAAAATAATTTCTTTTTAGAACTTTAAACTCCAGATTCTATCCTTTTCTCCCTCATCACCCACCTCCAATAGAAAGACAAACAATTCAATACAGGCTGTACATGTGTAGTTATGCAGAACATCTCCACAACGGACATATTGTGAAAGACTGACTATATTTCCCTCCCTACTATCCCTTCTTCCACTTGTTCCATTCTCTACTTTGTCTCTGTCCCTTTACACATGTACATGCTTCTAACAACCCTCCCCCCAAATCTTTCCTCCCCTCCATCATCCCCCTTCTCATCCCCTTCCCTCCTACTCTCCTGCAGGGCAAGATACTGAATTTTAGAGTGTATGTCATTCCTTCCCTAAGCCAAATTCAACAAGAGTAAGGTTGACCCATTCCCTTTTGCCTTTCTGTTCTTCCCCTCCATTGTAACAGTTATCCCTTACTTTGACTATATGAGAAGATTAACACCATTCTGTCTCTCCCTGTCTCCTCTAATTCTAATCCTCTCCCACCTCTCAATTTCACCTTTTAAAATCTCATCCTGTCCTATTCAATTGATCCTGTGCCCTCTGTCTATGTACACATATATACACACACACTCACATATGTATTCATATGCATATATACCCTCCCACATAGACAATGTGCATGTACATATGTATATATATATATATATATGTTTATATTCCCATCACCTATCCTCACACTGAGAAAAGTTTCATAAGTTACAATTATAGTTTTTCCATGTTGGCATGTAAATAGTTCAACTTTAATAAGTTCCTTATGATTTCTTTTCCACGTTTACCTTCTCATGCTTCTTGTATTTGAGTGTCAAATTTTCTATTCAGTTCTGGTTTTTTCCTCAAGATTGCTTGAAAGTCCTCTACCTCATTCAATAACCATATTTTCCCCTGAAACATTATACTCAGTTTTGCTAGGTAGATCATTCTTGGTTTTAATCCTAGCTCCCTTGATATCCAGAATATTATATTCCAGGACCTTTGTAGAATGGGTTAATGTAGAAGCTGCTAGATCCTGGGTTATCTTGATTGTGTTTGCATAGTATTCAAATTCTTTCTTCTTGGCAGCTTGTAATATTTTCTCCTTGATCTGGAAACTCCAGAACCTGGCTGTAACATTCCTAGCAGTTTACTTTGGGGATCTTTTTTCAAGAAGTGATTGGTGAATTCTTTCCAGTTCTATTTTGCTCTCTGGTTCTAAAATATCAGGGCAATTTTCCTTGAGAATTTCTTGAAGGATGATCTCTAGATTCATTTTTTGATCATGGCTTTCAGGTAGTCCAATAATTTTTAAATTGTCTCTCCTGGATCTATTTTCCAGGTCTGTGGTTTTTTTCAATGAGATATTTCACATTGCCTTCTATTTTTTCATTTGTTTAGATCTGTTTAATAGTATCTTGATTTCTCTTAAAGTAATTTGCTTCAATTTGTTCCACTCTAATTCTGAAGGAATTATTCTCTTCAGAAAGCTTTTGAGATTCTTTTTCCATCTGGAAAATTCAAGTTTTTAAGGCATTCTTCTCCTCATTGGCTTTTTGGGCCTCTTTTGCCGTTTGAGTTAATCTATTTTTTAAGGTGTTATTTTCTTCAGTCAGGTTGTTGACTCTTTTTTCATGATTTTCTTGCATCATTCTTATTTCTCTTCCCAATTTTTCCTCTGCTTCTCTTATTTGGTTTTCAAAATCCTTCTTGAGCTCCTCTATGGCCTATAACCAGTTTCCATTTTTCTTGGAAGCTTTTGGTGCAGGAGTTCTGACTGTATTGTCTTCCTCTCATTCCATGCTTTGATCCTTTTTGTCCCCAAAAAAGGAATCTAAAGTTGGATTGCTGGGCTTGCTTTGCTTCCTTTGCCTGCTCATGTTGCCATTCAATTACTTGGCTTTTGAGCTCCATAGAACTCTGCTTCCAGAGAGGAGAGCTCTTTCCCAAATCACTGGGGTTTCTGCAGCTGCCAGAGCTATTAGGAGGCTGCCATGTCTACAGGCCCCACAGCTTTGGCCCACTGAAAACACACCTCAGGACCACCACCCAAGACCACGATCCTGATCCAGGCAGCTTAAGGCAAGAGCACTTAGCCTCTGAATGATTGTTTGACGCCCCCCCTCCCGCCCCTGCAATCTGTAAGCCAAGAGCTCTGAAGCACCCACATGGAGGCAGCTTCAGGGCCACTGCTTCAGACTGCTTCTAGCTCTGGGGCAGTTGGGCAGACCCTCTCCTCCAAATTTAGCCAAGTTCCATTGACTTTTCCCTTTGTCCTTGTCCCTTATGAGTTGATAATTCTGGAAACCACCACAGCTCCCAGTGATCTGCTCACCTGAAAGCTCCAGCCGTGGTTTGTCCTTGTTCACCCTTGGGCTACAGCCATGGGTTCATGTAGTGCTTGTCTGGGCTCCCAGCATGCTGTGATGAACCCCTTTCTGTCTGCCTGCTGGGCTGCCTTCAGCTGGAACTTTGTTTCTCTGTCCCTTTGTGCATTCTGGAGCTCTAAGATTTGTTTAGAGTCATATTTTATAGGTATTTGAAGTGGTTATGGGGAAAGCTGCAAAGTTTTGCTGCTTCTATGCCTCCATCTTGACTCCGCGCCCATTTGGCTGTTTCTAATGGATTAGCATCTGATCCAATGAACATTAGTAGAATTTATCTATTGTGCTTTGTGTCTTTGATTCTCTATGGCAGTGGTTTTTAATCTTCCTAATGCCGCGACCCTTTAATACTTGTATGTGGATGTATCTGCATGTTGGCGGATCTGCCTGGAGATGGATAGAGGAGTCGTGTCTCCATTCCTAAGACCATCAGAAATATGTGTTTTCCGACGGCCTTAGGTGACCCTGTTTGAACCCCAAAAGGGTCATGACCCATAGGTTGAGAACCGCTGCTCTATGGTATTTCTATCACCGACTTCCTTGATTCTGGCAAATTTGCTATAGTTGTTTCCCAAATATCATTACACACTTGATTTTTTGTTTGTTGAGACCATTTGTACTTGAAAATGAGACAGAACAGCATTTTATTTAATTGTTTAAGACAGTCATTCAATTCAAAATTATCCTTTAGATATTTACCAGTTGTGTGATCCTAAGAAAGTCACCTAACCTCTCAACCTCAGTTTCCTCATTTGTAAAATGAAACAGCTGGAAAAAACAATCTCTAAAGGCTCTTCCAGCTTTAACCCTATCATTATGATTTCTATTATTTAGGACAATGATTCTGGTGACCATTCTAGATATGATGGACAGTCTATCGTTTGACTAGAATATAGTTTTCATGGAGGGAATGATGTAAAATCAGTCTAGAAAGATAGCAAGCAGGTTATTGGGAATTTAAAATCATAAAGGGAGGAATGATGATTATGAAACCAATAGACAAAGAAATAAGGGAAGAGTTGGTGAATGGCTGATAAAGTAATAAAAAAGCGGGATTTCAAACTATAAGATCCAGGTTCAAAGTCTGGCTTGGCTGCTTTTATGTATATGTGTCTCTGACCTGTGGTAGAGCAATTGATTTGATCAGACACACTGTACATTGATCCCTACATGGTGATATCATTTTGGTCATCTGCAAGCACCAAGGACAACAGCCAATCAACCAACTTCAGGAGAGTCGTTCACTCCCTTGGGCCTTAGTCTCCTCCTCTATTAAAAAGAGAGATTGGAAAAGATAACCTCTAAGGTCCCTTCCAGCTCCAAGTCTATGATTACTAACTACTCTATAAGTACTATTGACACTAAGCCAAAGAATAAAGGAAATAGATCCCCAGATAGGCTCCCTGGCTAACCCTGTGTAAATAAAGACAAATTTGAATAATATCAAACTAAGGTGAAATACACTAAACAACACTTGGTTAAACTTCAGGCACTCAATCTTCCCTTCTTTTAAAAAGAGGATTGATGAGAATACTCATGTGCAGGAACCATTGCTCACAATCATTCCTCTTCTTTATACACTTTATACACGTGTCTGTGGTTTGGATGGGTTGTCACCACAAGATTTTTCAAAGAAAAAATATGCAAACAAGCGCAAAAAGACATAAGGAAAACCAAAGTTAAAAGAGACTGTAAAGCTCTCATGTATTGGAATAGATAATAAATGTTCATGAGAATATATGCTCCACATGATCTCATCTAGAGCCTTTGGCAGCACATTGTAAATGACATATAATGAGAGTGTCATCAGGAAACAAAATCAATTTCCATCTCATGTTTACTGAAGACATTTAGGGGAAATATGCCCAACCCAGATAAGCTTCCTGGGGCAGAGGGTGAAAAATTAATGAAACTAAGGTTTCACCTTAGACAAATTAAAGTCTGAAAGCTCTGGGACAAGATGGCTCACATCCCAGAAACAGGGAGAAAGGTGGCCAAAGAAACAAAGTCTCCTTAGGAGAGAGCTTTCACCAATGACAGAACAGAACTATCTACAAATGTGAAAAGGAAAAGCAGTATAGTATAAGTTAAGAAACATAAAACTGATTTAAGTTATTTGTTAATTATGAGGAAGAAATGTGTTATTTCAATGACATTTTATGTCAGCCATTATGTTTACCTTCTGTAATTAAAGATAATTCTACTGCTGGTCAGTGGATAAGGAAGATGGTAGAGAGAGCTGAAGAAGCATAGAACTTGTCATTGAATCATAAGGGATCTTCAGGTTCATCTTATACCAAGATTATTGTTATACAGGTGATATATAACAGAATCAAGATTTGAACCCAAGTCTTTTTTCTCCAGATCTAAGGCTCTGTCCATTATACCATGCTGCCTTTCAAGTTATACAGCTAGGTAATGGGAAAATGGAGACTAGAACTCAGATCTCTAGACTCCTAATTGAGGGTTCATTCGATTACACTAGGATATCTTCCAGGACTTTAAAGGAAATACTAATTCGTAATTATCATGTAATCCACATCCACTCCCTTTAACCACCACCACCCCCTCATTTAAAAGATTGCTGTCTTCCATAATTTAGAAGAGCAGTGGTTTCTTTGGTGTGGGCATTCCCTCTATCAACCCAGATAACCATCGCTCATGCCTTAGGAGGTAATTTGTGCACTTGTTAATGGCTTTAAAATATGTGTGTGTATATATAGATTTAAGAGATGGAGGGAGGGAGAGACAGAGGGGGGGGAAGGAGTGAGGAAGGGAGGGAGAGAGAGAGAGAAAGAGAGAGGGCTGGGGAAAGAGAGAGAAAGAGAGAGAGAAAGAAAGAGAGAGAGAGAGAGAGAGAGAGAGAGAGAGAGTTTTATGCCAACTAGCCTGTGATTATCCTCAGTACATCCTAGAATTTCTGACTTCCCTAAAGGTTCAGTTTAAACATTGACTCTAATCTACCACCTTTCCGGATTATTACATAACTAGTGTCTCTCCCCAAATTACCTTGTGTATATTTGATGTTTACTTGTGGGGGGGGGGGGGGGAGTGTATATTGTTTTCCTTCAGCTGAGTACAAGTTATTTGAGGTTAAGAACTGTTTCAATCTTCCCTTCTCTCTTCCTCCATCCCTTCTTTTTCCTTCCTTCCTTTCTTCTTCCCCTGTATCCTCAAGGCTTAGAACAGTGACTAGGACAAAGAGATTAGGACTGAACTTGTTATTTCATTAGTATCAGGAATTCCCACATGAGGGAATTCTCTCCACTAATTCAGGTCAGATGCTTCTCTGAAATTCATAGTCTTAGGGACTTGCCCAAGGTCAGAGTCAATGTCAAAGACAGGACTTTAAACCTAAGATTTACTGGTTACAAGGTTTCTTATCAGCCCAGTGTCATACTGCCTCTCTCTATTTAGTAACAACCAAATTGATGCTTCCTGAATTGAGTTGAATTAACTGAATTGAATGGTAAAAGATAAAATATATAAAGTCATTGTCAATTGCTCTTACCTTGAGCTTAGCAGGAAAAAATAATTCTACCTATGTGGTAATAAATTCTATTGATTTTCAAGTCATCTCAATAGAATTCTCAAAAATGTCGCCCAAGTATCTTGTAAAGAGCTTATTGTTTCACTCATTAATGTACCTCTTTTGCATTTGTTTATTTCCAAATTTTTCTTCCTAATTAGGCAGGAGCCCTTTGGCCATTTACAGATAAATACATTCATATGTAAATAGAGATGTTTCCACAAGTGAAATCCAATTAAGAAAAGCTCTGTTGAATTCATCTAAAACTTTTGGTCTCTCTCATTTGGCATCACTTACCATTGCTTAGCTGTATATGGGACCCCTGAAAGTCATAAAATAATTTACTTCAGTCATTTTTGTCATTTTTGTTATCCACATTAAATTCCAGCTAATGTAATGTTGCATTGGATTTTTTTTTAAATCTGCTAGTTCTTCTCTGATCTCTCTTGTCACCATTTTGAAAAGTAGTGTTTGGCAAAAATACATTTTATTTGATTAGTGATTGGTCTTTTGTGTATGTAGATGGTACCTTATGATGTTCTCTGGGAAAAATAAAGTAAATAACACTCTCCTTGATTCTTAATATTTCTTTAGCAAATGAGATTCAGCATTATTATTTTTTTAACCTCAATTTTCTAATCTGGAAAATGGAAAAATACTGTAACTCCAAACATGGTCTAGTTCATAACCATCACACACACACACACACACACACACACACACACACACACACACACACACACACACACACACACACTTGACCTCTGCCCTAGCAATTTTCTACAAACAGGCAATCCTCCATCACTACAGTCTATTCCTCTTGTCAAATTCTCGAATATTATAGAAAAATTTTAGTTCTAGAGTTATAGTGGGATAGACATAGGAAATAGCATAGACTTTTGTATCATCTTGTGTAGCAAACATGTACATTGCTCAAGTCCTAGTGTTATCTTACTCAGGAAGACAAAAGAACTATTGAACAAGAAGGCAGGAGCCATAGTCAATTATACAAACAAGGGCTCCAGTCCTTCTCCCACTCTGAGGTAGTCTGTGAACAGCAGATAAAGATGGGGAAATCCTTCACCTCTGGGCTTGCATTACTTTTCATTAAGGTGGTTGAGTTATGTGTCCTGAAAAGAGACTATTAAAAAAATCAGACCACTTGTTGGCAAAGAAATACAGTTCGGGGAAGTTTTGTTACCCTGTTTGCTTTCTCAGTGTGCTGGTTGTTTTTTGTTGGTTTTTTTTTTGTTTTTTTTTTTAATTGCTTATGTCTCTGGAAATTTTTTGGTCCTGTTAAAAGCTGTGTTATAAGTTGCTTAAGGTCTTAGGAAAAGAAAAAAACAAAGAGCTAGGCAGAAGCAAGTCTTTCTCAGTCATTAGCCTCTCTAAGAGTTCCTATCCAGCATCCTCCCTTGATCCTGCAAGAGCCTGCATCAGCAATTTGGAGCAGCCTGAGACATAAGAATCAAAGTTCAAGAATGGAGCGTCCTGTAGCAAGAGGAGGTCTTTCAGTCCTCAGAGCTAAGAATGATCTGAAACTCCGATGCCACATGTAAATATACTTAATCTGCAAGAGTTTATTACATGCCAGGTATTAAGCTAGGTATTGAAGATGTAAAGACTATAATACACCTTCCCTCAGGGAACATATATTCTATAGGAGGAGGCAACATATACATAAGGAATGTGTGTGTGTGTGTGTGTGTGTGTGTGTAGGTGTGTGTACAATATGAAAACAAGGAAAACATAAAGCTATGGGAAGAATGGAACTAAAATAAGATTCTTGCTGAGAAATTTCATATCTATGTGTGTCTCTGTCTATATGCACAGACTGATATATGTTATTCTCCTTTACCTTAAAAATCAGATGGGAATAGTTAATTGCAGGAATACTGACTAGTATATTTGTTTGCTTTTTAAGTCTGACAACTGTTACTGTTGTTCATACTTCATTTTTGAAGAAGACCAATGACATCATGGAGTGATTTCTTGACTTGAAGCCCAGTGGCAAGACAGAAATTAGGGTGACTGGTGATAGCCTGGAATGCAGTCTTTGATGTCTAACTAAGCTCTAAGCTATCTCCAGTACCTGTCTCAGTCACTTTTATGGATGTTGGTACAAATTGGTCTCATCCACCCAATCTGCTGGAGAAAAGTCATCCCATGTTTGGGGAGGAGAAAGCACTAACTCACTGATGTGTATGAGCCCTGTTAGTTACCCATGTCCTGGCTTAGCCCTTCTGCTGAGATGTTTTTACCAACATGTGGCCACAACACATGCTATAGCTTCTTGGAGCCACAGGTAAGAGTTGGGTGACAGATGGACACCAAGGTCAGATGATCAGCCCTGAAAAGGACTTGGTATGTCTTCATACTCAGTCTTCCTTTCACACTCCAACAATATGGACTAGTTGAAACATGAGAACTTATCACTTTTAAATGACTGATTTTTAAGCACTCAGTCCAAAGATCAGGTTGAACCTAAAACAAATCTTTATGTAAGAGTGATGTCACATTTTCTCAAAATTACACAAATTTTGAGTCCCAAATTATTCTAGCATGAAAGGGTGTGTGACATCTGGCAACATCACTAGTGAATGTGATGGAGAGTCATTTTAATTTGAAATTGTTATTGAGCCAGATTTTCTCAATGGGTATAATTTGTAATTCTTAGGAAGTGATTTTTGCAAATTATATTTACTCTTTTATAGCTTAATAGCAAAAGATCCATTTTTGCTAGGGAGAAGTTCTATTTTTTTTCAGATGAGACTTAAATTTATTTTGTATTTGCGTAGTTATGTTTCTAGATACAGATACGGTATCAGGAGTACCTGAAAGCCGAGTGCCTTTCTGATGGAAACTATTTCTCATGTACACCAGGCTTCATTTGGATACAATCTTGGATGGTGACAAATATGCAGCTGACATTTGTAAGATTTTGTAACAAGCAGCTGTTGTGCCCCAGTAGTGTAACCAACAAGAAGAGGCCATTTGGAACTGTAGTTAAGGGAATTGTTAATGAAAAGATTTTAGTTTTTCATGACAAATTCAGAGTAAACATCCCAATTTACTTTAGGATCTTAAAATTTTAATGAACCCTTGATCAAATAAAGCTTTGGATTTGTCTGTCATTGACTCATGCACTATTCATGGACACCATGCACATTATTTTGTGATCATGGGATAGGCATGCACTTTTAATGAGCTGTAACAAATATGGCTGGTACAAACACATGCACTGATAAATATTTCATATGTGCTCCATGATGGGGACCCTCCCTGGAAATGTCTTAAGTCTTCCTTTGACGGAGTTAGAAATATTCTCCACCACAACAATTCTGTTGTCAAACTTGGATATCCCAAAGACCACTTTTCCCATGGTTTGAAAAGTTTTCAGATGGCCTTAGATAGATTTGCCAATGGGTCTTAAGCAGTCTTGGCACTGGTAGGCTATGTGCCCATCTCTTTTTTTTATCAACACTTCTTAACAGCAATTACTGAAGATTTTAACAGTCGTCCTAAAAAGCTTGATGGATGATGAGGCTCAGGAATCAATCAGGTCATTACAGGCCTCACTTAGAGAGTAGTTGAAACTTTTTTTTTCTAATAGGAACTCTATATATCTTTAACAAGGAGATCAAAATGTCAAAACTGCCATCAATCAAGCAATAAAAATTTGTTAAGACCTTGGTTTTGCCTATGCTAACCACTGTGCGTCATAAGGGGAAAAGATACTTTGCCTTCAAAAAATTTACAGAGTACACAAATATTGAAGAATCAATAAGTCTGATTGAGAGTTAATGAATATTTATTTAGAACCAACTATGTTCCAGGTATGATAAGCCCTAGAAATACAAATACAAGCAGAAGAAAACAAAGTCCTGCCCTCATGGAGATTACATTCTGATGGAGAAGGTTACAGAAAATATATATAAAAGGGATATGAGATTGTTTGAAGAAAAAGTGCAGTAGTATCAGGGGATGGACTTGGGAAAGGCTTCATATAGAAGGGAGCATTTGAAGTGAATCCTGAAGGATACCAGTAACTCCAAGAGGTGGTAGATAGTGAAAACATAGTACATTCCAGGCATGGGATTCCATTCAAGGACAAGGAATGAGCACATTGTAGAGCAGATTAACTTAAGTAAGTCTTTTTAATGAAATATACAATAAAGGAGAAAATTATACCTTGCCAAAGTATCACTCTTCTATGTGTTTATTTCGTTGTTGTTTTGAATGAAGTAGATACTAAGGCTTTTGAAACATGCATTTTGATTGACATTGTCTTTGGGACTTGCTTGATCATAGTGCTTGTTAGACTGCTTAATAGCATCATGTTTATAGAAGCCAAGTGTGTAGTACAAACTGCTTTGCACTTGGTAGCAGATGTTCTGGTTTGGAATGCCCCTAAGCTGTGGCAACATGGGCAAGGCTTATCACCAATCTGAGTCTCAGCTCTGTCCCCTATAAAAGACGGGTTATTTTTATAACACAAATATGGTTCTGACACCTTAACCAGAAGAGTAAAAACATAATTGATGAAGAATTTTAAACAAAATGCTAACAAGGATATTATTATATCATAAAGATCATATACCCTATACCATGATCAGGGGATTTATACCAGGAATGCCAGTCTTGGTTCATTATTAGTTAGAATATAAGCATAACTGACCATATCAATAATAAAAACAAAAAAAAACATATGATTATGTCAATAGCTTCAGAAAAAACTTTTGATAAAATATAGAACTCATTCCTATTAAAATGCTAGAAAGTATAGGAATAAATGAAGTTTTCCTTCACATGATAAGTAATACCTGTTTTGAAAAATTAGCAATCATCATCCATAATGGAGATAAATTAGAAGACCTTCCAACAAGGTCAGGATGGGGCAAGGATATTCATTATCACCACTATTATTCAATATTGTACTAGAAACATTACCTTGGGAATAAGAGAAGAGAAAGAAACTGAAGAAATTAGAATAGCCCATGAGGAAACAAAACTATCACTCTTTGCAAACAATATGATAACACACTTAGAGAACCCTGGAGAATCAACTAAAAATCTAATTGAAACAATTAACAAATTCAACAAAGTTACAGGATATAAAATAAACCCAAAAAATCATCAGCATTTCTATAACCAACAAAGTTCATTAGGAGGCGATAGAAAGAAATTCCACTTAAAATAACTTCAGGCAATATAAAATACTTGGGAGTCTACCTGGTAGGACAAACCCAAGAACTATAGGCACACAATTACAAGCCACTTTTCATGCAAAAATGTCATATCTAAGCAATTGGAGAAATATCACTCGCTCATGGGTAGGCTGAAGCCATTATAATAAGAAATGACAATTCTACCTAAATTACTTATTTTGTGCCATATTAATTAAGCCACCAACAAATTATTTTACGAAGTTAAAAAATTATAAAAAATATTCAACTGGAAGAAGAAAAGATAAAGAATATAAGAGGAATCAATGAAAATATGTGAATGAAGGTAATTTAGCAGTACCAGATACCATATTGTATTACAAAGCAGTTATCATCAAAACAATGTAGCATTGGCTAAGAAATGGGGTGATGATCAGTGGAATGAATTAGTTACACAATGCACAATATTTTTAAAAATTGTGGTGTTTAATAAAAACAAAGATCCAAGCTTTCTGGAGAAACTCACTATTTGACAAAAATTGCTTGGAAAACTGGAAAGTAGTTTGGCAGAAATGAGGTATAGACTAATATATCACACAATACACAAATTTAAGGTCAAAATGAGTACATGATTTCACCATAAAGAATGATATTATAGAAAAATTAGGGGAGCATGTAATATTTTATCTGTTAGAACTAAAGATGAGGGAAGAATTTATGACCATACAAGAGATACAAAACATTATAAGATACAAATGAATAATTCTGATTACATTAAATTAAAAGGTTTTCCACAAACAAAACTGTGCATCCAAGTTAGAAGGAAAGCAAAAAATGGGGGGAGAGAATTTGCAGCAATTTTTTTTATAAGGGTCTCATTTGTCAAGTATATAGAGAAATGAGTCAAATGTATAAGAATACAAATCAGTCCCCAAGTGGCAAATGGTCAAAGGATATGGACAAGCAGTTTTAAGTAAAAGAAAGCAAAACTATCTATAATCATATGAAAAAAAGTACTCTAAGTCATTATTGAGGGTGGCACCAAGATGGTAGAGAGAAACCAGGAAGTTGCCTCAGCTCTCCCCAATTTCCCTTGGAAACAACATTAAATGATGCCTCTAAAAGAATTCTGGAGCAATAGAATCCCCAAAAAGATGGAGTGAAACAATTTTCCAGTCCAAGATAACTTAGAAGGACTACAAGAAAAGTGTGCCTTACTTAGGTAAAGGGGAGCACAGCCTATTGCAGGTAGAGTCTATGTAAGCCAGTGGGAAGCTCTTAGACACAGCACAGATTGGCAACTAAAGCCAGGCAGTTCTGACTCAGTAGACTAGTGGCATAACAGGCCAGCTGTGAGGCCTCCATCATCAGTGTGGCAGGCAAATTGTCAGCCCTGGAACCAAGGACACAATAGATATGACTAGACTGGGCCTCCCTAGAGCAGTGGGCAAGCCACCAGAATCAAAGACCCTGGCACAGAAAGTCAATGAGCAGACCCCTGACCCCAGTGTAAAAGGTTGGGACAGCTTGACTTTTAAAAAAATGAGCAAAAAATTTAAAAAGACCCCTGGTGATAGAAAGCTATTATGGTGACAGGGAAGACAAAAACACAAATTCAGAAGAAGACAACAATGTCAAAATGCCTACATGCAAAGCTTCAATGGAGAATATGAATTGATTTCAAGCTCAAAAAGTCCTCTTGGAAGAGGTCAAAAGAGATTTTTAAAATCAAGTAAGAGAGAGAGAGAAGAGAAATTGGGAGGGAAAATGAGAGTTATGGAGGAGATTTATGAAAAAAGAATCAACAGCTTGGAAAAGGGAAAGCAAAAAATTATCAGAAGGAAACAACTTGAAAAACAAAATTGGACAAATGTAAAAAAAAAAAATCCACTGAAGAAAACAACTCCTGCAAAAGTAAAATTGGTCAAAAGGAAAAGAAAGTACAAAAATCAACTGATGAAAATAATTCCTTAAAAATAGAATTGGGCAAGTAGAAGCTAAGGACACTATGAGACATCAGGAATCAGTTAAACAAAATCAAAAGAATGAAAAAAAAAGAAGAAAATATAAAATATCTCACTGAAAAAAAATCTGACCTGGAAAATAGGTCTAGAAGAGATAATTTAAGAATTATTGGACTACCTGAAAGCCATCATAAAAAAAAAAGAGTCTAGACAGCATCCTTCAAGAAATTATCATGGAAAACTGCCCTAATATCTTAGAATTAGAGGGTAAAATGATCATTGAAAGAATCCACCTATCACCTCCTGAAAGAGATCCCAAAATGAAAGCTGCAAGGAATATTGTAGTCAAATTCCAGAACTATGGGTGAAGTAGAAAATACTCTAAGCAGCCAGAAATAAACAATTCAGATATCAAAGAGCCACAGTCATGATTGTGCAGGATTTAGCAGCTTCTACATTAAAGGATCAGAAAACTTGATATATGATAGTCTGGAAGGCCAAAGAGCTTGGATTGCAACCAAGAATTAACTCCCCAGCAAAACTGAGCATAATCTTTCAGGGGAAAAGACAAACACTCAATGAAATAGGGGACTTTCAAACTTTCCTGATGAAAAGACTAGAGTTGAATAGAAAATGTTGTCTTCAGATACCAGACTCAAGAGAAGCACAAAAAGGTAAACAGCAAAGGGAAAAAAAGATATGGTATTCAATAAGGTTAAGTTGTTTACATACCTATATGGTAAGATGATACTTTCAACTCTTAAGAACTTTATCTCCATTAGGGCAGTCAGACAAGAGTATACTTAGAAGGTGTGGTATAAGTTAATGTTGATGTGATGATAAAAAAAATAAATTAAGGGATGAAAAATATTATACTGAGAGAAGAGGAAAGATAGAGGCAAAATGGGGTAAATTATATCATATGAAGAGTCATGAAAGACCTATTGTAATAGAGGGAAAGAAGGGAAGGAGTGAGCATTGTTTGAACCTTGCTCTTATTGGATTTGGTTCAAAGAGGGAATGATATACACACCTAGTTGGGTAGAGAAAACTAGCTTATCCTTTAGGGAAGTAGGAGGGGAAAGGGGAAAGAAAAGGGAGGGAAGGGTAGAAGAGAGGGCAAATTGGAGGAGACAGTAGTCAAAAGCAAAACACTGGTAAGGAGGGACAGGGTGAAAGAAGAGAGAAATATATAAAAAGAGAGAAAACAGGATGGAGAAAAATACACAGTTAGTAATACTGTGAATGTTAATGTCCCATATAACAAAAGCAGATTGCAGAGTGGGTTAAAAAACACAATCCTACAATATGTTGTTAATAAGAAACACATTCAAAGCAGAGAGACACATACAGAGTAAAGGTAAAAGGGTATAACAGAATATATTATGCCTCAGTTGAAGTAAAAAAAAAAATCAGGGTGGTAGAAATCCTGATGTCAGTCAAAACAAAAGCAAAAAACAAATCTAATTAAAAGAGACAAGGAAGGAAAATACATCTTGCTAAAAGGTACCATAAACAATGAAGTAACATCAATACTAAACATATGTACCAAGTGGTATAGCATCCAAATTATCAGAAGAGAAGTTAAATGAGTTACAGGAAGAAATATACAGCAAAACTATACTAGTGGGGAACCTCAATTGCCCCCTCTCATAACTAGATAATTCTAACCACAAAATAAAGAAAAAAGTTAAGGAGGTGAATAGAAATTTAGAAAAATAGTGTTGATAGACCTCTGGAGGAAATTGAAGGAGGATAGAAAGGAATATACCTTTTTCTCAGTGGCATATGGCACCTACACAAAAACTTACCATGTTTTAGGGAAAAAAAACCTCACGATCAAATGCATAAAAGCAAAAATGTAAAATATAAAACTATTAAAATGGGGCAGAGCCAAGATGGCGGTGTAGCAGCAGCAACATATCGCAGCTCTCACATAACCACCCCCAAATACCGATAAAATATGACTCTAAACTAATCCTAGAACTCCAAAACGCACACAAATATACCTTCCACTAAAGTCAGCTCGCCTACAAGGAACCATATCAGCACTGCGAACCGAAAC
>CM053582.1:564187798-564217417 GCA_028627135.1 Pseudochirops cupreus | reverse complement strand
TTTCTCTGTCCCCTTTTGCAATAGTTGTCTTTGCCCAGATTGGGAGGGAGTGGAAGTTAAGCTGAAAATCATCAAAATTCTGCAGTCTTTCCATATAATAACAGATCAATAGGCTCTTGGCTAATTCATTAATGTCATTGAATGGCATTTGGGGTACACCAGACTTTGCAACAGGACCAGATTTCTTCCTGTTTTTACCCCTGTGTGTTATTAATGGACAGGGACAGGGTCTAAGCTTGGGATTTCATTGACATAGGGTAGTTCCCAGAAGGAAAACTCCTTGGAGCATTAAAGTTCAGTGCCTGCTCCGTAGCCCATTGTCCTGGAGAGCCATCTGGAGCACTGAGAAGTTCAATGATTTGTCCAGGGTTACACAGGATGAAATAAAAATGATCCCCTTGCTTCTCCTTCTGATGATAAATTCATTATGCCTTCAGAGAGACAAAGAGCTTTTCATATATACATACATACATACATACACACACACACACACGTATCATCTCATTTGATCCTCTCTACAACCCTATAAAGTAGCTGCTAATATTATTTCCATTTATAGCTGAGGGACCTGAAGCCTAAAAAAGAGAAATGAATCATCCACAAGCACAAAGCTTGTACATGTCTGAAGTGAGAGTCAAACAGAGAGCTTGCAGACTCCAAGGCCAGTGCCATTTCCATTGCACTGTGCTGATGCCTTTAAATGATCTTCAGAAGCCATGGATTTGAAGGACAATGAAGGCATTACCCTGGCTATCCTATTCTTGATACTCCCTATTTGGACAAAAGCAAAAGTCCTTGCTCAATCGAATTTGGATTATCATAGGTTATCCCTTTTAAACTTTATTTTATCCAGAAGGGGAAAAAAACAAAACAAAATGAAACAAGTGGCTGTGGGTCAATATTTTTTTTTCCTCAATGAAGGCAGTCCAACCTGGTTGTCCAGTCCTAGAAAATAAAGTCAAGTTCACTGGTGTATACATTGCCTACTTTCTTCTCTTTACTTTTTTGAGAAAGGAAAAACACATACGGTACCACTCTAAGGTTTGGGAGTTTCCTCAAAAAGTGAATTTTGCAATTAAATATGTTAGAGAATCAGCCCCCGCCTTCCCATCAGATTTTCACTGTCCATATGACTCAAAGCATTAACAGATGGCAAGGTCTACATTTGCTCTTCTATGCCATGACTTAGTCCCTTTCTATTCCTTCAGCACTTAAACATATACTGTCTTCTCTTATCTCTAAGAGGTTGGATTTAGGAGTCAACTATTATCCAAGCCAAATCTCATAGCTGCTTTCTCTCACCACTCCAGTAATGTCCCCACCACCATCTCTACTATCACTTAAAGTATGTGGTTCCCTTTTCTTCTATGGCCATGTTGTTCTGCCCCTGAGAATTCCTTCACCACTTTGATTCTGTTTTTCTATAGTTGCCATTTCTGGGAATGAGGGGATTTCTAATTAGTCTAAGTGAATAAAGGGATGCTCCTGTCTCAGGTATCCATGTGCAATCTCTAATTTCTGGTCTCTGTCCATGGCCAACTGTCTCTGATTCTCTGATCTCTAGCCTTAAGCAAAAGGACCACAGGATGCAAAGGACTCAGTCCATATGCTCTCTATAGATAATAAAATAGTCCATCCTTTGAACTTATAGTTAGTTGACTGATGTGTTGCTGAGAATATTCCAGTTCTCCAATCACACACACACACACACACACACACACACACACACACACACACACTCAGAGACAGTGAGACAGAGAAAGAGAAGAGCCTGATTTCTGTCTCAGAGGATGGGTTTGCAGTCCTGTCTTAAGAAGAAGCAGACATTACTCATTCTGTCTGAATTCAATTCAGCAAACATTGATGAAGAACCTACTGTGTGCAGAGTTGTACTAGGAACTAGGGGAGATACAGAGTTGAGATATTCCCTACCTTCATAGAGTTTAAATGGAAAAAGCATCAGCAGAGATCACTATAATAGACAATAGTATTCTGATTCAATTAAATGTAAGGCACTGTGCTTGGTGCACTGAAGCCTCCTCCATCTAGGCAATGACTAGACTCTACACCTTTCAGAGTAGAGGTGATGTGGTAAGATCAAAAAATTAAATAGTCCCTGACGTCAGTGAGCTTACATTCTGATGGAGGAGAAAGCAGGTAAATAAAGAGATACAAGCAAGATGCAAACAGGAAAAAAAAGGAAAGTAATTATGGAGGCAAAACCAATAACCAATTGAGGAATGGGAAAAGACCTACAAAAGGTATTATTGTTTCTAGCCTGAAAGCTGTCATAATCAGTGACATGGATTGGATTTTCTTCCCTACTGAGAGCACAGCAAACAAAGCCCATTTTCCTTAGACTGGAGCCTGAGCTAGTGACTGAAAAGGAAACATGAATCCAAAGGGTCAGTGACCCCACACTAGTAGATTGGGGTGATGTGACTAAAAGCTAAGAGTGAGAGAACCAGGGTAAATATGGGATGGTATGGATATGTTTTAGCAAAAAATAAATCATTTGGGCAGGTGAACAGAGGATAGATTGGAGTGGGGAGAGACATGAAGCAAGGAAACCATTGAGAAAGCTATGACAATGGTCCAAGCATGAGCTGATGAGGGCTTGCACCAGGATGGTGGCTACATGAGTGGAGAGAATGGAATTTATCTGGAGATATTGTGAGGTTAGAAATAACAAGATTTGGCAACAGATCTGATAATGAGGGTGAATGTGAGAGAGGATTTGATAGCTAACACTGAGCTGAGGTTGTGAGCATGGTGTACCTGAGGATGGTGTACCTGAGGTTGTAAACTTCAGTGACCAGGAGGATGGTGGTGCCTAGGATGTGATTCAAATCAAGATCTCCCTATCTCCAACTTCAGCATTCTGCCAGCTACACTACAGCTGCCTCTGGGAAATGCAAATAGAAATTCAATTGACGTTCTTTTTTTCTTACAAATTCCTTCTAGCTCAAAACCAGACTATCCTATTAATTGGACCACAAACCAATTGTAAGAAGGAAGCCTGGGGTACAATTTCACAAAAGAAGGGAATCAACTGTATGAGGGGACATCAGGTCAGTAAAATATCATCTGCACAAATTGCAATTACATGGTTCTTTTGTTGGCTCATCCCATAGATCTGTCATTCGTAGTGTTCTGCATTGCCAACTAGTCCCTTGCCTAAAGGGATAAAAAGAAGGAAAACAAGCCGGCTTTGGTTAATGCCACTGTAGCAATCAATTGGTAAGTCATTTTAAGTCCATCTTGTCTGATTTATGGTCAGGGAAAAGACACAAACTACCTTTTCACTGTTTTTCTCATGTGAAGCTTCCCTCATGTGAGTTAGTTTTAAGAAAATATTTTTTTAACCCATGGGTTTCAGAATAGCATCACAGACAGAACCTTCCTGCAGGGAATGTGCCTAAGGTTCCCATTTAAATGAAGCTGAAAAGTACTGGGTGATTGGAGGGCTGAGATTTTAATTCTCTCTCTGCCTAAATACATCACCTTCAGGTCACCTCCTCCACAAATCTCAACACATTGCCCCTTGTCTTCATGGTAAAAAAACCGCAGCTACTTCTGCTGCTGTTCATGTGTCTCAGTTTCAATGCCCTCTCCCTCCTCTGGAAGCACTATTTTCAGCCATGTGCTTCCTAAAATGGAACACTCATGACTCCATATGCAGTCTGGTCAGAGACAAGTATATTAGGACTGTCACCTCGTTCATTATAGACCTTGTGTCTCTACCAATGCAGACCGAGATTTCATTAGCTTTAGGGGTTGCTATTTTCCATTGTTGCCTCATAATGGGCTTGCCACCCAATAAATAGTCCCGGATTAGGAGACAACCAAGTAGTATGGAAAGAGTCAGAGAACTTGGGTTTAAATATCAGTTCTGTCACTTCAGGCCTCTGGGAACTTGGACACATCATTAACTCTTTGCCTTAACCTCCTCATTTATAAAAATGTGAGGGGTGGCCTAGATGGCTTTGAAGGATACTTTCAGCATAAATATAAGATCTTTTTTCTTCTGAGCTTCAGTCTGGTCTAGGTAGAGCCAAATATGAAATATGAATAAAAATAAGAAATATTTTTAAAATAAATTTATTTATTTATTTTCATGTTTACATCACTTATTTCCATGAGATTTTGAGTCACAAATTTTCTCCCCATCTTTCCCCCACCCACCACCTCACCATCCCAAAACAGCCATCCCACTGTATAACCCCTTTGCCAATCTGCTCTTGACTATCTCTTCCCCCTTGCCCCTCTGACTTTGCGGTAGGGCAAGATGGATCTCCCTACCACAGTGCCTGCATATCTTAATTTCCAGTTGGATGTAGTTAATAATAATAATAATTATTATTTTATATATATGTATATATACGTATTTTTAACATTTGATTATAGAAATTCAAATTCTAGATTCTTTCCCTTCCTCCCTCGTAACCCACCCCCACTGGAAGGGCAAGCAATTAAATACAGGCTATACAAGTGTAATTATGCAGAACATCTCCACAGTGGGCATATTGTGAGAGACTGATTATATGTCCCTCCTTCCTATCCCACCCCCCCCCTTGTTCTATTCTCTACCCTGTCCCTGTCTCTTTACAGAAGTGTGTACTTCCAGCAACCCTCTCCCTAAACTTGCCCTCTTCTCCATCATCTCACCTCTCAGCCTCATCCCCCCTACTCTCCTGTGTGGCAAGATACCCGGTTTAGAGTTGATGTCACTCCTTCCCTAAGCCAAATTCAACGCGAGTGAGGTTGACCCTTTCCCTTTTGCCTTCCTGTTACCCTCCATTGTAAGAATTATCCCTTTCTTCTTCTATATGAGATGATTAACCCCATTCTGTCTCTCCCTGTCTCCTCTCATTCTAATCCTCTCCCAGCTCAGAATTTCACCTTTTAGAATATTGTCCCTTTCTATTCAATTGATCCTGTGCCATCTATGTACTCATATATACACATACTTAGATATGTGTTCATACACATATGTAAACCCTCCTATATAGACATATGTGTACAAATACGTATATATACATTTGTATTTCCTTCACCTATTCTCATACTGAGAAAAGTTTCATAAGTTACAATTATCATTTTTCCATGTTGGCATGTAAATAGTCCAACTTTTATAAGATCCTTATGATTTCTTTTCCATGTTTACCTTCTCATGCTTCTTGTATTTGAGGGTCAAATTTTCTTTTAAGTTCTGGCTTTTTCAGCAAAAATGTTTGAAAGTCCTCCACCTCACTGAATGACCATATTTTTCCCTGGAACATTATCCTCAGTTTTGCTGGGTAGGTGATTCTTGGTTTATATCCTAGCTCCCTTGATCTCTAGAATGTCATATTCCAGGCCTTTCGATCCCTTAAAGTAGAAGCTGCTAGATCCTGGGTTATCCTAATTGTGCTTCCACAGTATTCAAATTGTTTTTTCTTGGCAGCTTGTAATATTTTCTCCTTGATCTGGGGACTCAGGAACCTGGCTATAACATTCTTAGGAGTTTTCTTTTGGGGATCTTTTTCAAGAGGTGATCAGTGAATTCTTTCAAGTTCTATCTTGCCCTCTCATTCTAAAATATCAGGTCAACTTTCCTTGAGAATTTCTTGAAGGATGCTTTCTAAGTTCTTTTTTTGATCATGGCTTTCAGGTAGTCTAATAATTTTTAAATTGTCTCTCCTGGATCTGTTTTCCAGGTCAGTGTTTTTTCAAAGAGATATTTCACGTTGCCATCTATTTTTTTCATTTGTTTGGATCTGTTTAATAGTATCTTGATTTCTCATTAAGTCATCTGCTTCCATTTGCTCCACTCTAATTCTGAAGGAATTATTCTCTTCAGAAAGCTTTTGAGATTCTTTTCCATCTGGCAAAGTCAACTTTTTAAGGCATTCTTCTCCTCATTGGCTTTTTGGGCTCCTTTTGCCATTTGAGTTAGTCTATTTTTTTAAGGTGTTATTTTCTTCCATCAGGTTGTTGACTCTCTTTTAATGATTTTCTTGCATCATTCTCATTTCTCTACCCAATTTTTCCTCCACTTCTCTTATTTGGTTTTCAAAATCCTTCTCAAGCTGCTCTATGGCAGTCTTCACGTTTCATGGAAGCTTTTGGTGTGGGAGTTCTGACTGTGTTGTCTTCCTCCTGTTCCATATTTTCATCCTATTTGTCCCCATAGAAGGAATCTAAAGTTCAGTTGCTGTTCTAACTTTGCTTCCTTTACCTGCTCATGCCACCAGTCAATTACTTGGCTTTTGAGCTCCATAGAACTCTGCTTCCAGAGAGGAAACTTCTGTCCCAAATCACTGGGGTTTTTGCAGCTGCTGGAGGTATTGGGAGGCTGCTGCAGCCCCCACCAGCTTTGGCTCACTGAAAGCCCACCTCAGGACCGCCACCAAAGACCACGATTTGGATCCAGGCTGCTCAATGCAAGAACACTTAGCCTCTGAATGATCATTTGGCCCCCCTGCAGTCTGCAGGCTGGGAGCTCTGAAGCAGCCACATGGAGGTGGCTTCAGGGCCTCTGTTTCTGGAGGCAGTTTGGCCAGACTGCTTTTCTCCCCAAATTTAGCTAAGTTCCACTGACCTTTCATTTTGTCCTTGTTTATTATGGCTTGATAATTCTGGAAACTGCCACAGCTGCTGCTGATCCATTCTCCTGAAGGCTCCAGCTGCAACTTGTCCTGGCTGCCCTGGGGCCAAGCCACAGTTTCAGGCTGGGCTGGTTTAGGCTTCCGGGATGCTGTAATGAGCCCTTCCTGCCGAGCTGCCTTCATTGGGAGATGTGTTTTTCTGTATTTTTTTGAGTTTTGGACCCCTAAATTTTGTTTAGAGTCATATTTTATGGGTATTTGAGGTGGCTATGTGGGAGCTGCGGAACCTTGTTGCTTTTACACCGCCATCTTGGCTCTGCATCAATGGGAAATATTTTCGAGAAGTATGCTATAATAATTCATTTCTTCTACCTGATCTGTCCTATGGCCCTTTTGTTTATTGGGGAGCAAAGTTAAAGGCAATGATTTTTTTTCCATGATGGAAACCAAACAACTTTAAAATTGGGCATGGATTTCCATCTCCTGTTGTCCTAGGAACACAGAAGACAGGCCAACTTCCCTTGTGTTAATGCATAGAAGGACAGAGATAGAACAGCTGCTCAACCCTGCAGGTTTGCAGGTTTGGAGTTACTCTGAATATTGTACCCTAAGTGAGTTTTCTCACATCTTACACCTGCAGTAACCATTCTGTAATATCTCCTGGGGAAAGCTGGAAAGCAACCAATTAGGTCATCAGCACTGGAAAATCCCTTGGTAGTTAATATATACTACCCCACTGCTTTTAGGCAAGGATGGTTACTGATTAATGGGAATGCCCCCAACAGGGACCTATAGGACATCATTCGCAGACAGTAACATTTTTGGTTCTATTCCTCTGGAGCTTATGGGGAATCACAAATGCTTAGCTGTAGAATTCTGTGTCAATGATTCACGTGCTATTGTGTGTTCTTCTGAGACTTTCATGATAGTCCTTAGACTCTCAGGCCTACAACTCTTCACTGCCACTCTCAAAATCACTCACAAAATGTCATGCCACTTCTTTGTGTCTTTGGGGAATCAATCAATCAGGAAGCAATTTTTTAACAAATGCTTATTATCTGCCAGATATTGTGCTTAAACACTGTAAATACAAAGAAAAAATGAATAGCCCCTTTCCTCAATGAGCTTACATTCTGATGGGGTAGAGATCATGTAAATAACTAGATATATGCAAGATGCAAACAAAAAGAAGGAGGAAAGTAATTGTAGAGGCCAAAGCAATAGCAGCTTGAGGGATGGGAAAAGACCTACAAAAGGAGTTGTTGAAAGCTGAAAGCTGCCATAATTAGTGACATGAATTGGATTTCCTGCTCCAGTAAGAGCACAATAAACAAAGCCCATTTCCACAGACTGGAGCCTGAACTGCTGATTAAAAAGGAAACATGCATTTAAAGGGGGAAAATTGTCAGTGACCCCCCACACACTGGTAGGTTGGGGAGATGTGACTAAAAGCTAGAAGTGAAAGAACCAGGGCAAATAAGGGATGTTGTGGATAGAAATGATTTGAGGGAATTGACTTAGGCAATCCACAGAAGCCAACAGGGAAGAGGGAACAGTGAGTCAGCTAAATGACAATGTCAGAGCAAGCAATCCTAGGCACATGATCATTGCAGCAGAAATAGTACTAATGTCCCAGATAGAAGAAGGCCTTGGAGCTGAGACCCAGCTGCAACAGGGACTAAGAAATGATTTCTCAAGATGTGGAAAAGGTAGGCTTGCCTGTAGATAGAGTAATGAATTTGGAATCAGAAAGAGCTGAGTTCAAATTTCACTTCAATCACTCTTTAGCTTATAAACATAGGGCAAATTCCTTAACTTCTGTTTGTCTCGACTTCCTCGTTTGAAAATGGAGAAAATTAAAATGCCTACCTCACTGTCATGAGGAAGAACTTAGATAAAATGTAAAGTGCCTTATAAACCTTAAATACTATAAAAATGCTCATTGTGTTTGTTATTATCATTATTATATGTCTCAGACTTGGAAGATTAAAGGACATTGGAGTATAATAAATTAACAAATCTGAAAAAAAAACAAAAATATTTGGGGCTAGCAAGTCTTCTGATCATTGCTTTAGTAGACAAATTTGTCACTTAGGCCATTCATTTTGATAATCCAAGGTTTATGAATACTCCCTCATTTGAACCTCACAGCAATCCTCTGAGGCTAGTGCTATTATGAGAATATCCATTTTATGGTAGAGGAAACTGTGACAGACAGAGCTTGAGTGACTTGCCCAGGTTCACATGGCTCAGGTCTTCCTTAATTCCAGGTCCAATACCCTATCCCCCATACAATCCAGTTGCTAGGTGGGCACTAAGACATTGTTACTTGCTCAAGATTACAGTTAGTAAGCAGCAGAGCCAGGATTAGAATTCAAATCACAAGATCATCTAATTAGAATTAGAAGGTCCTTGGCCTCCTTCTGGCCCAAGCCCATCATTTACCAACAAGGAAGAAAGCCTGGAAGGGTACAGAGACCTTTCCAAGTCTCAAGTACATAATTAACATGTACACAAGTAATAAATAAAGGAAAGAGTCAAGAATTGATTCCCCAGTCTTTGATTCTAGAACCAGGACTTTTTTCCTCCTGTGAATATGATGCCTTAAGTAGAGTTTTGGGGGATTTTTGTTCATTTTTGGTTTTAAGTTGGAGGGCTTTTTTCCTCATGGCCAAAGGGAAAATGAGCAAAAGTTGCCAAGGGGAAACTGAGGAAGAGTTTTCTGATTTAATGTTTAACCCTACTCACTCTTTTCTTCTTACTGTTCAAGGATCTTGATATTTTGGAGAAGACAATTACAGAAATAATCTTCACAACCTTTAATTAGTAGGCATTTAATCATTGAAGTAAACCTAGTCTTGTACATTCTAACTTGAGGTAGCTAGTAAGTATAAGTGAGGTCAGAGAAAAATGGGTGTAAAGAGGCTACAACATAGTACCAGTGATGATGTATACTTTAGACGTGGTCTTGGACATGTATTAAAATAGTCTGATGGGCCCATAGTGTTATCAATCTGATTACTACCCCCAGCAAGGTAGGCTGTGAACTTCTTGAGTCTAAGATCTTGAAAAACTTTTCCTTCCTTCTATAAATTCTTCTATAGAAATTCTTCCATAAATTTATCACAAAGAAGGAGTCTAAGCATTCTAGAGGATTTCTTTGCTTTCTATTTTTAAATTAAATGTTTACTGATAACTTCTGTTTTGTCATCACTTAAATTTTTTAATGCATTACTCCCCTTATTCCTTCTGGAGAAAATCTCTCTTAAAAAAATAAAAGGGGCTGAGAAGAATTATCAACCACTGTCCTGAAAATGTCTGACATTCTGTACACTCTTTCATACCCATCATACCCCAACTTGGTCATTATACTTTCCCAAGATTAGTTCCTATTATTCTGTTAGTGGAGATAGTGTTCTTGGACAGCTGATGGCTCAGTAGTAGAATGCCTTGCTCAGAATCAGGAAAACATGAAGTTCAAATACAGACTCATATTCTTCCCAACTCTGTGACCTTGGGAAAGTCACTTAACCTGTTTCTTCACCTATAAAATGAGAATAATAATAGTAGCTCCTCTCCAGAGTTTTTGTGAGAATCAAATTAGATAACATTTGTAAGGTGTTTAGCAGAATGCCAGGCATATAATAAGTATTCTATAAATGTTATTATTTTTTTTTCTATTTACATTGTCATAGCCATTGTGCATATAATTTTTCTAACTCTACTTCCTTCACTTTGCATCATTATTTGTGTCTTGCCAGGCTTCTCTGGATTCATTGGACTACTTTTTTCTTCAGCACAGTAATAGTACAATACACTCTTGTAACACAAAATGTTTTCCTTTCCCCAGGTCATGAGCATCTGCTGTGGCCTCTTTGTTTCCTCTTGACATGGGAATTCTAGTGGAACACACAAGCTTCTATCATTTACCCTTGCTCTTGTCAGTCAGTAAGTCAGCAAGCATTTCTTAAGCACTCATGTGTCAGACTCTGTGCTAAGTATTAGAGATTTAAAAACTAGCAGAAAGGTATCCCCTGCTCCCATAGAGTTCACATTATGATAAGGGAAAACAATACACAAAAAGAAAACTGAAGAATAGAGGAGTTGGTGGAGATGCCTGTGGTTACATAGGAGTGAGGCCCAGGGAATGAGGGAAGGCCCAACTGGGTCCTCCCCCATTTGACGTTCAGGAAGAACTCACCAGTGGAAGAAGGGGCCTATGGCGGGGAGGGAAGTAGCTGAGTCATGGCAGTAGTCTTGAACTCTTGCTTCATGACAACACCATCTTTTTTTTTTTTTCACATAACATTTATTTGATGAAACTGGAAAAGGAGACAGGCCAACCAAACAGTGAGTCTGAGGGATAACAGATGAACAGCCTGAGAAATGCATGAATATCTACTAAGGAATTCAGACAATGACCTCCAGTATAGCAGGCAGATTTTTGGAAGGGCGTGAAGAAGAATCACACTGGATTGGAAATCATGAATGACCTATAGTCTGTCCCTGTGGAGATGGTGTCCACATCAGAGGAATTGCAAATTCAATGAAGCATAGAAGAGTTTGGCTATTCATGTCCAAACTTGAGGGAAGAGGAGAGAAAGAAAGAAAGAGATAGACAATCAGACAAATGGGGGAGGAGAGAGAGAGACAGAGACAGAGAGACAGACAGAGACAGAGACAGACAGACAGAGACAGAGACAGAGGGACAGAGAGACAGAGAGACAGAAAGACAGAGAGAAAGAGAAACAGAGAGACAGAGAGAGAGAGAACATTTTTAAAAATAGAATTCTAAGGAAAGAATTTTTTTTTCCCAATCTTTGTCTTATACCCCCTTCCCAGATTTATGACAAAGATCACAAAGTTTAGCCCATTCAAAACATCTCTGTTAACAGCTTTGTTTCCAAGATGACAAGCAAACTCTCAAGCCCCCTTTCTCAAAACTATCCCATGACCCAGCTTTTGGAAAACATTTTCTCCAGTGATGAACCATCTATTTGTAATAAATCAGCTTAAAATGATATTTCCCTTTGTTGCTCCACAAAGTAAATATATTCAGGAATAAATACATGAATAAGCAAATAAAGCAACTCACTGCCGATGAAGAGTTACAACAAACCCCTCGATCTTTCATCCTGGCTTTTAGAATCAGATCATCTGAAGGTCAAAAGGAGCATATGGAAGATAAGAATAACCAGAATAAAGGTTGGGGATCTGAAAATTAAAACCATGTGCCAGGCGCAGCAGAACACAGCATGACATTTTCTGTGTTAAATGGAACACAATTCTTCTCAAATAGGATGGCCATTGTCGATCCAGATAACTGTTTGATCTGCAATTTATATTGAGATGAAGCAAGTGAAAAGTTCTGTCTCAGCTTCTTTGCCTTTTAATTCAACATTTCACAGATTTCTGACCTTTGAGGTTTAATGTGATAATGCAGCTCCCCGCCCCCAAACCCTGAACAAAGAAGGAAAAGCGATTGTCAGAAGAGGAGTGATTCTTTCAAACTTAGATTATCCCAAGTGTGTATAAAAAGGTACTATGTTAAAAAAAAAAAAAGCCCTCCCAACCATTTCTGATTTGGCTGCTCTTGATAGCATTTGCAGGATGGTAGGTAAACCTCAAAGACAAACCATGCTAAAGCAGTCATTCCCACACTTTTAATTTATCTCTGTTTTTAGCTGAGCTACTTAGGAATGAGAACTGATTTCCCTGATCAAGGGAGGTGCATTGATTCATCCTCACCAACTTTATTCCAGGCTATTATGGTTCTCATTATCTTTCCATCACATATGTTCACAGTTCTTTTGGCCATTTGTCCTTGTTCAGCTACTTTTTCCCTCTTCCTCCGCATTAGAAAGCCATTTTTTATCATTTGACACTCTTGTTCACATTATTTCAGCCTTCTGTTGAACATTAAGGACTGAATTCTGTTTGCTACTATCCTCATCTCCTTTTCCAGAGTTCCATCATGATGGCAGGAGAGGTTCTATGGTTCCATACCTGATTGCAAAAAAAGGAAGGGAAGGAGGGGGAAAGAAGAGAGAAAAGGGGAAAGAGAAGAAGGGAGAGTGAGGGGAAGAAATGAAGGGCAGAATAAGTGAGGAAAAGAGGAAGAGAGGGAAGGAAAGAGGAAGAGAAGGAAAGAGAGTGAGGATAAATGGAGAGAGGGAAGGAGGTAGGAAGAGTTTAAGAAGGGAAGAAAAGATGGAGAAGGAAGGGAGAAAGAGAAAAGGGTGAGAGGAGAGAAAGGGGAATGAGAGTGAAAGAAGATAGAGGGAAAGGGAGAGGGAGGGAAGGAGGGAAGGGATACAGAGACTAAGAGGGAGAGACAGAGACAGAAAAAGAGAGATACAGAGACAAATATGAAGAGAAAATTAGAGACAGAAACAGAGAGAATCCATCCATCTTCTAGCATGTATGCATGTATTTTTTATTCTTTTGGTGACTTTTTGTTAATTAAAGATGTGGGTTCAGGGGGGGAAATGTTATTTGACCTATACAGTGGCCATGTATCTATGTCCCGTTTATGTAAAGAGCAGGAATTTTGTACTGCTACTTTTTCACTGCCTTCAGTGCTGGTGTACCATTATCAGACCAGTTTGCCTTCTGCAAGATTCAGAGTATAGTGTGGCACAGAGTGAATAATCTGTACTGGGACAAGAATCTTAGGCTATTCAGCAGCATTGGTCTGAGTTTTTTTTGTTCCTTCTCCTTTGTTGATGTTTTGAATGACCCTAACTACTGTAGCTCTTCAAGCAGGCTACCAGAAGCTGATGGTGTGAATCTTGGTTCTTCAGTATTTCTGTCTATAGACTAGCCAGACCTGATCTCACAATTCAATCATGTTGTTCAGCCATTTCCATCACATTTGACTCTTCACGATCCTATTTGGGGTTTTCTTGGCAAAGATACTGGTTTGCCATTTCCTGCTCTAGATCATTCTACCAATGAGAAACTAAAGCAAACAAAGTTAAGGGATTTGCCCAGGATCATATAACTTGTAAATGTCTGAGACTAGATTCAAACTAATGAATATCAGTCTTCCTGACTCCAGGGCCACTATCCACTGAGCCACCCAGCTATACCTAATTCAATCATGGGAACATCCAATTTCTACCAGTTTCCTTACCACTGAAGGTGGTTCTATAACAAAATTATTGTTGCTTAAAATCTCTGTTATTAATACAATGTCATTCCTACCAATACAGAATATGTCCAAATGTCAAGAAGATGCAATAAACAGAGGTTTGATTTATGACCATATTTGATCTGAAATAAGATTAGTGAAGTTCTAAGGCCCTACCTTTGGATTAGCCATATTCTGCCAGGGACTAATGACCTTTCCATCCCACTGCAGATGCATGTGTACCAGAGCAAGATGTATTTTATTAATTGATCCTTTTGGTGGCTGACATATGGGTGCCATTTTGCTGTAAGAAATATCCAAAGTCATCCTCTCTTTTTGATATGCCCCTATAATTTCAACATAAAATGATCCCATATGACACCATTTATGCTGGATATCCACGTCATTTGACTGTTTTTCTTATAAAATACCAATCTATTTTAGACATAATTTAATGTCAACATCAGGTCAGGAGCCACACATTTAAGAAATGATAAAACATTAAAGAAATCTTTGTGGGACACACAGCAAGACCTGGTCTAACTACAAAGACAGACTCAAGGCCAGAAGGTGGAGTTGAAAAAAACCAAATGAGCTTATTAACACAAAGGTTCTCCTGAACCATCAGTGAACATTTCTTATTAGTTGACATTTGAATCTGGTATCATTAAATAAGGTTATGGAGGGACTATAAAATATGCCGTCTCTTCCATTAAATTTGCATATATTCTGAAATTCCTGCAGTGATATGGGGCCGGCAGCTGGTAGAATGAGTCTCAAGCCAGGCTTGGTGTCAGGAAGACCTGGGTTTGAAGCCCTTCCACAACACTTACCAGCAAATGACTAATCTCTCTGAATGTTAAATTCCTCAACTCTAAGGTAAGGAAGTACACAGAGCAATTTGTGAGGGTTAAATGCAGCAGGATGGTAGGACATTTTTAATAACGGTCTCTCAAAAAGGCACATTTTGAAGTTTATCGACATGTAACCCTGTTTTCCAATTACTTTCTTAAGTCTAGACAATAAACAAAGTTTAAATCAAGCCCTGTTTTTAGTATTTGCTAATCTCTAAGATGTAAATGCTCACATTGAAAAAGTTAATAGTTGGTTCACTCCTGTAAGTTTGAGCTGGTTCCAACATATCCCAGGAAATGAGATAATGTTTGTAAAGCACCTTCAATTACATTCATGTCAGCTATTATCAGACTTTTTTTCTTGTGTGACTAATGGGAAGAGCTAAGAAGAATGAATAGAAGCTGCAAAAAGGTAAAATGAATTTTGAGCTAAGGGGGAAAAAATCTTAACAATTAACTAGTTATAATCATTGGATCTATCTCCCCCAAAATGGAATAGTGTGCTTCAGAAAGTAATGAGTGATCATCAGCAGAAGTCTTTAAGCAAAGAGTAGATGACCACTCATTGGGTATATTTCAGAGAATATTTTTGTAGGTTGAACTTCATGACCTTTGAGAGCCCTTACAACACTGAGATTCTGGGATTCTACGTCAAGTTACATCAAGACTGAAAAATATAATGCTCTGCTACCAACTATTTGTTTTCATTAACAATATACATAAATACCACTGTCTCCTTCCCCATGGGGTATAGGAAGTTTAGGGGATCTTAAATATGGCATTTAACTACAGGTTTGAGGTTTTAAAACGTCCTTTCCAGCCATCATCTCATTTGATCCCCACAGGTTTTGACTTTCCCTAAATGATAGGTACTATGGATGATATTTCTCCATTTTACAGACTAAGAAACTGATAATTAGAGTGAAAAGGATTCTCCCAATGAGTCAGAGCAGTTATATAAACCTATGTTTCTGTTAACTTAAAATCTAGAACTCTTTTAGCTACCCCATGGTGCCATCTCAAAAGACAAGAAAGAGGCAAAATTTTGGAGAAATAAAAGTGTATGGAGGGATATAACTATAGCAATGTTCTAGAGAAAAGCTCCAGTAGGCCCACCCACACTTGCTTTAGGTAAAGAGTCAATATTAAAGCTAGTTTCATATTGCCTTCAGTGGCAATATACTACTATAAAGATGGGCTATCTTTTGTAAGAGTCAGTGCATCCTAGGTGGAAGAATAGGGAAGAAGATAGTTAGGTAAGTCTCCGGGAAGCTTTTGATGCTCATGTGATGGGTTTTCCTTCTCCTTTGTTGTGGGTTGTCTCTTTCTTGAAGGCCATCAGAAGTTCTTGGGACAGTTCTGGTTGTATATGCATGTTCCATTGCCAAGCTCTGTCCTGCTTCAGAGTTAAGACACAAGATGCAAGAACGAGGAAGACAAATTATACCAATCCCTCCATTCTAAGTAGAATTTGATTCTCCATCATCAGGGAAGATTGACCAGAGATGGCCATCTTTGAGACATATTTATCATAAGTGTCTGACTGTGTCTAAAGATTTTCCTGAGTAAATACTCTGGGGAGGATATTTCAATATCTGAAATGTTTTTCTTAAATTATTGTTCAGAATGATACTTTTGAAGCCATTTATATATTTCTTTTGAAGTAGAGTTCTGATCTTTTGTTGGACAAATTCTTTTGAGAGATTTCAGAAGTGTCTCCTGCATACTTTCAATTCAATTCAGCTCACTTAAATTCAGTTCAATTTAACAAACATTTATGATTCTCATATTATGTGGAAGAAATTGCCTTAGACATCAACACTCAAGCCAGATCTTACCACTTGCCCTTCTCTAAGAGCCTTCAACTGGTTCCATTCAGGGACTGGCTTAGCCTTGACTCTGAATCAACAAGCATTTACACTGCCCATTAAGTCCTTCTTGACATGCTGTGTAAGGTATGAATTTGTGAGGAGGGGCTGTATTATTGACTGTATTTGTATCCCTAGGAAATAGCGTACTGTCTGAAACATGGTAGATACTTACTAAATGCTTATTGATTGATTGTCCATCAATGATGTAAAATTGCCTCTCAGGTTGAGACAATTAGCTTTTTCAGCCATGCAAACTGTTTTATTGTGATTCAGTGACTTTCCTTCTCTATTTTTGTCTGTCCTCAAACTTGTAGATGTATTTTTTCCTTTGCTGTTCCTGATTTCTAAACTCCCACCACATTGAACCTTTAATATGGTCACCTACTCCTTATCAATCTCCTTAGCTTGGATTCATGGGATTTGTGCTAACCTCATTGATTTTTAATAATTCAACCTGGACTGACCTGTTGCTGACACTCAACCTGAAATCCAATTTTTGCATCTGTCCATCCTTCCTAATGAACCTTTTTTCTCCTCCTAGATATTCATATCACACTTACTCTATAATGACAGTTTTCACCTTGCAGGAGTAATCTTTTTCTTTTTCTAAATATCCTCACCTTAATGACCTCATTGCTTTTTGACTAGGTGTCTGATCTTCAAAATCAGTATGATTTAGGCTGTGCTATGAGGACTAGAGTTCAACCATTTTGAATAATTAAGATAACGTCAAAAAACAAAATTAAAATTACAAAGTCAGGCAAGAAACATGTTCACTCCACCCTCATTGATTTTTCCCACACTTCATTACTCAATTGGACACATAATCAGCAATGGGGTTGTTCTCTCTATTCAAAAAGATCACATCCCAAGTACTCAATGATGAGAAAGAGGAGGTAAAGTCATCAGTCTGGAGCAGCTGCCCAAGCTTCATCCTGTTACTGAGCAGGATGGTGCAATAAAGCCTAGGCAACTGCATAGACTCAAGACATCATTCCTATATGGCTAGATAAGGGCAAAGATGTGAGAAGGTAACTTTGGACCCCAAACTAAAAGCAAATGAACAAGCTGGGTTTAGCAGATCTCAAAGAATCATACATACAAACAAAGGATTCTAGATTGAGATCTAGAAGGCACTTCAGAAGCCTTTTAGTTCAACCCCTTTAATTCACAAATAGGGAAACTGAGATGTTTCAGCAACTTAGTCAAGGTCACACAAGTGCTAAGTGTCAGAGGGAAGATTTGAATTCAGGTCTTTTAATTCTAGAACCAGTAATCAAGAAGGACACTTGATTTAGGGCTTTGGTTTTCCCTCAGCCAGAAGGTAGGACAGAGGGTAGCACTTGCTGGGGCAGAAGACAGTACATTAGTGAATGGGAAGCCAGACATTCATAAATGAGAGGAAATGAGTGAGTATTAAGGGCTGAGTGGGGTACAAAGGAGTTAGCAATTCACCAGGTAGAATTAAAATTATTTTATAATTCAGCATACATTAAAATGACAGGACTTGTGGAACCCCAAGTTCATTTTACAGGTATACAAACTGGGTAAAAAGAGAGGTGAAATCATATGTAAATCCACACAGTAATTTGTGAGCTGGAGTTAGGGTTTGAACCCAGATCTCCTGAATTCCAGTCCAGGACTTTGGGATGCTAAATAAGACCAACCAAAGTCTGTCCCAAGTTCAATTTTAAAACAATTTCTATCTTTTTTCTTCCTCAATTAGCATATATCATCCTGTTATATCTTCAAAGTCCTAGTTTTCATTTCCTTTCGTGTAAATTTTGTATTACTAATATTCTGTATGAAATTATTATCTTCTCTCTTACTGGTTAATGAAATGCAAGAATTTCTCATTATCATTGGCCCATCCTCTAACGGTTCATCTCAGTGATTCGAGTTGCTTCACTTAATCCCTAGATCATCATGTGAGTTTATGTTTTAATTATTTCATTCCCCATCTCTTAATATCATTTATTTAACTTTGTTTCTTCCCAATGTTATTCCATTTCTCTTCCCAAAAGATTCAAATATCCTACATTTCTTCCATTCCTCTACCACTTCTCACACTTTAATTCTTCCAAATATGCTTTTTGTTTTTGTTTAACTCAATATTAATTTGATCAGTAGAGTCCACACCTCATCTGTTGTTTTGCCTTCCTTTTCCACCGTGCTTTACTTTGAAGCTTATCCTTACTAATTTTTTAAGATAAGTATTCATCACTTTTGCTACAAAGATGACTGACTGCCAGGCCTCTAGCATTTATCCTGATAGGGATCATGAGGTTTAGAACTGGAAAGAACTTTAAAGAACACATTGTCCAACCACCCCATTTTCCAGATGAATAAGCAGAGGATGAGAGAGCTTACAAGGTAATAAGTGACTAAGTCACATGTAAACCTAGGTTTTCTGAGTCCAAATCCAACCCTCTTTCCATTGTGCTCAGCTGCCTTTCATTGTTAGAATTCTTGCTATTATTCTATCAATGCATGCAGTCCTCTTTATTGGAACAAACTGTCAATTTCAAAAGAAGATTGATATGTTTGGAACTCATCTATTAGGTTCTGAATTTATTTAGTAGGCATTTCTCCACAACAAAAATCCAACAAATATCTGCCAAAAGACTGAGCTTCTTTGCATAGTCCTCCCACTGTTTTTAGCAGATATTTTCCCATTTAAATGAAGCAGGATTGAAATCCTGAGAACAAGTTGTTCCTTCTTACTAATGGTTTCCAAGAAGGGCTAGTGCAGATGCAATCAGAACATGATTCTTTTACCCCCACACACACCAATTCTTTTCTAACCTGGTGTTCCATGGACCACCCGAAAACTCTAGTCATTCTGCCACAGAATTGGGAAACAACATTGCAGTTTTCAAGTATGAAAGACCAAACCCCTTTGCACTATAAGAATAATTTCTTAGGGAAAGAAAATTCAATTTTCCCAGTCATATAGGATTGAGTAGATAACTAATGCATTTTTTAAAATGAATTGTCCTTCTATTCCCAAAGCAGATGCCACCCAAATCTTCTCATTACAAGTGGGAATAGACCAACCTTCAGAGTCGTTCTTCTGAGAACTACTCGAGATGAAGAGATAGCCAATAAGACTCATGGAAAAAGACAACATCCATTTCCAGACTTTTCTAGGAAATTGTCATACTATTATTCTTGTTTGTTAAAATTTTATTTCTGGCATGTTTCTTCACAGGAATTGAGGAAAACAGGCTTAGAAACATCTAAAATGCATCTGATTTTAAATCAGAGGGAGAGATTAGCATGATGACTGCTTACATATCTGAACAGTTGTTATGATATACCTATCTAAGAGGAAAAACACAAAAAGTAAGGAAAAGATAAGCTCTTGAATCACAAGTGGCTTTCCAACTGAGGTATCACTCAGCAAGGAGGATCCTGAGCTTCCTGTGATCTCAAAGCAATAAAAAAGTAGAGAGAAAAGAGACTGGGCAGAGGAGAGGAGACAGCAAGGATTATGTACAGCATGCATCTAACTCTAAAAGAATTTCTTCTTCAGCCTTCCATACAGGATCACATCAGGGCTTGGCTTGAAGACTTCATTGGATCTGAAAAGTGATCACCTATTAAAGCAGATCTTGTCCTTAACAAGATAAATTTAAAGCTGAAATCAATGAATTAATCAACAGTCAATTAAGTGAATACTTCAGATTAGGCCTTCTTATAGGCACTGGAAATACCAAAGATAAAAGTAGGACAATACCTACCTTCAAGGAGTTTCTATTCTATCAAGAGAGGCGTGTACACCTACACCATAATTCATACACATGTATACCACAATAACATACACAAGAAGTAGAAGGTAATATGAGGGAGAAGGTTATCAGAAGCTAAGGGCTGGGCAGCATAAAGAAAGGGCTTTATATAGAAGAGATGAGATTCAAAGGGAAAGGGGCAGAGATGAAGAGAGAAGGGATTATAGGAATGTAGAATAGCCAGTACAAAGCCATGGCATGAAGGAATGAAGGGATGAAGAAATGGATATCCATGTGCCAAACATTGCCTTAATTGATAAGAGTGCAAACCAAATCCTCCATGGAACTCACATTCTAACGGGAGGGACAAGATATATAGGAGAGCATTGGTCAGGAAGGTATATTATGGTTGTTAAAGTTGAAGGAATGGTGAATAGTGGCAAAGCAGCTGGTGAGAATACGGTTGGGGACAAAAGGGAACATGGCTGGAGCCAAACCGATATAGTAGGCCACTGAGGCACACACCAATCACTACAGTGAAGTGTTAGGGTTTGGAGCTGCAGGGGTGAAGTCACCTGCCATGTGAGGAACAATGAGAAGACCAGTTTGTCAGAGTGTGGGGAAGGCAGTAATGAACAACAAAGATATGGCTTGGTGTCAAGTCAGCAAAAATGTATTTAACAGTTACTATGTGCTAGGCATGGGGCAAAGTCCTAGGAATACAAAGAAAATTTTAAAATGGTCCATGATCTCAGAAGACTTACAGTCGGTTGGAGGAGACAATATGGAAATGAGTATGCATAAACATTAACCACATGGGATAAATCAGAAATAATCAACAGAGGGAAGGCACTAGAATTAATGGGGATAGGAAAAGGTTTTTCATAGAAAATGAAATTTTAGCTAGGACTTGAAGAAAGCTAAGGAAACTGAGAGGCAAAGGTGAAGAGAGGCTTTGGGGCCTGGCAGCCAGTCAGTGATAATGCCAAAGTCAGATGGTGAAGTGCCTTGTGTGACTAACAGCAAGGAGATCAGTGTCACTGGATTGTTGAGTACATGGAGAGGAATAAAATATGAGGATATTGGAGAAGTAGGAAGGGGCTAGATTATGAAGGGCCGGGGGGAAGGGCATTTAAAATCTAAACAGAAGAGTTTATATGTTAAGGGCAGAACTAGGAGGAATGGGAAGAATTCTCAAAGGTCAATTAGACTTGATTTTAAGAAGAAAAAATAATCTTACTAAGAATTGGAACTATCCAAGATTGGAACGGGCCCCTATAAGAGATGGTAGGTTATCTCTTAGAGACCTACAGGCAGCAGCTCTCTGGACCACTTGCCAACAGCATTATGTTGGGATTCCTTTTGTGGATAAATTGGACTTGAGGGCTACCAAAGTCCCTTACAAATCTGATACTATGGGATACAGTCGCCCCTTTTAGTATCACAAGATGAGAGGATCACGGACCTAGAACTGGAAGGAACCTTAGAAGTCACCTAATCCAATCCCCTTATTTTACAGGTGAGGAAACTGAGGCCCACAGAGTAAAGATGTAAGTTCCAGAGGTGAGATTGAAACTCAAGTCCTCTTATTGAAAAGCCATTGTAATTCCCATAGGTACCATGCTGCCTTGAATACAATTCTTTGTGGATTTATTTTTGGGTTTTTTTCCTTGAGTCTTCACTGTAAATGATCATTTTAACCTGATTAGAGTCCTTCACAAAGTCAGTTATTACCATGGGAATAATTTCCTTTACACTTGTTAATGAATGATCAAATATCACATCCCTGAAATGCATTTAATATATCTTCCAAATGTTAATGATCACACTTTCTTTTCTATGACTACAATGAAAAATTACTGAATGATTGTCGTTATTGTACATTATTTAAAAAAAACTTTTTATTAGATGTCTTCAAAAATGTTTTCAGTGCACTCATCCTTATTTGCATAAAAGTAGAAAACAATTTTTGAGGAACTGTTTTTCACAAAGAAGAGGGAAAAGAATCTCAACTCGCACCTTCTTCCCCTCTTGTCCTATCAGCTCCTTATTTGGAGTTCTCTAATGTCTCTTGTGTATAATAGAATTTGGGTTCATGCTTTTGCCTCCCATGGATTGCAAGATAAAGATAATCAGCTTGCTTTGCAAATGATGGCTGCTGACATGCAAGCAGTACTGGGGGCTTTCCCATGATTCCAACTCCAAGATACAAATACTCACTTGATAATCTTTTGCTTTGTTAGACATGACCATGAAAGCAACTAAAGGATAGGGATATGTTGCTTTTGACTTCATGAGATCACTTTCAGCAGCAACTAGATGCACTTTCAACTTGTAACCTTTGCAAATATGACAATGTCACATGCTGTTGTCTGTTAAGAGATGATCTTCAAGAACTGACATACCTCCAAAATTCATTTATCAAACTGTAGCCAACCTGTTGATAAACTTCTTTAGATTTATTCAGGTTGATCCATGGACAACAGACATCTAATCAATTTCCCATCAGAGTTATAATGAAAGCCTTTACAATTTCAAAGGCCCAGTGAACCTATGTCCCACTGGATTAACCAAGGATGGCCTAAGGTAACTTCAAAGCCATGACAAAGGAACAGAGAAATATATTAATGGAGGACTCTCCCAGAAACATATCTAGTGAAATAGATCCATTTTGGTGTTTCCATAATGAAATGTAATTGGTGGGTTGATCTGAGGTGGTTTGTTATGGAAGGTCCAAGATGAAAAAAACCTAAGGATATAACTGCCATTCAAGGCCCATCACAACATGATACCACCATACTTTTCCGTATTTGTCATGTATTACCCCAGTGTGGTTTAGAAGATAGGGAACCATCCGCAAAGGCAAGAAGGTCTGGGTTCATGACCCAGAAATATACTGGCTATGTGACTCTAGATGAGTCATTTTGCCTCTGAGCATTCTAATCAACTCTTTAAGACCGTACATGGCAGAGAGGGTACCAATCTCTTTGCCAACATCAACATGCATTTATTAAGCATTTAATATATGCCAAGCACTGTGATCAGTCATGGGGACATAAAGAAAGGCAAAAACACAGTCCTTGCCCTTTAGAAGTTTACATCCTAATGGGGGAAACAATCTGCAAACACCTGTATGCGTACAACATATATATATAGATAGATAGATAGATAGATAGATAGATAGATAGATAGATATAGATATATAGATATATAGACATATAGATATATAGATATAGATATATATAGATATATAGATATATATATATATTTATATGTATATGGCATATGCAACTGGGGGACAATTTAAGAGAGAAGATACTAGTTAGTGGGGGATAAGAGGAAAGACAGGCAATGGCCTATAGCATAAAGCCAGATTTGAGCTGGGTCTTACAGAAATCCAAGTCTTCAAGGACATGGAGGTAAGGTAGGGGAGTATAGTGGACATGGGGAATATCTACTGGAAGAGGGAATTTCATCACCCTAGGGTTCCATATACTAATAAAATCACAGGTCATTTTGTCAGAGTTCCTTCCTAACCCTGTGGAACCAGACATACTTGGAGTATATTCAGCCCTTTACTTCATTGCCTCTACCCTAAATGATCTGAGAGGGTTAGTATATGACCATTGGGGTCAGAAGAATGAACATTCCTTATAAACACACAAGTCAGCAAGGCTTGAAACGTGAGATCCTGAGCAAAAGAACCTTTAGAGGTAGAAATTACCTTCTAGACCATCTATTTCTCTCTCTTCTCTGTGATTTTGTAGAAGAGAAAACTAAAGTACAGTCACACTAAATAATCAGCCCAAGATCACATTAATAGTATAGAGGAGAAGAGGTTCAAACCCTAGTCCCTTGACTATATAGCAAGCATCATTTCCCCCTCCCCAGAACATGACAAGTTTGTTTAGGATTTACTTTTGTCTTTGCAGCCCCAAAGGTGCTTTGCACACAGTAGGTGCTTCGTAAGTATTTATTGAATTGAATTCACTTCCTCAGTTTTTGAAATAACCTCTCCCTGGTCAAAATATGAAATACAGTCATAATATCATTCACATTTGTGGGGCACTTTTATTACTGTTGCCCAAAGATGCTGATCAGAATACAGTTTAAAACAGTTAAGATCAGGGATTCATGATTTTTTTTTGACATGGATTCTTAATAAAACTTTTAAAGAATAAAATATACATGATTTAAAAAGAAAATAATCTTATTAAAACAATTTTTTTTTGCATCCAAGTTCATAGAGACCCTGAAATCTGTCCATGGACTCCCTGGGCAGGGGTGAGATGTCTTTAGGTCTCAGGGTAAAAGCCCTCAATTTAAATGGAGTAGAGAATAAATTCTTGAAATTCCTAAGAATTTACAATTTGTGAGACCTTAGGCAAATGATTTCCCCTTTGAGCTTTTGTGAAATGGGTTGTTTATGCATGTGTGTGCATGAGGAGGTGGGGCAGGGAGAGCTGAACAGCTAAGATTCTTTCCAAACAGAAATCTTGTGAACATAGGGACTGAATTAAATACTCATACTTCGAAATAAATTCATTTTTTCTTAGATTCTTCATGCTGCTGTTTTGTTTTGATTTGTTTTTGAAATCAGGTCTCCTTTTCTTGCCTAAGCTGTACGTGTCTGGGTCCTTCATGAGTCAGATCCCTCTTCTGATTAGCATAAGTCTTAATCTCCTCCATTTTGGACCTAGACCACTTTCTGCTCTTAGGTAGCCCAGTGGGCCCCCATTCCTGGGAGTTCCCAACATTAGTTCTAGAACAACGATTTCAGCCACAGTGCAGCTCAGAGCTCACAAGGACAAAAGATCATAGCCTTAGTCTCCTGATAGCAAGAATTACCAGCATATACCACCCTCCACAGCTTGCTGTGGTTAAAAGCAATTTTTAAAAGCCATAAGTTCTTTAAAATTCAGACAGGGTGGTCCTAGAACTTTGATCCATCCCTCTCCCAAAAATGTGTGTTTCTCCCTATACTCACAATCTTGTAATGCCAAACTTGCATGGATTTTGCATGCATGCATGTATACACATATATACATACATGTGCATATATGAACACACATGTGTGTATATATGTATATATATATATTTGTTTATGTAGATATGTATGTGTGTATAAAACTTCCCTGTATGGGCATCTCTTTAATCTAGCAGTAGCTCATACATCTTGGAAAAAAGAAAAAAGTTACGTGTATATATACATGTATGTATATGCGTATATTTGTATATACATATGCAAATGTGTATACATATATGTGTATGCCCATAAGTGTGTATATATCACATTATGTATAACTGGTATGGAAGTACCTTTTTAACATGCAAGCAAAGTGAGTGACTCAAGATAAATTTGAAATTATGCATTTCTCTGAGATTTCAAAGGAATGGATGGATGCTTCAAAGGCAGTCACAGTTTCTTGCTCTTGAGTCTACAGATGAATGTGTATTAGCCTTGACACCCTTGTCTAATCTCCCACCCATAGTGTCACAGAGGAAACCAGCCATTTCCCATTGGGAGCAGTATTCTAGTAGGAAGATTGCCTTCTGAGCTTGCCTCTGAAATATACATGTGGTTGTTCAATGTGTTATTTGTACACTGTTAAAATGCAACATGCCACTTCATAGTGAGAGACATATTCTTTTTTCCAGCATCTGCTGATAATGTATGGTGCAATTAGAAATGCTAGCATTCAGAAATATACCACAGGATGCACTTGTAGAATCAATGAAAGATGCTGCCTTATGTAAAGGAGGCAGTGTAGTAGAGTAGAATTCACAATGGAATTACAAGAGTGAGCTTAGAACCATGAACTTAAGAGATACAAATCTGCATCCAGATAAAGATTTCCAGTTGTAAGGCACCTGATGAGCTGGTCCTAGGTCTTTATTTTTCAGATTGGAACACTGAAGTCGTAAGTGTTTTGGACTTGCCAGAGGGCATTCAGGTTACATTACACAATATATGAACCTAGGGCCATTGATTATAAATCCAGTATCCTCTGTACTATACCCAGCTCCCTATGACATGTACTCAATGACCATGGGAAAGTCAAACATCTTTGATTTTTGGCTTCCTCACCTGCAAAATGAAGATAATAATACCTGTGTTTTGTACTTCACAAAGTTATTGTGAGGATTTAAAACAAAGTTACTCATTAATCTTAAATTTCTTTTAAGTGAATCTCATGATACCTATATCATCTTGATGCCTAAACCAAGAAGAAGAAAAACAGAGAAAGAAAACTATAGAGTAAGAGTCCTAATGAACGTCATTGTAAAAATTTAAAAGATAATATTGAAGAAGTTTCAGTAGCATGTCATGAAAATGATGCACTCTGACTAGATTAGATTTATACTAGGAATGTTGGGTTGGCAGGTTTCTTTTTTTAATAGTAGGAAAACTGTGGACATAAGCGAGCATATTAAAAGCAGGAACAAAAAGTTTTATAATTATAAATTGATAAAGGAAAAGCTTTTCATAAAAGACAACACCTAATTTTATTCTTAAAAAGTAACAATAGAAAACACAGGAATAAATGGGCCTTTTTAAAATTTGGTGAATAGTGTTTATCTAAAATCAAGAATCAACATTATATAAAATGGAGATAAACTGCATTTCTTTACAAAAAAACTAGGGGTGATGCAAGAATGTTGCTCGTCATAATTTCTATTTGCTGAGGTACTAAAGTGCTAGCTATAACAATGAAAGGAAAATAGAATCAAGGAAATAAAAATGGGTAAAAAAGACACACAATTATTGCTTTTGGAACATGATATGGCATGTTTAGAGAACTCTAGAAAGTTGACTAATGAAAACTGCAATGAAATTGCAGTATATAAAAATAAATCATCGATATTTTTATCTATGACCAATAATACCCAATAGGAAGAGAGAGATAAAGAAAAACATTTTTTAAATGAGTACAGAAAGTATAAAATAATTGAGATTCTACTCATATACAATACATGCAGGAACTATACAAATACAATTAGAAAACTCTATTAATGGAAATAAAAACAGGGAGACCTAAATAACTGGAGAAATATTAACTGTGCATGGATAGGCTGAGCCCACACAATATAAGTGGCAATTCCACCTATGTTAATTTACTTATTTAGTGCCATGCCACTCTAACCACCAAAGGATTACTTCATGTACTAGAAAACACATGGAAATTGATCTGGAGTGAACGATAATTATAAGTATTAATAATATCATTGATATAGTGCTTTGAGATTTGCAAAACTTGGCAAATATTATCTCATTTTATGCGCACAACAACCCTGTGAGATAAATGTTATTATTATCACTTTTGCCAGTGAGAGAACCGAAGCCTAGAAGCCAATTGAACCTGGGTTCAGGTCCTGCCTCCAACACATAAAGGTGATGCCACCCTGGGCTAATCTCTCAACTCTTCAATGCTCTAGGAAACTCTCTAAGACTCTAAATGACCAGAGGGAGGGGAGCAGTACTAATCTGTGTTGGTAGAGGGAATCTTTATCTCTGGAATTTCCCATATCAATGAAATCCGGGGTCTAGTCTCTAGTCTTATCCTCTAAAAGGGCTGTTGTTGTTGTTGTTCAATCATTTTTCAGTTGCTTTTGACCCTTTTTGATCCTATTTAGGGTTTCCTTGGCAAAGATACTCAAGTGGTTTGCCATTTCCTTCTCCACCTCATTTTCTAGATGAGGAAACTGATGCAAATAGGGTTAAGTGACTTCCCTGGGGTCACACAGCTACTATCTGAGGGTAGATTCAGACTCAGAAAGATGAATTTCCCTGACCCTAAACTTGGTGCTCCACCTAGAAGCCCCTCTTCACAAGTTAAGGGCATTCTTCCAGGGAAATTCTCAGGTCAATGAAATCATGGCTGTGGCCCCCCAAAAGTCCTATAAACTTAACATGTTGTTAATTATTGTTGTATTTCTTTTATATCTGAAAATCTTTCATAAGGTTTTAAATATAGCTTAAAAATATTTGGCTCCAGTGATTTCAATCCTGGAATACAAACAGATTATACATTAGCATAAATTAAAATAGAGATTCCAGCTAATAACCAGATTTACACATCCATGGAAAAGCTGACCCTAACAGCCCTTCCCAGTTTGAGGAAATTAATTTGCTCCCTTAAAATCCCTTCATCCTTTCTCCTGGAACCCTGAATGTCTGTTATCCAGAGTGAATGATGTAACATAATTTACCCTAACTTCCACAAGCAATGAAAATTTGAGAACAATAAAGAAAAATCAATTGCAGGATAGAGATCATCTAGGCCTTTCTGGGAGGTAATCTGATAGGTGTCTGGGTCACAGATAGAAAATAATAACTGGAAATGAGAGTGCACCAGAATATTGTGTATTTCTTCAAAACAAACCAATTGCTATTTTAAAGCTCAACAACTAGAAAAAACAATTTTTGCCATTTCAAAAGATACTGAAAATGAAAATAGCAACTCTAGTGATTTGGAAAATGTCCTGTTTAGTTTCTGGCTTCAAGATTGAATTTGGGGTAGAGGAATTTATTAAGGAAAATCATATATTCACTTGGTCCTCAGTTTCCAAATTTGTAACATGAAGGAATTATGATCTACGATCTCTAAGATTACTTATAAATCTGAAGATTTTTAAATTCTGTATCTTCAGAAAAATATCTCTCCTGGTTATTCTGAGTTTTAAGAAGTCTCAAACTTTGGGCGGGTACCACACAAAAGCGTTTATTAACTCTGTTATATTTGCTAAACATAGATTTGACCATGCTGTTTCCTGCCCAAGAATCTCTGGTCATTGTGATTAAATGCAAACTCCTCTGGGATACCATTCCAGCCTTACTTCCCACCCTCTTCTTTTAACTAAGTTCACTAAGTTGCAACCAAACTCCATGTCTTGTGGTTCCCTTAATATAACACTTTGTCTCTCTCTTTAACCTTTGCCTATTAGAATACCTCATTTCCGTCAAGGGTTAGCTCATATTCTGTTTCCTAAAGAATGCTTTCCCTGATTCTCTGAGTTATTATTGGGCTTAACCTCTTCAAATAATGAACTGCACTTAGTTATTACCATGTTATGCCCTCCCCAGGGAGAAAAATGATAGCCCTATCATTTATATAGAATTTTATATTATATTACATATTTATTATTCTATGATATATAATAATATATTATCACATATTATCACATATTACATTATGTTATGTTATATATTATGTTATGTTATGCTATGCTATGTTATATTATATTATATTATATTGTATTGTATTATATTATATTGTATTATATAGCATTATTTTCCACCAGATACCATGCTAAGCATTTTTATAATTGTTACCTTTTTCAATCTTCACAAAAATTATAACAGGTCATCACTATTATTATCCCTATTTTATAGATGAGAACACTTGAATGATTTGTCCCAAGTTACACAGTTAAAAAGTG